>CM057457.1:65321428-66522857 GCA_016271365.2 Neoceratodus forsteri
GTCTGTCTATGCCTGTGTCACATTCTAGGTTGTCAAACCAACTGACTTAACACTTGTTGAAAATGCTTTAAGTGTTGGAAAGATTCTGATGCACTCTGGGAGCTTGCTTAACATACTGTGTTAAGAGTTGCATATGCAAACAGATAATTGCATGCAATACATCCTGTCCTGTTCTTGTTCAGCTTCTGAAGAAGGACTGTGTGTAGTCCGAAAGCTTAAGCACCTGCTTTCTTTTGTAACATCTATGTTGGTGCAATAAAAGGCATCAAATCATCTTTTTTCAGGATCTATTCTCGTCTAGGCACCTTGAAGCAAATGGTGTCAGAGAAACATAAGCCACAGGAACAGATGGCAGACAACCAGTAAATGTAAGGATAAATGGATGAGTTACCATGTGCACATCTATATAGAAAGACTAGCAAGCAAAATATACAGCATAAATGAACGCAACCAGTCTGTCCAAACTATATACTCTTTCTGTCCTAGGCCACTTTTCTGGTATTTGTTATTAATTATTTATCTTCAAAAATATGTGGGGTTGCTATTACTAGACAGAGCTGAAGACTTTATGTAATGTGATTAGATCCCTTTCACAAAAAAAAGGGAAACTTTCTTGGATGTTCTCCTTTTCAGGATATGAGCTTTGCATAACCCTGATGCTAAACTGCCACTTGGGTGACCACAGGTTACAGTGCAGTGGGAATCCTATGAAGGAAGGTTGGACAACTACAGGGCAGCGCAATGGCATGCTGTAGCCGGTGTGCATTTGGAGCATCTTGCATGTGGACATCAACAGGGACTGAGATCAGAAAAGTGAAAATATTCCCAGTGCAAGGCTGGATGATGAAGGTAAGCTCAGGCCCTGGTTTTCATGACTGCTTTCTCCACCTTGGGATGTCCTTTGGAAAGAGGGATATGTGGCATTGTTGATAGAAACAATATGACTTATAAGACAAAGAATCTCTGTGTGCAAACACTGAGGCAAGGGTTGCCCCAAAGGGCATTTGGCTGGGAAGCCAAGTTTCAAGAAAATACAAAATCACACATGCCCACACAATGCAAAGCATCATGGGCTGCATATGCAATTCACCACAGAACGTTATGCTGGTTCAACTTTAAGCAAACTTGCATGGTGCTGAAAGGCCTCTCACACAGTTTGCACCATGCAATTTTGCTTAAAGTTGAACCAGCACAACATTCTGTGGTGATTTGCATATGACATATAAGGCCAACTTGGCCCTCACAATTTGCCCATTTTTTTTCTTCCTGTACTCACTTGATTTCTCTTTGTGCTTTCCACCAAGATTTCTTTATGCTTGCCCAATGAATTCCTAAATCCCACCACTGCTTTTGCCCACACACCTCTGATTGAAGACTGTTCCAGACATCCACCACTATTTCAGTGTAGAAGTACTTCCTCACATCTCTCTTCAATTTACCTTCTTCTAGCTTTATTGCATGCCCCTTTGTTTTTGTGCATATTTTCTTCTGAAAAATACTCCTCTCTTGTATATTATTTACCCTTGTGAGGTATTTAAAGGTCTCTATCATATCCCCCATCTCCCTCCTGTGTTCCAAGGTGTACATATTAAGGTCCTTTAGGCTCTCTTCATAGGACTTTTGATGCAGACCTTATGCCATTTTAGTTGGCCTCCTCTGGACAGCCTCCCCTCTGTGAATGTCCTTCCTGAGGTGTGGTCTCCAGAACTGGGCACAGTACTTCAGTGGATCCTCAGCAGTGATCTATTCTATTTTGTACTCTACCTTTGGATTTCTGTGCCTTACTCTAAGTGCATGATTTTGCACTATTTTTGCATTGAAACCCAGCTGCCATGCTCTAGACCAGTCCTCAAGCGTCCTCAGGTCTCTGCACATTCTTTCCACCCCATATGGAGTCTCCACCCTATTGCAGATTTTGCTGTTACCCACATAGGAAGACCTTCCATTCCTCTCACCTGCAATGTCACTTATAAAGAAATGTAAAAGGACTGGTCCCAGTACTGAGCCCTGAGTCCCCCCACTGGCCACCCTCCCTTTACTGAAACATAGAAACATAGAAGTTGATGGCAGATAAGGACTGCAAGGCCTATCCAGTCTGCCCATTTCTTTTTCTACCTTATGAATGTGCCTTCGGCCTCTGCTCTGTCAAAGGCCTATCTATCTATTCATACTCATCTGTATTGCTCCCTTATGCCTATCCAATGCCTGTTTGAAGCCCTGCACTCTATTCATATCCGCCACTTCCTGAGGTAGGCTGTTCCATGCATCCACCAGCCTTTCTGTGAAAAAGAACTTCCTCACATTACTCCTTAATCGGCCTCCCTCTAATCTCATGCTGTGTCCTCTTGTCCTGCTATTTTTCTTATATTGAAACGTTAGACTCTTTCACCTTGTTTACGCCCTTAAGGTGTTCGAATGTTTTGATCATATCACCTCTCTCCCTCCTTTGCTCTAGGTACCAAAAGCAAATAAATAAATAAATAAATAAAATACATATTGAGCTTCTTTAATCTTTCCTCATATGTTTTCTGATGTGATCCCTGCACCATTTTGGTTGCCCTTCTCTGGACTGCCTCAATTTGGTTAATGTCCTTCTGAAGTTGTGACCTCCAGTACTGCACGCAGTACTCCAGATGGGGCCTAACCAGTTTTTGTAAAGCTGGATTATTACCTCCTTCTTCCAACTTGTGATACCCCTACTAATACACCCCAACATCCCCCTAGCCTTACCTACTACTTTAGTGGTCTGCTTGCATGATTTCAGGTCATCGATGATGATGATGCTCAAGTCTCTTTCTTCCTTTGTGACTGCCAGCAACTCCCCTCCCAACCTATAGGTGGAATCAGGGTTTATCTTCCCTATGTGCATGATCTTGCACTTCTTTGTGATAAACCCCAGTTGCCACTCTTTTGACCATTTTGCTAGTTTATCCAGATCTCTTCTCATTCTACCCACCCCATCTGGATCATCTACTCTGTTGCAGATATTGGTGTCTTCTGCAAACAGACAAACCTTACCCTCCAGTCCATCTGCAATGTCACTGATTAAGATATTAAAGAGGACTGGCCCCAGGACTGATCCCCGAAGTACCCCACTTGTGACTTGCATCTCTTCTGACTGTGTACCATTTAGAACCACTCTCTGTTTTCTGCCCATCAACCAGTTTGCTACCCAGTTGACCAACTTCTGACCGACCCCGAGCCTACCCAGCTTATTAATCAATCTTCTATGTGGAACAGTATCAAAAGCTTTGCTGAAGTCAAGGTAGGTGACATCAACTGCTCCCCCTTGGTCCACCACTCTGGTTACCCAGTCAAAGAAATCTATGAGATTAGTTTGACAGGACCTTCCTGTTGTAAACTCATGCTGTCTTAGATGCTGCTCCTATGGATTCCAGGTGTTGCACTATCCTTTCCTTAAGGAGTGCCTCCATAATCTTGCCCACTACTGAGGTAAGACTGACTGGTCTGTAGTTCCCTGCCTCCTCCCTGCTACCACTCTTGTGGAGTGGGATCACATGGGCCTTCTCCAGTCTTCTGGGACCTCTCCTGTGCTCAGAGACTCACTGAACAGTTCTGATAATGGCCCTGCTAGTTCTACCCTTAGCTCCTTTAGTACCCTGGAATGTATGCCATCAGGTCCTGTTGCCTTTTCCATCCTGAGCTTATCGAGCTCTTGGAGGACCCATTCTTTTGTGAAGGGACTAGTGCACACCTCCCTTCCCCATGAGTCCATGGTGCTGAGCTGTGGGCCCTGCCCTACCTTCTCATCAGTAAATACTGAGCAGAAGTATCTATTTAGGATTGATGCTTTTACATGGTCCTCCTCCTCATATGCCCCCTTATCCCCTTTGATCTTAGCAATAGCCCCTCTGGACTTTCTCCTTTCACTAATGTATCTATAGAAAATCTTGTCACCTTCTTTTACTGTTTGTGCTAGTGTTTCCTCAGTTGTGTCCTTTGCCTGCCTTAATGATTCCCTGCTTCCCTTAGGGAAGCTTGGTATGCCTCTCTATTTCATCCTGATGTGTTCCCTTATATTTCCTGAAGGCCAGCCTCTTGGCTCTGACCTTTTCTGCTACAGTTTTTGAGAACCAAAGTGGCTTCTGTTTTCTTTTGTACTTCCTTTTCTCTCCAACGGAATGGGATATTGCTTCATGTATTGCATCCTTAATGCTTGCCCACTTTGCCTGTACCCCCTCACCTGTATTTCTTTTTGCCAGGGCTAGCTTAACTCTGTTGGCCATCTTATCAAAGTCAGCTCCTCTGAAGTCCCATATTTTTGCCTTAGAATGGAATGATGTTCTAGTGGCCAAATTGAACCATACCATGTGATGGTCATTGGCCCCCCCAGGTGACCTTCTACCTGGAGATCTATTTACAACCACTCTCTGTTGCCTATCCTATAACTAATTTTTCTTCCACTTTACTACCTTTGGACCAACCCCTAAGCTGCCCGGTTTCCTTATGGGTCCCCTATGTGCAACAGTGTCAAAAGCCTTACTGAAATTTAAGTAGGCCATTTCCACTGCCCCACCCTGATCTATTTCCCTGGTCATCCAGTCAACAAATTGCATCAGATTTGTCTGACATGCCCCCTCCCCACACACACATGAATCTGTGCTGTCTTGGGTCTTGCAACCCACAGGATTCAAGTCACCCCACAGTGTTTTCCTTTTGCAGTGACTTCTTTATCTTCCCCACCACCGATGTCTGGCTGACTGACCTATAGTTTCCAGCTTCCTCCCTGCCACCATTTTTGTGAAGTGGGGCCACATCTAACCTCCTCCAGTCCTCTGGAATCACTCCTGTTTCCATTGAGTTTTTAAAGAGAACTGTCAGAGATGCAGCTACTACCTCCCTGAGCTCACTCAGTACCCTTGGGTGTACCCCATCTGGCCCCTTAACTTCATGCAACTTCAGATTTGCAAGTTCCTTCAGGACTTCTCTTCTGTGAAAAGACTATCTATTTCCCTTCCTACAGTGCTCCTGATGCTTTTATGTGACCCATCCCCTTCTCCTTTCTCTGTGCAGAATGAACAGAAGTATTCATTCAAGGATATCTGCTTTTACCTGATCCTCCTCGGCATGGACCCCAGCTGTCTTTCATAACCTCACAATCTGTATTCTAGTCTTCCTCTTTCACTTATGTACCTAAAAATGTCTTGTTCCCTTTCATTATCCCCAGGGCTGTTCTTTTCTCCATTTGGGCCTTTGCACTTCTTACTGCTTTGCCTGCCTCTCTCTACTTCTCCTGATACACCTCAGTATTCCCTTCCCTCTGATTCTCTTTATACCTCTTGAAAACTACCTTATTAGCTTTTACCTTTTCAGTCACTTCCTCTGAGAACCACAGTGGACTACTTTTCCTCTTGTTTTTGCTCATTTCCTTTGCACAGAGGTTTGTTGCCTTCAGTGTGCCCTCACTTAGTTTAGTCCATTGTTTCTCTCTTCGAGTTTGATCATCCCCACTGCTAGGTCATCTCTGAGGCACTCACTCATTTTGTTTACATCTGACCTCCTGAAGTCCAGGACACTAGTCCTTGTGTGGTTCACTTCCACTGCTGTCCTAATGTTGGGCCACACTGTACAGTGATCAGTGGTCCCAAGGATGCTTCCCACCTTGATGTTTGCAATATTGTCCCTGTTAGTGAGCACTAGTTACAGTATTTCCCCATCACAAGTGGGCTTCCTGACTAGTTGCCTGACTAGACCACCTGCAAGGAGTCCAGGGTGTCCCTGCTTGTAGCTGAAGCTGCAGTTGCGAGGGATCTTTAGTCTACATCTGGCAGATTGAAGTCCCCCACCAGCAACACCTCCCATTTTCCTGCCATTATGCCAGTGGCTTCCACTACTGCCTCATCTAATTTCTCCCCCTCTTTTAAAAGTCTGTAGATCACATCAGTGCATATAGTGACTCCGTTTCCAATCTCCAGGGTTACCCTACCTCCAACCCTTCCATTCTCCCCTAGATTCCCTATATCTCCATGGCTTTATACCTTCCCTTACATACAGCACCACCCCTCCTCACTTCCTACCAACCCTCTCATTCCTGGACTGAGTATAGCCTGGCATGGCCATGTCCCAGTCATGATTTCCTGTTCACCACAACTCAGTAATGGCAATTGCAGTGTCAGTGGCTCAACAGGTTGCACACTCATCTCTGAGGCCAAAAGATCGAAAGGTTGTAGGTTCTAGCCCCACACCAGTCACTTGTGGTAAATCCCAATACTGACACTGTAGTGCATCAAGAGGGGGATGCTTCACTCCTGAGGTTCATTCTTTTAGATGAGACATTAAACCGAGGTCCTGCCTGTTCTGGTGGTTGTTCAGGTGGATGTTAAAGATCCCATTTCAGAAGAAGTCAGAAGGGGAAGGAAACATATTCAATTCAGTGCTTTGCAGTAACTGGTAATTGCTATTTTTCTTTTAAACTTAGATTGTGGGCTTTTAGTGACACTGTAATTTCTTTGCTGTGTTTACTTAGAATTGTTTTTGGGCTGTTGAAAATTTAAAACATAGTGGTGGTGTATTTCTTTGCTGTCTTTAATTGCTGCAAATTTAGTCTTGACTTGTCTGACTTGCCCTGTAGTTTGGGTGAGGGGTGTTAATTGTCTGGCCTCTGACCTCAGCTACATGATAACTGGAGGTGGGGCTTAGTCAGAGTTGAGGTAGCAAGTGAGTTTTCTTTTCCCAGAAGAAGCCAGAAGGGGAAGAACACATATTCAATTCAGTGCTTTGCAGTAACTGGTAATTGCTATTTTTCTTTTAAACTTAGATTGTGGGCTTTTAGTGACACTGTAATTTCTTTGCTGTCTTTACTTAGAATTGTTTTTGGGCTGTTGAAAATTTAAAACGTAGTGGTGGTGTATTTCTTTGTTGTCTTTAATTGCTGCAAATTTTCTCCCCCCCTTCCCCCAACTCTTAATTATATGCCCTGTTAAATCTGATTGACAGGAACTAAACACAGGGGTTATTAAGGGGTGTGGAGTAGGAGGGGCTTAAGGGGGAAGAAGCCCACACTCAGTATGACAAGTGTTTTGACTCATTTATTTATTTATTGGTTTATTTTCTTTTTTTAAAAGAAAAGTATCTGAGGATCAGTGGCAGGATTTTTAGGACAGTAAATTAATAAAAAGGGATCTAGGAGAGCTTTAGTAACAGACAAGTAATGGAATAGCAGTATAATTGCAGTATAATGTGGGGAGTGGTGCAATGCAGTGGCTGTGGGGCAGCCATATTCAGGCAGACCTTCTGGACACTGAGGTGCTGCCCTATCTACATGCATCTCTCTGGACTGTGGGATGAGGTAGCCAGACTCAGAGTGGAAGTAAACTGGGTCAGGAGTACCATCACCCCTATCCAGAGACCACTCAGTCCAATGTAACAGCCTCAAAGGATGCCAAGAACGAGGAGCACTTGGATGACAGTGGGCTCAGGGAGGGTTAGAGCAGTCAGGCAGAGGCACATCCCAGATCCTATTCCACTCAAGAACTCATATGCCACACTGGCAAATGGGGACAACCAAATAGAGGTACCCAGAGAAGTGGAAGGAAAGGATGTGGAGGTTAGCCAAGGAGGTGACCTCAGTGGGGAGAGCAGTGGACCCCAGAGGAGGAGGAAGCGAATCCTGGTGGGGGACTCCATCATAATAGGGTCCAGCTAGGAACACAGGAGGGGGAGGACCGGGAGGTGAGGTGCCTACCAGGTGCCATGGCATGGAGGGATGGAAGGAAGATCCTGGGGATCATTGGGAAGCTGAGATGGAAGGGTGAGCTGGATGTCATTATCCACCTAGGTACTAATGACCTGGCAAATGGGGAGCCAAAGGAAGTTCTGGAAGAGTTTAGGAAATTGGGGACGGCTCTCAAGCAAGTAGCTACTTCTGTCACTTTCTCAGAAGTACTACCTGAGAGGGGCAAGGGAGAGCATAGGGGTGCATGCACCAGGAACTTTAACTCATGGTTGAAGAACTGGTGCTGTGAGAAAGGGTTTGGATTCATTGGTGACTGGGGACCCACCTGGAGGGATGGAGGTTTGTTCAAGCCTGGCGGCCTGCATTCATCCTGGAGGGGAATCCAAGCACTCAATGATAAGTTTAAATGCTACACTGACAAGCATTTAAACTAGCAAAGAGGGGTGGCAGGCCAGGAAGGAGGGTACCAACTTGCTCACCCCCCACAGCTAGCAGTGGAACCAGTGAAACGGAGGAGTGGCTATCTCTGCAAAGCATTGTGCAAAAGATGGAGATTAGCGCCAAAGAGGCGGATTGGCAGGAAAGGGGAAAAATTCAGCAGAAGGGTAGACAGCAAGGAGAACCAGGGATAAAGGACAACCAATGAAGGGGCTGGAGTAGAACAGCGAAACAGTCTAGGGAGGTCAAATAATGGAAAGCCATGTGTGCCAATGCCAGGAGCCTTAGCAACAAGATGGAAGATCTGGAGGCTGTCATGGTGCAGTCAGACCTGGACATTGTGTCCATCACTGAAACCTGGTGTAATGATAACCACGACTGGGAGATGGCCATACCTGGCTACAACATATTCAGAAGAGACAGGGCAGGTAGGAAGGGAGGAGGAGTGGCACTGTATGTGAAAAATGACATAAGGACCACAGAGATCCAGGAGGAACAAAATGGGGGAGAGATACTGTGGGTTAAGCTAGAAAGGAAAATGGGGCCAGCCATCCACACAGGTGTGGTCTATAGACCACCAGCCCAGAAGGAAGAAACAGATAGAGTTGATGCTAGCCATCCAAAGGATGGCAGACAAGGGTGAGGTAGTACTGGTTGGACTTCAATATTCCAGACGGGACTGGAGCATCCCAGCAGCAGCATCAACTAGGAGCAGATTTATCTTGGAGTCCCTTCAGGTGCCTTCCTAAGCAACTAGTCATGGAACCAACTCGGCAGAAGGCAATACTGGACTTGTGCTCACAAACAGGGACAGTGTGGTGGGGGTAACAGTGGGGAGCACCTGGGGAACAGTGACCATCAGTCATTGTGGTTTGAAATCGAGAAAGAGCAGAACCAAACCACACAAAAACATGTATCCTGGATTTTAGGGGCAGACTTTGGAAAATGGGAGATACTTGAAAGAGGCATTAAGGAATGGGGCAGGAATCAGGGTTGAGGAACAGTGGGCAATATTTTAAAATGGGGATTACAAGAGCAACAAAATTATGCATTAAGCAGGTTAGCAAGAGGAAAAGGAAAAGGATACCATTATGGTTTTCCAAAGAGGTAGCAAAGAAAATGAAAGCCAAAAAGATTACATTCAGGCAATACAAAAAGACACAGGCAGAAGGGGATAGGGAGAAGTACCAGGAGAAGCAAAGGGAGGCAGGGAGGTCAGTAAGGGAAGCCAAAGCTCAGACAGAAGAACATATTGCAAAATCAGTGGGTAGAGGGGACAAAACCTTTTACAGGTACACAAGTGAAAAAGGCAAAGGGATGGCTAGTGAGACTGAAGGGGGAGGATGGGGCCATGTGGAGGATGACAACAGTAAAGCTGAGATATTGAACAGGTATTTCTGCTCAGTCTTTACTGAGGAAGAGGAGGGTAATGGGTCTGAAGGGAGTATAAGGGGTGAGAATGGTGCAGAAATGGACACAAGTCCCTTTACTCTAGAAAGGGTCCAGAAGGAACTGGAAGTAATGAGTTGATAAAGCAATGGGGCCAGATGGGGTGACCCCCAGGGTCCTTAAAGATCTAAGAGAGGTGGTGGCTGAACCTCTTGCTATCCTGTTTAGCCGATCACTGGAAACAGGGGAGGTACCCAAAGACTGGAGGATAGCAGATGTAGTCCCCTTATACAAAAGTGGGAACTAAGAGGAAGCGGGGAACTACAGACCAGTCAGCCTCACCTCGGTAGTGGGGAAGATCATGGAAGCACTACTGAAGGAGAGATTGGTAAACATCTGGTTGTCAATGGACTACAGGACCCAAGGCAGCATGGTTTCACTAGGGGAGGTCATGTCAGACCAACCTCGTTGAATTTTTGACTGGGTGACTAGGAGGTGGATCAGGGGAGGGCAGTGACATGGCCTATCTGGACTTCAGCAAGGCCTTTGACACTGTGCCACATAGAAGACTATTACACAAACTGGGGAATATGGATGTGGGCAGGACAGTAGTGTGGTGGGTAGGTAACTGGCTGGGTGGCAGGACACAGAGGGCAGTGGTAAATGGCTGTCACTCACAGAGGGAAGAGTGACCAGTGGGGTACCACAGGGATCAGTGCTGGGACTGGTCCTATTCAACATCTTCATTAGTGACATTGCGCAGGACCTAGAAGGCAGAATTTCACTGTTCGCTGATGACACAAAGCTCTGTAACAGAGTAGATACACCAGAGGGAGTAGACAGAATGAGAAGGGACCTGCAGAAACTTGAAGAATGATCAGGGGTTTGGCAGTTGAAATTCAATTCAAAGAAGTGCAAGATAATGCATATGGGACACAAAAACCCTGGCACAATATATCAGTTGGGGGGCGAGGATATAGCATGCACGAAGTAGGAAAGGGATCTTGGGGTTATCATCTCTGATGACCTCAAGGTAGGAAACAGTGTGCCAAGGCAGCAGGTAAAGCAAATAGGATGCTGGGATGCAGGCAGGAGCATCACCAGCAGGAAAAGGGAGGTCATAATTTCACTATACAAGACACTAGTGAGGCCCCACCTGGAGTACAGTGTACAGTTCTGGAGACCGTACCTACGTAAGGACATAGACAGGGTAGAGAAGGTTCAGAGGAGGGCAACAAAGATGGTACATGGATTGCATCACAAGTCCTATGAGGACAGGTTGAAGGAACTGAATATGTACTCCCTGGAGGAGAGGAGGGAGAGAGGGGATATGATAGAGACATACAAGTATCTTACAGGGAGGAACAGGGTGCAGGAATACACTATTTTTAAGTGAAAAAGATGTTCCAGGACTAGAGGGCATGGGATGAAGTTGGAGGGAGGACGATTCAGAGGAAACGTGAGGAAGGATTTCTTCACAGAATGGGTGGTGGACAAGTGGAACACCCTGCCAGAGGAAGTGGTGGGGGCTGAAACAATCACGGGATTTAAGAATGCATGGGATAGACATAAAGGAATTCTGGAGGTCAGGGGTAAGGGGCAACAGACTTCTAGGAGAACATAAACTGAACTTACAAGCTCAAATGGGCAGACTGGGTGGGCCATAGGCCCTTATCTGCCAACACTGTCTGTGTATCTATGAATGGCACTTCTCTAAAAATGAGTAGGGGAATTTCTCTGGTATCCTGTTCAAATTTCCCCACTCACTAAAAATACCACTAACAGCTTAATCTGATTCAGTTTCAGTTAGTTTCCATCTGTATCCCCCGGTCTCCCTTGAAAAAGGGACTTCTAGTCTCAGTGGGTCAGTAGGCCTACCCGGTCAACAAAATTCAATAAATAAATAAATGATATCTTGGTCTGACTCTACCATTATTGCCTCTAGGCCTGGAATTTTATTTCCTAGACTTTTTTCATTTGTACAGATGGCCTTCCACATTTTGTTAGCACTCTGCCTGCACCCCTTCACTTTTTTCCTGCCTCCTTCTCCCCTCTGTTCTACAGCCCATGTTCCCATCCCCTTTAATTTCTACCACTCTACTATCTTCTTTATTTTGCACCCTTGGGGACTTACCACCCCTTGAGTCCTCCCTTCTCTTTGCTTCATCCTTTGTAGGGGAACAGTTTATGCTTACCTGATCTCTTCTGCCATTCCCCTCTGCTAGTTTAAACGTTCATCAAAGTAACATTTAAACCATCCACTGAAGACTATGATTCCCTTCCTAGATGGATATAGCCCATCACCACTATATAGGCCATTTTTCCTCCATGTTGCTCCCTAGTCCTCAATGGAGCTGAACTCCTGCTCTTTACACCAATCCTTCAACCACGAGTTAAACTCCTGGTGTGGAGAACCCTATCTTCCCCAAGTCACCGAGTGTTCTTCCTGCCTAAGACACCCTCCCCAGCTTCCTAAAATCTTCCTGTACAATCCCAGCCCTGTACGTAACCAGGTCATTAGGTTCCCAGATGAACAATGACATCCAGCTCCCCCTCCTGCCCCTCTGCCCTAGCGACCATTAGTGTCCTCTCTCCATTCCTTCAAGTCGAGGTGCCAGGTAAGCACCTCACCTCACCTCCCCTTCCCTCCCTCTTTCCCTCCCTTTCTGCTGCCAGATCTAACCCCTAATGATCAAGACCCCATTAGAAGTTGTTTCCTCCTCCTCCTCCTCCTCTGCTGGGGTCCTCTGCCTCCTCCTTTCAGGATTACCCTATGGAGTACCCCCACATCCTCCTTGGCCTCTATCATGGGTGTCTTCTCCCAGTAGTCCTGTTCTGCCAGAGAAGAGAATGAGTTTTGTAGTGGCACTGGCAGAGGAATGTGCCCCTGACCCACCACTCCTTCCTGCCCTGAGCCCACCACAGTCCATCCGGTCGTCCTTCCCCTGTGCATCCTCTGAGGCAATGGTGGTAGATTCAGTAGCCCCATGGTGGGGGAAGAGGTCCCCTGAATCCTAGCCAACTAAGCCAAATGGCCTCCTCCCTCAGCCCAGATAGGGGCATACAGGTGGGGCAGCACCTCAGTATCTTGAAGGTCTCTCTGAAAACTGCCACTTCACAGCCATTACACCGCACCACTCCCAACATTGCCATTCCTACACTTACTATGTTAAGTGAAAATTACTGTATAGAAGGTTATTTTCATGTTCCGTCTATTTTCGCTCTTTTTGCTACTGAGAAAAATCAGCAACAATAACCAGAAAGTGACAATTATCAGGAAACAGACACTGAGTTACAAGACAGTTATCTGGTATCAAAACTCTTTACTTAAGTTTCAGTATTAAAAAAAAACAACCATAAACTCAAAGGTGCAGATTTGTGGCACTGTCAAAAAAAACCTTAGTCCACTGAGTCCACTTCAAAATTCTATAATATTCAAACCCCAGATGCTTTTTCCCCCAGTTTCTCCATCAGTCTGTGGCACTGAGGTAATGTCAGGAAAAAAAAAAGGCTTAGTCTGCTTTGTCCACTTCACATTACCGCATTGTCAAGTGCAGACAGATAATGGAACTGAACAAAGCACTGTTGTAACTGAACTTGAGAGCAAACTTATTTACATTGATAGTGGTGCAGGCAAGTGCTTAGCTGATTTAATATCTCAGGATCCAGTTTTAAAGAAGTTCATACCAACCCCCTTTCATAAGATGTTATGGAAGGATGTTAAGATAGCTACTGTCTCCCACAAATCTGAAACATAAGATTTTCCTACACACACACATATATATATATATATATATATATATATATATATATATATATATAAAGACAAAGAACTCTGTGTGCAAACACTGAGGCAAGGGTTACCCCAAAGGGCATTTGGCTGGGAAGCCAAGTTTCAAGAAAATACAAAATCACACATGCCCTCACAATGCAAAGCATCATGGACTGCATATGCAAAATCACCACAGAATGTTATGCTGGTCCAACTTTAAGCAAAATTGCATGGTGCCGAAAGGCCTCTCACACAGTTTGCAAAGGGTGCTAACAGAAGACATAGACACGTGTTTCGTCCTACCAGGACTCATCAGTTTGCCTTGTCTGCTTGACACCCCAGTGGACTGGACCAGCTACCCTAAGACAGTGTGTCTTGGATATGTTGTGGTGAACCCATTAAAATAAAAAACTATTTAAAAGACAAAGAACCTCTGTGTGCAAACACTGAGGCAAGGGTTACCCCAAAGAGCATTTGGCTGGGAAGCCGAGTTTCAAGAAAATACAAAATCACACATGCCCTCACAATGCAAAGCATCATGGACTGCATATGCAAATCACCACAGAATGTTTTGCTGGTCCAACTTTAAGCAAAATTGCATGGTGCCGAAAGGCCTCTCACACAGTTTGCAAAGGGTGCTAACAGAAGACATAGACACGTGTTTTGTCCTACCAGGACTCATCAGTATGCCTCATCTGCTTGACACCCCAGTGGACTGGACCAGCTACCCTAAGACAGTGTGTCTTGGATATGTCGTGGTATATATATATATATAAAATAGTGGCACACGGTAGTGCCACTATAGTTAGGGTTGAGTACCCCAGTTAAGGTTAACATGTGAAATTTTGCAGCTTAATAACTTTGCCACCGTAATTTGGCATGCATGGAGCAGTACAATAGATCTCTGGATCTGCCAAGTTTCATAATGGTCAGATATATGGTTGCAGATCTATATAGAAAGTCATATTTATGCTTTTTTGCACATTCTTTGTTCACATCTGCAGGTCGCATGGTTTGCGCGACCAGTCCAAAAGCTTCAGGGAACATGCAGCCTGAGTCTCCAATGTGTCTTTGAAAGATTTTGTGAAAAAATATTAAATGGTTCAAAGGTTATTCAAAAAACAAGTTTCCCATTACAGTCAATGGGAAAAGTTAACAAAAAGTTTGACAGTGTCACAAATGCAGTTTTTAGTGTTGCAAATGACCCCTGTAGTGTCACAAATCCACCATCTTGTTTTCAGTTAGTGGTCACAGAAATGCTTGGCATTTAAATTTGGGACCCTCTAGGGACACAATTCTTGCTGTGTTCACCTAGTCGAGTCCTGAGGATGTGTTTGCGGTGCGTGGAATGTCCAGGTTTAGAGTTAGCAATGACATCCCCATGCCACAGCCCGATGGGAGCATGGATGCTTGATTTCATGCTTTAGATAGTTGTATGATATTCCTGCTACCTGCTGCTGGTTGTGTGTGATTGGTTGTGTTGCCTTGGTCCTTCCCCTACTTGCATGTATATGTGCGTGTGGTGGTGGGGGTGGAGGGAATGCGCACTTTGGGTTTTCAACCCTAACACTGAATATGCTCACTTTTGTTGCTGTGGAACAACCATAACTGATGCATTAAACCGAGTTTTTTGCCATGAATATATATATATATATATATATATATATATATATATATACATACATACATACATACACACACTCTGTAGAATCACTTAGCATTGAAATGTCAGCAATTGGTGGGGGGGGGGACAATATTCCATCCTCGTTAATGGTGATTTGTCCTATAGATTATATTGCACACAGAATGAGGTTCCTTTTTGCGGAAGTAGTCAGGGCTAATATCATTGTTCTCAGATTGTCCTGGGAGTCTCTGGCTCCCTATGAGGTGATCCCATAGGCTTTAATCACTGTAAGTCACTGAGTCCTGTAGCCCAGAGGATCCATTGGACTAGAAACTGCTTGGGATTCTCACCTTCAGTCCCTTCTGGTAAGCCTAAAATCCTGTTGTTGACAGTATTGCTAGCATTTTTTAGCTGCTCTATTCTGTTTTTGACTGTGGTTTGCTCCCACACAGTCATGGTTGCTGTAGCTAACACCTTCCCAGTTACTAGTAAATCCAGTGCACTAATTCTAAAAGATGTGAATATGTACAGCAGGTTGCATTGTGCTAAATATACCAGATGCAAATTCAACCTGCTATGCAGTAGTTTGTATCCTTACCCTAGATAGGGTTTTTCTACCATTCCCCTTTTTTGTTTTGTTTCACCCTTTAGTAACATGATAGATAGGGTGTTTTAAGTTTTCCCCTTTATGACTTCTTTTATTCTCTTTTTACAGTACCCTTACACTAGATAGGATGTTACTTCTGTTCCTACTACCACAGTTAATTCTAGATTTCCCCTTCTGACTTTACTTTGCCCCTTTGTACACATAGTCTAGATAGGGTATTTCTTTCTTTCCCACAGAACACCTGTTTCCCCTTACCTTCATCAGTACTCTCTTACTCAGGCAGCAACAAGTATACAGGTACTTTATCTTTTCTTACTAGACTGGCAGGGTTTCCTGTGTGCCTGCTGTTGCCCACAGACTCTTGTGGATGCCTAAGATTCCAATCCTGTTCAACTCCTGTTCTGTTCCACTCACTCTCTGGGACACAAATTTGAATGGAACATGTTAGGTAAATGGAGTTCTGTGCTAGTAAAAGGGCTCCCTGCTCCACCCTGAATGTTTGCCACACTGCCTCTGGTCCTGCCTTCCTTCCCAAGCAGCCTCTGGTTCCCAACCAACTGTATATCTCCTGTTTCAAAAAGCAAACAAACTGCAGTACAGGATACTTTTAAGTGTTGCTTCTTTGCTATGGTTCCCCCTTTACAGCAGTTCTAGCTGTGTGGTAAGAATTTGTGCCAAGCAACTCCAACTGTCTGGAATGACTTCCAGACTTCAACTAATGAATGTTTTAGACTTCCACTAAAAATAAATTATCTGAACCCCTGTGTGTGCCAAATAAACAACCCCAATCAGTATTAAAATATTTAATGGGCTTCCAGGTCCATCCTGATTGGTCCTCTGGTCCCACCTTCTCGCCCAAATAGTCTACTGTTCCTGACCCTCTTATGTGTCCCCTGTTTCGGAAAACAAACAAACTGCAGTACATATATTAAAGATTAAATGTCTGGTGCTCAAGAAGAAAATAAGAACTGAATACTCACGAAAAGCTCAGGTCTTAGTGCAGGAATTCCAAAGAACACTCAGATGAGTTAAAGGATGATTACTGAATTGTATTCATACAAAAGCAGTGCAAGCAGTAATAACTACAGCTCCCCCTCCACCTAGGTCAAATATTTTCACACAAAACTCAGGTGCTTCCTTAGGATCTACATCATAAAAGCAAGACCACACACTTAAGTCAAACATTTAAAGAGACAGAATAAATTACGTGCAAAGTGCTAACAAAGTGCTCTTTATAAAGATGTTGTTCTAAAAGTACAAAAGTTCATTTGTAAAAACATGTAGCTTACTGATGGAAAAGCCAGTAAAAATTCATGACCCTTGCTTACCATATAATAAATATATAAATATGACACAGAAACTGGTGGGATGGGGAAGGACACACAAACAGAGGATTGATTGGGGTGAGAAACAGCAAACAAAACACAAATTTCTGTTGAAAAACAGGGTACATAAACTTGTTTGTATCAATTCATAAATATATCTCAGATGTTTAGTATATTTATGCATTATGATTTACTGTCTACTAACAGTGATTTTCATAATAGTCAGTGACACAACATTCCTATCTGGAAGACAAAGCAACAGTACAAATTTCAAAAAACAATATAGTGACTATTTTTCATGGATTGTTCCCATCTCCCTCCCCTAGTTACAGACAGTATCCTGGAGATCATCCCTCTGAAAGCACTAAACAGAGTAGGAAAACACTGAGCATGCAGAATGTAAATATAATAACTAGTCAGCAATTTCTCTCAATGTACTGACCAGGTTGATATTTTCCATAACAACCAGCTGGTTATTATGACATTCATGAGCTATGCCAGTCAAACTGTGCTGCTGCCTCATTGGCCAACATTCTGCATGTGGGCGGGGCCAAACAGTCTCACAAACTGCTGGAGAAAAATTGCTGGTCTGTTATTATAAAAAATAAAAGATGGGGAGGGTGTTTCCTATGAGAATTTAATGTGCACCCTTGTGGGATGCTTTGATAAACCCCTCGGGCTTTGCCCTTGGGGTTTATGTAGCATCCCACAACTCGGGTGTGCATTAAATTCTCATATCAAACCCTTCCCCATCCATTATTCTCTATATAATGCCATCAAATATGTTAGCAGCATGACAATAATGCTGGTTGAACAGCAAAGTTGTGGAGGTAGTGAGGGCAAAATGAGTGGTGCACCAGAGGTATAGGAGGACAGAGAAGGAAGTTGTTTAGGGTGGAATATGCAAGATGGTCCAGGGAGGTGACCAGAAAAGTGAGAGAAGCCAAAGCCCAGATGGAGCTGAGATTGTCTTAGGGAATTAACGGGGGGAGAAAGACTTTTTTAGATACATCTGGGAGAAAAGGAAGCGTAAGGAGACATTAATGAGGATATAAAGGGGTGAGGAGTGGATGGAAAAGGGGGATGAGCAGGCAGAAGCACTGAATGAATACTTTTGCTCAGTGTTCACAGAAGAAAAGGGAGGACTGCTATCACCATGGGCTGGGAGGGTGGGGACAGGGGAGAGGAGGTGACAGATGGAAGAATTGAGACAAGTAGAGTCCTAGAGGGACTGAGGGCACTGAAGGTAGACAAGGCACCAGGGCCAGATGGTATCCAACCCAGGGTGCTGAGGGAGATGGTGGAGGTGTTGGCAGAGCCACTGGTGGATCTGTACAGCACCTCACTTGAGTCAGCATGTGTACCACTGGATTGGAGGATGGCACATGGAGTACCATTACACAAGATTGAGCCAATGGATGAACTGGGTAATTATCGTCCAGTAAATCTCACCTCCGTAGTGTGCAAACTCATGGAAATGATGCTAAAGCAAAGACTGGTGTCATATCTGGAGGACAATGGCCTCCAGTATGTGAGGCAGCATGGGTTCATTTCAGGGAAGTCTTGTCAAACCAACTTGATACAGTACTATGGGTGACACATGAGCTGGATAAGGGTCATGCGGTGGATGTTCTTTACTTGGACTTCAGCAAGGCCTTTGATTCAGTGCCTCATAGGTGGCTTTGGAGGAAGCTAACTAGTGTAGGGGTAGGGGTAAAAATGATCAACTGGATTACAAGATGGCTTAGTGGGAGGCTGCAGTGAGTGGTGGTGAGAGGGAAGCTCTCAACTCTAAGGCTGGTGATGAGTGGGGTGCCACAGGGCTCTGTGCTGGGGCCAATATTATTTGGGCTCCTAATATCAGACATTGTACACGGGGTGGTGAGCAAGGTAAGTCTGTTGGCTGATGACACCAAAATCAGAGCAGTGGTGGACAGAGGGGAGGGATGGAAGCAGCTTCAGTGAGACCTAAGCAAGCTAGAGGAGCGGTCAGAGAGGTGGAAAATGGGGTTCAGTGCAAAGAAGTGTAAGGTTATGCACTTTGGGGTGAAGAATCTAAGGAGAGAATAGTGGCTGGGGGAGATTAAGCTGGGGATCACCAAGGAGGAGAAGGACCATGGGGTAATTATAACAGGGACCAGGAACAACACTGCCTAGTGCAGGAGAGTGGCTGCAAAAGTGAACAAAATGCTGGGGTGCATAGCGAGGGTGTTTTCGTCCAGCGAAGAGAGGTGATCTTGCCCCTCTACAGGTTGCTGGTAAGGCCACACTTAGAGCACTGTGTGCAGTTTTGGAGGCCATACCTAAAGCATGATATCAGGCTACTGGAGGGGGTGCAGAGGAGGGTAACAAAGATGATATGTGGAATGGAGGGGAGAGACTATGAGCGCAGGCTGGAAGACCTGAAAATATACACTCTGGAGGATAGAAGGGACAGGGGGGACATAATAGAGACATTCAAGTATCTGAGGGGAATCAGTAAGGATGGGGAAGATGAGGTCTTTACGCTAAGGAGGGGGAGGGACACCAGGGGGCATGGGCTAAGAATAGAGGAGGAAGATTTAGGAGGGAAATGAGGAGACACTATTTCACAGAGAGGGTGGTAGCAAAATGGAAAGCACTACCAGAGTGGGTGGTGTCATGTAAATCTGTGAACAGCTTCAAAAGGGCATGGGACAGGGAACAGGGGAGAGTGAGGGTGGGAAGGTGGGGGGTGGCAGTGGGATGACAAAGAGGGGGTGAGGCAGCTGAAAACTAGGGGTACTAGCTGCACACTCGAGCAGACTTAGATAGACAGGATGGTCTGTTTCTGCTGGCACATTCGTATGATTGTATAATAATGAACAGAAAGCATCAGAAATAGTTGATTTAAATTGCATGATGTTTATGCACCCTTTAAGAGTCCCTGATACCAGATGGATAACTCTGAAAATAGGAGACATAGTTGCAATTTAATGTAAAGTTCATATATTTTTTCAATTCTTTTTCTACATGGATTTTATCCCCCTTCCACTCCGCATCAGCCCCCTTCTGCTGACAACCCCCTGCCCCACTATTCCACCTGCAGGACTTACCCTATCTACTTCTTACCTCATTGTGTGACCGCGTGCTATGGATGGTGCAGGTAGTGTGATGCCTGCAGCATTGCAGTGTCATCCTGTTGACAGGGGTTCTTTTACACCAGTTACTCCCCTTTAGTCAGAGCTGGTGATATGCAATGATGCACACGTAGATTCTGAACCTGATGAACACTCTCAACACTCGCCTCCAGCTTTCAATTCTGGTGACTGCTGCTGCACCATCTTACCTCTGTTAGGTGGCAGCCAAGCAGCAGTACATACTGTCCCCACCTCCAAAAAAGGAGAGCTGTTACATAGAAACATAGAAGTTGTCAGCAGATGGGGACCGTATGATCCATCAAGTCTGCCCTTGGTTTCCTACCCTTGTTGATGGATGCTCAACCCTCTTTCCCCTGGCCAACTCCCAAAAGACCCATGTCCATTCCCAAACCAGAGCAACTTGTGTGGAAGAAGGAGTGGCATCTGGCATCTCAGCCATTCATGCCACCGGGCTGGCTACAAGTTTACTGTAGCCCAGGCTTCCTTTGACAATATTGTGTGTGGCCTTGAGTTGGACTGGGCCAATTCTTTCCCCTTTTTAGGGCTGCAGTGGGCAGACCCTTGTAGACATCTTGCTTTCAGAAAAGGATTCCTCATTCCTTGTATTCTTTGCAACTGAACAACATGTTGGACTTGCACCACCGTTGCCTTGTCATCCATGGAGCAGTCCACTTGCACTACACTATCTTTTCTTGAAAATAAAATTGGCAGTCCTGATCATGACACCGTGGGATTGGGTTCCCCCAGTGTCACTTTTATGGTTCTTGGGGGGTGTGGGATGGTGGGTGCTGAGAGGGGGGTCGGGAGGCAGGGATATCTCTAATAAAAAACAAAAAACAAATGGCACTCATGGCAGAACACATCACACTCTGCTGTGTCCAAGATGACCACCGCATTCTGCTGTGCATGTGTGACTAGCAGCTCATGCACAGAGTAGTGCGGGGGCTCTTTGTCACGGTGGAGTGTGCTGTATTCACCATGACTACCAATTTCTTTTTTAAAAAAAGTATGCATATCCCCTCCACCCTCCCCTCCCTCTTTGTACCTCCCCAGAAACTTAACAATGACACTGAGAGTGCCCAATCCCCCAGTATCGCAATCGTGTTCTGTGCCCCTTTTTTATATATATATATTTTTTAATCTTCCCCACCTGACTCTCCTCTCAGCACCCACCACCCCACCCCACCACCAGAAGATAGCAGTGACACTGAGGTGCCCAGTCCCCAGTGTCACAATGGTAATCTCTCTGTCCTTTCTTTTTGGTTTTAACCTGTAAAAATAAAAAATGCTCATCTATATCTTTTGTGCCACTGCCATCTCCCCACCTGACCCTCCCACTCAGCACCCACCACCACACACACACCCAAGCCCTTACTTACCCACTGGGGGTCCAACACCATAATCCTCTCTGGACTACAGACACATCTTCACTCTTCAAAGTCGGACTGTGAACTTAAGAAACAGGTATGCAGTTCAATGTATTTCAATGGTGTTTTGAGCTTAGTGGCATAACTTGGGCATTTTTCAATATTTTGGGCCCAAATTTTCAACATGCCTTCTTTGGGACCCTATCTCATGAGCAATGGCACTGTCATTAGGCAAGTCTGTCCCAAAAGGGTGATTTTGTGGTCCCTATGAAAAATCACCTTTCAGGCAGGAGTTGAACATTTTCATTGCCCCTGTTCATGAGGCAGGCTCATTAAAAGGCTGTATGGAAAATTTGGTGTAAAAATATTTATAAAAACAACAAAGTCATGAGCCTACATTCAATTTTACTAAACACAGGCTTGTAACTTTGGCAATTTCCAATGTTTTTACCCAACATTTACAACATAGCCATATCTTTACAGCACCCCATGAATGTGACAGCTGTCTTTTTCCAAATCCTGGCCAAAATGTTTTTTACATCCCAAAAGCTGATTTTGTGGTCCCTGCACAAAATCACCTTTCGGGCAGGAGTTGAAAACCTTTTCTGCCATTGTTTATGAAGTGGGGTCATAAGAAGGTTATGTTCTAAATTTGTTGTAAACATATATAAAAAAAGTTAAAAGGCTATGTTGAATTTTGCAAATACAGGCTCTTAAGTTTGGTAATATTCAATATTTTTACCCCAAATTTTCAACATGACCATTTCTTTGCAGCACCTCATGAATGTGAGAGTTGTCATTTTTCAACTCCTGCCCAAAATTTGTTTTTGCATCCCAAAACTTGATTTTGCAGTCCCTGTGTGAAATCACCTTTTGGGCAAGAGTTGAACATTTGAAATTGAGGAAGGAGCTTGCCGCACCCTTGACAAGGCTCTTTAACCTGTCCCAGGATACGGGGAGGGTGCCAGAGGACTGGAGGAGGGCTGACATAGTGTTCTTGCACAAGGAAGGTAGCAGGGAGCTGTAGGAGAACTACCACCCAGTCAGCCTCTCATCTGTGGTGGGGAAAGTATTGGAGGCATTAATCAAGCAGAGGGTGATGAATTACCTGGAGGATTGTGTCTTGCAGGACAGCAGACAGCATGACTTCACCAAGGGGAAATCATGCCAGACTAACCTAAATGATTTCTTTGATTGGGTGACTCAGGTAATCGACCAGGGAGGGGAAGTGGACATGGCCTAGCTGGACTTCAGCAAGGCCTTCAACACCATCCCTCATAGGAGGTTGATGATAAAGATGGAAAGCATGGGGCTGGGAGGGAAAATAGCAGGCTCAGTGGAGGCCTGACTAGTAGGGAGAACTCAGAGAGTAGTGCTTAACGAGGTGCACTCTGAGATGGCAAGGGTGAGGAGTGGAGTGCTATAAGGGTCAGTTTTGGGTCTGCTCCTCTTCAGCATCTACATCAGTGATATTGTGGAGGGTTTGAGAGGGAGGGTGTGCCTATTTACCAATGATACAAAAATCAGCAATAGGTTGGACACCCCGGAGGGGGTGGAAGACATGAGGAAGGACCTCAAGACACTTGAGGAGTGGGCCAGGAAATGGCAGCTGAGGTTTAATGCCAAGAAGTGTGCTGTGAGAGGAAAAACATGAAAGTAGGGTACACACTGGGGGAGAGGGAGGAAATCAAAGAATCAGAACAGGAAAGAGATCTGGGGAACATAGTATCCTCAAACCTTAAAGTAGGTTTCCAATGTAGTAGGGTGGTGGGAAGGGCCAGTGGAATGCTGGCATGCATAGGCAGGGGCACTACTAGCATAAGGAAGGAGGTTATAATGCCCCTCTACACAGTGATGGTGAGGCCACAGTTAGAGTACAGGGTTTGGTTCTGGAGATTACAACTCCACAAGGATATAGATTCATTGGAGAGGGATCAGAGAAAGGCAACAAAGATGGTGAAGGGTATGCAGGGGAAGACATATGAGCAGAGTGTAAGGAGCTGAATCTGTACATGCTGGAAACAAGGAGGGAAAGTGGGGACATGATTGAAACCTTTAAATATGTAAAGGGGGCTCTATAATGTAGGTGAAGGGGGTTGACTGAGGAGAAAGGAGGGAGCCAGAACTAGAGGGCACAGCCTCAGATTGCAATGAAATAGGCTCAGGGGCAATTTGAGGAGGTGTTTCTACACAGAGAGGGTGGTGGAGCCCTGGAACAGACTGCCAAATGGAGTAGTGGGGGCTGAGATGGTGGAGGAATTTAAGAGGGTATGGGACAGGCATATGGGACTGAGTATTGGGGGATGGAGGGGGCAGGTGGGGGGGTATGTGAAAGTGGAGAGTTGGGCAGAGTAGATGGGCTAGAAGGGACCTTTTCTGCCATCAAATTTGTATGATTTGCTCTGCCCTTCTTCATGAGGCAGGGTCATAACAAGGCTATGTTAAAAATCTGGTTTAAAGGGAGACCACGTGATGCAAGCTACCGGATAGTCGCTCCTCAGTACAGCTCCAGCCTCCCGTCTCTTTATATCTGTTTTCTGGTATATTTCCTCAATCCCTAAACCTCTAATTTTGTGTTATTCTGGTTCCGTACAACTCTGTGCCCTTGCAGGGTGATTTTGAGAAAGAATGGATGTTTTTATGAAAAAGCAACAGCAGAAACACACCCCGCCAGTTACACCAGAGAAGGCCTCAAAAAAATTCCGGGCCTTGAGTGGAGCGGAAAAGGGAGATGTTTTGAATCCTGGGGTGGATCAGGAGCCGCTCACATTGTCTTGATTTCTGGAAGAATTTAAACCATTCAGAGATGAGATTAAGGAGATGGCATCAGAAATGAAATCGCTCACGAGAAAAATAGAAGAGATCACTCTCGCTACCTCAGACAACACGACTAGGATCTTCTTGTTAGAGAAGCAAGTGGAGAGGTTCGAGCCTGAGATGGTAGCAATGCACCAGAAATTGTCCAGATTCGAGGTTAAGCTTGAAGACCTTGAAGGTCGTAGCTGGAGAAATAATATTGTGATTCTCGGGTTACCGGAGGGAGAGGAGGGCCAGAATACCTTTGCTTTTACCCAGAAACTGGTGGAGAAGACTACAGGCCCTTCTCCATATGGGGCCAAATATATTATAGAGAGAGCCCACAGGTCACTGAGACAAAAGCCCCCTCCCGGAGCAATGCCCCGACATATAATTTGTTGTTTCTTAAATTTCTTAGAGTGACAACATTTCCTTTACAAAGTGAGAGAATTCCAAGAAGTTCGCTGGGAGCAAGCTATGCTTAGAATAGCACAAGATATTCTGGGTTCAGTCCATTTGAAGAGTGCGGCATTTCATCCTGTTATGTCAAAAATCATTGTGGCTGGACTTAAATTTCATATGGGATACCCGGCCAGGTACAGGTGGCTGGTTCCTGGGCTACCTAAGAAGATCCTGAGGCAGTATTTGCTGGTTTAAAATTAGCACTGCCAGATCTCTTTAGGGACACATGAAGCCTCAGGTCTCTCCCGACAAGATGAGAATCGATTTGAGAAGGCTGGGCGTTCATGCAAAGCAACCTTCTGGAAAGAAGCGGTTAAACATTCTTGGACTCTCATTTCAGCCCGAATAAGGGGGCAGAAAGGACTTTTCTCTTTTCATAGTGATGTAGTTAAGGATTCATGTTCTTATTTGTTTTGTCTGGGTCTGGGGTTTTGGGCCCTTCGGTTTTCACAGTGTTCCAATCATGGATGTATATTCTTGTTTGTTTTGTCTGGATCTGGGGTTTCAAGTAATTAAACAATTTCTTGTTAGTCTTCATGTTGGGAGAAAACAAAGCCTACTCAGCAATATTTGGTCTCCCCTTCCCCTGTGAGAGTTTGGTAAGGATGGGTTTGGTAAAAGCTTATAGCTTTTGGGGAAATTCAATTACAAGGGATGTGTTGTCCTTTCCCTTGTAAGGCATCTGGGTGCAGTTACACACTTGCAACACAGGATGGAGCTTGTGTTTCATGCATGTTAAGTGCTAATGGTCACTAAGGCCAGAGAAAAGTTGGGATTTACTGGGGCAAAGGCACAGTAAATTGGAGGAGAGGAACGGGGGCCTGTCCCTATGGGGCTGGAGAGCTTATTGAGACAACGGCCTGCACAGTGAATATCATGTTTGGCTGAGGCCGACTTCCTGATATCACACCACGAGACGCCTTTTCACATCCAATGAGCCACATGTCCTTGCAAGCCGTGATGTTTCTGGTGGTGATGTCTTATCGATACTGGCTGCTCCCAATGGTCCTCATTGGGGGATAGGTGGCGGACTCAAGGGCTTGTATTGAAGGGATGTTGAATCCTCTCTCTTTCTTTATTACCAACATCTCAAAAAGGGGGAATGTATTATAAATAATACAGTGTTTGGAGGACGGCTTTTCAGGGGGCTGGGGGAGGAGTAGTAAATGGAGTATTGCTGAACGTTGTTAGCGATAGGAGGGGGGTTTGGGTGGATGGCTGTTTGGACTATGTTTTCGGGTTACTGAAGCTGCGGATTGCTCAAGGGATAATCGAGGGGGTGGGGTGGGACAGGGGCTTAATGGGGGGGTTGGAGACCAGCACAGCAGATTCAGGGGAATAGAATTACCTGTTACATGGTTGCAGTATATGTTAGATACCTTATCTGGATTTATACCTGACATAATAGATGGCTCAGAATATTAATATTGCTACGTGGAACGTGAAGGGGATGAGGAAAAAACTGAAACAATATCAGGTACTTAAACACCTGAGTCTGTTGCGTGCCCAGATATGATTTTTACAAGAATCTCACTTAGTGGATTCCGAAGTATTACAACTTTGAAGACAACAGATAGAGCAGGTTTTTTATGTTTCAGGGGAAACCAATAGTTGCGGGGTCATGATACTGATTAACAGAGACATCCCATTTGTCCCTTCTCAGGTATTTAAGGATGCAGATGGCAGATAAGTCTTAGTTCAGGGTACTATTTGGGCCATGCCGTTGGTTCTAGGTAATATTTATGGGCCAAACACATATGATCCCTCTTTTTTCATGAAACTGATTTCTACAATCCCTCCTATACTCCCTATTCCAATTATATTAGGGGGAGATTTTAATTTGGTCTCGGATCCGAATTTGTATAGTTCGAGCATCGGGTCGAGGGGACTGTCACCTGGGCATAGGGCCTTTAAGGAAATGATGGATCAGTGTGGATTGTGCGATGTCTGGAGGGTCACACATCTTAATATTAGGGAATATACCTACTGCTCACCAGTGCATGGCATGCAATCTTGTATTGACTACCTATTAGTTTCTCACAAGTTCTTGCCAGGGGTACTGTCCACCTCGATTCAACCAGGTCCAATATCGGATCATTCCTTAGTCCTGGGTAATCTGGCTTTCCTTAACATTCCCAAAAGAGAGACCAGATGGAAACTAAATGAACAATTACTAAAAGATGAAAAGTATCGAGGATTGGCGAAAAAGCAGATAGAGTTTTTCTTTTCCTCAAACCCAATAGATAGTGCAAGACCGGATATTTTATGGGGAGCCTTTAAGGCTTATATAAGGGGCATTCTCATTAGTCTAACTACAAAGAGGAAAAGGGCACAGGAAACAGAGTTACTGTTCTTATTGTCTCAGATATGGGCATTAGAAAATATACACCCAAAGAAAATTTCTCAAGAAGAGCCACAGAAGCTATTAACATATAAAGATAAATATTTGGGAATGTTAAGAGAAAAGGCTGAGCTGGCTATAATCCACACAAAGGCCAGTTTTACAGATCAAGGAGAAAAAGCAGGGCATCTGTTTGGCTCTACATTTAAAACAACAAGAATCAGCAAGATTTATACCCCCAATAAGGTCACAGTCAGATGGGACCCTGAAGGTATCCCCCTCAGAGATAGTGCAGGAGTTTGCTACTTTTTATGAGTATTTATATAGGGACATGGATAGTCCTCCACCCATTCAAAAACTGGAGGAGTATCTCAGGGAAGCACATCTTCCTTTACTATCTGACTCTCAAAAGAAATTCATATCTTCCCCTTTATCACAGGAAGAAATAGCTGCTGTTATAAAGAACTTGCCTCTGGGTAAAGTCCCGGGTCCTGTTGGGCTTTCGGCTTTATTTTATAAAGTTTTCAGGGAGCAATTACTACCCATGTTGCATCGTCTCTATTTGCACATTTTTTCTGGAGAGACGGCAGATGCACATTTGTTTGAAGCATTGATAGTTTTGTTACCTAAACTGGACAAGAACCCAGAACTTGTTCAGAGCTATAGGCCAATATCTTTGTTGAATCAAGATGTCAACATTCTCTCAAAGATATTGGCAGATAGACTAACCCTAGTTCTTCCGGATCTTGTGGGTATGTCTCAAGTGGGATTTATGAGAGGACGTGTATCTTCAGATCACCTACGTACCTTCTCACATGTCTTCTCGGAGTCCAGGGATGCTATATATCCTGTGGGGTTGGTCTCCCTGGAAGCCGAGAAGGCATTTGATCGGGTTAATTGGACTTTTCTATTTCAATCCCTCAAGGCATTTGGATTCCCATCCATGTTCATAGATTGGATCAGGGCAATTTACCGGTCTCCTTCAGCGAGGATTTCTGGGAATGGGACCTTCTCCAAGTCTTTTATGCTGCGGTCAGGTATGAGGCAGGGATGCCCTCTCTCTCCATTACTTTTCAATCTTTATCTGGAACCCCTTATTCAACATATTCTCAATAATGAAGGAATACAAGGTATTCCCATTAGGAATGAGGTAGTGAAAATAACAGCATACGCTGACGACCTCCTCTTACATTTGGCTAATCCGGTAATATCTATCCCGAATATGCTAAGGGAGGTTAATAGATTTAGTAGTTTCTCGAATTACAAGTTAAATCCCAACAAGACATCCTTTTTCCCTCTTAACCATAAAGTCTTCAAGACCGACATTATTTCTCTGGGACTATGCTGGTCAGCCATGGGCTATTAAATATTTAGGTATAAAATTAATGCGTAATCATTCTTTGTGGTTTAAGAAAAATTTGGACCCTCTTTTGCAGGGGATTACTCAAGATCTAGAGAGATGGGATAAACTCCTGTTATCTTTATGGGGTTGTATTAATATAATTAAGATGAATGTGTTTCCCCATTTATTTTACCCTCTGTCGCATCTTAACTCATTTGTCCCCTTAATTTGGTTTCAGAAAACACATAAACTCTTTACTAAGTTTGTATGGTAGAGTAAGACCTCTAGGCTGGCATACCACAAACTAGCCGCACCCAAAAATGAGGGGGGCTGCAGATTCCTTACTTGCCCATCTACTACTGGGCTAGTCACTTGGCTATATATCTGAGATGGGTAAGACTGGGCCCAGATGACATGAACCCGGTTTGGCTTAAGATTGAATTAGATTTTTTCCAATCTTTTAACATGGACCCCCTGACTATGCTCTATCTAAAAATGTCTCAGTTGCAAGATATTAATAAATGTCCCACCATTATGACTTTGCTAAGAGTACACTCGCAATTGTGCTCCATTCTGCGTTACAATCAAAGTAAAGATCTCGCTCAACCCATTTGGAATTCCCCGGCCTTCACCATAAACAAACAGAAAATTTCCCATTCATGGCTGCCTCATTTAGGAGAGAGGATATTATCCTCATTGTTGGATGAAGTTGGAGAGTGGCTCTCATTCTCTCAGTTCATTTACAAGTTCAAAATTCCAGAGGCACAGGTTTTTAAAGTGTTTCAATTGAGGCACTTGTTAACCACGGTTCTTGGAGCCACTCCACCCCGTCCAGCGGCCTTTGCATTGGTATCTGAACTTTCTCCCTTTCTCGTCTCCTCTGGTGTGATTTCTAAAATTTATCAAGTATTGTTCCAATGGAGGTGTGGATGCAGTGGTGGCCCTACCAACTTTTGGGTTTCATTTTTTCCCCATTATACTTTTAAATGGTCCGTCCTCTGGATGTACTGTCATAAATATGTATCCCAAGATAGATTACATCTCATGCAGTTTCACATTCTGCATAATTTATACTATACCCCAACTAAACTGGTGAAATGGGGCCTTCTGGATACTGATAGGTGTAATAAGTGTTCCCAGGACACAGGGTCACTTTTTCATCTATTCTGGTCATGTCCTGGATAGCCTCATTATGGGAGCATATAAAAACCAATCTGGATCCTTTATTGGGTTTACATAATTATTTTACACCGGATATTTGCCTGTTGGGGGATTTGTCTTCCATAAAGGTTAAAATTTGGAGATTTCACATATCCATGGTTACGCTCTTGGCCAAAAAAATCATTCTTAGGCGTTGGTAGGAAAGGACCAGTCCAACATATTAGGAGTGGCTCAATGAGATTTTAGCAAATATACATACAGAGAAGGTTACTGCTAGCCTTCAAAACAGACTACATAGGTATAAGGTTATCTAGGATCCCCTTCACACTTTAATTACAGTGGCTATGAAGTGATGCGTAGTCGAGGTTACCACCTTAATTATTCTTGGTAAAGGTAGTTAGCGGGTGATAACAGTGCTAGAATGAACTGCTGTGTCTGGGAGGGGGGAGGGAAGGGTTGGGGGCAGTATGATTTGTTTTATGAATCCTATGTCAAAGTGTTCATTACTGCCTCCTGTAATGTGGAAAATGTGGTGAATAAACTTTGAATTGAAAAAAAAAATAATAATCTGGTTTAAAAATATTACAAAAACAACAAATTTAAGTACCTATGTTACATTTTGCTAACACAGGCTCATAACATTCGTAATTTTTGTAATATTTTTTCCCCAAATTCCATAGCTGCAGCCCTACCGGCTCTGGACAGAATTTGTTCTTTATTACTTAGGAAAGTGACATGACATCAAGATTACTGTCCTTTGGACTTTATTTACTTTGGATTCTTTTCTACACATGACATCATAGTGCCCTGTTTATGACATCTTTATTTTTCTCCACAGCAACGGATTGGAATATCACAAACTGAACTGTGACTGTAGCGGTGGACAGGAAGACAGAGCAAATAGGACAAAGATCCTGTTTCCATGCAAATGTCTATAGCAATAAAGAAATAAGGGCAGCAATTACAGATAAAGTGTGAAATATAAGCCAATCTGTGTTTTAATATTTATTTTTCAAAGCTGTCCCAACAACATGCAGAGCTCTTTAAAGTTCTGTGGGCTCCATAGTCAGAGCCAAGCATAACTGCAGCACAGCCATTAGTGCTGCACTAGCAATTGCACATGATCAGCTCTAAATGATATTCAGATGCTTTGCACTCACCAACAGAGTGGCACTGACAGGCTGACTATTGAGTCACGTTGGCAGAGCGTTAAGTGAAGCTGCACCATGCCAACACAGACAAGGGCTGCATATGGCACACAGGAGATAGCTCTGCCTGAAATGGAGCAGTGGTATGTCTTCTGTGGGCCATATTCAGCCCAGGCATGCAAATGAGCTCACTGGGCATGCAAGGTACTAAAGGGCCATCTACATGCACATTACGGGATCATTTAAATGCAACCCAGCAGTCCCTTAGCTCCAATCTGGCTGTTATAGTAATCCCTGTTGGTTTAGGGGTCAACCCACCCTCCGCTCACCCATCCTTTTGTAGTACATATTAACCTCTACCCACCCACCTACTGAGGACCCTGCCCTATCCCTTTACCCTGATCACCATGATCCATGAAATCAACATCTGACACAGCCCTCTTCTCAGCTCCACAACCTGCTGCCTTGTGACAGTTGTGGAGTATGATCAGAATGTTAGAATGACTTTAATAATTATAAAAGAAAACACTCTACTCAGCACTCCTATCCTCCTGAAAAGACCTTTTGTTGGTTCAGCTGGCCCTTTTTGTTAATGACATTGAAGGCCTTTGATTTCTAGGACCAATTTGTAAAATGGATAACTCTCCTGTGTACAACACCAACAGCACATATCAATGCACATTTCATCCTTCCACTGGCTAGCAAACTGCACAGAGGCATAAGACAGGGGTGACCTCTCTTTCCTCTATTTTCATTGCTTATTGAGTCATTAGCTGCTGCTATTAAGAAATCCACTAACATCCATAGTATCACAGTAGATGAAGTAAAACACTTCTTGGAACTTTAAGCAAAACACTCCTTGGCATATTATGCAGATGATAGCTTGTTATTCTTAAGCAGGACAGAACAATATACTTAATATTCTGGGAGTTTTTTAAACTTTGGATACATTTCAGGATATAAGGTAAATTGGTGGAAACTGAGGTGTAATCATTATATCCTAATATGCCAGAGAAAAAAGTTCAGTGGGCCAACGCAACCATAGTAGTGTTGTGTTTGTGCAACTGTAATAACTGTTTGGCTGTTCTGACTCTCTATTCCACAGGAAATTACCACCCTATAGGGACACAAAAGGCAAGGAACCCTCGAAGAGGGTTCCACCCCTTGAGGTGCCGTGGGAAGATTCCCTTGGCTAAAGTTACCTTAGGAAGGAGCCCTGTGAGGAGAGAGATATGCTGCTGGAGGAGGAGGGATGGATATTGGGGAAAAGAAAAAATTGTTTCAGAGAGAGACTGGGAGGAACTGCCTATATAGATCAGGAAGGGGGTGTGACTGGTTGCTTGCCCCATTGAACAACAGGCATAGCCTTCCAATTCAATGGGTCTACACAACCAGAGTAATGTTATGCTTGTACAACTGTAATAACAGTTTGGCAGTTCACACTTCTATACCACAGGAAATTATCATCCTATAAGGGTACTAAATGCAAGGAACCCTCGAAGAGAGTTCCATCCCTAGAGGTGCCACAGGAAGATTCACTTTGCTAAAGATACTTTAGGAAGAAGCCTCAAAAGGAGCATTGAGCAGTTATACATTGAATGAAAGGTTAAGAAGCATATTGTCAGCAATGAGACAGACTAAGAAAACAAATGAGATGCATACAGTATGTTGTCAAGATTGCACTGATGACAAAAGGGCTTCCTAAAGAGAGAGAGAATGGCAAGTAGGGTCATCATCCACCTCCATTCAACAGTGGAACCTACCTAAGTGAACTAGAGAATACCACTGAAAACTAAATACATTTTATGACCTTTAGCTCGGAGGAGAGAAAAAAAAACTATGAGTAGGAAATCTCTGGGGATCCAAGGCCTAGGCTGCCTTCCCTCCAGGCTTTGGGTATTTTAGTTAGTGAGAGTTCAGCTGCTGCAATGTGGAGATCAAATTATTAGGAAAGTGGAAAATATTCTAATTTAGAGGAAGCTCTCACTCAATCTCTCTAATGGGAATGCCTTTGAAGGTTGCGAGGCAATTCTCTGCAACAAGTTCAGCAAAGGCGGAAGAAGGAGAGAATGACTGCTGAGGTGCTGCTTGACCTACTGACTATCCCAAATCAAGCAACCCAAAATCAGTCATAGGGAGAATGCATTGAAAATGCCGATGGTAGTAAATTAATACTACAGGCAAAGGAGATTGATGTAACCACCCTTTTCTCAGCTAGTCATAAATTCTACATCAAGAGCCACTGTTGAATTATGAACTACCAAAGCTCCAATCAACTCAAGGATATTCCCACTATGGGCCAGATGAGAAGTATCCCACCCCAGGTTTCACTTGCCCAAGATGCGGACTTTGGTGCGGAGCAAGACCTTTGGCTGCAGTGGGGCCTGAACCACAGAAAGTAATGGTCAAGGTTGGCAAGCCTCCGATTTATAAAGGAAAGAACACGGATAACTATGAAGCACTAACATGAAGGGCCGGGCAAAGCCAGAGTCCATCAGGTAGGTATTAGTATATGGTATGATTGTCTGAGATTAATAATTGATAGAACTGACTGATATGATTAGTTGATGACATTGATGGATAGGAAGGTTCATTGATGAAAGTAAGGTTTCAAATGATTGAGTGATATAAGCAAAGCCAGTGAAAGCAAGTTAACCAATTCCACTACGGAAGCCAAATTAGTGGTGTCATGGAAGGTAGGTAATCAAGTAATGGGAGGCTGTGAAACCTAAGCGGTGAGAGGCAGGATGCCAGAAATTGATGCAATGAGGTTTAGTAAATTGAATCCATGAGGTTTAGCAGTGATTGCTATGGCTGCAGCATAAGTAGAGAATTGAAATGGATGGTTAAATAGAACTGATATGTATGGTCTATGGTTTCAGCATGAATAGTGAATGATATCGTAGCAGGGCAACAATAAACTGTAGCAGAGCTACAGAACAGGGAGTGGCAGCTAGCTTTGCAGAGTGAGCCAGGACCAGGAGCAAACAATTAACAGAGAAACAGCGATGGAGCTGAAGCATACAATAGCAACTCCAGAAAAACTGTTAAGCAGGAAAGCAGCAGACTGAGCCAAAGCAAACTGTTGACAGTGAACTGAGAGCTTGCAAATTCTGAAAGGAAATTGAGCCTAAGCACAGGCATAGGGCAGCTTAAGGTAAGAAAACAAAAACATGTAGCCTGAAGCACAAATAAACAATGTAAGCACATTCACTTGAAAACTAGAAAGCCCAAAAGAAACAAACAAAGTGAAACACAAGTACAGGAACCAGAAGCAATAAGCAGACAAGGAAGCAGATAGAAGCTGGAGACAGGTAATACAAACCAAAAGCAAGAGAACACAAAAACAGAAGTCCATCACAAATGAAGCAGAGCTCAAAGCACAACGCGGGGGAAGGGGTCCCAGCATGCTTCAAGGGAGACAGACTGGCAGAGCCTCTGGCCAGCCAGAAAACAGTACTTCAGAGAGAGGCTGGGAGGAATGGCTTATATAGCTCAGGAAGGTGGTGTGGCTGATTTCTTGCCCCATTGAACTACAGGTATAGCCTTCCAATTTTTCATTCTGATTTACCCCCTCAAGAAAGGTCATTAAGTATCTTTGTTTATTTATTTATTGAATTTTGATAACTGTCAAGTCAAGTCAATCTTTATTTATATAGCACCTTTCAATATCAAGGTGCTTTACAGAGTATAAACCACAATATACAAACATACAACAATATAAATTTGGAAATTCAGTCTGGGAATGCAAGAGAAAATAAATAAGTTTTTAACATGGATTTAAAACTGCTGACAGTCAGGCATTCTCTTAACTGATGAGGTAGAGAATTCTACAGGGTTGGTGCTACAAAGGAAAAAGCACAAGCTCCAGATGTTTTTAGGCGAACCCTGGGAATCACTAGCAATCTCTCATCAGTGGATTGGAGAGGATGACTGGGGGTGTAGGGAGTCAGGAAATCTTTCAGGTAGTCAGGTCCCAGTTCATGTAGGGCTTTAAAGGTAAGCAAGCCTACCTCATAGATGATCCACCACTGAACCAGCAGCCAGTGCAATCCGTGCAGCACAGGTGTTATGTGGCTGGACCAAGAAGTACCAGTCAACAGCCTGGCTGTAGCATTCTGCACCAGCTGCAAGCGGTGGATTTCAACCCCAGACAGCCCTAGGTAGAGGGCAATGCAGTAGTCAAGACGGGTGATAACGAATGCATGAACTAGTGTTGGAAGGTCACCCGGAAGAACCAGATGTTTCACCCTGATGATATTCCTCAAATGATAAAATGAGGACTTAACCTCAGCTGATACCTGAGATTTCAGGGTCAGACCATCATCAAAAACAATGCCCAGGTTCTGCACCCAGTCTGAGGTAGTGAGCTGGACACTGTCAAGCCATATGCCAGACATGTGCCCAGCCCCCCAACCCCCCCCCTCGGGTGACCTGGGTCCACAACCAACACCTCAGTCTTATCCGGATTCAGTCTCAGCCAACAGGAGCCTATCCAGTCTTTGATCTCAGAGAGGTAGTTATTTAGCACAGAGACTGTGTCAACCTGTCTGGGCACAAAGGATATATACAGCTAAGTATCATCTGCACAGCAGTGAAAACTCAAGCCGTATCACCTGATGATATCTCCCAATGGCAGCATATACCCTGCGAACAACATGGGCACCAATATGGAGCCTTGTGGAACCCTGCAGGACAGAGGGAGGGCATCAGAGGAATAAATTCCAGTGTCCACCCTCTGAAATCTGCCTGCAAGGAATGACTGAAACCATTCGAGGACTGTACCCATCAGTCCACAAAGTAACCGCAGGATCTCCAAAAGCACTCCATGATCCACTGTGTCGAAGACTGCTGAGAGATCAAGAAGAACTAAGATGGTACGAGCCTTTTGATCTCTCACCATTTGGAGATCATTTAATTCCCGAACAAGGGCAGTCTCCGTGCTATGCCTCTTCCTGAAACCAGACTGAAGGGTTTCATAGACATTGTGAGTTATAAGGTGATCGTCCAGCTGCAATGCAACTGCCTTCTCAATAACCTTCCCCACAAAGTGAAGGTTAGAGACAAGTCGGCAGTTAGCTGAGTTGTCGGGGTCCATGAAGGGTTTTTTAAGAAGTGGTCAATGACTGCCTCCTTTAGGGGGTCCAGAAAGACCCCGCCTCCAAGGATCTCCATACAATTTCAGCTAGGATCAGGCAGATGACATCTACACACCCCACTAAAAGGGGGATAAAGCCCGGATCCAAACTACAACAGGTTGGGCACAGAGTCTGGACGACCTTCACAATGTCCATGAATTCTGGTTGGCTAAAGTCCAACCAGATAGACCAGGTGCTCACCACCTCCCGTTGACCTCTGCAACCCCTCATAGAGAGAGCTGTGTGTGAACCGTATGTATTAATATAATCAGAGACTTACTGTAAGTTTACTTTGTCAAACAAATTTTCCACCCCTCGTACACAAGACTGCATCAGACTTGAATAGGTGGAAACATCTCCTTCTAGCATTCTTAGGAAGAGAAAATATTATAATAACTTAATTTTCTTCCCAGATTTCTGTTTTTTATTTTTATCACTCCTGATTTATGTCAACAAAACAATATTTTTTTTCAATTTAAGTTTTTATAAGGTTTTTGAGCTTACCAGTACAGAGTGGTAGAAGTACCGTATTACATTCATAAAATTGATAGAACAGAGATGACTGTACATATGCATCCAAAATATGCAATTGATAAACCAGCACCTACTCTTTGACATTTATTACTTTGAAATGAGTGCTTTGATAATACTGATCAAACTACCGTTCTGAGGAGAAAACAGAGTTGCAGTGAGTTGGTGGTGTCAAACTGAGCAGAAAACATGGAAAAGGTCAAATTTAGCTGCTGGGACCAATCCAGAGACTACTGTCCAGAGTTACAACTAACTACTTTTCCACCTGGTTTGGTGCATTGTATAACTGTATTATAAAATATCAAGGAATAGGAGTAAACATCTAGTTTTTAAGTACTTCTACAGCAGATTACATCTGAAAGGGGTTGGGATGGAGAAAGATAAAACCAAATATGGGAGAGACAGGAGGCAGTGAGTAATTGTACTGACTTATTTCAATGGAGGACAAATGCCCAAAGTGCACCAAGGCTGCCAACAGAGAACAGAGCTGAGGGACTGGCTAGGTCTACCCTATCAAGTTCAAATTTTCATTCACTGGGGATGGCATGCTAGGTGAGCCCCATGCTGGACATGAGATCCTCATATGCTGTCATAGACATCTAGTTTGCCAGCAGGCATGTGGACTACCTTTTTATACCTAGCAGTGAAAGCAAGCAGGTTCTGCCACTTCTGGACAGTGGGGCCCAGGGTCACTCTAGTGCCAAAGGAGCACGTCTTTCACCACTGCCATGGACCCCACAGTGCAGAGGATATAGTACGACATGGAAAGACCTGGAGAGATACACCCAAGAGTGTCAACTGGGGGTCCTTGTGCTGTGGGAGGGGAACAAACTTTCTACATGCCCTCTAAATGTTCTCCCAATAGGTCTCAGGGTAGGCAATGGGGCCACTGTGGTGTCTAGTATGACCTGTCAAGGACCTTGTACTGAGAGGTATGTCCTGGAGATCTCTGGAAGCTGTGTATACCATGGCCCAAATGTCATCCCATTCAGACTGAGAAATGTTAATATCTAGTTAATTTTCCCAGACCTCCCTGGGTCCTGCTGAGGCCTTATGTTGCTACAAGCCTGCTTGAAAGGATTTAAGGCAAGGGGTGATTCTCTGAATAGAGTTCTGGTGGCACATCTGGGTGTGTATAGGGTTGGTAGAGGGTATGGAATAGCTGTGGGCCACCTTAATATTTATTTATTTATTTTGTATTTGATTACCAGGTAGGACCATTTTTAGGCATGACACAGGCCATGAAGATGGCACATAGATTACAATACAGGTGCATAATATATGACAAATAAAACCAATAGAGCCAGTACAACAGTCTGAGGGTGCAATATAGCGGGTAAGATTTTGACACTTAGTACATGCAGTAAAGCATTTGAATACAGGGAGAGGTACAATAAGTAAATACAGTGGTGTGTGTCAAAAGAGAGTGTAGCATAAAGACAACTTTACATATTTAAACAATTTACTAATAGCAGTGCAGGAATAGCAATGCAGGATAGTGTAAATGCATGGCTTGGACATCAATTGGCCATAAACATAACATCATATGATAGGAAGTACACAGGACCAGTACATTAGAATTGCATTCTTGTTGGGGTAATCTGGGTTTCAGGGAGAGCCTCAGTGTTTCCTGAGATTCAAGGTGAAAAATTCTAGATGGAATGCTGGGGGAGGGTGTCGTCTTGGGAAAGAGGCACAGGTGTCATTGGCCATTAGTGCAGATTTGTATTGAGTAGAGCTGTGTGGAATGGGAACAATTCAGAATCTGTGGAATTTCAACAAAAGTTTGCAAAATTCTGTGAGATTTATCAGAATTTCATTAGAATTTCATGGAATTTTTAAAATTTAGTAATTTGGTTATAACTCAGCCACCTTTCAATCTAAATCTCTGAAATACGGAAAGTGTACTCGGTCAATGGCCACTAACGTGCCAAATATCATGAAATTTGGAGGGATAGTTTCAAAATTATAGGTACTCATATGTTAATGTTTGTTATATGTTAATGTTTGTGTGAAAGTTCATGAACATTTTTATCTGCATATACCTTAACCATCTATTGGGTCAGGGATCTTAAATTTGGCATGATTTATTGATGATAGATGTTCTAACAATGTGCCAGATTTCATAACAATATGATGCATCATATCAAAATGATCTGTGCTCAAAATCCGTCATTTTATTTTTTTCAGGAAATATGAACAAATTTCATCGGCATATAACTCAGGCACCTTTGGAGCTAGGCATTTGTAAATTAGCATGGATAACCTTTTTTTAATTCTTATAGAATGATCTAAATATGGACAGAATTTGATAAGAGATTTTTAAGTTACAGTGGTTCATAGCTTTACTATGTATATATTTGTAAAACGTTGTGATAACTATTAAAAATGTGGATGTTTGTAACTTCTCTGCTCTTGCAGACATAGCGTAAACATTTGACATGCATATCCATAGTCAGTGTATCCTGGTGTCTAACACAATTGGATAAATTGGCTAAGCAGTTTTAATTTTGCAAAAAAAAAATGATTAGTAACATTTTCTCCCATATTTATGATAGCATATACTGTAGATGAAGCATCCAGAATTTTGTTTGTGAAATTTAACATTAACAATGCACATATCACTATTTTGTTTGATAAGCTGGGCTTAACTTTTTGCAGTCCCGCTTTTCCTCTCTGAATGACTATCCCCCCTCCTTCTCTTTTGGCATATCCAGATTGGGGGTATACAGCACCCAAGTCGACATGTCGACAGTGAAGTCCCCCACTGTGACAACAGCTGCATGTCACTGTAGGGAACCCACTGGCATTCAACACTGTCGGTAGGGTCCTGCACCTCCCAACTCAGCTCTGACTCAGAGTTGAGAATCTTAATTGGGGGGGGTTCAGGAGCGAATCCCCCCGAAGAAAACACTTGTAGGTTCTGGAAACTGGCAGCTGACTGCAAAATCCAGTCGACCTGCCGGTTTCACTGTTGGGTCATTCAACAACTATTTTGTCGATGAGCCATCGTGCATCCATCCAGATTGACTCAGTAGAAGTACTGATCCCACTGACTCTTTGTTCTTTACAGCAACAGACTCCCTTAAAGCGTGAGTCACCTCCTCCTCCTTTTCCTGTCGAATTACCCTGTTGGAATGGCCAGAATTCTTTCTTTTTGCTTCCAAGACATTGTCTTCCCCCAGTACACCTTTTTGAGCACCCCTAAATCTTAGACTTGCATGTACAGTACACCAGGTTCCCTGGATCATAAATTTATTGGATGTGATTCTTAAATATCCAGCATTCAGGTTGGAATTGTTGACACTCTGTGCTTTCTTGATCCAACCTGGGGGTATACCACTTTTGTGCTACCAAGCTCAGCTGTCCATTTTTTGGTGAAACTGTGCATCTGACTCCAGAACCTGATGGTCCCCTGCACTACCTGCCTCTTACACCCCTATCCTTTAATTAGAATCCCCCAGAAAAGGCTGAGTGAAATGAGAAAATTGCAGTTTTATGGAATTTTTCATGAAATTCTATAATTTTCACAAAAACTTGTGGGATTTGACTTTAGGTACACATGTTATTTTGCAATTTCTCACAGCAAGCAATTAATAAAATTAGCACACACAGTCTCCTTGTAAGGTCTAAGAGTCTGCCAAATTTAATGGTATTGCATTCTCTAGTTTTAAAGTTTCGGGGGTTATAAATTTGTAGTTTACATTCTTGCAAAACTAAATTTTTAAATGTTGTAAAAGTTTGACTACTTTTAATTCAATCCCATTTAAAGCTGAAATTATGAACTTTTTCAGAAATGACCATGTGGTATAGTAACTTTAAATGTTTCACCTCTGGTTAAATTTGAATATGTAGTTTTTTTCAAATTAGAGGGAACGATCTGAAACTTAAATTTTGGCAACATGTTTGTCAGGCTATAACTCAGTCCCATTTAAGGCTAGAAATTTGAAACTAAGTGCATATACAAATGTAGTGATAACCTGTATACTTGTTAATTTTTGTAACATTTCAATGAATACTATCAAAATTATATTAAAATTATAGAAATCCAAATTTTGGCAAAATATTTGGCTACCTATAACTCAGCTCCCATTGAAGCTTGAGCCTTAAAACATGGTGCATATACACATTCCAGGTGCTTCTCTAAATCCTGATACTGTGGAGAAATCTGGATAAGAAATCTTAAAATTAAATGTTTGGCCACTCATAACTCTGGCCCCTTTTCATCTACAGCTCTGAAATTTGGTACACTCTTGTAAGCCATGGGGTACTGTTTACATTCCAAATTTGGTGTTATTCAGATGTGGAATTGGAATGGTCATTCAGTGGGCATTCTGTGGGGGCAATTCTATATTCTGCACAGCTCTAGTACCAATATTTAAATGAGAGATGGGAGTCCAGTAAGCAAAGAGGAGGGGGCAGGCTGTTCCACAGTTTGGGGGAGGCTGCAGAGAAGGCTATGTCTCCAAGGCAGGTGGAGATCCTGGGGGATCCAATAGGAGGCTGGTGGGGTTTCTGAGGGTTCTGGGACAGTTTTTTTGAATGGGGGAATATAGGCATGTTTTCACCTTCTCTAATGGCCGTATCAATGGCACAACATAGGCTGTAGTCTCTCCAAGTCTGGGGGCAGAGCTATCCGAGGGACTGGTATAGGGCACATTGGTGTGTAGTGTATTTTGACATTAGCGCAAATCTGCATGTGTCATTGTAGGTTGCATTCAGTCTATTTAGCTGCTTGGCAGAGGTTTGTGTATATGTGGGGGCACAGTAGTCAATTAATGGAGGAGATTCCCTTGGGAAATTGTAAGGTGGTTGTAGCCACACCCCACTACCCCACTCCGACCCCAACCCCAAGTCCAGTCTATTTAAAAAATGTTCCTTTTAAAAAATGTTTACCTCCATGGCCAGCAGCCCACCCAACTCTGCTCAATGAATGAGCGCATGCTTATACAAGCATGTGCTCATTCATTGAAAAGTCCAAATGCACACTCCCCCCCTGCAGGCTTCTACAGGAGTGTTGGGGGCTGCTCTGGTGTCCAATAGGGGGTGTGGGATGAGGGAATGGCATTGTGAACCCCGGAGGGGTCCACAACATCATTTTCCCCATCCCACTTCCCCGGCCAGTGACAGGAGCAGCTTCCTACCCTCCTGTAGAAGCCTGCAGAAGGTAGTGTGCATTTGAACTTTTCAGTGAATGAGTGCATGCTGGTACAAGCACATGCTCATTCACTGAGCAGAGTCAGGTGGGCTGCCACCCATGGAGGTGAGTGGAGGGATGTGCTGGTGGCCTGCTCTGGTTGGGATGGTGACCAGGTTGGTGGGAGTGGGGTGAAGTGTCCTACATGACAGGGTGGGGGTGGGGGCCACTAGACACCAGAGAAAAGTTTTAAAAGGATTGGACTTGGGGTTGGGGACAGAGTGGATAGGGGGTGTATGACTAAATGACAGGGTAGGGGCCCTCTAGACATGAGGGAAAATGTTTTAAAAGGATTAGATTTGGGGTTGGGGGACTGGGGTGGGATACTACCTGACAGGGTGGGGGTGGAGATAGCACACTTATATTTAGGTTTCCCCAGTGTCTAGTGGCCCACTACACACCAGGGAAACCTATTAGTTTTTTACGCATCCCAAAGTAACACGAAATACCTACATAATGGTAATTTCATCTTACTTCTGGGTGCCTATTAATTAGCTTCGCTACCCATAGTATGACCCGAAGTTCAGGTTATACGCCAAATACTACGGGTAGCAAATTTACTGCACTCCCCCCCACTACTCAGTAGATTCTGGTGGCCCAGTCACTCTCAAGGTTATAGATTGCTGGGTCCAGCTGCAGCCACTGCAGGAGATTTGTGTGAAGGTACTGCACTGGGTCAACTCCCTCTAAGCCCTAAGATAGTCCAAAAATGCATACGTTATTGTGCCAGGTCTGTCTTTCTAGGTCTTCTGTTTTTGCCAGCAGCCATGTAATGTAGTGTTTGGCTATCTGCAGTCTCATCTCTTAAGCCTCCTGGTGATCCATGAGGACCGCAACATGAGTCTCCATGTTGAGAACCCTCCTGGTTAGCTTTGCTAGGCTGCTTTGCATTTCCTTTATGGTAAATATAATCTCCTCCATGCTGCTTGTCATCTTCTCCAGCAACACTCTTTTTTTCACTGCATTATCGCAGATTAAGGGGCGATCTATGCTTTCTATATAAGAGTATGAAGGATGAAGAGTTATTGAATGAACTGGGTTTTATACATAACCACGGGAGAACTAGCTCAAGAAAACATATGAAACAACTCTGCCAACAAACCTGGAAACATCATTTTCATAAATATTGGTATAGTTTAAGAGTGGTTGGAGTCTGGAATAACTTATCGACTAAACTAGTCAACAGTACCACAATGAATGAATTCAAAAATGGGAGATAGACTTGTATTTTGGAGATAACAAATTTCTTTTCTAATCAGAATTGGATGGCAAGCCTTATAGGGTAGATTTCTATCTTCGGCTTGAATGCACCTATGAATGCACCTATGAAACACTGCCACTGCAGGTGGAACTGTGGCTGACAGGGAAGAGGAGCACTCTGTAGCCATGGTTGCCATCCTGGGTGGTGGGAGCGAGTGAGTTGGGGGAGAAGTTTCAGTCACCTTTTTCCACTTGGTAGGTGTGCTTGGTGTCTCAGTCCATTCACCCAGTCTGCATACTCTTCCCCCACTTGTATTTGAAGTAGGGATTTCCACCTCGCTACAGAATCAGTGGATGGTGTTGGATGCTAGCAGGTATGGCCCTGAGCACATGACCTAGGCAGCCATCTTGGAGCAGTACATACATGATCTCAAACAGCAAAACAGTATTTAAAGGATGGGAGAAACTGGCAGTGTAAACATACAAAGATTTCTAAGGAAAATTGCATCATTCAAAAGAGTCTGCAGGGATTGCTCTATCCAACATGAGAATATACTGTATGGCAGCTAAGTTAGAAATCATGTATGATTGTTTTTTTCAGGATAGTTACAATCATAACTGTTGAGCCTTATGCTTCTGTTCTTCCTTATAAGGACTTAAGAACTACATTAAATATCCACTGGGGAAGTTCACAATACTCAGGGAGTACAGCATTGCCTACCAAGATGACAGATAAAGTTTGGCATGATGGAATTAAAAATATGGAACAAACTGTCAGACTCTGCCCTTATACTCCAATTTATGCAAATTTAGTCTTCCCACCCTCAATCGACAGCTCAGTATTTAAGAACTGGTGCTCAAAATGTTTAAAACAGGTCAAGGAACTTTTTTCCAGACATCTTCTTTCATTTCAGTCCAGGTGTAAGAAATATCCAATGGTATTACCATAATTTCTATCAATTTTTAGATTTTTATTAGGAGATGGTCTGGAACAGAGATGCAGCGAAATTTTACTTTGCTTGCTAATTTTCTGCAAAGTCGCCAAATTGGCCTCTGTGGATCAGTTCATGAAGTTGTCCCGTTAAATGAAAATTTACCATTTGTAACTATGACTTGCCTTTGTGATTTTTTAAGTGCAAATTGCACTTTAGAAAAACCCAAAGCAAGGAGAAGCTAGAAAGTGCAAATCCTCCAAATCACAGGTGTCTAGTGCCCCCTCTCCGCCGATCGTTGGCCCTAATGTAAAAAAATATATATTAAATTCCTGGTGTCCTAGTGGCCCCCCATCAATGGCCAGCCCCAATGTAAAAAAAAAAATGATATCTCTGATGTCTTGTCCCCCCCCGCCAATTGCCGGCTGCAGTGTGGTAAAACAAGATATTAAATCCTGATGACTACGCCCCCAGCAATTGCAGATCCCAGTGTTAAAAATATATAATTGTCATTAAATCCCTGGTGTTTCAGGACACCCCACCCTGTCAGGTAGTTACCCATCACCTCACTCCCCCCACCTTGACCCCAAGCCTATGACTAGCCCAGCCCCCCACTCTCCACCATGGCTGGCCACCTGACTGACCTGGAATGAATGAACATGTCAGGTAGCCAGCCATGGTGGAGAGTAGAGGACTGTGCAAGTTGCCTGCTCTGGAGTTAGGTGGGGAGAGAGGAGTGGTAGCACACTACCTGGTGGGGTGGGGTGGAGGGCTGGGGGATCCACTAGACACCAGGGATTTAATTTATAATTATATTTTGTTACAGTGAGGCTGGTGATCGGGGGGGGGGGTGACCACTAGACACCAGGGATTTAATATATATATATTTTTTACATTTGGGCCACTAATTGGTGGTGGTGGAGGTGTCCACTAGACACCAGCAATTTAGTCGATAATGCTCTTTTTTTTACATAGGGGCCAGCGATTGGCAGGGCACCCACTAGCAGACATCAAGTTTTTGCTGCAAAGTGTGGAGTTTCATCTGGGAAATTCCACACTTAACGGTTGATCCACACTCCATGAACTGGCAAATTTCAGGAATTGTGCTTCATGAACTGTGCACCATTTGCAAAGTAATTCAACTTTGCACATCTCTAGCCTAGATGTAAGCAGCTCCCAGATCCCCTAAAATTAAATAAACTTTTCCTTAATTTAGATAGTAGAAAAGGTAATATATCAAAAAGTATCTTGCAGTTAGGAATGCCACAGAACCTGATTACATAGAAACATTCTTGGGACACTGATCTGAAAGCACCTCAGTCTGAAGAAAGATGGAGGAGCTTCATGGGAATATTAGGCATAGTTGTCAGGAGTACAAAACTACAGTAATGCTGATACAATACAATCTTTTCTATTGTGTATACTACACTCCAGTGAGGTTGAATAGACTTAATTTTTTTTTTTATTTATGACTTTGCTAACCAGGTGAGTCCACTGATCCCAGGGACCGTTTTCAGGTATGACCCGGGCCATAACACATGGCGCAGGGTGATAGTGGAGTACAAGGTAACAGTAATACACATAAAACAGATTTGATACAAGCAACAATAGTTCCTTCAATATTAAGCAGAAGTCTTAGGTATCCAGAAGCAAGGGTATCATATACTCAGGTTTGTTACATCTCCATTATTGACTAGATATTGGGAAAAGAGTTTCGGGAATTAGTGAAAATAACAGAGGCAGAATGACCATTTGACTGGGGAGAGCCCCTTTTGGTGTTCCAGTTATAGTCACACAGGAAACAGTGATATTTCAGTTCTTGGCAATTTGGATAGCTGAAAAAAGTAATTTTTGTGGTGTGCTTTTGATCTTAGTTTAAATATGTAATTTACCAGAACCAGAGAAACAATCAAACAAAATGCCTCTCAAGAGATTCATTGCTAGTACATAAACAAAAAAAGTTATGCATACACTAAATGCACTGCACTCACCACTTAAAAGGAGAAACATCCAGATTTCCTGCAGAGTTTCAATGCAAACAAGCAATTTATTGAAACACACTACAGTGTTAAAATAGCAGCAGCAGTGGAAACACCCCCAATGTTTCACTCTCTGAGCTTCAAAATGTTCATGAAGTAAAATGTTTGGGGCATTTTCCAATGATACAGCTGCTGTTATTGTCACATCTTAGTGTGTTTCATAAATTACCCATTTGTATTGCAACTCTACAGGAAGTGTGTACATCTTTTTGAGTGGTGAGTGTAGTACATATGTGTGTGTGTGTGTGTGTGTGTGTGTGCATAATTTACCAGAGCATTGAGTCACTTTGGCGTGGCCATATCTATAAGAGTATACAATCAACAATATGTCCTTAAATAATGAATTATGGAGAAATGACCCTCAGAATATCTGTACTAAAACTTAAATCATAATAAATGTAGCACAGTAGTTACAGGGGTCTTATGAACTTAAATTCAAATGTTACTCTATGATACTGGGAGCGATTGCTTTACTTTCTACCCCAAACAAAATCAAAATAACATTTAAACCTGATTAGCTTTTTATCCAAGAATGAGCAAGTGATCGCTATCAAAAATAATTATATATTTAACCAACCAATAGATTAACTGACATTACATAACAGTAGATATAAAGTTAATAAATCCCCTATCCCATTTGTGACTATTTTTTTATTTCACTTTACACCTAAGCACTTTGTTTGCACTTTCAAATGTCCTGTTCTTCTATATACTGTATGAATATGTGTGTTTTAAAAAATAAGCAAATTGTTTAAATTAATATATATGAACACCTGTGTGTATGAGCAGCCTGAATGTGAACACTCCGGCCCTGAAGAAGGTGTATTCAGACATCAATACATAAGGCAGTGGTTCAGTCTGTGGCCAGTTTGCCATCACAAGAAATCCCTTTTATGCTTTTGCACTTTATCAGTTGTACAATAAAAGTAAGTTAAAATGTAATTGCAGCTTAGTGTGCTCATCTTCTTTGTACTGTATGTTCTGGACTGGAGTTTGGATGATGCACCCCGTAGTGTGAGTACTGTCAATTCTTTTGCTCTGGTGTCAAAACTGATTAGTATTGGGAAAGGATTTTCTTGGAATTAGAGATAATACTAGGATTAGATCTGCTGTTTCACTGGGGAGAGGCACTGCTAGGTGTTTCTGCTATATTTATAAAGGAAATGGTGGAATTCAGAATCTTTGCAGTTTTGATAGCCAAAAAAGTAATTTTAACTTACTGGAGGCACATTAACTCTCCATCTTATGAGGAGTGACTAAATGTGCTAGTGGACTGCTAATAGTTTTAGCAAATACATTATTTTTTAAATGATGACCACTATTCATTTTCAAAAACATGAAACCATTTCAACATTTTTCTAAATTCTAGATAATATTCTCAAAGACCATAGGACCCCCTTTCTTAGTAGCCTAGATTAGTAGGTCAGTCATGCAAGGATTTTGATGATTTAACAGGTTTATGAACTGAATGTTATACTCCATGATGAAGTGAGAGCCTTCAGATGCATCTGAACGTAAAATAAAAAACAAAAGTAACAAAAAACATTTAACACAGTAGATGATGTTTCTTATGAACTTAGCCAGCTCACGTTACTGTCAGAGACTTAGTAAATCTACATATATAACATCTCCCTTAAAAGAGAGTACAAATATACTATTTTAACACTTATCTAGCTGTAGCACTTGCAAATGTTGTGCTGTATCTTACACCTGGAGCTTTCTAGGACTTTTCCACATGCTTATGAGCACGGTCAGGATTGTGCATGTGTGTTGATATCATGCATGTGGAAGGGTGACATCACCACAATGTCCACCAACCTCTGGGCACATGCCTCTATAGCAGTCCATGTCACGCACTCACAAATAGCACTCTCAGTGTGTGAAATAGCAGGTCATCTAAGAGTGAAGACCGGCATCAAGGAAAAAATCATTAGGTGGTGCCTACATGAAGATAGCAGATGTGGTGTTAGTTTGGGCAGCAGTTCTATCTGAAGTTCTCACCTTTAGTATGAGGAGTCTCGTACTGCAGAAAAAACAGAACTTCCAGCCAAATGTATGTCACTTTCACAGCCTGGAAACAAATTAGGAAAGGAATGCAAGAAAGGATTGTTTAATTTTGGAATAATGACTCCCAAAAAAGACACAGAAGCAACTAAACTATAGCAGATTCTTGTTCAAGTAAACACAGTGTAAAACAAAATCTGTCCAGAACCGATAGGGCTGCAGTCATGGTGTTGGAGTGGAACAAACTTCTGGAGGAGGTCATCCAGGCTGAAACAGTGGGAAGGTTCAGGTGAGATAAGATAGGCACATGAGTCTAGTGTATAAGGGGGAAAGCTAGGGGGTATTGAAAACTGGCTATGACATAGTCACACAACTTAACAGTCTTGGGCAAACTAGATATGATGCTAGGCTTTTATCTGTCATAATTTTCTATGCTACTGTTTGATCAAAGTCAGTGTTTCTAAAATCATTGACCACAGTGCTACAATTCAATCACTGGGAACCCAGCACAATGTTCAGCTTTGCAGTAATGTGTCCACTCTGTCATACTGGATCCTCAATCATGATATTGCAAGATATGTGCTGGGTAGACAGTAGAAGGTAAGTTATTGACTTCCCCTGGTTCCCACTTCACCCACTGAATGAAGAACCAGTCTTGCATAACCTCTACAAACTTTTGGAATTCTTGGCTCCATGCCTGTGGTGTATCCTACTCTACATCTGAGTGACTGAAATCTCCCACAAGTAGAACTTTCCTGGCTCAATGCCTTTCAAATTTCCTTTATGCCTCTTCATCACTTCAAGCCTTTAGCAACATGTTAAATGATTAAATGTTTTCATTTTTACTCTGAGCCTCACATGGCACCGGCAATGCATGTGAGAACATGGCACTGGCAGAACCCAGATCCTCAGTGAGCAGTTTAAATGTTGCATTGGTGAGCACTTAAACTAACTGAGGGGTATGGCAGTAGGAAGAAGTGAGACATAAACTGTAACCCCCCAGCAGCTGAAGTAATCCATAGCGAGAACCTGAAGGGAGACATATACCCACATGGACCTGATGACAAGAAAAACACAAGCATTTGTTAATGCCAGATGTTTGATGCATGTTAAATATATATTTTTTTTGCCACAACTTTTGAAGATACCTGTTTTAGGATTTGCCGTATAGACATGGGGCCCGATTCTAAAAAGCTGGTGCAAGTCGCCACCAAATGCAACTTGTGCCAATCACAACTGCAGCATTGACCCAGCACCCTATTCTAGAAGGGGCAGGGTCTCCGCATCTAAGTCATGCAGTTTGCGATGTGTGGCCAGGTTCGGCGAACAGAGGGTACACCTTTCTAGCATGTTGCAAGCCACAATGCAGGTCACAAGTGCCCCCCCATGCCCAGCAAGCCACATTAGGTGCCCCACAGGGCTGCCCACACCAACTGTCCCTCTAGGCTACATTATCTGCCCTGCTCATCCAAGCCTCGACACTTCATTATGTGCTTCATTCACACCATCCTGCTCCCCTGAGCATTCAGTAAGCACCCCTCGCAGGGCTGTCCACACCTCTTGTCCCCCAAATCCACCACTTATATGCTCCACAGGGTGGCACAGTCAACCCCTCCACCCGCGAGTCTCTTTCCTCTGTGCTCGTGCCACAAATGTTTGCAGCTCAGTTCAGAAGTCTAGTGGGTCCCTCCACTCCAGCCATGAGCAAGGTCTCACCCAGCAGCCTTCACTCCATCCCCAGCTGGTAATGGCGCAGAGCCCACCTCTCACCTCTATGGCCACTCCAGCTGCTGACTGAGTTCTGTAGGAGCACTACTGTAAAGACACTTACAGAAATTAAGTTCTGAGTGTGCATTTTCAGTATGCACTCCAACTGGACTCAGTCAGTGGCTGGCTGTGGAGGTGAGAGGTGGACTGTGCCAGTCACCTGCTGATGATGGGTGGGGTGTGCTGGGTGGACTGGCATAGCTGGGTGGGGGGCCACTAGACTACCAGGGCTGGGCTGGGTGTGTGCTGCATTTGTGGCTGGTGACTCGGGCTTTGGGTAGAGGTGGTGGGATTGACTGTGCCACCCTGTGGGGTGTATCAATGGTAGATTTGGGGGACAGCAGGTGTGGCCAGCCCTGAGGGGCACTTACTGGACACTTTGAGGGCAGTTGGTGTGGGCAGCCCTGTGGGGCACATAATGGAAGCATCAGGGGCAGTTGGTTTGGGCAGCCCTGTGGGGCAGTTAACATAGGATTCAGGAGGCAGTTGATGTGGGCTGCTCTGTGGGAGCATATTTCACATATTGGGGACAGTTGGTGTGGGCATCCCTGTGGGGCACATTATGGACACTTCAGGGGGCGAGGGGTGTGGGCAGCCCTCTGGGGCACCCACTGGGGTATGCTGGGCATGGGTGGGAGGGCAATTGTGACATGACTACTGGACTGCAGGTAGGTCTCCAAGACCCCTGGGAGGCATCCGTAAGTTACACCAGCTAAAATCTGGTGTAACTTATGTTGCCGGTTCTCCTCCTGGGGTTCTTATAGAATCCTGACATTGGGGACTTTATTGCTGCCCTTCTGGAATGGGGCGCAAAAGCTGCCGTAAACCCCCTAGTGCCATGTTGCAGGGGGTTAATGGCGCAACTGCCGCTGTTAACAGCTGTTCAGCACAAGTGGCCTGCGCCATGTCACAGCTGCAGTGTAGAATTGCACATGTCGCAACTGCTGGTGTAAGTTGCTACATGTGCCATTCTACTTGGCGCAAGTGCTGTTACGCCAGACATACTGTACTAGAATCGGGGCCATGATATGTAACATATACAATACTTTAAGGGTGGAATGGTGTGGTAAAGCAGTTTTTATACTCTAAATTTAAAGGTACTGAGAGTTCTGATAAAGCTCAAATGACCCTCAAGACCTTTTTTTTGGCTTATCAGAGCTTTTTAGAACCTCAGAACTTTGTGTGGTTCTTCCACCCTTAAATGAAAGAAGATAGGAAGGAAAGAGAAAAAAAGAAAGAAAGAAAAAAGAAACAAAAATCAGGATTCTGAAAAAGTTTTCACATAGGCATTACATGGGGGATATTTTTTAAAGTAGCAGGACACACAAATCTCCTCAGCTGATGTTCATTTTTTTATATAACTTTACTGAGCCTAGGAATAGAGAAACAAACAAAACACAAGTGGATGGTGGCATTTTCAGTGTTGGTCAGCCAAGCCTAGATGACTCGTCTCACTTTCTTGTTTCAATAACCCAGGCGCTCACCCATAAGAGATTAAAATTAAAAAATACATACATAGAAATGTATCTAAACCAAGCTGGGTTGCATTTTTTTAGACAGGCAGACATATGTGTATTAGGCAGAATGGCACACAGATTACAGCATAAGACTGTGAATCTGAAAATCCTGGGTTTGAATCTCCCTGTCCTCAGCCACCAGCTCAACGGATGACTGTGAGCAAGTCACATGACTCTTCCCCCGGGCATCACACTCTACCTGATTCAAATGGAATAAAAAGCAGAACATGACCTGACCATGATGTCTGATATTCTAACATCTGAGGGAATAATGACATCAGACTTGATATAGCTATTCAGAATGTAGAGTGGTTTTCTTAAAATGAGTGGGTAGGTTAAGTCTCATAGCACCACTCAGACACAAACAGACACACAAACACACAGGCACAGAGACACACACAAACACATCGACATGCAAACTTATCATGCAATTTCTTTTTGTGCTTTTGTGACTAAGACATCCAAAACAATCATGAGGAGTCAATAAAAGTGTTTTCTCAGGGGGCAGGGAGATGCAGTCCAGTAAAATGGTTTGCCATGCCATAGAAACTCATCAGTGATACTGAGTACCCATACATATCTCCAGGAGACGTGACACTGCTGTCTGGAGCAGACCTCATGGCAAAAATCAAAGCCCATTTGATAAAAGTATGGTGGTTAGGCCCACTTCTTCTCATAGTGTACTGACAGGCACCCTGGAATGGTGTGTCCAAATGTCCCTCACCAGAGGCTGTGTGAAATGGCATCGCCACTGGGTAAAACTGACTTTCTCTGTGTGGGGCTGATGGCTGACTGGGTGGTTATTAGAGAAGAACTTTATGTGGGGAGTCACCCGAGATCCCAGTCTAGTGAGGAGGGGACAAAACTCACCAGTATTAGAAATTAAAACTTCACAAAATAAAACACAAACTGTAAAGCACAAGGCGAACCACAAAAAGACATACACAGGCAAACAAAAGGTCATGAAAAAGTTATAACAATAACATTAACTTAATTTAAAAATAAATATATGAGAAATGTTTAATTCATATACATTTGTCCGGTAACGGACTGTAAGGGCTAGTAATTGGTCAAACTGACCAAGATATAAATACTGTGCATAAACAGGAAGTCCATATTGCCTTCATAAGGCAGGTGCTGCAAACCTGAAGTGGAAAAAACTGACCCCTATAAACAGACAGACATGCTTTAAAATCGCTGCTTGGCTATCAAGTGGCCCAAGAGGTTGCTTTCCTTTTAAAAGATGTGTGTACTGCAGTGTAGTGTCACATGTGACATGGAAACAGTTTCAGTAACCCCATTACTGGTAAAGAATATACCATTCAACAACTCCTTACATGAAACACCAGTAGGCATGTACATTGTCTTCTGTCTCTGTGGGGCATTTTATGTTGGTAAGACAAAAAGGCTATTTAAATTCAAGGTGAGGAGCACTGCTGGGCAATCTCTAGGGAAAACACGGATTACCCCACAGCCCTACATATCAAGGAGACATGTAACCCAACAGACCATGGCTTCTCATTTAGGGCAATTGATAATTTTAGCCCTAATCCAAGAGGAGGGGATTATGATAACCTCTTGTTACGCTGTGAGACATTCTGGATTTTCAGTCTAGGAGTACATTTGCACCCGGGTCTGAATGGTTATTTTGAGATTGCCCCATTTTTAAAATAAAGTGGGCATCTAAACTGTTTATCAGTATGCCTAAGTAATGTGATTTCAAGCTTGCAGTCTGTATGCTGTAAATATATCAGCCTGCAATATCATATCTTTCAAGCCTCAAGGAGCAACCTGATTTGACCTACAACTGCAAATCTCTCAAGCGCCGGTCTGCAAGAGGCACTGAGACTCAGGATTCATCATTATCCAGCATCAATGTACTTACCAGCTCTGTATTGTAACACCTCCTAGTTCCTGATGCTGGTACAGTACTTAGATGCAGGATAATGATACATCCTGAGTCTGCACTGCCTCTCGTGGACCGGAGCTACAGAGGCCCACCATAGTAGGTCAGAAAACAGTTTGCCCCTCTGGACTTGAAAGACCCACTGTGGCCGGTCATTGCACAAGTTGCCCCTCAGGGGTTGAAAGACCTGCTGAGAGGGAGCACTGCTGTGCAATCTCTAGGGGAAACATGGCTTATGCTACAGTTCAACATATTAAGGAGCATGCAACCTGATAGACTACTGCTTCTCATTTAACGCAATTGATAAATTTATCCCTAATCCCAGAGGAGGCTATTTTGATAACCTCCTGTTAGGCTGTGAGACATTCTGGATTTTCAGTCTAGGAGTACATTTGTACCCAGGTCTGAATGGTTATTTTGAGCTTGCCCCATTTTTAAAATAAAGTGGGCATCTAAACTGTTTATCAGTATGCCTAAGTAATGTGATTTCAAGCTTGCTGTCTGTTTGCTGTAAATATATAAACATGCAATATCATGTCTTACAAGCCCCGGGGGGCAAACTGATTTAATCTGCAACAGTGAATCTCTCCATCTCCAGTCCATGAGAGGCACTAAGAATTAGGATTCTTCATTTTCCGGCATCAATGTACTGTACTAGCACCGTAACACCTCCTAGTACCTGATGCTGGTACAGTACTCTAATGCCAGATAATGATAAATCCTGAGTCTGCCTGCTTCTCTTGGACCAGAGCTTGAGAGATCAGCCATAGCAGGTTACAAAACAGCTTGCCTCTCTGGATTTGAAAGACCCACTGTAGATGGTCATGGCACAAGTTGCCCCTCAGGCTTGAGAGACCCGCCGAGCGGGTCACAGTACACATTGCCCCTTAGTGCATGAAAGACAGAGAGACATGAGGGGATAACAAAACAAGACAGTCTTTCTGATCCTTCACTCTGTTTTTTTTTTCCAATAGTAGAACTGTCAAAGAAACTGTCCTGTGGCACCCCCCCAACACACAAACACACAACGTACAAACTGGTAATATTAAAAGAAAAAGTAAATGAAACAGCACTTATTCAAGTGACTGGTATGCCATCACTTTAATCTAATAACCACAACTCACTTTATTAACAAATTAAAAGAAAAAAGGCAGAATTAGAGCAGGTTTACTAGTTACATCCAACAGTCAGCATACACACACACACAATTTATACAAAGCAATTGGTAATGCCAGTTACTACAAATGTATAGGGCAGACAAAATGAGAGTAGAAGTAATAGTGTTACATGCCTCAAGGAAAGCATTTGAATTTTTAAACTAGGAAGTGTGAAACTGAAGGGAATTAATGAAATTTGGGACCTTAAGCCATTTCTTCAGAAGGGTATTTTTATTTACTGTTAATAGTCATTTATCACTATGAATTATAATGAAATGTACTGTGTAAAATGTATTATGTGATTTCTGATACTGTTTTTCTATCTTCAGTTTCTCATCTGGCCTCTTGACCCCCTTTCTTTCAGATGTTCACCCCTTCTCATTTCTACTTATGAATGGTCTACAGTCCAGTTGGATCACCAGACAGTCTGATGGTTAAAGGATAATAATGCACAAATCTTAACGGGGTGATAGCGGAGCACTGCTCCAGTGCTCTGACCTTCCTTATTTCAGAGTTTTTTTTATCTTTGTTTTTTCTTGTGGCTGGATTAACTGTCCATGTGGATCCTTGGGTATTTTAAAGTGTAACAGAGGAAAGCAAGGAAAAGAGCAATTGCAGGATGACACTATCACAGCAATCTGACCTATTGATCTCCCACACCTTACAGAGTTTCTAATTTTTATCTGCACCTTTGTCTGGTCTACTAATCTACTGTATGTGGATCCCCCAGTTAAAAATGAAAGTGAGGGATAATACATGAAGATAAAAACAGGGTGATCGCACAATAGTTTCAGCACTTTACTTATATATCTTTCTGCTGTTTTTATGGCTGTGGGCAGAGCCTACAGCCATTTTGCTATCTGTAGCTGGAAAATGGAGTATCGTGGAACACATGTTTTAAGCTTTTCAATGTATCCTTCCATGCCAGCTGAAATAAAATATTCTCTACTTTCTGTTAAGAATGTTGGAGACGTAACTCCAGGCTGCTTATCAGATGCCATTAGAAAACTGAAACAGCTTGTTAAATATTTGTTAAATATTGGTTGCCTATGAAACTGGAGATGTGCACTTTTAAATATTAAGCATTTAAACAGCTTCTTGAAAACAGTTTAACTTGGGAATGTATTGTCTTTCAAGAAAGATTCATACCTCACAAATGTCATCCTTTCCCCAGCAATTCTATGATTTACACTGTTTTTTGACCTCTACATACACTATCTGATAAGCAGTCTCAGACATACTCCAGGTCTTCAGTGATCTGCTTAGACTAAATATGTATCAATAAGAATCCATTTTTTACTATCTTTTTGGGGAAAAAATATATTGAGCTACAGCAACACACACACACACACACACACACACACACACACACACACACACAACTCTTTCTATACACACCATCTTCCTGGCCACAACATTCAAAATAAATATTGCATTCTAATATGTTTTAAAAAAACTGTTTATGTCAGTGAACACAGTGAAGTTCAGTTTAGAGTAGATTTCCTTTAAATATTTCTCATCTTATATTTTGTACACACACACATGCACACACGCACACGCACACACACACACACACACACACACACACACACACACACTACACCATCCTCATGGCCACAATACTGCCAGGCAGCCTGGGTTCAAGTCCCAGCTAAAGGCACTTATTCTTTCTCACCTCTGTTTGTATGTGTTCCATAAAATATGATCACCACATTCCTGTGTGATTCATAGGTTTCATAGGTTTATTCAAGCCGAGGATGGAAATACCATCCTATGAGGCTCGCCTTCCCGTTATTATCGACATAAAAATTTACTATCTCTAAAAAATAGGTCTATACCATTCTTAAATTCCTTCATAGTTGTACTATTAACAGTTTCCTTTGGTAAGTTATTCCAGAATCGCACAACTCTTAAACTATACCAATATTTCAGAAAATGATGTTCCCAGATTTGTTGATACATTTGTTTATTATGTTTCCTTAAACTTGTCTTCCCTAATTTATATGTGAACCCTAGTTCATTTAATAACTTGTCATCCTCAATACTCTTGTATAGGAAGCATAGATCTCCTCTTGTTCTACAATAGTGTAATGAATAAAGATTTAGACTAACCAGTCTATTAAAATATGTTTCATTTTCTAGTCCTTTTACTTTTTTAGTAAATCTTCTCTGGACTCCCTTGATATTTGATATGTCCTCTTTATTATAGGGTGAACAAACCCTTGCACAATATTCAAGGTGGGGCCTGACCAATGCGACATACAGGGGCATCAGCACACTCCTGTCTCTACTTGCTATGTGCTTGAGTATACAGTTTAGAATCTGGTTCGCCTTCCTCAGCTGCTTTCTACAGTGTACTCTAAACTTCAAGTCTTTTGTAACTGTGATTCCCAGATCTTTATCCTCAGTTACAACACCTAATACAATGTTATCTATTTGATAAGTTGCTTCTATGTTGTTTTTCCCCAAATGCATAACCTTACATTTGGTTTTGTTTAGCTCTAACTTATTACTAATTGTCCAATCATGTATTGTATTCAGTGTATGCTGAAGTACTAATATATGTTCATCTTTATTTGTGACCACACCCAATCTGTAATTATCGGCAAACTTTTGCATCCATATATTATTATTGCTGATCTTTAATGAGGATATATATATATTAAACAGACTGGGGCCCAACACAGATCCCTGAGGCACTCCACTGGTCACCACAGCCCAGTCAAAGTAATCCCCATTTATGACCACCCTTTGTCTTCTATCCCTCAGCCAGTCAGTAATCCACCTACATATATTGATGGGTAGTTTTACATTTTCTAACACCAACAATAATTCCTTGTGTGGCAATTTGTCAAAAGCCTTAGTAAAATCAAGAAAGACCACATCCACAGGGTTCCCAATGTCCAATTCTCTATTAACTTTTTCATAAAAGGACAATAAGTAGGTCTGGCATGATCTGTTCTTCACGAATCCATGCTGTATAGGGTCACTCATATCCTGTGCCTCCAGGTGTTCTTTTATAATGTCTTTTATTATATTCTCCATGAGTTTTCCCAGTATTGATGTCAAACTTATAGGCCGAAAGTTTTCTGGTCGAGTGTTAGGTCCTTTTTTTTTTAAGATGGGTATAATATTTGCTAACTTCCAGTCATAAGGGACAGTACCAGTATTAATAGATGTTTGAAATATATATGTCAAAGGATGGGTCAATTCACATGCCAGTTCCTTTAAAATTCTGGGGTGCAAACCATCTGGACCTGGAGATTTATTTGGATTTATGCCAAGTAACTGTTTATATATTTTGTCTGGGTTCAATCTTATTGTTTCTAGCTCAAGAGGTAACATTGTGTTATATGTATCCATATCGTTTGAATTATACGCCAAACAAAAGTATTTGTTTTGAATATTCGCCATTTGTTGATTAGAAGCTGTGGATCCTTCATCAGTAAGAAAGGGACCTATACCAGTTGAAGTCTTCCTCCGTTTGTTAATGTAAGAGAAGAAGGCTTTTGTTATCCAGTACTTTAGCAATATTATACTCAAATATGGTTTTAGCCTTCCTAATATCAATTTTAACTTTTTTGACATTCCTTATACTCTGTGTAATTTCACTGCTTTTGAACTTTTAACTTCTTAAATAGTCTATTCTTTTTATTTATTAATTTTTTAATTTTTGTGGTGAGCCAGGCAGGTCTTATAGTTCTGTTCTTATGGTATTTGGTAGTTACAGGAACAAATTCGGTAGTTAAATCCTCCAATTTAGCTTTGAGAGAATCCCACATACTTTGAATGGGTTTATTGTCAAATTCAGAAGTCCACTCCCAACATTCCAATTTGGTTTTCATATTATGGAAATCAGCTTTCCCCATATTTAGTTTTACAATAGTTCCCGTAGGTTTCCTAGTTTCGGTTTCCTTTATATTAAATGATACAATATTATGATCACTACTACCTAATGGGGCACCAACTACCACAGAAGTTACTATGCCTTCCATATTAGTAAATATCAAATCAAGAATATTATTGCCCCTTGTACCCTCTTGGACCATCTGGTCAAGACCCCTGTGATCCATTATATCAATATATTGCCTTTCTAGGGGACAAGTGCCCATGCCTTTTACCCAGTCAATATTTGGTAAATTAAAATCACCAGTTATCAATAATCTAGTGTTAGGGTCCAATTTCTCAAAAATGTTCATTAAATTTCTGTCATCTTCATGTGACATAGATGGTGGTCGATAAAGTAAACCTAATATAATTTTTGGTCTATTAGTCGGTATTAGTTGAACCCGAAGGAGTTCGATTTGACCTACGTCCCATTTTAGTTCTTCTGATGCAATATCTTTGTGAATATAAATTGCCAGACCTCCCCCTTTTCTATACTTTCTACAATAGGAATAGAGTTTATACCCCTCAATTTCCTTATCCCATTCATCGTTTTCATCCCACCATGTTTCAGTAACCAAGGCAAGTTGATGATTGTTACAAGTAAATATTTGTGTTACCATTGGGTTGTGCATTTGAAAAAGATTAATGTGCTCAAGGATGGCCCAGATTCCAGTTGTCTCAGTGGTGCAGCTGGTTAGCACAATCAGAACAGTATTCTGGGCAGCCTGGCTTCAAGTCCCAGCTGAGGCACTTATTCTTTCTCACCTCTGTTTGTATGTGTTCCATAAAATATACACACTGCACTCTTGTGTGATTGTTTCAAATAAATATTTGTGTTGTTATTGGGTTGCACATTTGAGAAAGAATAACATGCTTTGGGATGGCCCAGGTTCCAGTTGGTTCAGTGGTGCAGCTGGTTAGCGCAATTAGAATGGTATTCCAGGCAGCCTGGGTTCAAGTCCCAGCTGAGGCATGTATTCTTTCTCACCTCTGTTTTTAGGTGTTCCATAAAATATGCACACCAGACTCCTGTGTGACAGTTACAATAAAGAAACTGTTTGTTTATGTCAGTGTCCACAGTGAAGTTCAGTTTAGAGTAGATTTCTTTTAAATATTTCTTATCCCATATTTTGTATCCTGGATAGCGCAAGGGAGATGCTGCATCTCATTGTCATAGGGATCTTCATTTACACATTTCTGCACTGTGTTTACTCAGGCTGTCCCATATTAGATGCAATGTCTTGTTTTTAGTGGGGTCAAGGGCCCCCATATTCAAAGGAGATGTGCAGTGCATCCCAGTGGAAATGTGAGATGTGCTGTGCAACTCCAACAATGCACCACAGCAAGATATTCAAATGTGTGGGATGCACATGCAGCAAGAGAATGAGCCAGAGTGCACACAAATATTATGCCATGCAAGTCGAGGGTTTGTTCCCATACATATACCATGCTGCAGCATACTCAGTTGAAAATTCACCCTTCACAGCCCAGAGCAGGGCAGCCCACAGCTAGGCCATGAATAGCTGGCCTAAGCTGATCAGCCACCCACAGGTGGGCTGTGTAAGTTCATCCAGGTGCACAGTAGCCTGGCAGTCCCTGGTGGACTAAAGGTACTCCCTGCAAACCCTTATCGATCCAACTCCATCCCCGAAGAGCTCCGTAGTGTAGGGTCCCTGAACCCAATCGCACCAGAGAAAACCAAGGTCCATCTCCATAGCATAGAGGAGTCCCACACATTGCCTTGGTATATAGACAACCCCACTCCCCCCATACATGAGCTGTTGCGGAGACTGGGGCTGCCCTCTATGCCCTGCCACAGCCAGCCACGGACTGCACTGGACCTGAGCTGGGGACCTTCACTCCAGAATGGCCCAAGTGGCTATACCATACATTGGGGCACTACACAAGCTGCGGACCCACCAGTATGTCCCTGGCAAACCATAAGAGGGAAATGACATACCTCCAATGCATGCCTTGTTGATGCTGTGTCTTCCTGCTGTCATACACTCTTCCCCATTCCCCTGTGTAACATGCCACCCTCCGGACTGCAGAGGTATCCTAGGTGCCATGGGGTACAGAATCCTGCAATGGCATTTGTAGTGTACCCTCCAGGCTATAGATAGTGCATTTGTGGTTCCCCAGTTGTACAGACAAATAGGTCCATTGTAACAGACCTGTTCTGGGACCTGCGTGAGTGAGTACAGCATCAGCTTTCACCCACACTGAGTAGTGCAACGGCACCAGGACAATGGATCCATATGAGAGTACCTGAAGTGCATGGCCACTGGGCATTATTGCCTGCACACATCTTGTACCTATGTATGACACCTTTCAGTGTCCTACTGCTAGTGCTTCACCACCTGAAAATAAGATGCCATTTCTTCTATGAACTATCCAGGCTAAATATATACAGTAGCAATCAGGAGGTATATTCTAGGAAAATACATTGTAAAAATGTGTAAAAGGAAGATCACATTGAAACTGCCTCTCAGCAGATCTGCTTTGTGCAAAATCATTAGAAATAATGAGTAAAACTATTCCAAACGCTCTCCACAACCATATCAGCTCTGACCGGAACGTGTTACTTATGGCAGCAAATCCAATCAGGGATGCTGTTATACTGACAGGACTTTAATATAATATTTTATAGCACGATTTTAATTATATCTTGTGATAATTTTAATGGAGTCAGATCATGATACTGATAAAGTGAACTGGAGTTACACAAAAGGGAAGTAAGCAGTCATGCAACTGGGGGTGTTTAATGTGATGCTGCCATCCCTCTGACCACACCCCTGATGAAGGCTCAATGGTGAGCTGAAGTGCTGGGGTATGGGTTATGTAAGTAATAATACCCAACAGGGTGGGCGTTATTGGGATGTAACAGACCACTCAAGGGGATAATGAGGCCCGACACCGCAGGCAGAGGGCCTTATAGCCCCTGGAAGGTCCATTATATCCCATAACGCCCACCCTGGAGGGTATTATTACACTTAGATAACGGGTTTATATTTTTAGTAATTTTTTTAAAATAATGATTTTATTAAAAATACTGTAAAATGCTAGTAAAGCTTTACTGAAATGTTGGCTTGTGTAAAATAGTCCATTTTGTGCCACTAGAGGGTGCTGTTGTTTGTTATCTGTGTTTTTGGTAGTGTGTTGCAATGCTACGTTTTGACAGCAATGTCGGAGGAATTGTTTCGTTTACATTTTTTATCCTGCATAGTTAACTGTTCACTTTATGTTTAAATATATTATTTAATTGCCAGAGTTAGAGGCGGGAGCAAGATGTTGAGCTGTACAGTGGGAATCACATGCTATTTTGTGAGAGTATTGAGGGATACGGAAGTCAGCCAATGACGTCTGGGGCAAGAAATCAAGGAGGTAATTTGTTTTTATGTAAAAAGAGAATGCTTGTCAATGAAGGAGCTGCAGTTTCATTTTAATTTTGGAATGAGAAGGAGCCGTGGTGCCAGCTAGTGGCAGTTGCGAGAGTGGGAGATGATGCGAGGTTCTGGCTCTTGGTAGCATCGGCGTGAGGAACGAGTGACATTAGGATGTGATGGGTGCTGTTTAGAGGGACCTTGTTATTCAGCGGGCCATTGTCAAGAAATAACAACCTGGGTGGCAAGCTGTTTCAGCCAATCAGGAAGCTAGTTTCAATGTCTCCATTATCTAAGCAGGGTTAGTGGCCTGGTACTGGCTCTTTTTTATTTTTGTGTTTTTGTACAGTGATATGTTGATATTTAAATGTGAGGCACCTGAAAGCATTGAGTGAATAAAATACCTGTCTTGCCTCACAGTGTGTAGTCTCTTAACTTGTCCTTGTGTGCACTATCTTTTGGACCCATGGGGAAAAACACAAGCCACACACTTCTGTGTAGGAAAAAATGGTTAATATTCAAATAATTGTAATACTTAATTCAGACCGATTTACACTGGGGGCAAGTTGGTGGAGTGGTGTGATCCACAAATCATTAATAATGAAGAAGAATCATTTTCTTATGAATTTATGGTACTACCCAAGATATGTGACCCCAATTGACGAATTGTTTCTATTTAATATCCCAGCTATTGTGGAGATTGTTTGATGGAGTTTTACATATAGGAAAGGGGAGATGCTGACCCCTATCTCCTGTACAATCCTACTGATTTTAAATTTGAAAGAGCTGACCACTATTAAGTTTTGGGATTTTTTTTATATAAACATGAAATGACATGTATTATTCCAAGTGGAACATGACAGTGCTTGTGTTACATGCCTCATTAGTAAATACAGATATTTGAACTACAGTTGCTGTCCAGGAAGCAGAAAATGTCCCTTCTCTCATACAGTATGTTCCAAGCCCCAGAACTGAGAAGTCATCCTGGAATACATACCCAAGTGCATGGCAACTTGTGCTGGTTCGCAATGTGATTTACCAGTCTTTTACAGGATAATTGAAAGCCCTTGTGATCACCACATTTCCTTGAATTGTTGCCCTTCTGCATTTATCCTCAAGCTCCTTATCTGCAGCCTCCTTTTGGTTTCCAATCCATGTCTTGAAAACCAAAGGAGAGAGAGAGAGAAGAAAATGTTTTACTTCTTGCAGTTACAGTACTGCATGCACTCATATACAATAGCTCAAAACTGGCTTTCATTATTTTTTACATGTGTTTTCTAATAACCAATCACAGCAACACATTACCACTTCAATCAGTATAATGAACCTGACTATTTTTTGGGGTGGGGTCTTGTACACTGTTAACATTTTGAATGGCAAGCAACTAACAGCTCAGTGCAAGTAGCTATATAAATCAAAACAGGAAATATCTTAATGCTGTTTATTCAGAAGTACCACAAGCATCAGAGATTGCAAAATAAGTTATCAAATATTACAATATAGCATATAAAGTCTTTTGTTAAAAAGCAGCTCTCTATTATAATAGAAATTTAAACACACTAGATGTACACCAATTACAGTATGTTTAATTTTATTGCTTGATAATTTGCTGTCATTTTCTTAGTTAAGCCTGCTATTGGTAAACTATATAGTGCAGATAATGCAGCAACTATTTCACTGAGTTTTTCAAAATGTATCTGGCTCTCCCCTGCTAACCACATAATTGATGTTTGTGACATAACAGTCTGTTGTCATTGTGAGCACTATGATGTCATAAAGTAAGGCATTGTGAGGTTAGCAGGGGAGAGGCAAATGTTTTCAGATGTTTTCTATACAGGCTTTTTAGATGGACTACCAAGTTGTGCTGTAAATCATGGGAAGGAACATTGACAATGAACACAACTGTAACAGCGAACCATCTTATTTATGAAAGCACATGCTGAAGTGCAGAGTTGCTCTTTAAATCATGTGATTACAGTGTACTGGGCATTCTGGGAAGTGGCTTAGGTTCTGATTCTGGTAACAAATGACCACTGCATGTCTCACTGTTATCTTCTCTGTCTGGTTTTAGGTCATTCTTTGCATTTCAGCTTCAGGTAATCAGTGCATGTTGTTAAGGCAGGGCTTGTAGGCAATTATAAATTCACAGTTCAAAAAAGATAAATCTTTAGTCTCTGTTCACTCTGGGATTATTTCATTTCTTATAAATTCAAACTAGTGAGTTGCATCAAATTTAGAGCATCACAGTGAAGGACAATTCAACACTTCCTGTATGCTATGAATGAACTTTGACAACCATGTGCCAACTTTACAATCAGCAACTGTTGGGACCACGTCAGTTATTATCAATAGAAGTTGAGTGCTTTTTATGCTTTTAAAATGTTGTGTATTTAATGTATTTGTTCTGACACAAATTAAAAAAATAGTATTGATCACATCCTCAGGATAGTGCAACACCTGGAATCCATAGGGGCACAGGATCCAAGACAGCATAGGTTTACAAAAGGAAGATCCTGTCAAACTAATCTCATAGATTTCTTTGACTGGGTAACCAGAGTGGTGGACCAACGGGGAGCAGTTGATGTCGCCTACCTTGACTTCAGCAAAGCTTTCGACACTGTTCCACATAGAAGATTGATAATTAAGCTGGGTAGGCTTGGGGTGGGTCAGAAGTTGGTTAACTGGGTGGCAAACTGGTTGATGGACAGAAAACAGAGAGTGGTGGTATATGGTATACAGTCAGAAGAGATGCAAGTCACAAGTGGGGTACCTCAGGGATCAGTCCTGGGGCCAGTCTTCTTCAATATCTTCATTAGTGACATTGCAGGTGACATAGAGGGTAAGGCTTGTCTGTTTGCAGATGACACCAAGATCTGCAACAGAGTAGATGATCAAGATGGGGTGGGCAGAATGAGAAGAGATCTGGATAAAGTAGCAAAATGGTAGGAAGAGTAGCAACTGGGATTTAATGCAAAGAAGTGCAAGATCATACACATAGAGAAGAGAAGAGAAACCCTGAAGTCACCTAAAGGCTGGGAGTGGAGTTGCTGGCAGTCACAAAGGAAGAAAGAGACTTGGGCATCATCATCACTGATGACCTGAAATCATCCAAGCAGACCTCTAAAGCAGTAGGTAAGGCTAGGGGGATGTTAGGGTGTATTAGTAGGGGTATCACAAGTCGTAAGAGGGAGGTAATAATCCCTCTTTACAAGACACTGGTTAGACCCCATGTGGAGCACTGCATACAGTACTGGAGGCCACACCTTCACAAGGACATTAACCAAATTGAGGCAGTCCAGAGAAGGGCAACCAAAATGGTGCAGGGACTGCATCAGAAGACATATGAGGACAGTATAATGGAGCTCAATATGTACACCCTTGAGCAAAGGAGGGAGAGGTGATATGATCGAAACATTCAAAATCTTAACGGCATTAACAATGTGAAAGAGTCCAACATGTTTAAATATAAGAAAAATAGCAGGACAAGAGGACACAGCATGAGAATAGAGGGAGGCTGATTAAGGGGGAATGTGAGGAAATTCTTTTTCACAGAAAGAGTGGTGGATGCATGGAACAGCCTACCTCAGTAAGTGATGCCTATGAATACAGTGTAGGGCTTCAAACAGGTATGGGATAGGCATAAGGGAGCAATACAGATGAATATGGATAGATAGGTCATTGACAGTGTAAAGGTGTGTGGCACATTCATAAGGTAGAAAAAATGGGCAGACTGGATGGCTCTTGAGGTCCTTATCTGCCATCAACCTCTATGTTTCTATGTTTCTATGATAAATCATTGGCAAATACCACTACAGTATGTCTAAACAATCATAGAGTGATCCAGCTTTGGTATGTGCTATGCTATAAACTTTAAACCCTATTTTCCTTTTCTTTGTTTTGATATCTCGTGCTGGTGTTGGACAAGATGCACATTACATGCTACTGTGTGGGGAGAGCACAGTTATCAGTTTAATTTATTTAATTTAATTTATTTTATTTAATTACCAGGTCGCTTCTGTAAAAAAGCTTTCAGTTTAGTGTGCTATACCTGGTTAAACAGCTAAATAAAAAAAAAAAAATTCTGCAGTAGACACAAGGCTGTGATAACATACAGACAATTATAATACACACAACACCAGAATAAATTGTTCCACCAGATACTTTCTCAGTTATATTATAAGCCAAGAGTTTAAGGTTTGTTTTATATATAAGCTGGTAGCATTAAAGTGTGTGTGTGTGTGTGTGTGTGTGTTAATTTTGCACCCTGTGGCATACATCTGAACTATCCACAGTTATTAGAGATGTCCCTCATTTTATCCATCAAAATGACTCTGTCCCTCATCTCTCCTTTATGAAAAAGGTGCTGCTTATACAGAGAAGGAAGAGGGAAGGCACTGCAAATTTAGGCTTTAAAACAGAAATTCGTAATACTCAAAGATGCTTAATCAAAACAAACAAATACAAGTAAATGCAATGGTTTCCACAGAATGTAGGAGTCTACTGTTGTTGCTTTGATCTGTGAATCAGGGTTGGGTGAGCATAAGTCAGATCACTGCTGTTGTGAGTGAGTCTTGTTAAGAGAGAGACACTGGACATCTAGCAATCAGATAATGGAGAGATTCCAGTATTGCACTGAATTGGGAATAGATTTAACTGTGCCAGGATGAAGCCAGACAAGGACAAATAACCAGAGAACTTTGTAAGTAAAGCTGTTCATATGTGTGTGTGTGGGGGGGGGATTGAGAGCAGCAAGTATCGGGCAAGCAGGATTCATAAACGGGCCATTATTGCCCTGTTTGTAATTTTCTTTCATCAGAACAATAGTTCAAAGATTTTTCCTCTAGTCTGTTCGGTCTGCAAAAGTTTTTGACATTAATGAAGGTGTGATGTCAGTTGCTATGCTCTTGACTTTCTTGAGAATGTGTACCCACCAATATGTCATGGGGTCCCTGGCAGCAGTAGTTTATAAGTGTTTTTATGGAACAAAATAAATAAAAAAAAGCTGAAGTGAACTGAGGGCAAGCGAGGCCAGCAAGCAAAACATGGTACAGGAGTCCAATGCAAAGCACTCAGTGGACGTGCAGTCAAGTTTTGTAATTAATATGTCACCCATGGAACTGTTATCTCATCACTACTCTTGTTTTAACTTGCAACAAAAGAGAAGTGAGGAACTATTTTGCAAACAGAGGGAGTGGCAGAGTTCAAAGCTCTGCTGATGGATCAGATCTCCACACGCTGTTAAAAAATATTGAACTATTATGTGTTATGTATAGTGATGCCTTACAGTTCATAACATAGGTTCTTCATTTTCCTTTCGGACATTCGCAGGAGCCACACCATTTTTTTTTATTCCCAGGGAAGCGCAGTTGAGATTATGGGGGTGCTATTGGGATGCTCTTGTGGTATGCCACAATATGAAGCCTTATAAGCACCAAATCACACTTATAGATAACAACTAAAACAAAATAAAGAAAGGGTACAGGAACTGATAAGGTAAAGTAATGGTAAATGGGTAAAGTAAATGTTGAGGTATTTACAAATCGCGCACCAGTTCAGTAGATGCAGGTGAAACATCTTTGGATCCATGTATTAAGCACCATCACTTGTTTTGTGTTACTGAACCTACTTTGCCCGACACTATACAAATGCTTACAATGTCTATAGGCTTGGCATCACTCAGTATCTAATTGAACATTTCTTTTTCACAATTCACATTGCATTTGGAGTCCATTGATAACAGCTGATGTGCAATTTCAATATCATATAGTAGCTCTGGGCTATTATATACTGTGGTTCATGTACCAGGGTAGGGACATACTCTATTCCTCCAATTTAGACCAGGACACTAAATGAAATATTGCAATTGTATACATTATGATTCTTCCAATACTAAGTTATTTGTGGTGATGGCTAATGGACTCTTTTTTTAAAGTACTGGGCAAATTCCTATTTTGGGCAAATATTCGGTACCTTTGCAATCAATTGTTCCAGAGGTGTTCCACAAACAGCTAATGTACTGTCCAAAGCTGTCTACATATTCCAAGATGTCCTTTACTTGCTGTTTATACTATTTTTTTTATATGAGATTTTGCACTAATAGCTGCACTAAACATCGAGCACTACCTTTTTCAGTAACACGATGCAAGTCTTAGTTTATTATGTCCATCCTTCTAATGCTTCATATTGTCAGCAACCACAAAGGCATCCCAATAAGGCCCTCTGTGCTACACTACGTAAAAAGATGTATATAGCTATACAGCCAACATCAGAAGTCACCCAAGATTTGTCCATCTTGATAGCTGCTATAGGCTCAGCTGACTACAGCCAGTATTCTCAGTAATCAACACTAAACACCACACATTATGGTTAGTACTTGGTGGTACAACATGCTTTGTAATTCTCATTGTATGATTTCACTCATTTTATTGCTCCATATTCTACCCTAGCCCAAAAGGTGCACATTATGGCGGTGCACAGAATAAAGACCCACCCATCCAAATAACTACCTAGTGTTTACTGAAGCAATACTGTATGTGTCCAAGGAGTCCTGAGCAGGCCTGGAGACAGGCTGTAATCAAACACATACTGCTGGACTGGGAAATTAGACATACCATGTGCCACCCTATTCAGGCTGCCATAGACCTTGTCAATTGGGTGTCACTTTTTCAAGGGCTGCATCCTGATTGAAAAAAGGGTTAAGGAATCACGGCTTTTTGTATTTTTCTCAGCACAGCAGTGCTGATAAAAATAGAAGGAAACCATGATTCTTTAACCCACCACTTTATTTTTCTGATGGAGATGTCATTCTCTGATGGCTTGCTCTGCTTGCGGTGAGTCACAGTGGGACTGGGGCAGGCTGGGCAACAATGTGCGCAGGACCATATTTTATCTCATCACTGCTGTTTTGTTTTAACTTACAACAAAAGAGAAGTGAGGAGGTATTTTGCATATAAAGGGAGTGGCAAAGTTCAAAGCTCTGCTGAAGGACTGGCTGGGAAGCCAAGTTGTGAAGTTCCTGAGAGGGGTGGGGTGGGGTGGGTGGGGTCTGCTGCCAGGAAGGCAAATTGAAGTCAGTAATTAATGCTGGAGACAGTTTGATCACCGGAGGTTCACCAGAGGTACTTTCTATTGTGCACGGATGATCAGGCTGTCTACAGCATTCTTACTCAGTTCAATGTATAAATGTGCGTGCAGCTAGCATGGCTTCCAAGGACCCGACCACAGAAAATAAAAACTAGGAAAGTTTTATACGGTGGAAGATTGCCACCATGAAAACCATTCACCTTCAAGATAGCAGAGAACATGACTTGCTTAGTTTTAAAATTTAGACTGTCTCAGTTTACCTTGTTGTATTAATTTGAATATGTACTGTATATATTTTGTATTACTGAGGATTTTTGCACATTGCACATTTCTTATAATCCTGAAACACTTATTTAAAAACAGTACTCTGGTGAAGTAAGAAACCTAGAATATTTAAAAATGAATGTGGAAACTAGAAGTTTTAAGAAAGAAATTACAGTAGGTAGAGTCAATTTTAGCAGGCAGTTGTACCCCACCACACACACACAAAAAAAAGCTGGCAATGACACCCCTACAAAAAATCTAATAGAGAAATAAAATTGCAAATGGTGCAGCCAAATAGTGCTAACTATACATTACATTAAATAACAAGAACATTTTATTTCTGCTTGTAAAAATCATATATTACAAATAAAAAAATAGTTTAAAATGCATTACAAAAAAAGTAGTTTAAAATGGTATATGCTGCACATACTGAGGTTGTTGAAACCAAAAGACGGTTTAGTGCAAGTAGTGCGCTAACCCTGCACTGAAATAAATCACAATTGCCTGTGAAATTCCTATGTTAAACAAATCAGATGCTTGCTCCCCATGCACAAAAAACAAACACACAAAAAAAAACACACACAACCAAAGTCTGGCACACACAAATACATTTCTCAGTTTAAGCCAGTATTCATTGCAAGAATAAATAGTGATGGATAGAATGACATACGGAGAGTGAAAAAAAAATTAAAATCCAGCTCTCTGTCATTCAACTAACAAAATTGAAGAAGATCACAGTAGGGTGCTGGAGTGTTTTGAGATGGTGATGACAAGACTTTTTCTTGTCAGGCTGTTCCCAACTTATGCATCTGCTGTGCTGGATCTGGCCACTTCATTGGGGTACAGGCAAATTCTCATGGATTCACAGAACCATTTATTCCCACTGGTATTCATGGCACTGAAACTCAAATTAGTAAAAAAAAATGTTTTAAATGAATGAACACAGCAAGTAGAAAGTGAAAGTTCATCTTTCATGTAAATTTCACCTGCAGAATGTGTTTTTTGTACACCTCTACCAACCATCAGAGAGCAGTGGCTTGCTTAATAAATTAAAAAGATACAAACTTCAGATGCTAATAAGCTCTCACTTTCTGCTGCTGCATCCCTTATTATGTGCTGGAGGTTGTGTACAGGTTAAGTCTGAAAGACATTCTAAACAACAGAGAGACTGTATTTGGGTAGGAAGGATCAGTGGCTCTTTTTTCAGCTTGCTTTTAGTTCTGATCAGAATGTCTCTCAGCAGACTACAAATGGGTTGTCTTGTTAGTCACTGTGAGTGGATTAAGAAAATAATCTGTTTAGTTAGTGAATTTGGATGGGGTATGGGTTGTAATTTTATTCTATGGGCATAGAATCGTAGCATCACTGTTAACAACAATTGTGAGTTCTGAATTACATAAGTCAGCATTCAGTTATTTTAACCCCACAGGGATACTAAAATGCATCAGCAAAAAGAAGGAATGGCTTTGATGTCTCAGTTCTTTATGCTAATCAAACAAAAAAGACTACAAAGAAATGATACTAAAAACATTAGTGCTTTTCATGTAATGTGTAATGCCCATCAGGGTGTACAGTATAACCAAGGTACAGGCAGCAGGATAAGTATTTGAGAGTTGCTAAACAATGCCAACCATAGAACTGTAGCTTAACAGCCCATTCAAAAGATGAAACTCTTCAGTTATGTTAATCTACCTGTATCCACCATTACTCCACCCAAAAATGCACCAATGAAAAAGCTCAGAGTTTTGATGTTTTCCCAGTTATTAAATACGATATTGATTCAGAACACAAGGAGTGCAGATTACAATTGTTAAGGTGTTTGCCTTGGTTATATAACATGATTCAGTGTCCCTATGAAATTATCAACCATTTGCAATATGCACTGAAATTTAAAAGCTGGGACCTGGTTAGAGGTTGTTTTTGGTTTTGAGGAAAGAAACAAAACTAAACCACATTAGATGAGACAATGCTGATTGTCTCGTCCCCCACCCTCGGTAACTGGATAATTGGGATCAGGCAGTAAGATTTAGGTTTTGATGCCTCCTGAGCTACCACTGTGAAAGTCAGTAACACTGAAAACATAAAAGATCTTTTTTTAACATTTCAGTGGGGATTCCAAGTACTTTTCAAAAACACACTAAATATGATAATTTTTAAAACTGCAGTTTAGTGTCACAATGATCTGTGTAATTTTACTTGTCAGCCTGTTGTCAGCCTGTTCTGAACTTATGTTATGCATCTGTAATGCTGGATCTGAAAGAATCAGATTCAGGCCTTCAGAGTTAAATCTCTGCATTTTGTCACGAGGACTAGCTGCCATATTCTAAGAAAATCCCAGACCACCAACAATTATTGTGGCATGACATCTAGTTGTTTACTTTATTAATTAGTTAATACATTTTAAATCATACTACCTAGACAACTCTGTAAGAGGAAAAATCAGTGTTTTGAGTCCGTGATAACAAGACGTTTACTTCAGCGTTTGAGGAATAGCAATGGGGTGTTTAGTGCTTGTGTAACTTGTAGTACTTTTTGTGGCTTAACTCTACTCCCATCCTTCAGTAGTAGGTATGTAGGTAGTAATTTGTAGGGAATAGAATGCCCATGAACAAGGGTGAGAAGAGTGCCACAGAAGTAGAAGGAGGGGATGATGGTGGACAAAAAACACTCTCTAAGCAAAGGAGGTGCATTAGTACAGGGTTTAAACAGAGGTTGTGGGAGGAGCTATTCCCCACATTGAACCTCAGGTTAAGCTCTCCAATTCAATGTTTGTGGAATAGCAATGAGGTATTTAGTGCTTGTGTAACTTGTAGTACTTTTTGTGGCTTTACTCTATTCGCACCCTTGAGTAGTAGGTATTTAGGTAGGAATATGTAGGGCACAGAAATCCCATAAAGATACGTCCTCCAACTCATGCAGAGTGTGACCCCTGGCACTCTGTAGAAGAACCCCCCGCAGGTGAAGGAGACCTTTGAGGACTCGTGGCTGAAGGTCTGCCCGTCCTCTGGGCATACTAATAGGAGAAGGATCTGGTTCTATTAACCATAGTTAATTTGAAGAAGGTGAACTTCTTGGAGATGATGGTCTATCCTTGATCCATGGATGATGCAGCTTGAATGATGATCTTGGTGTTGAAAGAGTATGTCTTTTCTGAAGGAGAGGTAGAATCCTAAGTGGAGCAGATCCAGCTGAAGAAGGCCGAATGAAGTCCAGATTATCAAGGTGATGAGGGATGCTTGTCCAAAGGGATTGCAGGGGCATAATGAGCAGGGAAGCATGATTTGATTGATAAGCTACCAGACAGTGAACAGTGATAAATGCAATGATTTGTAAAGTCATAGATGAATGATCCAACTTGTGTAAGGTATGACTTTCAAGGTAAAGTCTGGAGGTAAAGAATTTGGTAGTGAGCGATGAGTTGCAAAGGAAGCATCGATGAAGTAGAAAGATGAGCAGAGGACAGTCTTGGAGTGCCTGACTGGAGTAATGCCATAAATGAGTAGTAGACAAATAGAGGAAGATTTAAAGATACAGTCTAGATGGTAACCAAATCTATATAGAGAGGATTGGAAGTTCAGTATGAGGAACTGGATGACTTATTTGGGCGAGATGTCATAACTATTCTTGTAAATGCTCTGTTGGTATGCTGGCTGAAGAAAATATGGGTATTTCTGAGGTGTGATTGTCTGTGAGATGCACTGTGGTGGCTTATAGTTGGTCAGGTTTATGGGTAAACTGATACTGAAATACTTGAGAGAAGCTTGGAGGTGGATATATGGAAGAGTCTGTAGGCTGGATTGGTAGTGAAGTTGAGTAATGTGGAATGCCATAGGGTCTTAATGCCATGGCTGATTAAGACTGGTTGGGAAGCAAGACTGGGATAGTGAATCTACCTTAAGAGTTGCAGTTTCTGGATAGAAATTCAGAAGAATCTGCTCTCAGTGATAGTCTTTACCAGAGAGATTAATGTAGATGATTCGTGGAGGATAGACTGAAGGGACTGCTGGATGGGTGGCTAACGTGATTGATGGTAATAGACAAAGAAATGCAGATGATTGTATGAGGTATGGGGATGTCCATGAGCTAGAAAATGATGGTTTGGATAGCATGACATTAGTAAGCAGCTAGGCACTGGAGATACAATGATGAATGTTCTGTGAAGGTAGCCTAGAAGGTCTTAGGGCAAGTAATGCCTGTTGAGGAAGTAGGAGTCAAGTAACATGGTCAACAGAGTCAGTGTTAGTAGGAGATACTGCAGAAGGTAACCAGATGATGTTCGAGGTGACATGAGGTATCTCGCAATTCGCAGCATTCGTAGCAGTGATAATGGATACTAAGTCAGAGCATAACAGAAGAATTTAAGTCCTTTCCATGTAGAAAGATGACCTGTGAGGCATGGTAGACAGGGAAGTTCACAGTGACTGCATTGACAAGATTCATAGGGAGTATCCAATAGAGAGAGATGGGAATCGTTCTAGTGTCCAGTCAAATGAGATTCTGAAATGATCGTGGGGGGCTGATTGGGCAGTAGGGAAAAGTCTATAATGACGTCAGAGTTTATGTGGTGTGTTACCCAAGGGATGTGTACTAGAAGTAGTTTCCTAAGGTGAAATGAACAAGTGAGCCATCGAGTAGTGGATGGGAGCTGTTAGAACAGCCAGAGTTGGAGTATGTGATGTATAACAGGAGGAGTATTTGACTGGGTAGGAATACTGATCGGAGGTAGGTTACTAGGCTCAAAAGAGTCACAATAATCAGGATGAAGTCCCGAGCCTGCAAGGCAGAGATGAAAGGCAGCCATCCAAAAAGGAAGGAAAGTCTATAGTGAATTACAGTACAGGAAGGAACATGACCAGGTCAGCTCCTCAGTGAATGGTGGCAAAATGAGGGAAAGCTGTAGTAAGTCACTGGAAGATGATCTGTGGAAGGCCAAGGAGCAAAGCCAAGTACCAAAAATGACTGAGTTGAGGTACATGAGTCCTACATCTGACAAAGGCTTCGAATGACGAGTAGAAAGGACTGAAGGTGGAGTAACATGATGCTCTAAACCTGCTAACAGCTCTTTTCTGGCTGTCCTTCCATTCACTACAATAAATAGTTTATTTTTTACTATTTGATGCCTCATTAAGCCAGCTTACTTACTATAGCATTACCTAGGGAGCTTCTGTGTTAGATTTGGTGCTGTGTTTGCACAACCTTTGCATCATGTCCAAGGTGGAGATGTGACAGGTGGCCCCGAAACACACCCCACTGCAGGAGCCTGAAAAGCTTGCAAAATGCTCCAAGGCCCAGGCGGATTGCTCCAGCTGAGGCTATACTACTGCACCGACACCCTCCCCACTTACAGAAGACAGATTATTTCAAGCACTGGGGCCCCTCACAACAGCTATACAAGAGCTTATCTTAGAAATTAAAACAGTCCAGTCAGACTTGGGAGACTTGGGCAGGCGGGTTGATGATGTAGAAGCTTGAGCTTTCTCATTAGAAACCTGGAAGGACAGATTGGAGAAGGATTCTGTCTCCCTGCAAACAAAGGCTGCCAAGTTTGAAGCAAAATTAGAAGATGTAGAGGAGCTTAGTGGCCTAAATAACCTTATTATTTTCGGCTTGCCCTAGGTGGAAGAAGATGCAACTCTGATTTTATTTGACCAGAAATTTTTGGAGCATGTAGCATGCCCTTCACCAAATGGCCCAGTGTATGTAGTTGAAAGGGCACACAGATCACTACATCCTAAGCCCACAGCGGGTAACCCTCCCCAGACATTCTTTCCTGGATAAACGATTTATCCTACAGAAGACCAAGGACTTAAAGGATATCCTTTGGGAGGGCACGAAATTGCGGTTGGCACAAGATTTACCCATGGGCACACAGCAGAAATGTGCAACATTTTACCCGGTTGTTAGCAAGATTAGTGCTGCATGGATCCACTTCAGAATGCAATATCAAGCCCTACTTCACATTTTCCTGCAGGACCAATGGCGCTCCTTTGATACTGTGGAAGAAGCTACCTCGTATCTCCAGAAATGCCTGACTGATTTATTCAGGAACACTTGAATTATCGACATTTAATGATGCAGGTTGATTTCCTTTAGGATATATATCTGATGGGTTTTATTGAGCATGGTTGTTCTATAGGAGGATTATTTCCCTTGGCCTTTTATGAACTGCTGATATGAGGGGGACTAACATCTTATGCCCTCCCTGGACAGGATATGGTCTGTCAGTTTTCGTTCTCTTTTTTTTAATATGGTATGTTTAACCTGCTGTTTCATTTCAAACTCATACTTGGGAGGCAGAGACTGCAGCCTGGTGGCTATCTTTTAAATCAGATTGCAGGCCTCCTCAGACCCAACCCTTCTCCTAGACTTGAATCCCTTTCATTGTATGGATGTTCAGAACAGCTGGAACAGGCCCACTGGAGTGGATCAAATTTGCATTTCCAGTTTTGACAGGTTTAAGGGACATATCAAGCTGTTTAAAAGAAAATGTTACCGCCAGCAGATCTCATTACCCACACAGTCCTTATTTTTTACCTCCCTAATTAGTTCCACAATAATTGACATGAGCTGGCATTATAGAAGGTCTTTAAAGTTTGTTATTATATTTACTTGTTGTACCTTACATAAGGATGTGTTTTGTGGGGGGGTTGAATAGAGGACTGGGGCATTACACTATGTGGGATAAGTGTATCATGCACTGGAATGCAGGGGGAGTGGGATTTGGGTTATTTACCAGATGTATGGTTATTTCTTATTTACAGCTCAGTTTTCAGATCGGGGGACAGAGGCTGTGATGTGTCACATTTCTCTTTTCTTCGTGGAAGCTGTGGTTGAGAGATGGGGGGAAGAGGGCAGAGAAGGGATAGATGCCACTAGAGGGAAATTGCATTTATACTTTTTGCATTGCTAGACCAGGGTGTGGGTATCATGGATTCTCTACATTCCAAACATGGTGACTTTTAACTTTTGTTCATGGAATGTGAAAGGAGTACAATACCTCTCCAAATGGGCCAAGATTCTCCTACATTTAAACAACGTACAAGTTGATATAGCTTTATACAGGAGACCCACCTGTCACCCTCTCAGACCCTGCTGCCTAGAAGGTGTTGGTTGGGCTATACCTTTGGAGCAGATTTCGGCACCTGTAGCAGAGGGGTGGCCATTCTTATTGCTAGAAGAATCCAGTTTCACCTGCTCCATGAAATATTATACCCCAATGGACATTTTGTTTTTATTAGAGCTCTGTTAGGCCATTTAGAGGCAGTTTTGGGTGCAGTGTATGGACCCAATGTTGAAGACCTGAGCTTTTTCACTAATCTTATGTCAGACTTATCTCTCTGGTCCTCCCTACCCATGCTTATTAGGGGAGATTGGAATCTAGTAGGAATCCAATGGAATCTAGATAAATCCAGGGGTTCTCATCAGGCTTTATCTCCTGGTCAGATTGCTCTTCAAGAATTTATGAGATTGACTGGCCTGGTTGACCCCAGGAGAATACTTAACCCGTCCAGTCGACAGTACTCGTTTCACTCCCTCCCTCATATTTCATTCTCAAGGATTGATTATTTTCTGCTGGACTCCAATAATTTATATAGGGTGATGCTATGTTATTATCCTGCTAAAGTTCTTACAGACCACCATCCAGTTTTTTTACAACTGGGAACCTAGCTCCTTCCTTATCTAGGGATAAAGTGTGAATTATTAACAACCAACTCTTTAAACACAAGGACTCACTGGAGCATATCCAACAGTTTATCACTAATTTTATGACACTTAACTCCCCCTCGATGCCTAAACTTGACATACTGTGGGGTGCACTAAAGTGTGCACTCAGAGGGGAAATAATCAAAATCTCAGTGAGACATAAAATACAAACCTCAGCAGTTTTAACCCCTCTAATTTCCCGAATTGAACACCTAGAGGCAAGTGTGTCGATATCTTCCCCTCCATCAGATTAGGAACTGTTAGAACAACTTAGATTTAAGTATAATACATTATTGGGAGAAAAGGTGGAACACATGATAGTATGCTCCAAGGTGAAATATTTTGACCAGGGAGAGAAGGCAGAGAAGCTGTTGGCCCTCTGTTTTAAATCCCAGGCGGCAGACAAAATTGTTCCCTCTATACAAGATAATGCTGGCCATCTGGTGACTTCTCCCAGAGACAGAGTAGAAGCTTGTAGAGGGTTCTTTCAACAATTATATGCTCCTCCCTCTACCCCTTTCTGTTTGGCATAATTTGATTCTCTTCTGCAGGATCTCCAGCTTCCTAAACTGATGGTATACCAGCAAGCAATTTTACAGGCCCCCCGGCACTGTTCAAAATTTCCCAAGCAATAGATTCCCTTGCTAAAGATAAGGCCCCTGGTCGGGATGGCTTTGCCATCAATTTCTAACTGGCCCTTATGGAGCAAGTAGCTCCCATTCTCCTCAGTATGTATAATTATATTTTTAAAAAGGGTGTCTCTGATCTTTCACTGACATCCACCTCCACTGTGGTTATCCCCAAACCAGACCATTACCCCCTGTTGCTTCAAAATTATAGACCCATCTCACTCATTAATGTGGATCCTACGATCCTTGGCAAAATACTAGCAGGTCAGCTTGGATTAGTGTGAGATTCATTGATAAGTTGAGAGCAGGTCAGATTTGTTTTTTTCAGTTAAATGTTTTATTGTTTCCAAGCATAAAACAAAACATACATTCACTGTTACATATGCAGTAGATGTACATACAGGATCACTTGATGTTGACATACTGGATATATCCATAATGTATAATCGTCCCTTCCTAGAAACCATACAGGCTGTACTAATAATTGTGTAATTGACAGCATTTAAAGGATATATGCCTCTTTTATAATATCAAGTTCTAATATGTAGATTGATGTCAACAGCTTAATTCACATCTATACGTAGTAAATCCAAAAACAAACGGAAAAAAGAAAAAGAATACAAAGGGAGTACACCCAAAGATATATACTGTGAATATCTATGGTAGCTGGGTCCTAACGCACAGTATAAAGAAGACAAAATAGATGCACCTACCTCACTTTTTCCATAACATGCAACCATAGGGAGGTATCACCACATATATGACACGGCTTCATGGAATATAATAGTTACACCCTCTTATGGCCGCTTCGTACACTGCTTCTGGGGGAAAAAGACCACAGAGTAAACATAATGATATATACATTATATGTAACTACTGTGGAGTATATCAACTGATACTAAACAGTATTCTATGTATATATGGGTAAAGTGGGTATGCTAATTACCATTACTCAGACTACACAGTTAACACTTGATAGATATTCACATACAAGTTTGACCTATATTAAACCTATAAAACAGAAATTACCACAATATGGGTAACTATGTACACTAAATCCTACAAATATAAACACCAATGAACATGACTGACATTATAGACCTTTGTATCCATAAAATCACAGTAGAGTATTATAGATAGCCTTAATTCAAACACTAAGTGGTGACAGATGAATATTAGGAGACTGATCAACTGATACCGGCTCTGGCTGACAAATATGCCATGAAGGGGGCCCAGCAAGGAGAAAAGCATTCTATCTTCCCCATAGCCATATGTGTCCGCCTATCCATCTCGTATACAGAGGAGAGCAAAGCCAGAATCACCTTGAGACTGGGCAGTGCAGTACTTTGCCAATTTTGTAAAATTAGTCGTTTAACCTGCATGCTAAATAAGAGTAACCACCTAAGTTCCTGGTGTTTAAGGGGAGGAACCCCGCGCCATAGACCTAACAGCATAAGGGAAGGGTCAGCTGGGACCTGATATTTAAGTATCGTGCTGGCCACAAGTATCACTTCATCCCAAAGATCATGTATTCGGGGACATTGGCAAAGAATATGAAATAAATCCCCCCCAGGCTGGAGACACCGCCAGCACATATCATGTGTAAGGATTTGCATTTTCTTTAATATAGCAGGTGTCCCATACCAATAATGTTTTTATTATGTATAAGTCTACTCCTGGTATCTTTATGAATTTTTAAACCAACCTGCCAGCACTGTTTCCACTGTGTCTCTGATATTTGTATATTTAGGGCTTTTTCCCACTTTAACTTAGATTTTATATTGGTGGAAGGTACCGAGTCCCGCAATACAGCATATATAGTTGCAACTTTATTGGGTAGGCAAAGCCACCTTTATAAGTGTGAATCACTGGTTGGGAGAGCTTTACCCCGATTTAGGAGAGGCTTAGGACTATCATGCAATTGCAGGTATTTCCAAAAATCTGATTTACCCAGATTCCATCTGAATTGCAAGTTCTGGTACGTATCTACCACAAGAGAACTGGGTCCCAGCACATCCTTTAGAAATATAATCCCTTTTCCTTGCCAGGAGGGCCAAGCCACCATGGAGCCACCAATAGTTATGCTAGGGTTGTTCCACAGGGGCACATATGTAAGGGGAAGAATCAAATGTTTTATTTTTGTTTGTAAAATCTTCCAATATCTGACTGAAGACCCAATAGTGGGATGCAGTGTGTGCTCCTGATCCGGGGGGGGCAGAGAAAAGAAACTGCTGTGAGGCTGTTACTGTACGTCAGCTCGAGCCTTAGCCACTGAGGAGAGTCAATATTATGGGGCTGGAACCATTTCAGTATTTATGCTCCTTGAAAAGCTGTCTTGTAGCCTTCAATCCATGGAAGGTTCCATCCTCCCCGCAATGGATGAGTCCGGAGTTGATTTCTACTTAAACGAGGTCTGACTGGACCCCATAAGAAGGAACCAATCATCGTATCTATTTTCTTGGACCAATAATTTGGGAGAAAAAGGGGAATATGAGCAAGCACATAAAAAAATCTCGGGGCAAGGGACATCTTAAAAGCGGCTATCTTACCTGCCATGGTTAGATGGAGCTTATTTATTCACTCCATTTCAAGTTTACAACTGGCCAGAAGGGGGCACAGGTTATTACCCACCACTTCGCTAAGTTACTCCCAACCATGATTCCCAAATATTTGATCGTATGCTGCCACCATTTAAGTCCAAACTGTGAGATTTACACTGCGTGTTGAAAGGGAGTATTTCGGTTTTGGATTGATTTATTTTTAACCCTGAAATGGATGAAAAGGAGTCCAGAATTTCTAGAAGGTGGGGTAGAGACTCGTTAACATCTCTTAGTAATACCAACAGATCATCAGCATACAGCAGGGAGGAGACAGAGTCCTGCCCCCTGCCAATACCAGTGATGTGTGTATTCTGTCTGATTGCAGCTGCTAATGGTTCAATAGCAATGACAAACAGCAGAGGAGAAAGCAGGCACTCTTGACGTGTACCTCTGTATAAAGGAAATGGTTCGGAAAGAACCGAATTTGTGAGGACTTTGCATTAGGAGATGTAAATGGAGGGACAGCCACTCTAAAACTGGATCCGAACCCCATGTGATGTAGAACTTCCTGCAGGTAGTCCCATTCCACTGAGTCAAATGCCTTTTCAAAATCAATGGCAACAGCAGCAGAGGCCCTTAATGTATCCTGACTTGCTATGTGAATAAGGTTAATAAGTGTTATAATATGGTCAGTGCTATATCTACCTTTTACAAAACTGACCTGTGATGGGTGAATCAGAGAAGGTAGGACCAAGGCCAGTCTGTCCGCAAGCACTTTGGCAAAGACCTTGCTGTCAGAATTTATTATGGATATGGGGCAATAACTAGCCGGATCATCAGGGGATTTACCTTTTTTTGGGATCACTGAGATGACAGCCTCCCTTAGTGTAGGGGGTAGTATACCTTTATCCTTGGTCTCTTTAAAGACCTTACAGAGCAGGGGACAAATCAGAGGGGCTAATAGTTGCAAAAAGTCCACAGGGAACCCGTCACTGCCAGGGGCTTTCCCTGTTTTTAAAGCCTTCAAGGAAGCCATGACCTCTGCATGAGTTATGGGTCTCTCAAGGGCTGCAGCTTGTTCTGGAGCCAACTCCGGCAGTTTCACCATATCTAAAAATGATGATATATCCGAGCAGGGATTAGTTCTAGTTGACTTATATAATTGAGAATAAAATGCCTTCATAATGTCATTCACTTTATGTGGGTTCTTTTTCACCACTCCTGTGGCTGGATCTTTCAACCCCCCTATATATCTATTTCCTTGCTGTTTCCGCAGCTGATATACCAAAATTCTTCCGCTTTTTTCACTCCCTCCCAGTATGTATGTTTTAGTCTAGTAAGTGCCAAATCTGCAGCCCTGGAGAGAAGTTTGTTTAACCTGGTTCTTATCTCCAGAACTTTCCGACCCCATAGAGACTTGGAGGAGGGGTGGTGTTGAGCCTTAAGAGTTTTTTTCAGCTTTAAGCAGGTCATCCTCCAATTATACCCTTTCCCTTTCCCTTTCCCTGTTTTTCCTCCTGTGGGAGGCATATCCTATAATTTTCCCGTGCATGGTGGCTTTAAAGGCCTCCCAGGTATTTTGGGCAGAAGTGTCCTCAACAGGGTTTTCTTTAAGAAAGTGTATAGTCTCTGATTCAGCCCATTTTCTGAAATTAGGTTCACATAGAAGTAACAGATCGAGTCTCCAGGAAGGGGATCTTCGAGACGAGGGGCCCCATGAGATAACTACCTGTACTGGGGCATGGTCCGAGATTGCCATGGGGAGAATAACTGAGTTTCTAACTAGGCCTGTAAGAGTATGGGAAATAAGCCAGTAATCTAATCTAAGGATCTCCTTCAGCCTCTTGTGGGAAATCCTAATTTATGTATAGCAGTACAGGCTGTACCCAGATATTTCTGGCCTAACATGGGGGTAGAAACAGTCCAAGAGTTAACTTTGGATGGTAAGTTACTTCAATTCCAGATTGCAGGAGAAAATTTCAGTGGCCTTCCTCATTCTGTTTCTAATATTTCCAAATTACCCACGTGCTTATACCATTTTTTTGTTCTGGCCATTGGAAAAGTCCCACAAGTACGATAATAGTACCTTTGATATCTTCTGCCCCTACTTCACATCTTGTGTCCTACTACTGTCACTCCCTCCAAGCCCATCAGGAGCTGAATGAGGGCCCCAGAGTATATGGTTGGGACCAGGTTCTTCCACTGACTTCTTTTCCCAGGAACTGGCCATGTATCTGGAAGCATATGTATCAATTTATCTGATAGAATCTATACCATCTCATGCAGTTCTATATCATTCACAACCTTAATTATACCCCAGTGTAATTGCATGGGATGGGTTTTCTCCCTAGTGATCTTTGTTCCAGGTGTGGACAGGAGCCTGACTCCTTATACCATATTCTTTGGACATGCCTAAAGGTCACTCCCTTCTGGAATTCCATTCGTACCCACCTGGACCCTCTGTTGGGACTTTCAGAGACTTTCAGGCCTGAAATTTATATTTTAAGGGACTTCTCTGGATTCTTAATAGGTAACCAGAGACCTCATATGGCCTTGATCTCAACCTGTGCCAAGAAGGTCATTTTACAGCATTGGCTAGATCAAGTTATTTCCAAGTTTCTGGAATGTTACAGGGAAATTCTATTTGCTCTGCAGGCTGAGTGCCTAGTAGCAAACCTTTCTGAGTGCCTCTCCAGGTACAATAAGATTTGGGAACCATTGCAAATCTTGCTGACTATATAAGGCCCAACACCTTTAGTCCATACCTGCTCTTAAAGTTTGCACAGTATGCCACTGAGCTATACTCTTATACATCTATTGATGCGATATCCCATTCCTGGAAGAGGAACCCATGTAATAGTTAATTTTCCATTTGGTGGCAGGGGAGGGGGGATGGAGGATGGGGGGTAGTACTAGAGGGTTACTGATTTATTGAAAATTCCAGATAGCTCCTTTTACATCAACAGAGTTATGGTTTCAGGATTTGTCTAGTTAAATTCATCATGTGTATTATATTGTACTTTTAGATCTAGATTTGTATCAATGAATATGATCATATGTGGTACTGTATCTGTATCTCAACTCTACTTTGTTTCATAGTAAAAAATCTAAATTTGAAAAAAGGAAAGGACTGAAGGTGCTGAAGTGAAGAAATTTGAGGTTCTCGCATCTGAAAGAAACAAACAAATTCGAAAGAAACAAATTCATACAGCAGCAGAAAGGGGAGACACTCAACAAGGAAATCCATGAAGCAGTCGAATTGGAATGAGATAGAGACTGAACCAGCTAGCAAGATCCAAATCATGAGGGAAAGGTGAGATGTCCTGGAAATGACAATCCTGATAATGTATGAGGGCAAAGGCACATTCAGAACATGGCTCAGGTCCGGGAGAGAGCAGCAAGTGTTGGTCTGGTAGAGGTCAAATAAGGTCAAAACAGTTGATTGAAGAAACAATCTTCCAGGCCATGGCAGAGGTAGGAGGATGGATGTGAATGAGTTAATGAGGTCCCAAGTCAGAAGGGAAGTGACAACTGAGCATAAACAGAAGATGTATGAACTAGCAGATCCATAAACGGGCTACCACTCTGGGTAGTTTGTGAGACTACTTACAGTCAATGTCGTCAGACAGAGCTGAGAAGTGGAGGAAAGTGGAGAATAAAGGCCCCATTCCCAAAGGGAAGCAGTGACCCATATTAGGTCAAGGATGCAGAAAGTGGAAACAGTCAATGCAACCTCAGACTAGTGACTGGGAAGTCAGTGCTATAAGACCTGAAGCAAGATCACAGGCAAGGAAGAGTAGAGAATGCCAGTAGGGCAAGGTCCAGTTCCAGAAGGGTAGCAACATCCGGTAACAGGTCTAGAATGGGTAGGTGTAGAGCAATGGAATGTAAACCGAGACATGCATCCAGGAAGTTCAAGGTGAGATGATCTTGATTTGATCCAGCTAGGAGAGGTGGGAAGATGAGAGTACATGGTTGAAGAAGTTCCATTCCTGAAGGGAAGCGGCAACAGATGTGGGTAGAGAAGGCATGGTATGACATGGTAGATTGAAGACATTGTTCCCATCCCTGGTAGTCAGGGCAGGCTAACCTGCACTTGATGCTGCCAAGCAGAGTTAGGGACAGAGGATGTCAGGTTGGTAAGTAGCAGGAGGTAGTGATTGTAACAGAATCCCACCCCCGGTAGACAGGGACTTTGCTCAGCACCTCAGAAGGTGTGAGTTAGGATGGAGTCTGAGAGTACTGCTGGTATGGCTGGCAGAAGTGCAGAATGCTGCTGAAGAGTGAGTAAATGAGGAAACTGCAGTGTAAACAGGTAGGAATGAATGTCACATAGATATGGTAGGACAAACGTAAGAAAAACAGAAAGGTGGGCACACAAACAGGAGTGATACTGAGAAGGAGGGGCTGGCATGAAATCAAGAACTATAGGGTGCAGAGGAGGACTGTACTTGAAATGGATGCACTCAACAGGGAAGAATATGGATGTGAGGGTAAGTGATTGAGGTAGAAGGCAGCAGGGACAGAAAAGTAGGAGGAACCCCAGTGACAGTAGAATGGGAATGTGCCTCCCCCAGCATATCCTGGAGCAGAGGGGCTGAAGAACCAGAATGCCCCCAAAGTGCAGCTTTCCAGAAGCACCCATTGACAAGAAGGAAGGGTAGTAAAAGCAGGGACAGAAACAAAACTGTAGCACAGGTGCGAAAGACAGTCAATTGAGGGAGTACTAGCATCAGGAGGGACCTGAAACCCACGAAGAAGAAATAACATGCAGAGGGTTACATTGTAGGAATGATGTTGTTGGGAGTCAGATTAGAGCCAGCTGGGTAACTAGATGTGCAGTCAGGGTAGTACACTCTGGGCTAGCAAACCGCAGCGCAGGTCCCTGGTCAGACCATACCATGAAGAGAGTGTGCAGGTAGAGGGAGTGACACCAGAATAGCACAGTGATTCCTGATGATTAGGTACTCAGACTAACTGAACTGAACTCTGCTATGGTCTCTGGGACTGATCTGATGACAAGGTAAGCGAGGACTGAATAAGGCAAATGCAGGGAACAACAGACAATGAAAGGAAATACGGTGCAATGGTTGCATAGGAGGAGATAAGCATGAAAGACAGATGGTAGAACTGGGGTTTGGTGAAGCCAGGGGATGGGACACTGCTTGACCCCAGTTCCTGACCTCCGGCACCTAAGAAATCAAGTTGGAGACAAGCAAAAATGGTTTCCAGAACAGAAAATTGCAATTGAAAACAACAGTTTTCAAAGTAGTTTGCTCCGGTCGAGGTAGTTTTGTAAACTGTTGAGGACTGTTCACATATTCTCAGTGATGTCCTTGGAATAAGTTTTAGTGTTGGCAGTAGTGTGAGTAAAAAGGATTGAGTGATACAAATGATAACGCAGCATAAAATAGTGCAGTTGCAAATGTTCTTCATAGTAACGGCCAAAAGTACAGTTCAATGTTTGGGGGTGCAAAACTCACTCACCACCAGCCTTATCACAGGGTCCAGGAATCAGACAGAAGCTTGTGGGGAGAGGTAGCACTGAACAACCGCGGAGAAGTTGACATGTTGTAGGGCTCCTGCAGGGAATGAGGAATGGAACTGGCTGCAAAGTGGAGCTGCAAACCACAAGCAGGTTTGAGTTGGAAAATTCAGTGGATCACAGGAATGAAAAGTAGAACTAACTGGCATAGGTTAATGGTAGTCAGTGTCCAAGATAGGAAACAGAGGAAGGGGGGAAAGTTACTGAATGTGCACATAAGATTCGAAGAGGAGAGAGGGACAGCCAATGGAGACAGACAGAAAGCTTTAAAAAAAAGCTTATGTGGACTGGAAGAGGGACAGTAGCCAAAAGCCCCAGCCATTACCTGTTCAGCATCAGTTTCTTCACAGACCCAGGTAATCTGCATGAAGTGGAGCAGTTGCAAAGTACAGGGGATGGAAAAGAAAAAGCCAGAAACATCTTAGGCCCCAGATAAAGGGAGCATGGCTTGGACCTTGGAGAAATGGCTGCGTGACTTCTCTTTTCAACCCGACCTGGCGCTATCTTCACTCTGATCTGTCGGAATGCCGGATTGAATTTTATAAATATCCACTGGGAATTCCAGTTCTACCCTTACTGAGGCTAGTGTATCAGTTTAACCACAGGAAGCCATGCCGGCACAATAAAAAAACCAACAGCGAATAGGTCTGAGTTGTATGATGAGGTAGGCAGCATAGGCCAGAGCACAGGGGAGCGGCAGCACTGTGAATCTACACCGCTCGTGGGGATCAGCTGGACATCGCGGGGTAAGGGTCGGTAATGTCGGATGCCCTTGATTAGCTGGGAAAGCTGCTGAGAAGGAGTGATTTGGGTCCTCTTTACACTGGAGTCACAGAAATAGAGATGGAGGCTTCAAGAGACACCACAATGGGGCAGTCTATACAACCCCAACGGCCCTCTCAGAAACAGACCCAAGTCGGAGATGCATTAGCTAATATCACTAAAATGTTAGAGGAGCTCCTGGTTAGAGTGGACAGTATAGGGGCAACCATGGCTGTAAATGTTGCTAATGTTCGCAAACTGGAAGATCATCAAAACGTACTTGATCAGCGGACAGAGGAGCTGGAAAGACAGCATCTTATTGTGCTACAAAGGCTTAAAGACCATGAGGATAAACTCTCCAGGCTGTGGCAAAGAGCAGAGGACCAAGAAAATAGGAGCAGGAGAAATAACATCTGGATCCTGGGGGTGCTGGAAGGGGTTGAGGGGTCGAATATGGAGAAGTTTCTGAGCGAATGGCTGCCATGGCTCCTTGGTGAGAGGTGGAAAGAACCTGTGGGGGTGGAGAGGGCACATTGTGTATTTGGCAGGCCTGATGGTGCTCACGGACCCAGAATGATTATAGCATACTTGTTAAAGTACTCTGTCAAGCAAAAGCTTCTGCAGGCTACCATGGAGTTAGGGGATATCACCTGGAAAGGCAACATAATTTCTTTCTACTGGGACTTCTCTCAGGAGGTGGCAATGAAGACAAAGGCATATGGGCCACTGAAAAAGAGTCTTGCCGCTAACTCCTTTCAGTACAGATTTAGAAGGCTTACTGCCTTGCAGCTGTCTAAAGATGGCAGAACATTTTTGGCAGAATCACCCAGGGAGGCAGAGGCTGGGTAAACAATCAATGGTCAGGCCTGCTATCAATGTCTACACTCCCCAGATGTCTCTGGACCCCAAGAGAACATCCACTAAAGGGAACAGACAGAAGGGGACACAGATCCCAGGGAGGTGGTAATCCTGATCGGTCAGGAACTGTCATAAAGGAGACCCCCTTGTTTCCTCCATCTGTGCCGCAAAAGGCTGATAAATGCTCCGGTGCAAGCTCTCCCACAAACCAAGGTGGGCACTCAGATAGCGGCTCTGGCAATATGGAACAAACTGACCGAGCAACTCTGCCAACACCTGGCTGACAATGACAATGGGCTAGGAGCCCTCGTCAGTTAGCTCCAGACAATGTAGAAGCCTCTCCCCATGACAAACTCCCCAGAGCAGAAGCTGAGGCAGCTGCAACAAAAACAGCTTCAACTTCATGGATGGAGGATGCCGAGGAATCCGCGGATGGCATGGAAGTATTGGACTGGGCTGCTGAAGTAGAAGAAAATGAGCAAGAAGCTGCTGCAGAGGCTGGCTTCCTGAAGCCTGGGACTAAATCTTATGTGGAGGCGCTCAACTCGCCCTTGAACATATCCAACCGAATGTACAAAGAGCAACACATGCTATCGGGGGCAGAAGGCTGAATGGATTTTTGGCTTCCCTGGCTGAACTAACTTTTGACTCTCTTTTTGTATTCCCATTGAGTAGGATATGAGAGGAATGGGATAGCATGCGTAGATACCTTATCTCGCTGTTGCACTACTCCTCCACTTCTGGGTGACATTATTTTTAGATTCAGGGGTATAACTCAGAGCAGACACCCCTCATGTGCATTCCTTATTTCTTTTTGATAATCCTCTGGTTATGAATACGCTTTAGTTTATTATATATGTGCACAAAGTCCCGGGCAGGCAATTTAGATCCGAATGCGGGGCCTCTGCTAAATGGCTGAGATGCATGTTATGTATATGTCACCTGCCTTCCCTGGCAGCATTCCTTCTAGGGTGGCTTCCCTCTAAACTCTTAAAGCATTTACAACTTAGTGCTAGCCTCAGCCCTCCCCCTCCTGAGCTGCATAGTGGTCAGGATGTGCCCCCTTTCCTCCATGACCCTCCCCCCTTTTTCTTTCCCTTCCCCAGTGGATATGCATTTGGTGTTTGCCCTACCATTAGGGTAGGCTCTTCTCTTTCTCCTGGACCCTCTGGATCCATAATAAACATAGAGATCCATGAGGCCAGGTTGGGACAGGTTACTTACATATTGGTGTAACCTCTCCCTTATATCTCTGGTGTTTGAAGCAGTGTGGCATGAGGCACCCTCTTACTGGGCGACTTCTTTCACATGTTCACTTCAACACCAGTAACTTCTGCTTTTTAGGGTGCTCAAATAAAAGCCTTAGTTTCATTGTTATAGTTCTGAGTATTGTAACTTTAAGGTTGTTATTCATAAAATAGATCTTGTGTGTGTGCTTTCTTTCTATTATTTTTTGAACCAGGTGGGATTCACGTGGAACAACTGCTCATACTCTCTATTCTCCTACCTTTGCTATCACAGTCGCTACTCGGTATATGCAGACATCAGGCAGGTATTCTCTTTTACCCCATCTGTGTTGCCACTCTGCCATATACCACCAGGGAGACATCAGGGTGAGCACCTAATTTATTTTACTTCTCACTGATCCTTGGAGGAATGACAGCGACTGCAAAACCCTTGTCAGGTCATGGCTGGAGGTGTGTCTCCTGGAATGTTAAGGGACTTAATCATCCAGCTAAAAGAACCAAGGTTCTACAATATCTGAATTCTATGGGGGCGGATGTAGTCCTTCTGCAGGAGATGCACCTTGCCAGCCAGACAGTACAATGGCTAAAGAAGCTCTGGGTTGGGACAGTGGCTTCCAGTTTTGTCACTACCAAATCCAGGGGAGTGGCCATTCTATTAAGGAAATCTTTGCCATGAGTAATAGAGGATAAGTGCTCAGACTTGCAAGGGCACTGGATAGCAATTCGGATATCATATCCAGGAGGCAGATTACTGATTGCTAATGTATAGGGCCACAATACGGATATAGGGGAGGTATACTGGGACCTCAGTCAAGCCTTCTCAGACTTGACGAGTGGCTTTTCTAATGTCCCTATTCTATTAGGAGGGGATCATAACTTAGTTCTAGACATTTTCCTTGATAAATCCCTACCCACCCCACAAGCCCATCCTAAGGCATTAGCCAGTCTTACTGACTTGATGACAAAATGGAGTCTCTGTAACTCCTAGAGGAGGGCCAACCCACAGGGGTAAGACTATTCTTTTTACTGGGCAGTACCTCATACGCTTAGCAGAATGGACTTCTGGCTCACTAACTATGCAGCAGAGCCTGGGGTAATTGATGCCTCTATAGGCAGCATATTCATTTCAGACCATGTGCCAGTCTGTATCTTGTACTCCCCACCAGGTCAGGGTGCTCCTACTACAAGACAGAGATGCAACCCGTCCCTGCTGCAAGACAAAACCTTTCAAGCCTATATTAAAAAGGAAGCTGAAAATTATTTTGCTTTTAAACCCCCTTGGGAAACTATGGCTTCTGTAGTAGATGTGATTCCTCTTCACAAAAGTGGGAGCAGGACAGAGGCAGGAAACTACAGACCAGTTAGTTTGACCTCAGTTGTAGGGAAAATGATGGAATCGCTTCTGAAGGAAAGAATTGTTGAGTACCTAGAAGCCAGTGGGGCACAGGACCCAAGGCAGCATGGATTCACGATAGGAATGTCGTGTCAAAAGAATCTAATAGATTTCTTTGACTGGGTGACCAAAGTAGTAGACCAGGGAGGGGCTGTGGACATGGCCTACCTAGATTTTAGCAAGGCATTTGATACAGTCCTACACAAAAGATTAGTACACAAGTTAGCCAGCCTTGGACTGGGTCCCAAGGTGGTAGCCTGGATAAAAAATTGGCTAGACAACAGGATGCAAAGGGTAGTAGTAAATGGAGTACACAGTGAAGAAAGGAGGGTTATTAGCGGGGTACCGCAGGGTTCAGTACTGGGACGGTCCTTTTAATGTCTTTATAAGAGACATTGCAGAGGAACTGGAAGGAAAGGTATGTGTCTCTTGCAGATGACACAAAGATCTGCAACAGGGTTGATACACAAGATGGAGTGGAAAGGATGAGAAGGGATTTGGCAAGGTTGGAGGAATGGTCAAATGTATGGCAGCTCAGATTCAATGCAAAGAAGTGCAAGGTAATGCACATGGGAAACAAAAACCGAGGGGAAGCGTACACAATGGGGGGTGAGATACTGACAACAGTAAAAATGGAAAGTGATCTGGGGGTAATTATATCAGATGACCTAAAGGTGGGCAAGCAATGTGAGAAGGCACTAAGGAAGGCTGGGGGATACTGGGATCCATAGGAAGAGGCATCAATAGTAGAAAACAGGAAGTTGTTATCCCTCTGTACAGACAGTTGGTGAGATCCCATCTGGAGTACTGTGTGCAGTTCTGGAGACCCCATCTCTGCAAAGACATAGACAGAGTGGAGGCTGTCCAGAGGAGGGCAACCAAAATGGTGCAGGGTCTGCACCAGAAGACATACAAAGAAAGACTAAAGGAGCTTAATATGTATACCCTTGAGGAAAGAAGGGAGAGAGGGACATGATAGAAACTTTCAAATACCTCAAGGGAATCAACAAAGTCCAAGAGGGTAGCATCTTTCAGAAAAAGAGATGTGCAAGAACAAGGGGCACAATTTGAAGATAGAGGGGGGATGGCTCAGAAGTAATGTGAGAAAGTATTTTTTCACAGAGAGGGTTGTGGATGCATGGAACAGCCTCCCTGAGGAGGTCATGGAGTCAAGAACAGTGGAGGAATTCAAGAATGCATGGGACAGACATAAGGCAGTCCTAGTGGGGGGTAGGAGGAAGTAAGCTGTTGGTTAACTAGGATCCGCAGCTTATCTGTTAGGTAGGAAAATAGGCAGACTAGGTAGGCCAAGCAGTCCTTATCTGCTGTCAAATTCTGTATTTCTATGTTTCAATGTATGGGAGGTATTTAAAGCAGTTCTACGAGGAAGAATTATATCCTTCATGGCCGCCAAGAATAAGGCCAGATTAAAGACCATTTTCTCACTGCAGACAGAGCTTGCAACTCTGGAGAGACAGTTTAAAGTGACAACTCAAGATCTGCTTTATTTCCCTCTCCTGTCTGCTATCACTGGCTTAAAATACCAACTAAACACCTTGTTAAATGAAAAAGCTGTTTGACAGTTAATCCGAGCCAAGCACAAATCCTGGGAGGGAGGGGACAAGGGGGGCAAAATTCTCACGTACTACCTTCACAAGCAGCAAGCATCCTCAAGGATCCTTGCTCTTAAAAATCCACAGGGCAGATTAGTGTCTACTCCCAAGGCCATTAATGAAGTAATGCAGAATTTTTACCAGGAGCTATACTGATCTAAAGCTCAACTATCAGACATGGAGCTTGCCACCCGTCTATCCAAGCTGTGTGATGGGGTCTCTTTCCCTAAACTTTCTCAGGAGAAAAGTGTGGTTTTAGATGTCCCAGCTGCTGTGAAGGAACTCTGCTCTGCCCTGTTCCAGCTGGCCAAAGGGAAGGCACCAGGCCCAGATGGAATGACTGTGCAGTTATACCAACTCCTACAAGTAGAAATCATTGTACCACTCCTACAGGTTCTGCAAGAAGCCCAGGCATCTACAGCTCTCCCTCCTACTGTGCAGGAGGCTCTGATGATCTTAATCCCTAAGAAATCCTCTGACACAATGGACTGTGCCAATTTTTGACCCATTTCTTTGCAGTCTGTGAATACCAAACTGCTAGCCAAAGTCCTGTCAAATAGGCTTACCCCGTTCTTACCAACCTTAATACACCCCTCACAGGCTGGTTTTTCTAAGGGGAAGTCGGGGGCAGACAATCTTCGATTAGTCCTTAACTTAAAATGATTAGCATTGCACTCAGACACACCTATGGCAGCTCTGGCCATAGATTTTGCCAAGGCTTTTGACTCTTTAGAGTGGGGCTATCTCCATACGGTGTTGTCCCTTTACAGGTTCGGGTCAGAGTTCTGCTCCTGGGTCTCCACTCTTTACCATTTGCCCACAGCCCAAATTGTAACCAACTGGGATGTATCCCAGCCCTTCCCTTTACAGAAGGGCACTAGACAAGGCTGCCCTCTTTCCCCTCTTCTTTTTATTTTGGCCCTGGACCCCCTGATATGGAAGCTTTTGAGCACCCCAGACATTACTGGGATCCCAGTGAAAGGGCATTGTTTCCTGGTGAATGCCGATGCAGACGACATGTAGCTTACCTTGTCTAACCCAGAATTCTCCTTCCGTACAATTCTCCAGGTGATGCAGGAGTTTGCCTCCCTTTCTGGCCTGGTAATTAACCAAAAGAAGACAATCTTATCTCCCCTGAACGCAAGGTGCAGTAGAAATTGTCTTCGAAACACGGACATTACCTGGGCACCCCAGGGAATTTCATACCTTGGGATCTTTATTTCTTCCACCAGGAGAGATCTAGAAAATGTCAACTTTTTTCCCTTGCTAACAGCCATCATGGCCGAGGTTCAGAGATGGAGAAAGTTACTGCTCTCCCTGAAGGGTAAAATAGAGGCTATCCGTATGTTTATTTTTTCCAGAGTTTTGTACCTCCTTAGCAACCTCCCCATCCCCCCCCCAACTCCTAGGCACTTCCTACAACTGGACAAACTAGTTTTCTTCTTCTTATGGGAAGGCAAAATGGCACGTTGGAGCTGAGCCAAATTACGAGCACACAGGACCAGAGGAGGGCTGGGACTCCCAAGGTTTATGGGATATCACCTAGCCTTTTGCATGGCCCAGGCTACTAACTGGTTTGCTGCCCCCTTGTTCCCGTCTCCTCAATGGGTTTGCTTAGAAGCAGCTCTCCTACCTGACAACTCATTCTTTTCTCTGCTTACCGACAAGAAGCCGTCAGGATTTGCTCACTCCTATTATGACAGAATCCTGTAGGGCTTGGCGATGGGCAATTGCCCTTACTGGTACTCCAAGAGAAGCATACCTCCCTCCAATCCCTTACGCCCCCCTGTGGAACAACCAACTCATAACGGTAGACCGCAAACCTGTTTATTGGAAACATTGGGCCACTAGAGGTATTCCGGTGGTGAGGGATCTTCTCCTCCCTGGTGGTATGACACTTATGTCCTTTGAGCAGCTGCGAGATGTATGGAATAAAAACTCAGGACATCTGGAGGTACCTCCAAATCTGGAGCACAAGTGCATCTCTTTTGATGGCTCCAACTGGTACAGGAAGGTGGAAATGCCTGGCCACCCTTCACAAGCCCGGAAAGGGTAGGGGCTTGGTTGGAACTCTATATAAGGTGATAAAGGATGCCCAACCTGACACTACTCTGACTAATAGAACAGCCTGGGAAGCTGAACTTTGATGCCCCCTTTCCCAGCAACAATGCAGTGACTGTTTGAAAGCTGCCCATTTGGCATATGAGGATGCCAAAAGTCAACTGATCCAGTTGAAAATCCTTCTCAGGTGGTATAAGACACCTGCAGTGCTTCATAAACTGCACATTATGAAACATGATAAATGCTGGAGATGCAACACCTCCCCTGCCCATTTACTCCATATTCTGTGGACACGTCCAGCAGTTCAGAAGTTTTGGCAGCAGGTGTTAGAGGACTGCTCTAAAATTGTTGGCAGACCCCTATTAACTGCCCAACCCGCATTGGTGCTGGGGGATGTCTCTACCCTGGGCCCACTGTCTGTGTCCTCTAAGGCCTGGGTGTTGGTGGCAGTCATGGAAGCTAAGAGATCTATATTGATGAAATGGAGGCTGCCCGCTCCTCCCACGATCACTTACTTGTGGGAAGCAATGGTGCAGCTGGCCACTTTTGAAAGACTTTCCGTGATTGGGAAAGGTCGACTCTCCATATTTCATGAGAAAAGGGACACATACTTGCACTCACATATTTGTGTGGTCCGACCCCCCCCCCCCCAAAATCTGCCGATATTCTAAAATGTGATGTCTCTTCTCTTTTTCTTGTATTTCTGCCTTCATATCTATCTTCTAATCAGGCAGTGGATGTCCAGTGTCTGTGTAGACTATGTATTTACCCTACACTGTTCATACTACTGTCAATCTGTCCTTACTATGTATCCAGGTGTCATAAGGCTCAGATGACCAGTCTGAAAAGACCTGGGTGGTCTGACCAATAAGAAGAGATATGAAGACTCTGACCCATGACACTTGTGATTACTTTATGAGCAGTTAGTTCCTAGAGACTTCCCTGGTTGAAGGAGCTATTAATCTTAAAAACTGCCTGGTATATACAGATACAGTTTAAAGTAGTGTGAGTACAATGTAAGATTTTATGATTTATAAAAGGAATAGGAGGTAATACACAAATCTCTCTTAGCAGTTGCAGTTATGGAATGTTTCAAATATGGTTATGGTATTTCTGTTTACCTGTACAAGGAAGGCCTGGGTGCATCTACCTTGGTTGGATGTACTTGGAAAAAACGAATAAAATTGTATATGATAGGCCCCAGATAAAGATGACAGAAAGAATGGATAAATCAAGGAAAGGGCATGCGCAAACAGGCCCTGAGGAAGAGTTGGTCCCATGGCTTGAATCCCAGATGAATAAATTGCCACACAGGAGTCCACCTGAGTTTTTGAAACTTCTAAGACCTGCAAGGATGGAGAAGCCTGCAGAACAAGTGGCTCCAAAAGCTCTAGTAGTGGGTAGAATAGAATAGAACTGTTTCCGAACAATGGCACAAATGCTTATGATAATACATAGGAGTTTAGTAGAGAGGATGCAGCTCAAAAAAATTATGGGAGAGTACTTTCAACTTCCCAGGTAAATCAGAAGCCTTATTCTGCCAGTTATGTTAAATCAAAGATTAGAAGAGAGAATAATGGCTATAGCATGTTGAAACCAACTACATCCTCAAGCCCTGAATTTAAAGAGGCAACACAGAAAAGCCCTGTATCTTCTAGATTACTGCCAAAAGAAGTAATCCCTGCAAAAAAGGCAGATGTAAGTAAAAAAAAAAACTGTGTCTGCTGGATACCAATAAAGGCAGCTTTGAAATAAGTATTTAAATAAATGTAAAACATGACAAGCTTATTTCCCCTGACCTTCAAGATCATTCTTTTGAAAACCAAAACTCTAAGGACATAACTCCTCAAAACTCATTGAGACAAATGAACTCAGTTTTGTGTGCAATTGAAAAAAACAAAAAACAAACAGAAAACAGATCCAAATTATTGCTGAGCAGTTAGACCTTAACTCATTGACTATAAAGAGGATCAATAGAAGAAATGAAAAGAGGCTTTACCATAGAAATAAAGAACCAGAGGTGGAGGGAGTCAAAAAAGGCAACTCATTTGATAAAAAGCAACAGTTGCTAACTTACATGAGTGAAGTTTGGCTATCTCTTTCAAGTATAAAAAGGAACAAAGCTGGTAAGGAGTAAAATCAGACTCAGACTTAGAAAAAGGATCTGATTTGGACATGGAAGAAGAGGAAAATGAAAGAAAAATAGGAGAGAGAAAACAAGAAAACAATAGGAGAGTTTTAAAGGTGCAGAAATTTCAAAATTGTTTAAAATCATGTTTGACCAGATGAAATTGATGACTTTGTAACTTGAGAAACTTGAAAGGACAGAGGCCAAGCTAAATGACATACAGAGAATGACATAATCAATAACAACAAAAAATAAAGTACTGAAAGAGAAACTGGAAAAGGCAAAGCAAAGAATAACTATACTGTAGGTAGATAAATCCATATCGTAAGACACTTGAACAACTTGAAACAGGCAAAGTGAGAAACAAAGCCCAAGTTAATGGATTTAGAGTCTAGAGGAAGATGAAAGAACTTAAGGAGTCCTTGAAAGATGGGCCAATTCAAGAACATTAACAGAATCACTGAAACAAGTAGGACCACCCTACCTTGAAGCAGATCCAGAACATACAGTATAAATTGGAAAATAGATAAAATCCACAAGGGTTCGCTGATGAAAGAAGGAGGTTTTGAACCCCAAGGCCTATTATAACCAGGTTCATAAAATCAGAAGAAAAGGTCATACTAATGTCAGAAGTTTACAGGAAAAAGCACTTGAATCTACTGGGAGCACCAACACTGATGTACAATGACCCACCACCAGAGTGGGTGATAGAGTGGAAAAAGTAAAATCAAATAAGGAATAGACTCTGGTCACACAACATAAAGACAGCTGTTATATTTCAAGCAAAACAGAAGATCAAGGTTGCTGGGGAGAGAATTGTTATGACCCCCCCCCCCAAAGCAATGAATGATGTGAAACTCAAGTATCCAGATATTTTTTCAGGCTAAGAAAGGATAATGAAGATTACTCAAACTATCTATCTTGCTAATTTGATAATGTAAATTTGTATGATTTTTGTACCAAACCCTAATTATTGATCTGTTCTCTCTCTAGAGATTCTGAGTGGGTGATAGTGTCACAAAGAAACACAGTTACAGTGACAAAAAATGTATTATTAGCTATGTCAGAATACAGAAAACATATCCTTTCCTCAGGAGCAGAGGGCAGTCTCCTGAAATATAGTATGGGCTCTGACTCAACTCAAACCCCTTATAGACCCCTTTTTATATGGTTTCCCACTTCACTTAGCTATTTATAGACACAAACAAGTTGTCTTACCTAATAAGTTCCTCTCTACACAACATCAATATTGTTTCTTGCTGCTGCTATTTCAGACCTTGGACCTTCTTAGTATTTAGCAAAACAAAAGATGTGCATTGTCTCTCCTTAAGTGGTCACACATCAATCTGCACATTCAGCAGGTTGAAAACAGCACTATTCGGTTGTTTGCATTAGACAGGACAAGACAGAACAACAGTCAGTAGATTTAGACCTCACTAAGACTAAAACTATTGCAGCAAATACATTTCTGACATGTATTATTTGTGCATAAACAAATCATAAAGCTTTATGTTTACAGTACTCTTTGATATCCTGGCAGAGTGGTATCAAATAAAAGGATCTGTCAACTTATACAGAACATAAAGTATGAGCATACTTTAAGGCTCTCAGTTCACTATAGTGTCATCTTAAGATATATCTAAGACAGCATGACACAGTAAGTACAATGTATATTAGGATAACTTGTAACATGATTAATAATTTGAAAGTCATCTCCATCCACGTGTTTGAGATAAATAAATCAAAATCACCATCATGTAATTACGCATCTAGAGATTGCATGCTTGCTTCATGCTATTAGTGATTCTTACAAGATGTTCATCTTTACAATTCAGCAAGAGCTGTAAGTCTAGGGAGAGAGGAATGATATGAATATTAAATGTTGGAATGTAGTTTATAACATCATTTTGTTGATCAGGTTCACTAAGAACATATTGTTCACTGTGAAGTAGTATGGACGATATAACTGTTTTACCAATGACAGTGCAAGCAATGGGTGTGAAGCAGAAGTTTGGGGCAGTCACTGGACATATCAAGTTCCTATAAGGGAAGGATTCATGGCAAGTGGCTACACAATACTGACCATCTATATTATAAGTCATGCTTGGCATGGGGAGGTACCATTTTGTGAGCCATGTCAGTAAAGTTTTGGATAGTATTTTGGGCAGAACCCCATCATGTCCACACACAGGTACAGCCACATCAAAATTGTCACACTGACATACATACCGATATCCTTTCACCAGGCAACATGCTGTGTGTAGGGCCTGTGCAATTGCTGTAGTGGGGTTGTGAACCAATAGACATGGTGTGTCCATCCACTCCTTATAGATATCTCCCTCAAGGTAACCTACTAAAGGGTCCATGGCCAGCTTGTCAGAAACTGCTTCAGCAGAGTCAAACATGGGTATGGAAACAGTAAAAGATATGTACAAATTATCCTGATAGAACAGAATCCACTGATGTAACACTTATCCTGATTTAGGGTGCAAGGTGGCATACTTCAAGTTTCTGGCTATCACAAATAAAAACCTTTGGCAGGCTTTCAAACATCCTGAATGGATGTTGTGGATTTTAGTAACACATTCAAATGGCAATACCATTTGGTCAAGTAGTTATCTGGAATAAAGTCAGGGAAATGTCCTTTCTCCACATCTCTGAGCAAATTAGTGATCATTGTAAGAACATAACGTCCATAAGCAGTACATATTACTTCTCTGCCTATGAGTTTATGTTAGGCCTTTACATTATCAGCTGCATTTAACTCATTAACAAATGCATATTGTACATTGTTTAACAAAGTCCCCAGGATAGAAGTAGAGGTTAAGCCACTTGGGGGCCTGGTTCCTCTGCAGGGCATTGTACAGTCTTATTCACAAAGGTAGGTTCAACAATGTCCATGGTGCTCATAGTGGATGACTGGGTCGTCATTAGTACAGTCACTTTCAGTTCAGTTTTACTATACACCAGCCACTGATCCATCTGTCCTCCCATCGTTGACCTTCCACACCCCTTCATCCTGTTTCATAATATTTTTCAGCAAGGGGGACACATCTCTGTACTCAATGACTCTGTCCCTGTGCCGCTGGGAGTTGACTGGACTACCATCTTCCCAGGCATTATTGTGTAAGTCCCTAGGGCCTCACCACATTACCATTTCTGTGAACCCTCCAATCACCTTTACAGGGAGAAGTACGGTTTCACCTTCTTTGCCATGGAGCAGTGAGATTACTTCCATCTGCATTATCTCCTCACCACCACATATCCAGCAATGAGGAGGATTACCAGAGTGATCTTCTGCATTCTGAAATAACAGAAAACAAATAGGAGGATTTGACTCCCCCTCCTTTCCTCCACGCATTAATTTGTACTGTCAAACAGATTCAACTGATTAGCATTAAACCATCTATCAGTTGACCTTTTATTGCCTGTAACATGAGCTTTATGCACGAAAGGGTTACATTTATTTAAGTGAAGACCTTGCCATCTATTACATATGGCATGTTCAGGTGTTTCAAAGGTTAAAATCATTACCTTGTCTTTCACATTCTAGTCTACTGGATAACTAGTACCATGGGCTCAGCTTATTTTACTGTAAAACTTTCCACAGATGTTGGGGGCATAAGGTCCATGCCCCCCCAAGTTCCTTTCTTCACAAAGAAATTGATTTGTATACTGCAGTGGGCAAAGAGGCAACGGAAGCTGTTTAAGCGTGAAATTTAACCTTCTGAATATGCAGTTTACACTAAGATTCTTATGGGGTAGCCAATGCCTTTCACATACAAAAACTAAAAGGCAATGGATTTACAAAGCACAGTCCTTTATGGCAAGGTTTAAGCAAAGGTTGCAGAACATGTATCTCTGAAAGGGATACAGTTTATTTAAGATCAGACCTAGCCAATCGGTCAAACAGAGGAAAGATTTAAAGATTCAAAACAAATGTTTATGCTGTAGCTATTACATGCCATTTGGACTAAATGTGATAATACATTGTTTTGCACAGGGCACATTTGATTTTACAATATGGCAAACAGTTTGTTTCAAATCAAACCTCTTCTTTTCCTTTTAAGTAAAGTAAAAAAATAGTTCTGCAATTAGGTAAAAGGAAAATAATATCAGTCTGGCATTGGCAGAACTCATATCTGCTACACTACATATGAACATATGAAATGCCAACAGAAGCAGGACACACCGTCTATTGAGTCTGCTCAATTGTGTAGCTAGCCCCTCAACTTGCAGCTGCCTCGCCCCTCCCTCCTCTGCCCTCAGTCATTCCCCCCCTCACTGTGTCCCAACGCCTCTTGAAGCAGCCCACCATCCTACAGGAAACCACCTCCTCAGGTAGGGTGTTCCACTTGTCTACCACCATCTCCGTGAAATAATGTATCCTGATTTCCTTCCTGAATTCCCCCCTCCAACCTCAGCTGGTGCTCTCTAGTATCCCTCCCCTTCTGATCTGATCATCGGAGTTAGGGAAAAGATGGTCAGATGGGTGAAAAACTGGCTGAAAGATAGAACCCAGAGGGTGGTTGTGGGGGGAGAGTTATCTGACACAAGACAGGTAACCAGTGGGGTCCTGCAGGGCTTGGTGCCAGGGCTGGTGGTGTTCAATGTCTTCATCAATGACATTGGAGATGGCATTAAGGGCAAAATGTGGCTATTTGCATATGACATCATGCTCTGTGGGAGAGTGAACACAGCTGAAGGGATGCAGGTCCTACAGGAAGATCTGGAAAAGCTAGGGAGGTGGTCCAGGATCTGGCAGCTTGGCTTCATTGCAACGAAATGCAAAGTTATGTATATTGGCACCAAGAATCCTAGGACAGAGTACTACCTGGGTGGAGTCAGAGTATCTGCATCAGAGGAGGAGAAGGACCTGGGAGTGATGATCACTAGTGACCTGAAGCACTCCACACAGTTCATGAAAGCAGCAGCAAAGGTAAACAAGATGCTGGGATGCATATCTAGGGGGATCAGTAGTAGGAGAGAGGAAGTTATACTGCCCTTGTACAGGTCACTGGTAAGGCTGTATCTAGAATATGGAGTTCAGTACTGGTGCCCACACCTCAAAAGGACATTAACGTGCTGGAGAAGGTCCAGAGGAGGGCTACAAAGATGATAGCTGGTCAACAGGGTAAAGCATAAGAGGAGAGGTTGAAGGCACTGAACATGTACTCCCTGGAAGACAGGAGAGAGAGTGGAGGGGACATGATTTGGACCTTCAAGTACTTGAAAGGGGTAAATAAGGTTGATAAAGAGAATCTCTTTAAACTGAGTGGCAACCATAACACTAGGGGGCACAGTCTTAAGCTGGAAGGTGGGAGGTTTAGGAGGGAGGTCAAGAAGCACTTCTTCACAGAGAGGGTGGTGGACACTTGGAATGCACTGCTAGAAGAGGTAATCTCATTGAAGACATTGGGCAGTCTTAAGAGAGGCTGGTACAGGTATGGGGGAGGGTAAGGGTCATCGGTAGGGAGGATGGGAGGAGTGGGGAGAGGGAGCAGGGACAGTAGCTCAAGCTGTGGACCCTGCAACATGAGCAGACTTGATAGACCAAATGGACTTCTTCTGCTTGCTTCTTCATATGTTTGTATGATCTGGAATATCTCTCCTGTATTAGCCTTGTTTATCCCCTTCAGATACTTAAAGGTCTCGATCACTTCTCCCCTGTCCTTCCTCTCCTCCAAGGAATACATATTAAGCCTGTTCAGCCTTTCTTCATAGGATTTCCTCTCCAAAACCTGGATCATCTTAGCTGCACTGTGCTGCACCCCCTCCAACAGTCTGATGTTCTTCTTCAGGAATGGGCACCACTACTTCATGCAGTATTCCCTGGTGTGGTCTGACCAGTGACCTGAACAAGGGAAGGATCACCTCACTACTTCTAGAGGAGATCCCCTTACTATACAGCCTAGCATCTTGTTGGCTTTCACTGCTGCCTTCCTGCACTGAGCTGAGTTGTTCATATTCCCCATTATAATCACCCCCAGGTCCTTTTCCTCCTCTGTGTTCCCCAACTGTACCTCTCCAAGCTGATAGCTCCTCCTCTGGTTCTTATCTCCAATGTGCAGTACTTTGCACTTCTTTGCATTGAACCCCAACTGCCATGTTTCTGACCACTCCTGTAGTTTAGTCAGTCCCTGCAGTCCCCTCCTCCCCTTGTTGTCATCCACCACAGCTCCCATCTTGATATCATCTGTGAATAGACTGGTCTTACTCTGGGTCCCATGTGAGATATCTGCTATGAATATCCCAAATAGCACTGGTCCTAGTGCTGATCCCTGTGGCACCTCACTTATTACCACTCTTGCCGATGAGAGTTTCCCCTCCACCACCACCCTTTGCTGCCGCCCTTGAGTCAGTTAGTGATCCATTTGACCATCTTAGCACCCACCCATACATATTCCAGCTTCCCCTATAGCCTCCAATGCAGCACAGAATCGAAGGCCATGCTGAAGTCCAAGTATAGGACATCAACTGCATGGCCCCTGTCCAGTTCCCTGGTCACCCAATCATAGTACTCAATAAGGTTTATCTGGCAGGACCTGCCCAAGATAAACCCTTGTTGTTGCCTATCCTGGATACCATTGTACTCTAAAAATGATACCAGTCTCTCTTTTAGGATTGTCTCCATGAGCTTCTCCACAATTGATGTGAGGCTCACTGGTCTGTAGTTACCTGGATCATCCTTTGGACCACCTTTGTGAATGGGTACCACATGGGCCAATCTCCAGTCCTAGGGTATGCATCCTGTGTTCAGAGAGGTATTGAATAGGTCAGTTAGTGGTCCTGCCAGGCACCCTACCAGTTCCTTGAGTACCCTAGGTTGAATGCCATCAAGCCCCAGTGCCTTGTCCACCTGCAGTGCACTCAGTCCTTCCAGTACCCTGCCCTCTGTAATTTCCCCATCTGTCCCCAGATCCACTCCCCTGCCCACTCCACCCCCCATGAGGTATCTCCCCCCCCCACTGTGAATACAGAACAGAAGTACTCATTTAGTGCCTCTGCCTGCTCCTCCCCCTTCTCTACACCTCCTCCCATGGTTCTTAATTCTCACTATCTGGTCCCTGTTTTCCTACTTTCCCAATGTATCTAAAGAAGGCCTTCTGTCCTTAATGCCCAGTGCCAGCCTCAGTGCTCTGGATGCCTTGGTGGCTTTAACTAGTCTTGTAACCTCCCTGGACTTATTTGTATACTCCTCCCCATCCCCCCATTCCTGATCTCTTGAATTTCTGAAAAGTTCTCCTCTTGGCTCTCATCCTCTCCAGTACCTTCTTGGTCAGGCAACTGGGCTTCTTTGCCCTTCCCTTCTTGCTCTGTGCCCTAGTACATGTCCCAGTGGCCTCTGCCAGCCCTGCTTTAATGGTACCCCATTTTTGATTGGCATTCATGGTTGGTTGGATTCTCCCCCAGATGGCTTATCAGAATTTCCCCCATTTGTTGAAGTCTGCCCCCTAAAATCAATCACCCTGGTACCTGACCCTCCAACTTGCTTTCCCATACTGAGTGTGAACCAAACTGAGTGATGATCACTCCCCGTCAGAGGGTCCTCAACCTCCAGGTCCCTAACAGCTTCCCTGTTTGATAGTACAAGGTCCAGAGTCCTTCCCAACCTGTTTGGCTCATGCACCAGCTGCACCAGAAAGCCATCCTAAAATGCCTCCAGTATAACCTGCTCCCTAGCACTTGCACAAGCACTTGCTCATTCACTGGATCCAGACAGCCAGCACTTTCACTACCACTGGAGTGCAGTGAGAGTGCTGGCTGTCTAACAATAGATAATGTTTCTTCTAGCTAACATGCTCATTCATTGAAGCATTCAGTCTGGCTGCCTGCCATGGAGGTGAATGGAGGGCTATGCCATTGGCCCGATTGGGGTATGGGGAAAGAGGGGTGGACACTACCTGATGCCAGGGTGGGGGTGGGGGGTCCGCTAGACACCAGGGAGTTGGGGATTTATTTATTATTTTTTAATACAAGGTCAGATTTGGACTCAGTCAGGAGGACATGACTCCAGTTAATTGGGGCTTTATCAATTTCAGCCATGATCTGCTGGGGGACCACTAGACACCAGGGAAAATATTTTTTTTTAAATCATTTGGGCCAGTGAGCAGCTAGGGTGGGGGGGACCACTAGTTACCAGGGAAGAAAGCTGACGTAGTGGCAAAATTATGGAATTTCGCCTGTGGGTGGTGAAGTTTTACCCGTGACCATGAATTTTGTTGGTTTGTGGGTGAAATTTTGCTTGCTCCGTGGGTGAAATTTCACATTTCACCCAGCAAAATATTTTGTGAAATGCACGAATTCCGTGAAATATTTCACACAACACCAGTAGCAAGCAATGGATCCATGTGGGTAGTGGGGGCCAGAGGACACATCTCATGATAAATCACTAGGTTGAATGGAAGGAAAAACTGAGGGAAGTGTTGAGTGGGGATGGTGGAGGCTGTGGTCCCTCTTTGCCAGCATCAGTTTGTGGAAGTGAGGTACTCGTGTTACAGTGGGGCAGCGAGCAAACTCTGTGGAAGTGGTAGCATCCTCTGTTCAACTTCAAGCTCCTGCTGATCCAGGATCACTTGCAGCTCACATACTGTGACCAGCAGTAACAGCTGCAGTGGAGCTTGCTACTCTAAGGGAGGAAGTGGGGAACTTCCATTGCCAGAGTACGTAAATGGAGAAAGATATTAAAATTATTCTTGTCAATTTGGAGGAGCTGTTGGAGGGTATAGTAGAGCTCCACTGTGGTGGTGTGGGTGGTATTGGCATGCAATTAGCTCTTCACCTATTACTTCTTCTGCCTGTGCCAGTTTAACTATTTCATATCTTCTATCTGTTTTTCACTTTCAAGTGTCCTACTCATTTGTTCTCCCCAAAAAGAAAAATACCAGAAGAAGTTTAAAGAAAAAATATCAATCTATCTTTACTATCTGTGTTTCTTCAATTGTAACTTGTCTTTGTATCTGTTCAATTTGTTACTATTGCTACTGCATTTAGCGGGATACTGTAAACCCGTTTTGCATTATATTATTTCTAGTTTAAAACCTACATTTTATGATTACTTACTACCTACATTTTATGATTACTTACGCCTCTAAAACTCAGAGGAGTTGTTTGATCTGATTCCTTTCTTAGTATGACTAGAATGCATGGGAATGGTAAAATTATACCCAGTCTTCTTTTGTTTCAAATCATTGATTACCCTTGTTGCATACAGCATAAGCATTAGGAACCCAAGCAAATTGTGCAATCATTCATTACGCAATAGGCTCCTTTCTTCCCACAGCATCATGAGTGGCAAGATTGTTTTAGGGATGTTCCAAATTCCAGAAAAGATGCATTAGATGTTGATCATAGACAAGGCCCCTGGAATTCTGCGGTTCTGCAGTTGCAGAATTTGTCGCAAAATTTGCATCATGCCTCAGAATATATATAGTGTCGCAGAATTCATTGTTTTTGGTGAATTTTCATATAAATATACCGCTTTTTCATAGTGTCAGGCTTTCTTTCCCACCTCGTTTATCCTGAAGCCCCTCCTCTATGCTCAGCATATGAAGTCATCGATGACATCACATCATATTTAGCCAATGACAAGACTGAATTCTGCCAGAGAAATGAATAAATCATGCCGAAGAAATCAGAAAATGCTGCCGCAGAACACCAGGGGCCCTGATCATAGAAAGTAAACAAACATATTTTTGTATAATAACACTAATATGGTGGGTAGTCTGTTTTTTACTTTTAAAAAAGAAAACAAAAAATGAATCAGAATCAAACTACCAGCTATATCAGCAATCTCTACAGAATGTGAGCAGGCTCCGCTTGGATATTTTAATCTAGGGAAAATATGAGGTCTAAGGGGGCTGACAGTGTCCCTATAAAAAAAAAAAAGACTCCCCCAACACGTTACATTTCCTACCTATATTTTCTTGATAACTTTCATCTATCTATCAACCTCTCTCTCTCTCCTTAATTTTTCTCAACTACTAGAATAGATATGTCACAGTCTGCAACAGGTATAGCTACATGATACTATGCTGTGAATTTGTAGTGACCCAACTCTGTTATTCTTCTACTCAGTTACTGTGAAGTGTGTGTAAATCAAAATTTATATAAATTCTCTTCTCCCTGAATTTTTCTTGAGTGTGGTGAAAAATTGAGCAGACTGCTACATGCTGCCACACCATATTTCACAATGTGTTAGTGGCCCAGACGCTGTTGATGCAACACAGTTTGTGTTAATTGTGCATTTCTCAAAATTCACATTACATTTATGAATTCCAGGACCAGAACTTGCCTGTAGTGCCAGAAAAAACAGTACAGGCTGCTAGTTATATGATGTCATATCATACATCATGGTGTATAAGTGCCCAAAACACTGCTCTTGCACTGCAGTTTGTATTAATTGTGCATTATTTACAATTCACAATTTTCGAAATTCACAACACACAAATAATGTAGTATGCAATATTTTCAGGTATATGTTAAACAATGACTAGGGCTGGGAAAAATGTAGTTTCTGTCAGTGAAACTTTTTTTTTGCTGACTTTTCCATTAGCAGATTATATCTTTTAGCCACTAGAGGGCCCAGTTATAAGTACACTTACCCAATCCAACACAATGCAGTTCCTGTCTCATTTCACTTACTGTGTGGTCAGTCTATCACTGTTCATCAGTCTATGCCCCCTCTCTCTTCTACTGAATACTGATTGATACTGTTTTTTTCCCATTTGCAGCTTATACTCTTTGCCCACCAGAGGGGTTTTCCCCCAACTGTGCCAAAGCTGCTCTACATCTCCTTACTCTCTACTACTCCTGGACACTCTTCCTTTACTGTTCAGCTGCTATGGGTACCTACACTCCATTAATAAGTCTTGTCTCCTTCACCCTCTTGGTACAGACCTCACACCGACTGGAACACCTTTCCTCCAACTAGGCACCTCATCCCCAGACTACCCCACAGTGACTCGGCCATCCCCCACCCTCAACACACCCGTGAACCCCAAGACCCCCACACTGCCAACATCCCCTCTCCCTCCGCCCTCCAAGGCCCAACCTGGATCCAGCTCTCCCCTGCCATTCCCACCCTTTGCACTTTATCTGTCCCATGCACCCTGATTGTAAAGTCCTCAGCTGGATATCGACCCAAGGATCTCCATCGCCACCAGCCACTAACCAGAATAATTACACTGCTATTATTATTATCTGGTAATGTACACCCAAACCCAGGACTATGGCTTCCATCCCTTCTAAACCCTGTACTGCAACTGGCCTCCACTTTGCATCCTTAAACATTTAGAGTCTCCTAAAGAAATCTGCTGCCCTCCAGTGCTGGGTCGTTCAACATCAACCTAACATAATTGCACTGGTAGAGACTTGGCTCTCCAAATCCACCTCTGACTCTGCTATCACCATCCATGGATATACCATCTACAGGGAAGACCGAGTAGGCAGATGCAGTGGTGGTAGCACACTACTCTTATGTGACTCCCTTATAGGTCAGGCACTCCCAGCTCCTAAACTTGATTATGGAGCCCAAGCCCTCACCTTAAAAATCACACCTGACCCCACTCGAGGCCCTCTCTTCCTCACAGTCTCCTATGTACCCCCGAGGAATCAAAACCAAGTGGTCTAGTCCGTCATTGGCTATCTCACATCTCTCCTTCACAGAGTGGAGCAAGTCATCCTAGGTGATCTCAATGTTAACTGGCTTGCCTCCATTGCCTCCCTTATAAGGGAGTCCTTTGCTGCCCTGCATATGTCCCAGTTAGTCACCCAGCCCACCAGATTCAACCACTCTCCTGGCACTAGCACTCTCCTAGATGTTGTTATATCTAACCGCCCCTACAAAATCTGGTATGTCACTTTCCTCCCTGACTCTCTTAATGATCACTCCTCAGTCCTCTGTCTCTGGTCATCCTCCACTCTGAAGCCAGTGTCACAGGCCACTCTACGCTGTTGTTCATGCCCTTTTGGCCTCAGAAAATTAAAACAATACCTAGCCAAGTTAGACTGGTCCCTATCCAGCATGCCCCTGACATCGACTCAGCTCTTGACCACTTCACAAATGCCTTCTGTAAGGCTTGTGACCTTTTCACTCCCTCACCAGGATTCGCTCCAAAAAATGCAATGCCCCATGGATCACCCCACCCCTCCTCCAGAGACTCAAAAACAGAGATAATCTCTAGCACATTGCAGTAGAATCTGGAAAGGCATCTAATAGACAGGCCTACAATGCAGAATGCAATAAGTGCACTTGGGCCATTAGGCTCGTCAAGGCAGAGCACTACCAGACCACCCTCACCTCCACTTGGTGTTCAGCCCGGACCTACTGGGATAATATGAAAGAGCTAAATGGGAAGTCCTGCTCCCCCCCATCAGCTCAGCTCTCCATCAAGTGACACTCCACCAAAGATCCACTCCATATAGCCAATTGTCTTAACACTGTCTTCTCTGACCTAAGCTCGGTCCTCCCCAGCAGCTTCTTTGACCCAATCCCCACCTCTCTCCCTCCAGTCCTGCATCACCTGCCATTCTACCTGTGCACCCTATCCCCCCAAGAAGCTAGGCCATGCCTGCTAAAAGCCTTAGGCAGCAATAACCCCAGCAGTGACTCTCTCAACTCCAGGATCCTCCATATGGTCTTGGATGAAGTCCTAGTCCCCCTGACTGACCTACTGAACCTTTCTCTATGCCTGGGTCAGTTCCCAAGTGCTTGTGTAACCCCTCGCCCCTGCCTTTTTGCCAAAATGACAGGTGGCATGCTGTTGAAGCTGACAGCAGTACCTGGTGGGGACCTGGGTTCGGGGAGGATGAGGTTACCATTGGAAGAATGAACCAATTATCCTGTCATGGCTCCCCACACCACTTAGAGTCTACGACTCCTAGAGAGAATTCTTCCTTACTTGTTATGACTCCCCATCTCACAAAGAGAATTTTTCCACTTGTTCTGGCTCCCCACACCACTTAGAGTCCATGACTCCTAGAGAGATTTTCCCTTTTGCAACCCCATGTCTGGGTACTTCCCCCATCACTGGCCAAAGCATGAGGCAAAGTAGCAACCACAGCAGAAATCTGTAGAGGTGGACCTGGTTACTAAAGATGGGGAGTTTGCCCACCTCCAGCTCCCACAGCCCATACCTGGCCATTTCCCTGGGAACACTGAACCATTTCTTTTTCTGAACTTCTGAATGTAGATTAAAGGGTAGATGATCTGGGTGCATCTCCTCTACATATTACTTGAATCACACAGCACTCTAGCATTTGACACTACTTTAATTGTTTGGCCTAGTCCTATAGGCTTCCCAAAATGAAGCTCAATCCCTAGATTTCCATACATGTCCCAGGGTGAAGAAAACATTTTGTCCTCTCATGTTAGAGCAAACACTCACCCTTTAGTTGCAGGTGCCCCACAGGCGAATCACAAATCTTCCAACTTTCCAAATCAAAGGCTGAACTGAACAGGCAGCTTTTCTTCCTCTTGGCAGAATTAAGGGGATTGTCCCAGGAATCTGCATGGGGATCTTTACATCCCCCCCCAGAGGGAGGGGCACTGAGACCCGAACAGCGGTCTCCACAACTTGAGCACACCTTCACTTACTCAAGGCAAACTGGACACTGACTACTACCCTTTGAAAACTCCCAACGTTCTATCTAACTCCCTCTGCTGCAGATTCCAATGTGGCTTATGCAGCTGCGAAAGTTCTATTGGTGATGTCATCCCTCAGTCTCAGCTGAGACTGAGAATAGAGTGAGACAGTGTGAAACCCATTTAACTGGAGTTTCACATGCTGCCTTCCCTGCCTACCACTAGGTCTTACTGGGATTCCAGTAACCCCGGGTAACAAAGGCATTACACTTGGACAACTGCTGAAATCACACCCATACATAAGAGTGGAGATCAGTCCACCCCCAACAATTACCAGCTGATCTCCATCCTCCCCCACTCTCTAAAGCCCTTGAAAAAGTGGTGTTGATACAGCTCTCCAAATACCTAACCAAGTACGACATTGTGTGCCCAGAGCAGCATGGTTTCCACCCAGGATACAGTACAACCACGGCTCTCCTGGAATTCTCCCAACACCTGCATGCTACTTTCGACTCTGGCAGCCTTGCAGGAGCAGTGTTCATTGACCTCTCCAAGACCTTTGAAACTGTCTGTCATCCCCTTCTACTCAACTCTCTCCACCAATTTCCTGGTTCTCTGGCTACCTCTCTGCTAGATCCCAGCATGTCAAGATCAGCAGCTCCCTCTCCAGCACTCTTCCCATTCACTCTGGGGTCCCTCAGGGCTCCATCCTGGGTCCTATACTTTTTAGTCTCTACCTCAACACCCTTCCCAGCTCATGTAACTAGTAAAATGTTCCTCTTTGCCGATGATGCAGTCCTCATTGCCTCACATCCCAATCCCACCTCCCTCCAATTATCCCTCCAGCAAACTTACAACCAAGCCGGAAGGTGGTTTGGTGACCACAGACTGGTCATCAACCTAAAGAAAACCAAATCATTGCTCTTCTCCCATCACCAAAATAAAGCTAAAAATGTCCCCCTCTTGATTATCCCCAGCACTCTGCACCTGCTAGAACAAGTGACCACATACAAGTACCTTGGCATCACATTCGATATGATCCTTTTCTTCCATACCCACATTAATGCCCTGTCAGCCACCATTAACTCTTGGATTGGCCTGCTATAATTGCACAGGGACTGCCTGCCTCAGGTTGCCCTCAGGCTGGCCATCACCTTCTCTGTCTTGTCCCTCGTGGACTATGGCTTGCCCATCTACACCACAGCTGACAACACTGCCCTCTCCAAAATCCAGCTCTCCATCAATAAGGCCTGTAGGCTCCTGACCAGTGCCCCCAGCTGAACTCACACCTGCCTTCTCTATACTACCACCAATCTGCTCAACTTTGAGGAGTGACTGCTCTACCAGACCTGCCTTCTCACTAAGAAATCACTGCTAGGACTCTCCCCCAGAGGGTCTCCACCTCCTGACAGCAGTCATCATCATCCATCACCACATGTAGCTCTGTTAAGGCCACTTTCAAGGTGCCCAGAACCAAGACCTCTCTTGCCCAGAGATCCTTCCTTAACCAAGCCCCCACCTGGTTCAACTCCCTCTCTCCCTAGCTGCATCTCCAACTTGCCAAAAATTGGCTGTTTCAAAAAAGCCCTTCAGAATCATATCTTTAATACCCACTGTTGTAGGTGCAGCTAACCCCCTGTTGTAACCTGTGGTACCTGCACACCTTGCCCCTTGGCTCAACAACATCCATTGGACAGCCTCTCCCTCCCCCAGACCCACTCCTTCCCTACTAGGTCCAAACAGGGAAGTCACCCGCTGTCTTCTCTGAGGATCTACTATATCCATGGGTGTAACTCACAATTTTGTAACATTATGTAACTTTAGTAATATACAAACTACTATGTTATGTAACCTAAGTGTATCTATGTTAACTGTTCCTTTTACTGCACCTGTAATGTTATCCTCTGTTTTAATCTGCACTGTAATAACTGTCTTGATGTCTGCTCCCCCTGTAATGAGATGCCTTTGTAAATGAGTCTCTGACTCAAAGGTTGTAAACCTGATTTGTAATGAATAAATAAATAAATGAATAAATGGTAAAAAAAAAAAAATGCTGATTTTGTTTCTGCGAAGTTTAAAAAAAATTTGCCAAAATTGTGATTTCAGCTATTTTCATCTAATTTGAAATGTGTTATTCCAAAGTACGCCACATTTGGTATTGAGAATTTATCAGGGCCCATACAGATGATTACCAAGTTTCTGTTCTCTGTCTTTAAAGTGATTGAGTTATGATCATCCAAACTTACAGAAATTTTAAAAATTACAATTCACAATTATGTAAAACTTCAGTGTGTCTAAGGTATTAATTCAAATTGCACCACATGTATTATGCTAACTTCAACAACACCCATACTGCACATACATGTACCATGTTTCAGATCTCTATCTTTATAGCTGATTGAGTTTGTATGCCTCCAAACATTCAGAAATTATAAAATTACATTTCACAATTAGAGATGACTGAGCTTTTTGCCTCAAAACTTTAAGAAATTCAAAAATTACAGTACATTTCGCAATTAGGTATGCTGCAGAATTTTAAGCCCTTGTAACTTTAAAACTAGAGACCAGAATATAACAAATTTTCTTAGGTTCATTGACCCAAAATATTAGGCTTTCAGACCACCCTATGGCTCAGCAGCAAAGCATCACACTGCCATGTTGATGACCTGGGTTCAGAAGCAAGCTTGGGAAGTCAAATCAGGAGGCAGGCCACAGCTGAATCAGCTGATGTTTCAAAGTGCATCTCAGCTGGGAAGGATTGTCAGTGAGTTCCACTAAAACAGTGACCCCTGTGGCTGGGCCAGGAAACGTTTGCCTCGCTGTGACTGTGCAAGGCTGACGGAGGCACTGCCTCCACCAGAGGAGATGGGAGAGAAAAAAATGTTGGAGACTAAACCTGTAACAAACTGAATGATGGTTTTGTTCAGCCTGATCAGGGTATATCCCTGTGAACAGGGTATATCTCTGAGAGATGAGCTGCCAATTGGGAGAAAAAAACAGTATGGAAAAGAATTATCTGTATGTGTCAACTTTCTAATCACTTGCTTAAAGGCTGGTCAAGTTATAAGCAACCAGATATTCTAAAATAACATCAGAAATTAAAGTTGAATTTCATGAGCTTTTGTGGAATTGTATAATGCTGAGATACTTTTGTCAAAGCCATGTTCATGCATTTTGCCTAGCCATACATTTGGAGTTGTCATTGCAGAGAAAAGCAAGGCTGGGTAAAGTGACAATAAGGTACAGTAGCTTTCATAGGAGAGGCTCCATAGTAAAAGTATAGTGGTGCCAAGTGTCAGGTCATGATTTTGAGTGATGAACCATGAAGAATAGTCATGGACATCACTGTGCTCTACTCTGAATTCTTGCAATATGGCAGATAAACACTAGATCTCGCTGACTTAATGATTTGTGGAAGCACATGCGGCGTTATTTCTGTAAAATGCCACCTGCTGACTCTTTAACAACCCTGTAAATAACAATGTGTATTTTTACTATTCGATAATAGTGGCACCAAGTGACAACAAGCCTTTCAACTAGTTGCAATTTAGGTTTTAGTCATGATGGAACATGATGTAGGGCATCACTGTTGCAGGAGCATTAAAGGGATATTATAGGGCCATGATGCTAGTGCAGGGAAGGTGATTCAGTGGTGATAAGTAGTGAGTGACGGTTAAACTCAACAAGTAGAATTTTTGTGGCATTACCTATCATGTGTCCATGAACCTTTGAGCAAATTTTGCAAATTAGTAATTTCTAAAGTATCAACAATACATTTTAACCCACTAAAACACATTCATTCAGCTTAATTAGGTTCGAGGACATATTTACTTTGGTAATCATGCCAAATCCTGAGTGTGTATGTGCAACAGCAATGGAGCTATAAACATCCAAATATTTTCTAATTTTTCACACAATTTAACAAATAAATTGCAAAATTGTAAATGCCTGTAACTTGCAATTCATATTTACCAATCATCTCTCTATTTAGCAGTTTCTGTGGTTCTTCCAAGAAAGTAGGAATATCAAAGTTCAATTATCTAGCTCCAAAGGTTGCTAAGTTGTAAGCACAGAAATTTTTTCTGAAATTTTTACATGAATAATAATTTGTCAGACTTTGAACCCCTATAACTTCCCCTCCTCTCATACAAATATCATGAAACTTGGAGTGCCAGATTTTAGATCTCTAGCTACAACACTGACTGAGTTATAATCAATTAAAGGTTTTAAGAAAATTCTCCAAAATTTCATGACATTTTGCTAAAATTCCATGAAGCAGGAATCTGCTACTTTCACCAAGCTGTAACAATAACTAGTCCACTATACTAAATACATCACTGCTGCAATGTTTCTGATGCCCATAAATAAGGTTTGCCCACAAAGGTGTCATATGCTGCTGATAGCTGGTGCTGCTGTGCCATGCTAGTCCCAGCAACTGTCAAGGAGATGCATATTAGTGCCTGGAAAATAAAAGGTAATTCCCTTGTCTTGTAAAATTCTCATGATGTACAGAAATGAGATGTTCTCCCAGAAATCATATATGCTGCTGCTAGCTGTGCTGCTGTGCCATGTGAATGCCAGCAAACTGTCAAGATGATGCACATTATATCTCAGAAAATAAAAGTTAATTCTCTTGTCTTGGAAAATTATCACGATACCCAGAAGTGAGATGTGCTCACTGAAATCTTGTATGCTGCTGCTGCTAGCTAGTGTGGCTGTACTGATATACCAGCAAAGTTAAGTATTGTTTCTTTCCTTTTGGGGATTTTGTGTGTGTGAGATGGTATTTAAAACCTTTGTATTTCTAACCATTTCTTGTCACTGTTTCTCTCTTTGCAGGTATTTATTTCTAGAATGATTCAGTGCTGCTGCTGCATGGGTCTTGCTCACATACGGTTATTTAATTTCAGACTATCCATACCAGAGAAAGGTAAGTATGTTTTCTTTCATTTATTTTTTTCTAAAATCACATCTGTAGTGTATGTCAGTATAATTGTAGTCTTCTCCTATTTCTCTTGTTCCAAGTATTTTCCAAATGTGTGGCAATGCAAATTGCACTATGGCATATCAGATTTGGTTAGAAGACTGTTTTGCTTAATACAGAGCATGTTGACTGTACACATAGAAACATAGAATTTGATGGCAGATAAGGACCGCTTGACCCACCTAGTCTGCCCATTTCCCTACCTAACGGATAAGATGCAGATCCTAGTTAACAAACAGCCTACTTCCTCCTACCCCCACTAGAATTGCCTTATGTCTGTCCCATGCATTCTTGAATTTCCCCACTGTTTTTGACTCTGTGACCTCCTCAGGAAGGCTGTTCCATGTATCCACAACCCTCTCTGTAAAGAAATACTTCCTCACATTACCTCTGAGCCATCCCCCCATCTTCAAATTCTGCCCCCTTGTTTTTGCACATCTCTTTTTCTGAAAGATGCTACCCTCTTGGACTTTGTTGATTCCCTTGAGGTATTTGAAAGTTTCTATCATGCTCCTCCCTTTCCTTGAGGCTATACATCTTTAGTTCCTTTAGTCTTTCTTCATATGTCTTCTGATGCAGACCATGCATCATTTTGGTTGCCCTCCTCTGGACAGCCTCCACCTTGTCTATGTCTTTGCGGAGATGGGATCTCTAGAACTGCCCATAGTACTCCAGATGTGGTCTTACCAATTGTCTGTACAGAGGGCCAACAACTTCCTGTTTTCTACTGGTGATGCCTCTCCCTATGCATCCCAGTATCCCTCCCAGCCCTCTTTACTGCCTTCTCACATTGCTGGCCCACATTTAGGTCATCTGATATGACTACCCCCAGGTCCCTTTCCATTTCTGTTGTTGTCAGTATCTCACCCCCATTGTGTACTCTTCCCCTGGGTTTTTGTTTCCCAGGTGCATTGCTTTGCACTTCTTTGCACTGAATCTAAGCTGCCATACATTTGACCATTCCTCCAACCTTGCCAAGTCCCTTTTCATCCTTTCCACCCCACCTTGTGTATTACCCTGTTGCAGATCTTTGTGTCACCTGCAAAGAGACATACTTTCCCTTCCAGTCCCTCTGCAATGTCACTTGTAAAGACATTAAAAAGGATCATCCCCAGTACTGAACCCTGTAGTACCCCACTAGTAACTCTCCTTTCTTCACTGTGGATTTCATTTACTATTACCCACGGTGTCCTGTTGTCCAACCAGTGTTTTACCCAGGCTACCACCCTAGGACCCACTCAAAAGCTGGCTAATTTGTTTATTAATCTTTTGTGCGGGACTGTGTCAAATGCCTTGCTAAAGTCTAGGTAGGCCATGTCCACAGCCCCTCCCTGGTCTACTGTTTGGGTCACCCAGTCAAAGAAATCAATTAGATTTGTCTGACATGACCTTTCTGCAATGAATCCATGCTGCCTTGGGTCCTGTGCCCCACTGACCTCTACGTACTCAACAATTGTTTCCTTCAGAAGTTATTCCATCATTCTCCCTACCACTGAGGTCAAACTGACAGGTCTGTAGTCTCCTGCCTCTGTCTTGCTCTCACTTTTGTGAAGCGGAATCACATCCACCTCCTCCAGTTCTCAGGTACCACCCCATCCTCCCATGATTTATTAAAAAGGGTAGTCAGTGGTGTTACTAGTTCTTCCCTTAGTTCTTTTAAAATTCTGGGGTGAATCCCATCAGGCCCATTTCTTTATCCACCTTCAGTTTTAAGAGTTCTTTCAGAACCCTTTCTTCTGTGAAAGGACTAATAGCAACCCCCCTATCCAGAGTGCATCTTTTGACCAGATTAGGTATTTCCCCCTGCTTTTCCATTGTGAATACTGAGCAGAGCTATTCGTTCAGTATCCCTGCTTTTTCACTGTCGCTCTCTGCCCAACCACCTTCCTCTTTGTTCAGCCTCAGTATCCCTGCCTTAGTCTTTCTTTGCTCCCTAATGTACCTATAAAAGGTTTTATCCCCCTTCTTAACTGAGTTGGCTATCTTTTCCTCAGTTTGGGCCTTTGCTATTCTGACTGCCTTACCTGCTTCCTTCTGCTTTAACTGGTACAGTTCTCTGTTCTGCTCCTTCTGTGTTTCCTTACACTTCCTGAATGCTATCTTTTTCCCTTACCTTCCCCACCACTTCTTTTGAGAACCATAGTGTTTTTTTCTTTTGTTTTGATTTGTTTATTTGCTTCACACAAAGATTTGTTGCCTCTGTGATGGCAGGTTTGATGTTTCCCCATTGTTGATCCACCCCACCTTCTTGCCTGTTTGCTAGTGCTTTTCTGAGGCATGCTCCCATTTTGTCAAAATCAGCCCTCCTGAAGTCCAGTACCTTCACTTTTGTGTGGCTTGACTCTACAGCTTAGTTTATCATGAAACACACTGTTTGGTGGTTGCTTGTTCCCAGATGGCTACCCACTTCAAGATCAGAGATCCTCTCTCCATCCCCATTTGAGAGTACCAGGTCGAAGATTGCTCTTTCCCGAGTGGGTTCCAAAACTAGCTGTCTGAGGCATGCCCCCTGTAGGGCATCGAGAATGGCCCTGCTCTTGGATATGGCTGCAGCAACAGTGCTCCAGTCAACATCTGGCATATTCAGGTCCCCCATCAGGAATATCTCCCCTTTCTCTGCAATCCCAAGGATGCCTTCTATCATTTCCTTGTCCATTTCCTCCACCTGAGATGGGGGTCTGTATACAACCCCTCTGTGGATTGTGGAGCCATTGCCAGTGTCCAGGGTGACCCACAGTGCCTCCTCTCCTCCCTGTTTATCCTTTAGTTCTGTTCCTTTATCCCTTCTCTTACATAAAGAGCTACTCCTTCTCCTCTTCTTCCCTCCCTGTCCCTCCTGTAGATTGTGTTCCCTAGTATGTTGACATCCCAGTCATGGTTCTCTGTGTACCATGTTTCTGTGACTGACACAATATCCAGGCATCCCTCTTCCATGAAGGCCACCATTTCAGGGAGTTTTTTACCTAGACTACGGGCATTGGTACTTATTACCCTCCATTTTTTTATGGCTTTATTTCTTTTTGCCCCATCCCTGTCCCTACTGCTTTTGTCTTTTTCTCCATTTACCCCTGCCCTTGTCCCTATCGACTGCTTTATTTTGGTGTTTACCTCACTAATTACCCTGATTTTTGGGGGGCTAGGATTTCCCTTCTCCTCTTTAGTGCCTCCCCCCTTGGCTAGTTTAAATGCTAGCCACTGAAGCATTTAAACCTATCACCTAGAATCCCAGTTCACCTCCAGGGTAGATGCAGACCATCATGCCTGTATAGGCCTGCATCCCTCCAGGTGGAGCCCCAGTCCCCAATGAAGCCAAATCCCTGAGCTCTGCACCAGCTTTTCAACCAGTCATTGAATCCCATGGTGCAGAGTGCCCTAGCCTCCTTCATGCCATAGACAGGTAGCACTTCCAAGAAAGTTACCATGTGTGCTACTTGTCTAAGGCCCCTCTCCAACTCCACAAACTCCTGTTGCACTGCTCTGATCCCATTCTCAGCCAGGTCATTCATCCCTTCATGGATAATGACATACAGCTCCCTCCCTCTTGCTGCTACTCCCACAATCCTGAGGATTCATTTTCTGTCCCTCTAAGCCTTGGTGCCAGGCAGGCACCTTACCTCAGTTTCCCCTCCCTCCCCCAGTTCTACCCCCTAACAATTGAGTCCCCCACCAGGAGTTGTTTCCTTCCCTGTGGGGTCCTGGGCCACCCTCCTGTGGGTCTCCTTTTATGGAGGTTCCCAGCATCCTCCTTGGTCTCCACTGCAGGTGCCTCCATAGAGGTACCATGCTTCACCAAAGTGGTGAATGAATTGTGGAGAGGCACAACTGGAGGGATGTGCCTCTGTTCCACCACCCTCACTCTCCCTGAGTCCACCGTGATCCAACTAATCCTCTTTCTTGGCAACCTCTGAGGTAGTGGTAGTGGCCTGGGTGGTCCCTGAGCAGTGGAGCAGGTTTCCCAAATCCTTGCCAGGTCAGCATGGAGATGAACAACCTCCTCCCTCAGACCAGAGAGGTGTCTGCAAATAGGGCAGCAATGCAGTTTTCAGAATGTCTCCCAGAAGACTGCTGCTCCACAGCCAGTGCATTGCACCACTCCCCACATGTCTGTGTCCCTTCAAGTTACAGATGCTTTTTTTGTTTTTTGTTCTTGCTTTAGTGTGTGCAAGCTTGTGAGTGTCTCTACCCCCTATTCAGTGTGCTGTGCCTTAAGGATATGATCAGGTGTATGTTGTTAGCAGTTTTGAGGAAGTGATATCAGAGCCCCTGCTATAAAAGTTATGCACTTGGGGTGGATGGGGTCAGGGAAGGGTGGGTGGAGTAAACCTATGCTGTCCAGAAACAATCACCTACAACTCTTACCCTCCACCCGGGAGTGCCTCCTTCCTTTCAGACACCTATTTCACAAAGACTAAGTAACAGGTCTAGTCACAACTGACTGAAAATATCTCCCAGCTACAGTTCCTCCCAGGTAAATTAAAGTTAAAACTAAGAAAAATCCACCCCAAAAACAGAATCAATACTAGTTACTTACACAGGTCCAAAAAGTAATAATTCAGTTCAGTATAGTCTAGAAAATAACCTCCTTGATTCAAGGAAGATGTGGCTGCTTTCTTACTCTCCCTATTTTCAATGTGAGAAGTAGACTGCAACACCTCTGAGACAAAAAATATTTTCAGCAAAAAAGAAATAAATAAAATAGGGGCAAACCATAATTTTGCTTAGCTTAATGATAAAAAGTCACAAAAATTTAAGCACCACCTGTAATAATTTCACAGAAGATATACATTGTAAGAAACACTTTGCTACAGAGAAAAATAAAGCAGTAATAGAAGATATACCTTGCAAAAGACAATTTGAATTAGAAGATTACAGCAGTAATCTGTTAGCACACACCTGTAGGCACACATTGTAATAATGCATCAGAAGGTATATCCAGTTACGGCAATGTGAATCAGAGAAAAAGAAAGCAATAAAATGTTAGCAACGAACAGTAACAATCCCCGTGAGTATAAAATGAAAAAAACAACACACAGTAAATCTGCCTAGCCAAAAGTCTTAATCATTTTCCTTACTCTGGTAAGGTTCTTAGTTCTGTTCTTTCAAGCAAGCTAGAAGGAAAGAGCTCAGGTGAAGCTAGATGCCTTGGCCAGCAAACCTAGCCTTCCACCACCACATGCAGTGCTACAGGACAAGGTCTGAGCATTAGTTTTTCATAGTTGACCACATCAATGAGCTGGTGGAAATTATAAGATGCAATGACTAGCTTCCTGAAAAGGATGAGGAATTCATCTTGCTGGCATAATGTATTACAGTTGGACCTGATGTGAAGACACAATACAAATTATTTAGACTGTAGTATGCTCTATACTGGGTTACAGTATACCTGTGAAAGGAAAAGAAAATTAAAAAATTAGAATAAAAAACACATTTATACAAAAATGCCTACTGTCACATAGGTGATGGCTTGCCTTGACATGGAATGATGGTTTCCCAAACACAGAAGGCAGAGGATGAGAAGTCTTGCTGCCTGGATGATAACATACAATGACAGGAGGGGAGACCTGTTATGACAAGGGAAAATTATGTAGACCTTAATAATATGTCCACTGTGGGTGCCCAACCACATGGAGAGTAAAGGTATGCCATCATATGGGTGACTGAGATTGAGCAACTCAAATATGAATGACTCAATCTCAGTGCCTGTGTTTTGAGTTACCCTGAAAAGGTATCAATGGCTAAAGGCAAGGTGACTGGAACAACTGTGGGGAATGGAAGAGGAGGGAAGGTATGTGGGAAGCAGCACACAGAAGGTTGCCAAGCTGGCCATGTGGTGAGGTGGTGAAGGTGGCTGGCTACAGTTGGGAAGGTACAGGTTGGGGTCTGGAGGGTGAGAGTAATTTTGTGATTGGCAGGAATTTTATTTTTTTGAAAATTTCACCCCCTCCCTGACATGCACCCCCCCTGGAGTTGAGAATCTGTAGTTAGGGATGTGGGGGATGGGTTCAGCCCCCTGCATACATAGAGATACGTTTCCACCCAGTTGTCTTTGCTGTGAGTGTACACCACTGTTTTTATTTTCAGTGATGTACACTCACCCTAATGGTGATCACCATTTGGTGATCGCCGATATGACATGAAACTGAGAGCATATACATTGTTCACTGTCTCCAATTGTTACTACGTATGTCACATGTGAAGAAAACTATCAGCCTGACTTTGCTACCATTGTGGCTGCACAAAAGATCCATTGACTTATTTCACTCATTCTGAACCTGTACCTGACAGCTTTGAAAAAAGATAGAAACATTATTTAGCCTGAGCTGGCATGGCCACTCTGTCACTGTTTACCTGTGAAAGTAAAAAGATAACATTAAAATTTAAAAACTGAAATAAAATGTCAGATACTTACTATTAAATAAGTGATGGCCAAGTCATGTACTAACATAACGGTGCCAAAGTAAGTGGTGGTGCATGAAGATATGTCTTTACTCTGTGGCTTCTGATGTGCTGTCTAAATTGAGACGGAGACAACAGGAAACAAAAAAGAAATACATTTCAATGTCTTTGAAGCAAGGTGAAGGTCCTTATTGTGTGATGACAGAATCACCACCAACTGCAAGGATCTGTACAGTGAAAAGCAATGAAAGTAACCTAGTATCACAGCAGAGACAATCTTGGACTTTGCTGGACTTTTTCTGGTGGTGCTACCTTGATGGGCTTGCTGGCTGACAGGAGGATCTGCTTGAGATCTTGCTTGTCAGCAGGTGGTGGGCTGGCTGGTGGGCCAGATGACAGGCTGGCTGATGGAATTGGTGGCAGGATAGTTAGCAGGCTGGCTGGTGGGATTGCTGGCAGGATGTCTAACACACTGGCTGGTGGGACTGTGGGTAAGATGGCTAACAGGGAAGTTGGTGGAATTGTGGGCATGATGGCTAACAGGTTGGCTGATGGAATTGCTGGCAGGATGGCTGACAGGCTGGCTGGTGGGATTGCTAGCAGGATGACAAACAGACTGGTGGACTGTTGGGCAAAATGGCTAACAGGCTGGCTGGTGGGATTGTGGGAAGGATGGCCAACAGGCTGGCTGGTGGGATTGTGGACAGGATGGTTGCCCTTTTGGTTGGCTGGATGTGTGGCAGACTGGCTGGCTGACTGATGTGGTCTCAAAGATTGTATACTGTGTCTATGGGCAAGGCATTACATATGATAAGGTCAACGGTGTTAATCATATGGACGAATATGGATTTATACGAACCACCATACAACTTGGGGAAAATATTGACAGGAATGCAGAATTTGGTCACAAAGGAAAGGGTTAAACTGATAAAGAAGAAAAGAGGAATCTAAAACTTTTTGGAGTTTGTGTTGCTACCATCATCATCAAGGAAGCAGCCCTCACAGTCTTCCAAACTGGAGTTGTCCCCATTTGGGAATACTTTCTCCATAACTGCCTCATCTAACTCACTGGAAGGCAATTTGCTAATACCACCATGCTGTTCTGCTTCTTCTTCATCACCACCACCATCCTGTGGTATGAACACAGACGTATTTGTCTTAGGTGGAAATCATCCTTCTCTTCATTTTAATAAATGTTAACATGCCAACATTTTTAGGAACCAGGTTGGTATGCCTGTCCCACACAATGGCTCCTGCCAAACTGAATATCCTCTCTACGCTGTCACTAGTGGGTGGACAGCTCAGATATTTCACTCTGTGGAACTCAGTGTTGGCCACTCAGTCACCTTGCTACTCCAGTACAGCAAAGTCTCTTCCAATATGTTAAGGTGCCTGGTGTCCACCAAATATGCAGCTGCCATGCACTGCACTGCATGCAATCCTGCCGACTTATCAGTCTACACCTCCTTTTCCTCCACATCTGTTATTTCCACCTGTGAAAGAGCATCTCAAAATGGATCTGTTGTCATTTTTCCTGTGAACAGCTCTGTTCTTTCAGCCCACTTAAGTGATGTGGTAGCAACACCCTGTCTGTCATTACTGTCACACTGTGCCTTACATAACTGTAACCATGACATCTGTACCTCATGAACCTGTCTTACTACTGTAGCTCATCTGTTAGATTTTCTATCTGATCATGCCCACCTTCAGGCATTGGTGACAGGCTCCTTTTATATTGTGGGTCCGGCCTGTGGGCAGTACTAAAGTTGGGAGACTGCAGAATGCTGAAAATATGAGTATTGCAGTCTTATATTTGCTGCATGTGCTTCATTAACACACAACTTCCCATATCTCTGCCTGCCTCTAGCACCTGGTGTACATTTACCAAGGTCTTCCTCAGCACACTTAGAAGTGAGATGACCTGACTGATGCAGGCAGTGTCCCCACTTACTGCTTGTGGGGCATGTTCATATAGCCTAAGAATCATGATCAGACCCTCCATTAGTCAGCATCGGTCTGTTGTGAGAGAAAGTGATGCTCTGCAACTGTCACAACATGTGTTCAGTAGCAGGTATTCAGAGATGACTTCGTATGGCTCATACTAGTGCTCCATCATGTAGAGGGTTGAGTTTCATGGTTTACTTACAGTGGTGCGACGACCGCTTCACTGACATCCCTGACAGCCACAATGCCGAGTGTCAGCATTGCACTGTCAGGAATGTCTCAGTGTTTGTATTGGGGGGCTGTACCCCCAAACCTCCTGTGTGGGGGGCTCCATCCCCTGTGCCCCCGGTCTCTAAATATACAACTCTGACTTGGAGTTGTATTGGTGAGGGGGTGCAACACTGGGAGATGCACCACCGGTGTCTGCAGGGACCAGCACAGTGACATGACAATTTCAGGCAAAATCTGTTGCTCTGTTGGTCTTCAAGGTGGTGGTTTTGATCGCCGCTCAGTACACCGCGTTCCATCTCATGATAATTCTCAGCTTCTGACAGTGCTGAGGCAACTTGTTCTGTATTTGCAGCTGCCTAAGACGGCCACAAGCCTTTCCAAAATGAGCAAAGTGGGAACAGATGTTGTGGGACACTTTCAACATTAACTTGATTTCAGGATATGACAGAAACACCTACACTGCTAGATTAAGACAGTGTGCCATGCATGAAATACAAAAAAACCCATCATCACTGATGCAGTCCACCACATTAGCAACATTATTGCCTGCAATCAAGCCTGCTTTCGGGGAATGAGGGTGTGCCACTGGTCAATTTTAGTTAGAAGAATTTCTAACATTTTTTGATTCATGTGTGAGCCGGTTACACTTGTCATTGCTAGCGTGGCATGCTGGAGAATGCCTGGAATGTTGCTACTACTGTAGCACAGATAGGCTTCATACAGTTTTTGCCTATTCCAGCATCAAATACTACTTCAGGTAACAGTGTCCAGTGGGCTGTGATACATAGTAAGTAAGTAAGTAAAATGTATTTCTTAAGCGCCTTTCATATATCAAAGCGCTGTACAATATAATGCACATAAATTATAAACAAATAATAATAATGAAATTATTTAGAAACATTCAGAAAAAAGCCTGATTAAATAAATAGGTTTTAAACTCTGTTTTAAAACTTGAGACAGTCAGGCATTCCCTTAACCCGATGATGTAGAGAATTCCGCAGGGTAGGGGAAGCATGAGAAAAAGCACATGCCCCAGATGTTTTTAAAAGAACCCTGGGAATCTCTAGCAATCCCTCTTTGGTGGATCAGAGTGAGTGGGAGAGGGCAGTAGGGAGTAAGGAGCTCTTGCAGATATTGGGGTCCCTGATCAAGTAGGGCTCTATAGGTCAGCAGACTGACCTTGAAGGTGATCCACCACTGTACCAGCAGCCAGTGCAGTTCATGCAGCGCAGGCATAATATGACTGGACCTGGATGTACCAGGATGCCTTGCCACCGTATTCTGCACTAGCTGCAAGTGATGGATATCAACCCTGAGAAGCCATAGGTAGAGGGCATTGCAGTAATCAAGGAGGGTGGTTACAAAGGCATGGACCAATTTAGGAAGGTCAGTTGGGGGAACCAAGTTTTTTACCCGGGCGATATTCCTTAGATGGTAAAAGGAAGATTTGACAATGGAAGACACCTGTAATTGCATGGTCAAAAATAACAGCCAGGTTACTCACCCGGTCTGAGGTCATGACTTGGACACCAACAAGCCATAAGCCCGAAAGGTGCCCAACCCCAAGACCCACCTCTGAATGACCCGGGTCCACAACCAATACCTCAGTCTTGTCTCGATTTAACCTCAGTCAGCTAGTGCTCATCCAATTTTTGATCTCGGCTAGACAGTTGTTAAGCATGGAGATCGCATCATCCTGTCCGGGAATAAAGGACATATACTGTTGGGTATCATCTGTATAACAGTGAAAAACCCAAACTGTATGGCCTAATGAAATCTCCTAATGGTAGTATATACACTGCAAACAACATGGGTGCCAATATGGAGCCCTGCGGCACTCCACAGGACAGGGGAGGCATCTGAGGAATAAATTCCAGTGACAACCCTCTGTGACCTGCCCATGAGGAAGGATCAAAACCAACTTAGGACTGTTGCAGACAGTCCACAGAGAAACTGCAGGCATTCCAAAAGCACACTATGGTCAACAGTGTCAAATGGATCAATTGCCAGCAGTTGCTACACTAAGTGTACATGCAACAACATGCTTGGATGGCTATTTGGTATGATGCTGAAACATGCTATGCTATGCAATGTAGCCTGCACCATTAGGGGTATTGGGCTTGGCAGACCAAACAGCTGGGCTCTGCACACTGTTGGCATGGCTGGTGGGGTGGGTTATGACTCAGGGGGTGTCACACATGCCGAATAAGTGAATGACATGATTTTTGATGTTTTAGGGACTGGGGTCAATGTATTTTGCTGACTCCAGCTGCTATTACTGATACCACCACTGCTTCTCTGCACACTGCTATGCAGTCCCATGGACTTCTTCTCCTCTTCATGTCTCTAGATGTTCTCCATCGTCACTTCTGACTCCACCAGGACTAAATACATGCCACTTTAGGATGTGTTACACACTGAGGTCAATAAGGGAGAAGGCCCCATGCACCAGTTTTCCTTTGGTGCTGAGTCCAGCATAACAAGTGTTTGGATTTTAGCTGTGTGTGTTGCCCACCACTGCCTTGGTGGCTACTATTTTTACCATGGCTCACAAGCACTCATCATAGCAGGTAAATAGCCACTGTTTTGTCAGCTGGACCAAGAATGTAAAAATCTCAAACTAGAGAATTTGTATCCCTTGTTTTTACATGGCAGTGGACCAGATACTGGGGCACTGGAGGGCTATAAATTGTGTTTTGGGGCATAATTAATACACTGCTGTGACAAGTGACTCATCCTCTGTTATTATCAATATTGGCTCAGCATTGCCAACAGCAGGAGGATGGGTGGGGGTCTTTAATGATTCTCTGGCCCTTAGTTTTCTTTTTCTCAGGTTCCGATAGAGGTTCCAGATCATTTTCCCCATCCCCACATATGCTGATAACCTCCTGAGATCTGTCCTCTTCATCCTTACTTTTACCGCCCTTTATTTCCTTCTCAGGATTTAATTTCCTGCATGAGGAAACAATCAGATCTGTCACATTAGACTGTGTGTCATGCTCAAACTCATCAGTACTACTTTTGGGAACATCAGCCACCTCATATATCTCAACCACATTCCCAGAGCAAAACATGTTTGGGGTTCTTGGACTTCTCCTGTTGTTGCTGCCTGGGCTGCCAGCAGTGATAGCACTAGTCCCCACCATCACTGATGCCACAGACATTGCTGAGAAAAATGTGGCCACACTTTTTGAGTACTACCAGCAGTAGCAGACCCAATGAACCTTTTTCAGAAGTTGTTACAGTACTCATTGAACCATGAAAACTATGCTCTTCTTGGCAACAGCACCTCTACAAGCAACTCCTACTTTGCCAGATTGTCTGTCTATGGACATTTTCTTTTTCATATGTGTAGAAGTGCAGATTTGTGTACATGTGTGATACCATCTTTACACATGTACAGTAAAGGATTCTGCTCATATATGCAGTCTGAAGGAGTTAAAAGTAATATATTTAATAGGTCCCTATAGAGAACCTATGATCACTCTTAGCACTGTAGCTCTAATGATGTCATCTCATTAGAATGTCACCACCATCTTAGGCTGCTACCAGGAGCGGGTGCTTTAAAAACCTCAGAACTTTGTTTACATTTGTGCAACTTGACAAAAAGCTGCTAAATCACATTTAAGGATAAAACAAAAACGTCAACGTTAAGAGCTCAGTCTACAATCCTATGTTGTCAGATTTTACCTTTTTACTTTCATTAATTTAGTCAATTTAGTTATCCATTAAGATTTTTCAAACATAACAACACATACAGGTACTTGGTAGTCCACAAAGATACATACGATATAGGTGATTAGCACATAAGCACCATATATTACAGTAAACATTGGTACAATTAGTACTGTATATAATGTCATTGAGGTGTTCTGAAAAGTATTATTGAGGATGCTGAAAATTAGATAATATACATTAACCTGTCCTTACTCTATGTAATATTATTCCACTTCATGACAATTCTAGATAATATGTCATTGTGGCAATTGTAACAGATAGAAACACAGTCACTTGTATTTTATGTTTAGAACATTTTTTGTGAAAAATTGGACCAAGCCAGATGATTGAAGAACTCCAATTTGAAGAAGAAAACCACAAAAGAAAATTCATTTGACAATGATATTTTGCTAATTATTTAAAATATTCAGAAGTCTTTGTTGTCATTTTTGAATGAAGGGAAGACTTATCAATCTTTTCAGCAGTTTCCAATAACAGATAATATAAACAAATATCCATAACTATTAGTGTTATGAGAATTTTCAAATTCCAGCAGAATGAAATTTTGTGGAATTTTTGAAATTCCACTAAAATGCCATTGAATTTCACTATAAACTGAATGGTGGAATTCCACATCAGAAAATGGATGTGGAATAATTTTCTGCAGAAAAAATGCTCTTCCATGGAATATTATTCCATGGATCACAATATTTTCTGCAGAAATGGTTGTGGAATGATTTTCTGTGGAAAAATGCTGTTCCGTGGAATATTATTCAATGGATTACAGCAGGTGGAATTCCACAGAATAATCACTGAAGTTCTGGTGGAAATTCCATTGATGGAGTGGTTATTCTGTGCTAATTTTGCTGGAGGAATTCCACATTTCACACATCACTAATAACTATGCAAGTCTCTAAAGGCATCATAACACCACTCTTGGGGTTTACAAAAGAATTTAAAATAGATAGTAAAATAAAATATTCAGTTATATCCCTTACAAATCAATAAGAAAATATAAGAACACAGTTTGTGAATGCTAGGTGTAAAATGAAAGTGTTAATGGAAAATTAGGAAAATCTCTCATTATCCTTATGAGGTAGGGTACATACTGTGAAAATGATGGCTATGCCTTACTTCATCCATGCATTACAAATCATATTAGATTTCTCTTCAGACAATTACTTTGATGAAATTAAGAAAATCTTCAAAACATGCTTATGAAGTGGTAGGACACTGTGTATCTCATGGTAATGCATAATGCTCCATCAAAAACAGGGGAGTCTGGGATGCCCTGAATTATGTGTATATTGTAGGGCACACTATCTGGATTTAGCATGGGAATGGTATTTCTTTCCAGCTAGGGATCAGCATATCTTATAGGTTTCATAGGTAAATACAGAGCCATGGGTCCATTATAGCTCACCAGTTATCAGATGTATCCCAATATATTCCTAGCTACTAAGTGGGTATCCAGGTGGATCTTAAACTCTTTTATGGTCTTGCTGGCTATCACTTCAATGGGAATCTCATTCCATATCTTGGTTATTCTTACAGTAGTAGCCACAGACATTGCCAGCTATTTCCTGAAATTTCTGTGATATTTCTAGAGAAATCTCCTACTTTTTGCATTTCCACAGTAGAGGCAGCAGAGAGAAACTCTTTAGAAATTTTGTGAAATATCTGGAAATAGCTGGCAATGTCTGTGGCTACTACTGTACACTGAACCAGTGCTTCCTTTTGTTAGTCTAGTATTTGACCCCTCTTAGTTGTAATGGGTGTGCTCTGGTACCATACACCTGTTCTCTTAACTCAAAGCCAAGTTGCTGACATAGTTCTGCATCATTTAGTGCTTTGTAGATCAGGCACATGTCACCCCTGAGTCTATGATATTCCAGGGAATCCAGCCCCAATGTTTCCAACCTCTCGTCATAATCCAATCCAGTAATCTCCTTTCTTGTTCTTGTTGCTCTTCTTTGTATCTTCTTGAGCACTTTTTTTTTTTTACCACCTGGGGCCCAGAACTGGGCACAATATTCAACATGGGGACATACCAAGGTTGTATAAAGGAGGAGCAAAACCTGCCTATCCCTACTTCTGATATGTTTGTTTATGCAGTACAGTATACTGCTAGATTTTTTAATCACTTGGTTACAGTGTATCTTAAAACTAAGATCATTGCTAACTCTTATGCCCAAGTCTCTTTCATCCTGTACTTCCTTGAGCTCTATCCCATCCAGTTTATATGTAAACTGAATATTATTTTTAACAAGGCGCATCACAGTACATTTGTTGATGTTAAAGGTTGACTTTTTCTGTTTGGCCCAGAGTTCTAGTTCCCCTAAAGCTGACTGTAATGTGTCAGCATCCTCTCAGGTATTCACAACAAACTGTATCTGCATATCATTAGCAAATTTGGATTCCCAGACTGTTGTCTTAGTTCTCATAGATGAAATATAAATGTTGAAAAGACATTGGCCCAGCACAGAACCCTGGGGGACCCCGCTGGTCACCTCAGCCCAATTGGAGTGTGAGCCCTTTACACATACCCTCTGCTTGCTATTGGACAGCCATGCTGCTATTCAGTGGAACAGACTCTCACAGACCCCATGTTCAACAAGGGCATTGACAAGTTCCCAATGTGGAACTTTATCAAAAGCTTTTGAGTAGTCCAAGAAAATTATATCCACTGAGTTCCTAGTATCTAGGGCTTTACTGACCTTATCATAGAATTCTAACAGATTAGTCTGGCATGATCTTCCCTTTGTAAATCTGTGCTGGGTTGGATCTATGTCTCCAGTCAGGATTAGTGAATATATAATAAGGTTTTTAATTATACCCTCCAGGACCTTTTCCAATATTACTGTCAGACTTATTAGTCTGTAGTTCTCCACCTCTTGCTTAGTTCCCTTTTTATGTAGTTACCACCTCCACTCATCTCCAGATCTCCAGTATCTCATCTCTGTTGATAGATTCCTGGAAGAGGAATGTTATTGGTGCTGCCAAAACATCTGCCAACTCTTTAATTACTCTTAGGTGGAGTCCATCCAGACCCTGGGCTTTGTTTGGGTCTAATGCTTTGAGTTTTTCCCTAATATCATTAATATCAAGTACTGGTGTTTGATTTTTGCCCTGGTCAAGATGTTTTTTGCAGCTTGTGTTTTGACATTAGAAGACAGTTGGTGAGACCCCATCTGGAGTACTGTGTGCAGTTCTGGAGACCCCATCTCTGCAAAGACATAGACAGAGTGGAGGCTGTCCAGAGGAAGGCAACCAAAATGGTGCAGGGTCTTCACCAGAAGACATACGAAGAAAGACTAAAGGAGCTTAATATGTATACTCTTGAGGAAAGAAGGGAGAGAGGAGACATGATAGAAACTTTCAAGTACCTCAAGGGAATTAACAAAGTCCAAGAGGGTAGCATCTTCCAGAAAAAGAGATGTGCAAGAACAAGGGGGCACAATTTGAAGATAGAGGAGGACAGCTCAGGGTAATGTGAGAAGTATTTTTCACTGAGAGGGTTGTGGATGCATGGAACAGCCTCCCTGAGGAGGCTGTGGAGTCAAGAACAGTGGGGGACTTCAAGAATGCATGGGACAGGCATAAGGCAGTCCTAGTGGTGGGTAAGAGGAAGTAAGCTGTTGGTTAACTAGGATCTGCAGCTTATCTGTTAGGTAGGAAAATGGGCAGACTAGGTGGGCCAAGCAGTCCTTATTTTCTGTCAAATTCTATGTATGTTTCTATGTTTCTATAAACTGAGGAAAAATAGTTATAATATTCAGCCATCAAACCGTTACCGGTAATTAGTATCCTGCCAGTATCTTTCAAAGGACCAATTATTTTATTGCCCCCTTCTTGTTGTTAATATATGAAAAAAAGGATTTGCAATTATCTTTTACTTTATCAACTAGTTTGAGTTCATGTTTTTTTCTAGCCTGATTTATGCTCTTTTTACATAATTTTAAGGCTAATGTATATGCTGCCTAACATGCTTTTTGCCCACTTTTATTGCCATGCAGTTGGCCTTATTTTTCTGTTTGAATGATTTCTTGACTGCTAATGTTAACTGTTGTGGGGTGTTTTTTTAACCCCATTGTATTTTCTTGTGCATGGCATATATTCCTGTATCAAATTGATGATTTTGCTGCTTAACATTTCCCACATGTGCTGCAGTGGTTGGTTAACAAAATCAGCTTCCAATTCTCATAATGCTAAATCAGATCTTATAGTATGGAAATCTGCCCTGCCATAGTTGTGCAGTATCATGCTACCAACTGTTTATTTTATTTATTTATTTGAAGAATAGGAAGATAACCTTTGAGCCACGGACTCTTTCATAAAGGCTCTTCATCATAGTTACATGAGAAAAAGTTAGGATAACATACACATATAGGGTAAAATACAAGGATGTAGTGAAGTTACAAAAGTGCATAAAACAAGCAATAACAAAATGTAAGCCTGCCAGTCAGACCATAGTTTAGTATCATACCAACCAACTGTTTTGCCCAGATTGCCCTTAAAACCAAACCCCACCATAGAATGATAGCTAGAACTAAGGGGTGGCAAGACTTGACACTCTTGGATGTTATTTGCCATATTTCTAAAAAACAAATCCAATATGTGTTTATCCCTAGTATTCTCAGTCACATGTTTGTCCATGACGACCAATATAAAAGCCTCCATAAAGTGCTGTTTGGTTGCAGTTTCAGCCTTAAGAATTTCCCAGTTTATCCCTGGGAGATTAAAGTCACCCATAAGCATAACATTTTCTGCTGAAGTTATTTTGTTGATGAAATCTAATAGCTGGGAATCCTCTGACTGTGAAATGAAGGGTGACCTATAAACTAATCCTAAATTAATTTTGGGATTATGTGGTGGAAATATTTTATTCCTTAAGATCTCAGCTGTGTCCCAATGAGATGTATCCAAGCTTTCTGTTGTTATATTATCAGCTATATAGGGAATACCCCCCCAGTGTGTAATATATCCCTATTATATAGAGTGAAACCAGGAATATGTTTATCCCAAGTGTCCTCCTTTTTCCACCATTTTTCGATTATGGCACAGATTTGAAAATTGGACTCAAGCAAAGTGTCTAGAAGTTCATCAAATTTGTTGACACGGCTTCTGGCATTAATTAACAGACAATTCCATTTGGCAGGTTCTGTTGGCCTGGGGTTAGCCCCCTTGTGTAAGGAATCTTTCGAAAAATATTTGACCATCATGCAAACAAAGAGAGTTACATAAGCAATATCCTTACAGATTTATCTATAAGTAGACATGGTCTGGATATTTTGACTCTTTGTGGGACAATTGTGAAAAAAAGCATGAAATGAAATAAAATCTAGTAGTATCCCATGGTTGCACTTAAATATTCAGGAGTGAAACAGTTCATGACCTAAGGGGCTAGATTCCAGTTTGAAACACCTTAAGAGTCCACAGTTCAAAATGGAATTACTTATTGATAGAAGGAAGATTCCCTATTAGGGATATCATTTTTAAAAACTTTAAGATAAATTTCTTTTCATTCATAATCGTTAAGGAAATTAATGAAAGAAAGGTTCAATTGGAACAAAATCCACGACCTAGTTACTGTAATTAGGCCTCAACAAAGTATAATTAAATGTGGCATGGCAAAAATATGAGCAAGATTTTACAATACTAGTTAGTTTAATTAGGCCTCAACAAAGTATAATTAAATATGGCATGGCAAAAATATGAGCAAGATTTTACAATAGCCTAATGGGAAAAGGTAAAGATAAAAGTAGGGATGAAAATAATAAATGGAACAAAGAGGCCATTCTCACACTGACAACACAACAATGGAGATGTATTAGAATAAATAGAGAATAATACATATGTAGGGAGTTGATATCGAGTTTTTTTAAACACCCAAGTTGTGTGATAATATGTAAATCTCGAGAGCGAAGCTTGAGAGGTTTTAATATTATCACACAACGAGGGGGTGTAAAAAAACTCCATTTCTACCCCTACATATGTTTTATTTCATATAATAACCGGTACAAAAAAAAATTTCTTACAATTTCCACTACGAGGAGACCCGAGGCCAAAACGCTCCTACTTCCTTACTAGTAGGCATGCCCCCATGCTGACATCACATAACGTGCTAGCGTAGTGGCATGCCTACCAGTAAGGAAGTAGAAGGCAACCACGGGTCTCCACTGTGCTTTTACGAGTGCTTTGAATCTATTTACTGTGGAAAGCGAGTGCTGCAGGCTTCGCTGACGAGGTTGTAAAGTCGATCAACCGCCGGGTTGATACAATTTTGTATCAACCACGCGGGTTGATACGACTTTTTACAGTACTTGAAAACTGGTTGATAACAAGGATCACCAGTTATTATAAAGTGATAAAATATACATCTTGCCCAAAAATAAGAACATACAAAGGAGATAATAGACATCACACATTTAACAACCCAAAACTTAGCAGACTCAATAAAGAGAGTGCAATGCCTGTTAGCATGGATGCAGGCAAATAGGAGACTTAATTTATTTTATCAGGAGCTGTTCAAAGATCACCCGCTGGTGGGAAAGAACTAAGACTTTACTGTGCTAAATATTAGAAAAAGCTGCCACAGTCAATTAATTTCAGTACGTTCAATAACACTAAGTATAATAAATTTAATGAAACAGATGAAAAAAAATATTGGAATTAGGAACAATTGCAATCAAGAAACTTTAATTGTAGGAATGACATTCACAGACCATTCCCACTTTTGAATCCATTCAGTGGTGGAATAGTTTAAAAGAAACACTAACTTATGAGAAATGTTGGTGTAATGTTGAAATGACTGATGATATCCATGGAATACATTGGGAACAATTAGAAACTAATCTAGCACTTTTTAAAACACAGACAGTATGGCCATGGAGGAAATACTCACATCAAGCTGCTTGGTAGGATCCTCAAGGAATGAAATAACTGTTATAGTAATTGTAGATGATTTTAGTAGCAATTTATTGTACTGTAAGTATAAATTGTAGGAAACATATTTTGCCGGTTATAACTGGTTATTTATTCACCAGATATATGAGGCACTGGGTCCAAAAAGTGCTAACAAGAATAGCATCAGCATAGTGCATGCATCAATATTAGCAATGATTTTTTTGGGGGCTCTTCTCCCTGTACCCCTTGGACTTATGGATTCCTACCCAGGGGGAGTGGATCACAGGGCAAGTTAAATTTCTGGGCCTGTGGAATACCGATTCCAGGGCCCCTTGTAAAAAAAACTGAAATCTCAAAGTGTGTCAATTGTTTGGAGATGAAGATTAGAACCCTGGTCTCCAATGCTGCTGGCTGAGCTGCTCTATGCCCCAGTCCTCCATGCAACAGGAGCAGCTCAGCCAGCTTCCCAGTTTCTGGTGCCCTTGTGATGCACCAGCACCATGGACAGTAATCAGGGGAGTGCTTACAGCAAGCACTGTAAATCCCCACTCACTGTCCATCTGAGTGCTTACCAGACTAGTGCTGTATAGTGTGGCACTATTCTGGTAATGCTCGGTTGATGGGGTATAAATATATTACTAGATTGTTGAACTGTATCAGTAAATACATAGATAATTGACTGATTGTGTTTTTTTTTTATTATTATTATGTAACCCCTGTGCCAAATAGGGGGTTACAAGGTGATGCCCTGTTGGCATTGGGAGGATCTTTTGCTCTGCCAGGCCTGCCGGGGGTAGGGCTTGGTGTGTACATGGGGATTGGCAACTGCCAACTGGCATGGGAGGAAATAGTTGGGAGTTTGAAATAGTCAAGGAGTTGGTTGAGGATGGTGGAGTGGCTGTTGCCAGCTCAAAGGCCTGAGGGGAGGACCTCCAGCTGGGCCGAGGTGGGGAAATTGCCCCCCAGCCTCTAGCATCTATGCCCACATGCCATCAAGGGTATGGGAGGAAGCCTGCAGCCAGGAGAGAGAGAGAGAGAGAGATTTGTCTGGAGCCCACTTGGCTCTGTTTGGGACTGAGGAATTGTGAAGTGGCTGCCGTGTTTAGGAACTTAGGTCATGGTGGCAGGGACTCATCGGAGGGGCTACAGTGGCAGCATGGCACCCTTATCCTTAGTGTCCACCTCCAGCAGTGTTGGAAAGCTGTGTGGAAAATTCTTGAGGAGGTAGTTTGTGGGGTTGCCATCCTGTGCGAACCCTGCCTGAGGATCGGCAGGTGGCCTGCTCCCTGTTGCAAGGACTGTACCCAAGGAATAAGAACCCACCCCCATTCTGAGGACAGTGTAAGTTTCAGTGTGGAAGTGCACCCTATTTCCACTGGCAGGGATTGAGAAGAGAGGGAAGACATGGGAACACTGGTAGTGCTCTAAAGAAATTTAGAGCCCCCTATGGCTTGGATACAGGTTCAAAACCCCAGTCTCCTAAGTGACTGTGCCTTGATGCATTGCTGTAGAGAATGTGTGGAACTGCAACAATGAATTTTGTGCACCCCTCCATGGAGTTTTGATGTTGAGCTTAAGCTTTTGGTACAAAACAAAAATGCCCGAGTCCTCAGTTTTTATTTGCAAAAACCACAAATGCTTTAGAATACCATGCTGTAATGGATTAAGTGTTTTTTGACTTGCCAATGTTTAAATGTGTGGGTTGGGACAGTGCTGCCAGTAGATGTGAATTCTCAGCATGGAACGGCTTCCAGGGGCATGGAGATTTAAAGTTGGACTGCCAGTAATGTAAGCAGTGTGTAAATTATGAAAATTGGTAAGATGATTACTTTTTATTTTATTTGGAGGCATTCTACAGTCACCTCCTTACAATTATGTGCTTACAGAACCACAGATAGAAATTGAACACAAAACGAGGGGCACACTTTTCAGCATTTTGTTGCATTGCCTGTCACCAGATATCCCCCAGTCTACTCTGGAGTTACATTAGTCTTTGAAAATAATACAATGGCTAATGTTTGGTGAAAATCATACTCAGGGTTCCAGTGCTGCTGTAAATGGTTGGTCAGTCATGGTTAATAATAAACACAAATTGTCAGTCATCAATACTGATGATTAAACCATCCCTAATGTATTCAGCCAATAGGAATACATTCTGCTGTTGTGTGAGTGTGTGATGCATTTTCATCATTGGTCTATTGCTGCCACTGCAGAATGCAGACTGGGGCCTATACTACTTTCAATATTCTTAAATACCAAGATAATCAGGTGAATGAGTTGGCTTTTAGTCACTTATTTTGAGAAAGAAGTATATTGTTTGTACCTTCTCTATTCAGTCATTTTTTTCATACAGGAGATGAATCTGTTTGGTTGAACAAGCACATACATTACACTGCTGTGACTGTAGCAGTGGCACAAGGTCAATGAGATGGAACAGATGGGGTGAACAAAAAAAGCTACTGGTCACACTGTTTTTTTGGGAGTAGCACACCCAGAGCTATTGTGCAACATTATTGTGTGTTTTTGAACTGACTGCAGTATTTATTATTGCAGTACCATAGATCACATTTCTTGGTTGTGGTGCCAGTAATTTACCTGGTCCAAATTGGCCTGAACTGTCAGAACAGGAAAACCCAAACTGCATGTCCTTCTTGGCTAATCATGATGGCAGAAACTTTAAATGAAAATAGATGGGGATTTGGGTCATCCGTCCCACACCTTGGAGATTATATGCATTGACTGTTTGGCACTACTATGCTTGGTGTTATGGCAAACAATATGGGGCCCTATGCCTTCCATCCCCCAACATTCAAGTTTTATTTGTTTATTAAAATGTTTCACCAGGAAGGCACACTCAACAAGCAGCTTGTCTCCCAGTACATCCGGGGGGGGGGGGGGCAGTAGGATGAGATAGTAGGTATACAATTAACAGTTAACATAACTGAGGAAAATACAACACATCTGCATTTAAAAATAAGACATATGATTACATTTGCTAGGAGGTTTACAGATTAGCATTTAACATGACTAAGAATTTATACATACAGTAATATGCTCTGCCCCAACAGGGCAAAAAGTGCAGGTATTTAGGTTCAAGTGAGATAATACCTATTTAAGTGTTGAGGGGTATGGAGGCAGGTGAAGAGGGTGGGGAAGTGGATAGGGAGGATGGGGATGACCCAAGAGTTTGCCCCTCCAGGATGCAGGGAACCATGTCAAGGGCAGAACATGTTGGAGACCAGAGGTTAAGAAGTGGTTGGGTGGGAGAGATGGAGAAAGGCAGGGGAAATATAAGGGAACACAGATTTAGTAACAGGAATATAGATTAGGTGGTAGTGGCGGAGGAGGGGAGGAAAGAGCTTGCCTAAGACTGGCCTCTCTAGGATGACAAGAACCCTGCCAGAGGGCAGAAATTAAGGGAGGGCAAGAATTGGGATTGAGAATATAGCAGGGTGGAGGAGGGAGGGAAGGTGCTTGCCCAGTACTAGACCCCATCAGGATCCTGAGAACCCTGCCAGGGTGCATGGCTAAGCAGGGTGAGTTGGTAGTGTGTGTAGATGGAGAGCAGAAGTAGAAAACAAGGGGGGGGGAGTATAAAATTGGGAGTCCTGGGTGGAAGGCTGAAAGGAGGGAGAGAGGATTTAGCAGGGGAATGGTGAGTGTGCAGTGGAGAAGGCTTGTAGGGGAATTAGTAAGGGAGGATTAAAACAGGAGTAGCTGACAGAAATAAAGTTATGTAAGGCAAAGGCTAGGGAGAGGGAGGAGGAGGAGGAGGAGGAGTATCATATTGGGGGGGTCAGATTTGTAGGAAATGATGGGAAAAGCCTGCTTGACCAATGAGGGTGGTTCGATGGGGGACCAGCAGAGTATGAGTGGTGGTGGATCTGAGGGAGTGGAAGGAGGGGGAGAGAGGGAGCATGAGAGGTAGAGAGGCAGTTTTCCTAGCCAAAGTTTAGAAGTGAAATTGGCACAGTGAGCGAGGTATCTGTTATCAAGTGGGGGAAAGGACTAGGCATGGTAAAGGCAGCAATGATGAGTGTGAGATGAAGCATCAAGGGCAAAGTGACAGAAGGAGTTAAAAAGATAGATTCCAGTCTGGAAGGGAAGATTTGGGAGCAGCACCATAGACCACATCACAATAGTCAAAAATGGGGAGGATCATCTTCTGGACAATTTCATGCCATGCCATAGGAGGGCTGCAATTATGGTTCCTAAATAAGGCATCAAGCTTGGGGCCCAGTTTTTTCAGAATGGCTTCAATGTGGTCAGAGAAGCTGAGGTGTTGTTCTAGCCAGACATCTTTGCATCTAAAACAGAAGGTGTCCTTGAGGATTTTCCCAACAAGGGTGTGGAAAGAGGGAAAGGGGTCCTCTGCTTAGGGCTGCAGGCCATGGAGACTGTCTTTTTGGTATTTAGTTTATGAAAAGTTGTTCAAATGGAAAATCACCACAGATGGATAAAATAAATAAGGGCTGTACATTTGGGTAATCGTTTCCTTTTTCTCATTTCTCAATGCAGCTTTAAATGTTTTTCCCAGTATGATCATAGAATAATCATTGGTTATTTTAATCCAGTTCATAGACACCGGAGAAATTTACAGTTATTGTGTGGTTACAAAAATACCACAGGTCAAAGCAAAACAATTTCAGCTGTGAATGGTGCAGTGTAGAAATACAATTCTGCCAGTGAAATTACCACACAAGTCAAAATTTCACTTTTGCAAAAATAACAGAATGCACTGTGGGAATTGTCATGAAATTCTGTTGTAGAGTACAGGATGAATCTATGAATTGTTGATTAATGTTTTGAACTGTTGAAAAAAAATTCCACAGAACATGATCACTGAACTGTGGAATGACTGCATGCAATGTATTGAGGATTGATGTCATGTATTAAACTGTGGTATGGAATTCTGCAGAACTGTCATTCTGCAGTTCATATTAATCATTCTGCTGTTCAGCCCAGAAATTATGTGGAATGGGGCAAACATGCACCAAACACATTTGGAGTATTCTTATTTGGCCAGAGATGGAATTTTGGAAAATTTTGCAAAATTTGTGACTCTTCACAAAATTTCTCTGAATTCAGAATTTACTGTTTCCACTCAGCAGTACCTAGAAATGCAAAATATTATTTTAGTTACTCAACTGATTAAATTCATGCAATTTGTAGAGTTTGCTTAACTTTTCCTTTTTCGTTTCTGGAGAGTTTGCCAACATTTAACAAATCTGAATTCTTCTTATTATTGAGTTTCCTTATTTTACCAGTAATGCACATTAATCCCACGCTCGTTTACAAGGACATCCTGGATCTATGTTTTTCTCCATAATGTCTAAAAAGGCAATTGTTTTAAAAATTTATATGCAAGAACAAGGGATTACAACTTGAAAATAGAGAGGGGGCAGCTCAGGGGCAATGTGAGAAAGTATTTTTTTACAGAGAGGGTGGCGGATGCATAAATGGACTTCCTGAGGAGGTCATGGGGTGAAAACTAGTATCTGCAGCTTATCCAATAGGTAAGGAAATGGGCAGACTGGGTGGGCCATACGGTCCTTATCTGCCATCAAAGTCCAGCTACCCAGTCAAGGAAAATTCTTGACAGTTCTACTTTAGAGTAATTTATTGTAAAAAACAAATGAATATAAATTTCTTAATTGGCAAGGAATTATTGGTCCCTCTGCTTTATTGTATAAGGTGTTTCCCAAAAGAAAAATGGTGTCCCACAATCTGAATGCTCCCAGTAATATGTACATATGCATACTTCAGATTAGTAAGGTGCTACATGCACATACTTATTGCAAAATAAACTTTCTCCACAAAAGATACTTTGCTAGTCAATAATTATTTTATTTGGGTACAGTCATAATATTGGTCAGCCACTTATCATGTAAACCAGCATTGCAATTCAGGTGGAGATTTTTCATATATTTGATGCAGATGGCCAAGTCACTAAATGACTGTCTCCCTCCAATTATTGCAAGTAGCCCAGCTTAAAATAGCAAGAAAGTTCAACTTGGTACAACATTGTAGAAACACATTGTACAAATTGTTATTAAGTGCAAGACAGCATTCTGTCAGATTTAATGCACTCCATGATGTATGATTCATATATAGGCCTCTGCCATTGGTGTTGAGCTCTATATGGAGGAAGGGGTAGCTGGGGAGTGGAGCCTGGCTAGCCACAACACTTCCAAATGAAAGCCTAAGACAAGCTATTACTTGATTGTAGGATTGTTGCAGCTTGCGTCCAGGACTACTCTATCCCCTTTAGGGAAACCAAGTTTAATAAAAAAAAATAAATAAATAAAAAAAGGGGGCATCTTCTACCCCTGCCCAGCCCTCCCTACTATAGAGATGGAGTGGGAACCAATGATCGTGGGGTCAACAGAAGCCAAAAATGTCCTTCAGAATGTGTCAGAAGTGTGTGGTGTGGATTTTGTACATCTTGGCCCTAGTGGTCTAACCTGTTGAACATATCCTAGGGTGTGAAAAGTCAGTTGATTCTGGCTTCAGTTATATAGTTCTTCTGATCACACTGTACCTCTAAATAAGCCACAGCATAACTCCATAGGTGGAATGAGAATGTGTCCGATAAAAAGTTACCCAGCTGTAACATGGTGCATAAGACTCTGTGACTATGACCCTTCATTTTTGCAACAGTTGTCAGAGGTCTGAATTCAATTTTCAGTCACTTAAAACCTTCAGATACAATGATTTGCACTAGAAGTGAAGTAATTTTCAAAATAATCAATAATACATCTAATGCAATTTTAATAATTATTAAAATAGTAAATCATTTTACATCACCCTGCAGAACAAAAAAATCATTAGTACTTCCAGTCTCTCTGTACTATTACATTCCTTCTTGTACTGTACGTTCTTTTTAAGGGTGCACGGAACTCATCATCTGTGCCATTCATGATACACCAAATCCATTTCTATTTAAATTAGAGTAAAATAAATGTACTGCCTAAGTGAAGTGCTAATGTGACTCTATGGTAGTCATATTGATTACTCATTTTATCAACCTACATTATGTGAATCAGCTCCCCCAATAAAAAAAAACACTCACATTAAGGTACAAGTGTTTTTCATTAATCTGCTGTAGTTTGGCACAGGTCATTTCCCAATTTTTTACATGCTTCAGAGTCTTATAATGATCACTTGAGAGTTCGTAACTACCATTAAATACTTCTGTACATAATAGCTGCAATTAACATGCCATAGTGCTATTAGAGAAGGATACAAGTGTCCTAAATCTCTCACTAATAACATTGGGACACTGCTGCTTGGATACAAGCTGAAGAATAGCAGAGACTGCAAACTCAAATATCAATTACCCAGCAATCTCTTACAACAAATGACATTGCAAGCATAAAAAAGATATTTATATAATACATGCGAAAATGCATATTAAAATTATGAACATGTATTATTAACTTGTGATGTTGCTAGTATAAAATTACATGTTATTTTCACACTGGTGATGCCATTACCATGTTATTTTTCCAGTAGGCATGTTGTCACGCTGTTATTTGAATACCAATATCGTATATCTGTGATAATGCATGATATAAGCAGAAGAAGCAGTGTATGTTAACAGTGAACATTTGACCTACTGTAAATATTTTTGTTTCATTTTAGGTTGTCCTTATCCTTTGTATTGCATAATACCCTTTTCCTTAGTATGAGTCAACTTTAGTACTTTTTAACATTTGAAATAAAGAGAGTATTCCTTTTAATATGCCTCTGTCCAGGTTTTTGTTTTCTCTGTAGTTTTCAATACCAATTGTTTAACATCACTTTTCTTGTCATTAAAATGACCTATCATGCAGCACACACTGCTCCCTGACCTAATGATTCAATAGGCATACGAAACAGCTGAGCATACTGATTTAAATCTGGAGATGGCAACATAAAAGGTATGCTCCTTTTATTATTTCAAATGCAAACAAAAATACTAAATCAAACTCAAAATGGGGAAACTATATAATTTAGGACAGGAGATCGGAGTAATCTCAAATAGAATAAAAAAACATACAATGCATAAACATGTTCACTATAACTTGGACTGCTACTTTAAAATGCATGAATATTTCTGCCTGTTTTTTTTATGGGAAAGCTCAGAAGCCTGCTAATCATTGAGTCTCCCATAGCTCAGGAATTAGAGTACCAGCATGGAATGCTAGGGGCCTGGGTTCAGTCTTAGTGGGAGTCACACTTTTCCTTTCACATTTCCATCATCAAGATTTAAAACTGCCTCGCAGTGGCTTACTGCACTTAGAAAGTTGTCTGGTGTCTCTGACATACAGTATGCTAATGTTGCTGGTTACTCAACACGAGATAGGAATGTGTGTGCCTCATGGGAAAGCTCAGAAGCCTGTTACTCATCGAGTCTCCCATAACTCAGGGGTTAGAGTACTAGCATGGAATGCTAGGGGCATGGGTTCAAGTTCCAGTGGGAGTCATACTTTTCCTTTCACATTTCCATCATCATGATTTAAAATTGTCTCACAGTGGCTTTACTGCACAGTTGTCTGGTGTCTCTGACATATGCCTATGTTGCTGGTTACACAACACAACAAAAGCAATATGTGTGCCTCATGGGAAAGCTCAAAAGCCTGCTAATCACTGAGTCTCCAATAGTTCAGGGGTTAGAGTATTAGCACTGAATGCTAGGTGCCTTGGTTGAAGTCCCAGTGGGAGTCACACATGTCCTTTCATATTTGCATCATCATGCCTGGTTTTTATAAACTCCATGAACAAAGATCTTTGTTTCACTACAATACATGCCCCTTATGTCACAGAGTTTACAGAGGCCTAATAGAAATAAATCATGTATTTTAACTTGGACATACAATATCACCTGTTTATACAATGGATAAAAAAATAAATCTACAAAATGAAAAATGTTACTATACATCAGGTTGCCACTCCGAAAATAACATGAGATGTCACAACTATACAGCTAACATGTTATTTTTACATCTGTGGTATTACTGACATTTTATTTTTCAAGTTGTGGCATCATATGTGACAGGAAACAAGGGATACACATGAAATTCCTTTGACTTACTGTAAAAATGGGATGTATTTACTGTGGATGCTACACATTGGCAAACCTTGTACTCATGTCTATGATGTGCTCTGTCACATGTTGCTAGAGATTAATGAGGTCAGTTTTCCTCAGCAAATACTTATTGTATTTACTAGCAGCTCATGGATTACTGCTCTATTTATACAACACTATAGACTGAAAAGAGCGTAAATAAATGAATTATTATAACAGAGGACATTTGAAAATAGAGATTATTTACTTATTTGAAAGTTGGTAACTGGAAAAGGCACTCTGAGGCAAGGCTATAGTGATTGTAGTGATTTGCCAAACAGTAAATGTTATGGAGTAAAGTGAATAGAGAGTATAAAGAATTGACAGTATAAGTGAATGCTACATGTTAGATACTAAGGGAGGATATCTGGGTAAAGTGTGTAGAGTAGGCTGACTGAGGTGGGTATAACTAAGCTTAGTAGCCATTTCACACTCTTAATGCACATGTGGAGAAAGAGCAGCTATTGATGCCTGATAGGTGGCCTAGTGTTGATAGTATTGATAATACTGGAGGGCTGGTGGGTACTGGTATAGCCTACAGTCTTCAGGATTTGTGCAGACATGTGAGAAGAAAGAATGCAGAATTCAAGTATACATGTCCAGAGTTTAAGTTACAGTCAATTTGAGAGGTTCATTGCAAAGTGTTTTTACTATTTTATTTTTGGTAAGCTGTGTCTGTTACACTGGCAGAGCAGCCCACAAGAAAAGGTACCTTAATTTCACTTGACTGTGTCAGAGTCATAATTTAAAGGTATCCAAGACACACAACTCCTGTTGTCTCCAGTGTCAGTTTAGCACAGTGCCTTTTCTCCTGCACAGTTTCCCATAACTATCTGGTTGGTAAGTCAGTGATGCATATAATCTCAGTGTTTCCAGTCAAGTGGTGGTAGTTGGAAAGAGAAGTAAAATAACCTATTGCCAATAACTCAGAATGGTCATTGTGTGTGGTGTATTGGACAGGTATCACAACATGGTTGTGTTGAAGGTTATAGTAACCCATTTTAATCAGAGGGCTTTGCACCCCATAACTGTATAAAGTACTCAATAAACTTGAACAATAAGATATGACAGGCATAATGCTGAGATAACTGCCCTCTTAAGGATGTAGTGAGGTCCATCACTACAGGTGGAGGGCCTTCCAGCCTCTGGAAGGGTGGTTATCTTAGCATAATGCCCACCCTGGGGTATTTTTTGGGTTATAAAATGTGTTATAGGTAGTTTCTTTTTAAATGAAAAGAAAATAGAAAAAGAAAAAAAATTGCTTTTTAAAGTAAAATTGTTCCTCCACAAACCATCACTAGGGGGAGCAATGACATAGTTTATTTTTGTGTCTCCTTATTGTCCTGATATCTCATCATGTTCCCAGGTCCTCACTGCCTGCTCTGGGGACTGGGAGTAAGCCAGCAACAGACTTTGTGTATTTTTGTAGCTGGTCCTCCATTATACCTTCTTGCTATTGTTGATTTTTGTTTGGTCCTCACTGCTTTGTGGACCAGAACTGAGTGTAACCGTTGTTTGAGTTTTCTTTTTTTAAATATCTTACTTTGTCTCCTGTTGCAGCTTATAGTTATTTTGTGGCAGTGCTAGTGTTTCTCCATCCTTGCTGTCTGATCTGAGGACCGGGAGTGACTGCAGTCATTGTTTGCTGTTAACCTTTTAAAAACAACTTTACTTTATCCCTTGCTTTGGCTTCCTGATGTTCTGTGGCAGTGTTGGTGGGTGTTTTCTGTTCCTTACTGCCTGCTCTATGAACTGGAAGTGAGTGCAACTCAGCTTACAGTGCCTGCGTTCCTCTGTCAGGCAGAGGCTGAGGGTAGACGTAGCAATACAGAAGTGCAAACAGGATGGAAAGAAGCCAGAAGAGATAGTCAACTGGGCAGATAAATTGGCAGGTGAGTTGAGGGTTTGGTAGGTGTGCAACAAAAAATGGTGTCCATTTAAAGTTTTACATTCTGAATTGGCAGAATGATATCTTGTGAAATGGGGCAGGATGGCACCAGCACTTTTTCATACTTGGGCATTAGGCTGAAATAAATACCCTGGTGCCAGCCTGTTTCAGCCAGTCAGCAGCCTATATTTTCTCTACCCATTTTATATGCGGCATTAAGCTGTTAGCCATTAGAAAACACTATTTGTTAAAAAGTATGAGTATTACATAGATATGTAGTTATGCATGTACTGAAGTCTCATGGGCAATCATGGAGAACAATGTTGTGCACTAAGCCTGAAATAAGTATTTTAAACAAATAACCAGTACATTCTCAAAGATGCAAGATGGTTACCTGCTGCTTGCAGCGTTCCTAAGTCTCTTTCATTGACTTTTCTTTCGTTTGACTTTTGTAAACTATAGCTTCATTATAAAAAAAAGGGTTCATCAATGGATTCAAAAACTATAGGAAAAGATAGACACGGGGTCATAGCCACACAAAGAAGAATAGCACAGCAACAAATGCTGCAAGCAAATTGGCATGCACTACTGTACAATAAGATCAGAAAATACACCAACCTACAGAAAGAGCACACGTCATTAAAATTAATGGGCTGCTCTGTTTGTTTAGGGGGGCTTTGCTCCCAGACCCCTCAATGTGGGGGGCTTTGCCCCCACACCCCCCTCAAATAAAATAACAAACTCCAGAGACAGGTGGACTCAAGAGATGAGGAGAAAGTCAGGAGGGGGAACTTTTTTTTTTTTTTAAATCATGGCAAGCTGGACCAGTGGAGTAGAGGGCTGAGGCACCCATGCCTTACCTCCTGCCATGCTGGTGACCAGTGTTCATGGTGTTGCCTGGGGAGGGAGAGGATCAAGTATCTTGAGGACAGCTCTCCTCTCCCAAGGAGGGAGGACTGGATCTCCCACTGAATGACTGCCCCCCAGGTGGAGACTTGTGGGTGGTATGGGTCTGAGGGCACCAGAGGAAGGGAGGATGCTTTGGGATGTCTGCTGACGTGCATGTCTCCACGCATGCACATCTGGCTGTCTGCACTTCAGCAGTGGGGAATGGGAGAAAAAATGGAGGAAAGTCACTCCAGCTGCAGGATAATGCCTGACTCTCCACAGGCACCGTAGCCAGACCAGGCAGAAAGGTAAGTCCTGGTGATTCCGGGATGATGGGGCTGGGGAGGTCAGTCAGAAGGGGGCAGCTGGAGAATGAGGAGCATAAAGTACATATGAAAAAAAATCACAGCAAAAGTAGTAGCATGGGAGGACCTGCGGGGAATCAAACTAGAGCCCCAGAGCTCCTGATTATGCAATGTGCTGGTGCCTTAACTGCTCCACCATGGGAGCAGCTGGACCAGGCACCCAGCACACGGTGACTTGATGCCTTCCTAGTAAATCATTCAGCAACAGGGGTAGCGGTAATTCACTGTCGCTGTTGTATCCCAGTCACTGTAATTCGTAGCACGCTCTTCACAGCGCGGTTAATACTGTGCTGTATTCCATGCACGGTTATGACCCAGTACCAAAAAGATAAAACCTCTTCCTCATCAGCTCAGAAAATTACATCTGCATTTTAAGGTGTAATGGAAAGTAGCTTGGAATCACAGGACAACTGATGTCTTGAAAGTTTCAAGTTTTCAATTAAGTTTCTTAGAGTGTCTCTGAAGATGAACTACAGTTTGTGAATTTCTGTATTGCAAGACAAAATCTTGTACTTTTGTAAAGCTCTACATGGAAAGTGCCACAACTTTGAAAAAAACAGAAAACATCTCTCATTTTATGAGTCAGTACTTTTTTACCTAAATGCATGAGAGATTGTTCAGCTAAGATCACAATGGGCGTTCAGTTCAGGAAACAATCAGACTATCCAAGCTATGTCTACCAATACCGTAGTTCAGAAACCTAACATCCAGAGTGCAAATTCATAACTTCCCACTTCCTCATTTAAAATATCTAATAGGTACACACACACACACACACACACACACACACACACACACACTCACAGCACACAGCTGATATTGGGTCCATTTGAAAGCATCAGAATTAATGACACACTGTGAATAAAAGTTGCAAAGGAAGTCTTTATTAAAGGTGCTTATGAAGAGAAGAGAAGGATCAGCATCCTTTTCAAGATTAACACTTTTTAGGGCTACAAAATATTCTCAGTTTATGATCATTCTCTGGTCCCTTCTTCAGAACATCAGAAACACTTACTCAACCCCACTTCCATCTCCTGGCTGGTGGAATTCTAAAATGTGTGGTACTGTATCTGGACAGCAAGAAAAAGCTGCACAGTCCAGAAGAGTCACAGGGGTCAGGGAAGCTCCATCTTGTTTTTCATGCATGAGATCTGTGAGGAATGGCAGAGAGCTGGCTATATCTCCTTCCTAATGTTGATTCCTTTCCATTTTCAACTTACAAATATTAAAGCAAATAAATACTGCCCATGAGGGGTAATTCTAGAGAGGGTTAGTGGTGTTTTGTAAAAAGGCATATTTATTGAGTTGTGTTGTGGTCATAATGTTACCCAGCTCAATTGCAAGCATGATAGCTGTACTCAAAAAGGTTGTTTGTGAACTTTTGAGTCTTTTTTTCTGCCCTTACCCTATCAGCCATATTTTTAAGCATGGATTTTTATCTTTACCGTTCATAAATACAAATACTTTTACAGACTCTCAGCATAACACCACAGACTCTAAGTTCTTCCTTTTTCACATATTAGAAGAGTGTAGTGCTTTGAAAATCAAGTTTATAGTTGTGAAAACTTTTCAGTTGAGAATATAAATTTTATTATAACTTTGTTTATTTGGTTTAATCAGAAGTGCTTGCAATTCAGCTGTCTAGGTCCAGGGTTGTCTCACTTAACAAATGTTTCAGAAGTCATTACTTAGTTATGGACTAACCACTTTACATAACTGTATACTCATAAAAAGTGTCATAGATACTTAAACAAAGCAAATAATGGAAATGGAAAATTACACTTATCCCCATAATGCAAAGCACTGTGGGAAGAATATTCAAATAAACATAAAATAGTTTAGACTGGTTCTGCTTTAAGCATACATTATGGAGTCTGGGTAATTTTATATTTCCTTGAAACCTAGCTTTATTGCTAATGCCCTTTCCACGTGACCCTTGTTCAGTGCTTTTGTGTTGTGGGTCTTTGACATTATGTGAATCATCTTTATTAATTGACTGTTCCTAAGCAAACAGTTACTTACTACAATTGAATGAATTGAGAGAGGGGTCTGTTGTATGGTTCTCCAAATAATGGGCCCTATGCACTAGTGGTTGGGAAGTACACACAAAACATATGTATCCTACCAGCTCTGCTCTGCACCTGCGCCCAGATGAGCACCTACCGGCATGCACAATCACCGGTCTCCAGAACACGTCCCCTCCCCTGCCCCCCCGGAGTGAGTGAATCAGGATAATACAAAGAAGCATAGTATTCTTATGTGAGAAAGGATTCTAGATCCATAATGTCCACCCCCTTTCATAAGCAGGAAATAGTAAATACATTGTATAAACATGTACTACTTTACATTATACAATGAAAACTCAAAAATAAGATTTTTGATTGGCTAAATGGGTCTTTCCAACATGAGTAAATTCCTGCATAACTCATGAAAAAAGATCCAGTTAGCTCTTCACAAATCTAAAGCAAAACTGAAAAAGAAATATATCTGGCTGCCCAAAATGTAAACATTTTGACTGCCATCTCTGTTTTGGCTAACTCGCTCCCACTAATGCTGCAAAAGCTGTTGGTAAATCCAAACAAAAGAAAATGCCACAACTTAACACCAGCTTCAGATTGAACCCCCACCTGCATGTCAAGTCTGCACTTCTGTCTGTTCCAGTAACAGATTTCACCAAACTGCTATAGCACCATGCTCATACCAGGCTTTCTCAACAATCAGACTTTCACTGGTACCAGGCTCTCTGTCTTAACTGCTGCTCACAGCTCACAAAACCCTCCAGTGAAATTCAATTTCAGCACTTTCATCTCTCTCTCTCTCTCTCATAGTATAAAAACAAAAATTAACAATTAAAATCAAACATCATAAAATCACTGTGTCTATGTGTGGTGCTGGAGGGTTTTTTAGGGACTGGGCAGGAGTTCTCCCACAAATAAATTATTCCTAGCAACAGGGCATTATTTTATTCTAGAGGAAGAATGTTACACTTAAAATAACAGGTTTTGTTTTATAAAATAGAAGTTTCAATTTTTTTTAAATCCTGTATTTCTTCACATTGTATAATCACAATAATTCATTCTAGGATGTGGGTAATGCTAGTATTTATCCACTTCTGTTGTGGATTTGGCACATGACCTGTGGTCTCGTAACCAAACCACAACAGACTTGAGTAAATCCCACAATAACCCACAACCTGTCATGGATTATTGCTTAAATATAGAATAGTGAGAATAGGAGAAGTGATAACTCCACATGGACAACAGATCCCAGGGTGTGATGGGACAACATGGGCAGATTACATGGATTATCAGTCTTTTTTGTTCTCATCATCAGTGCATCTATGGTTCTACCAGGCAGTCAGCACTTCATGTGGGCAGTTCACTACAGAGATTCAGCCAGCTTGCCTCTTAAAAATCAGCCCAGTTAAGAAAGCAGCTGCCTGGTGGTTGAGACGATGAATTCTCCTGCTCTGTTCATCCTCTCCCCACCATGATCACAAATGGGAACCCCTGTATTCACAAACTAGCTGCCCCACTACTTAAACAGCAGCTTATACCTGGCTGAAGAAGCTGATGGTGAGTCATGAGGACAAGATTTCCTGCTCTGCATGTCCTCCTCCCCCACAATCATCAACTGAGACTGAATCTCTCCAGCTGCAGCACCTTCTCTGGAGTTGTGAAGCTGCAACCCACACCATGGATCCCATAACTTAGACAATCAAACATGTGGGTGGACAGTGCACTTCAAGCCCTTCATATTCTCTATCTTCCTAGCAGTCCTCCATGCTGGGGTCTGGAGCACAAAGGGCCACAGAGAAAATGGCATCAATCAGAGACTACTAAGCAATCAGCCATAGGAGGCAGTCAGCAGTCGACCACTCTGCTCATCTCACCAAAACTGGAATAATCCTTTGAACTAAGGTACTGTACACAGCTACATCACTTTCTGATAGACTGTGTGCAAAATTGCCACTTAATTAGTATTACTGTGTCAATATGCTGATTAAAGACCATCCTCACTATATGGTTCTGTTGTTACTCTGCTTGCTGTTACCCTATTACTTATAATTCCTGGTAGCACTGTACTGGCCAACTTAAGTTTTTCTTATGTAGTCCTTTAGTTAACCCGTAGAATCAATGCTACATCCTATCTAGATGGTAAGTATATCTGCAGTCTCAAAGAGGCCCGAAGCTACCAGGCCCTTCCTTGCCATTGTTTAATTGGGCACAGTAGGCAGTCTATTGTACAACCAGGACTCCCGCAGAACCTTGTGTGTCCAGTCCTATAGTTACCTGGGCTAAGTGGATTCTCTGTACTGCTAGTTAGGCACACTACTGTAGCCATTGCCACCAGCTGCTCCCTATCTGGGAGAAGAGTTTTTCTCTAAACCTCTGACATGTCCACCACTGTAATCATCTTACCTAGCCTACCCCTTACCTACAGTAAGTAGTTTACTCCTCCACACTGGCCACTCAACCCCTTTGCCGCCTGAACAAAGCTGTTCACCAAAGTAAAATTTGTTTCATTTGTCTCTTACTCTCCCTCTGTGGAGGGGTTGACCTTACTCATACTGATTCCAAAAGCATGCACTGTGATCTACCAGCTACCTATGAATGTTTATGGGATACAGATTCTAGGAACATATGATGATCAGCTATTGTTATGCAGGCTTCTGCACAGTTAATACACCCCTAGGCTACAAACCATTTTTATTCTGTGTCTACTTCATCTCTGACATTTGCAGAATAGTCCCCAAACTTCCCCTCAGGATTAGGCACAGTAACCAAGTAAATTATCCTCTCTGCATTTAAGCAGATAGTTCATTATTGTACTGTTTTTGTGTTACAGATCTGTGGAGCTGAACCCTGGCTCCCCTCCCCTCCACTTAATATTATTCTGTCTGAGTACATAGAATGTAATGCACTACAATTTATTACACTCAACATCCATAGTATACTAAATAAATTGGATAGCTTAAAAACATGGGTTTATCAAACAAAACCATGTATTTTGCTACTGACAGAAACCTGGCACAACAATTCCACTGATTCCAATTAGTTTAGTTGTTGTATTGGTCCTTGTAAGAACAGATCCAGAGGCAAATGGTTTATACCTTTTTTTGGACCAACACAGATGTTACAAAAAGAAAACTGTGCCTAAGTTTTTGGACCAACCTACAAATCCAGAACTGGAAAAACTACAGAAAATAATTAAAGATCTACAGCCACTACTGTCTGAAGATGAGACTCTAAAAATATGTTTCCCACTCCACCAGTGCTTGCCTTCTGCCAACTACCAAACCTGAAGCAGAAACTGGTATGAAGCAAACTTCCCACAGAGCTCCAGCTAAGTGATAAAGGCCTCTGTTTTTCGTTTTTTACTGGAAAATCCAGTAAAATTCCAGAATTAGGGCTGCCTAAAGACCGGTTAAAACAAAGATTTCATGGAATCTGGCATTTTATAGTTGATCAGTAAATCTACAAAACTTGTGTTTTTCTTTTAATTCCTTCCTGTACTATTTTTGATTTGCTGTATTTAATGCTCTGTATAATAAGCCTTCTTTAATCCTGATTATTTATGCACATACTAAAAGAATGATAGCAGAATCCCTCTAAAATCCAGAAATTAGAGTAACAATCACCAGTACAATTCTGGAATCTGAAGTCTTTAAAATGGAATTTCATTGTTATAATCATCGTAAATCAGTGGCCTTGTCCATAATCTCTTTAAGGTTTTCAAAACTATAAAGCTTAATATTATCCTAAACTCACCAACATTGGCATTGCTCACTCAAAAGTGATTTGTTTTCAAAACTACTTATCCCCATCAGCAACAGGTAAATGCCGAAGGCTGCATCACAACTTGTGTTCTCATAAATAAATAAATAATGATGCCCCCAAAGGCTTCATTTTGTAACCACTTATTTTCATGATGCAGAGAACAGACAGAACACCAGGAGGAAGGAGCTACTGGTATAACTAAAACTTCTGTACTGGGACTAAGAACTAGAAATCTTGTACTGGGACCTTCAATTTAGGGTAAAAAAAAAAACTGTGTTTGTCAGAGGTAGTTGAAGTAAATTGTTATCTGTCATCTGTGTACTTATCTAAGTGCTTGTCACAGGTGTCAGAAGGGAATTGTTATCTGTGAAATTAACTAAGTGTAGAAAGATTTGCAAAGTAGGGGGAGTGGCTTAGCTAGAAGGAGCCAGGTTAAAACCAGATTTAAGCACTGCCCTAGACAGCTTCTGCCAGAGAACAGACAGAACACCAGGAGGAAGGAGATACTGGTATAACTCAAACTTCTCTCCTGGGACTATATTGCCCTCCTTCCCTCCCCTCCACCCCCCACCCTAAACCAGTTCTACTTTTATAGGCACAGGATTTAACTGACAACAAGAACTTCCTGTTTGGGAGCAGGAAGTGAGTATCACAGAGCCACCAAAGACTCACCATCCTAGAAGGGCAAGAGTAGCTCTTCGTCCCCCCCAGCTGCTGGAGGTCTGACTCTGAGCAAGTAAGGAGACTACTGAGAAATATAGGAACTTCTTGTCTTAGAACAGGAAGATCAGGAGCTAAAAGTGCACAGAGGCAGTAAGTAAGTAAGTAGGGAAAAAAAGAAAAAAAGAAAATAAACAAATAGAGGAAAGAGTAAGTATTCCAAACAACAGTTAGGGGACCAGAAAAAAGACATGATGGGAGTGGTGCAGTGCAGTGGCTGTGGAGCAGCAGTCTTCTGGGAGATGTTCTGGAGGATGCAGTGTTGTCCCATCTGCAGGCACCCGTCTGAGCTGAGGGAGGAGGTTGCTCATCTCCAGTCTGAATTGGCCAGGATTTGTGGGACCTCCTCTCCCATCCAGGGACCACCAGGGTCACTGCCGTTGCCTCAGACGTTGCCAAGAAAGAGGAGTGGTTGGACCACAGTGGGCTCAGGGAGGGTGAGGGTGGTGGAACAGAGGCACATCCTCCAGTTGTATCTCTCCACACCTCTATGCCATTCTGGAAAAGTGTGGTTCCTCTATGGAGGCACCACAGTGGAGACCAAGGAGGATGCTGGGAACCTCCACAAAGGAGACCCACAGGAGAGTGGCATGGGACCCCACAGGGGAAGGAAACAACTCCTGATGGGGGACTCCATTGTTAGGAAGGTAGAACTGGGGGGAGGAAGGGGAGAGGGAGGTAAGATGCTTGCCTGGCACCATGGCTTGGAGGGATAGGGAGTGAATCCTCAGGATCACAGAAGCAGCTGCATAGGGGAGGGAGCTGGATGTCATTGTCCACCTAGGGACAAATGACCTGGCTAAGAAAGGGATCAGAGCAGTTCAAGAAGTGTTTGTGGAGATGGGGAGGGGCCTTAGACAAATAGCACACACGGTAACCTTCTTGGAGGTGGTGCCTGTCTATGGAATGGATGAGGCTAGGGTGCTTCACACCATGGGATTCAATCAGTGGTTGAAAAACTGGTGCAGAGCTCAGGGATTTGGCTTCATTGGGGACTGGAGGTCCACCTGGATGGATGCAGGCCTATACTGGTGTGATGGTCTGTGTCTGTCCAGGAGGGGAACCAGGATCCTAGGTGATAGTTTTAAATACTTCATTGGCAAGCATTTGAACTAGCCAAGGAGGGAGAGGCACTGGAAAGGAGCAAGGAAATCCTAGCCCTCCCAAAATCAGGGTACTAAGTGAGGTAGACACCAACTTAGAAATGTCAATAGGGAGAAGTGCTGGGGTAAATGGAGAAAGTGACAAGTGCAATAAGGACAGGGAAGGGGCAAAAAGGGGTAAGGCCATCAAGAAATGGAGGGTAATGGGTACTGACAGCCGTAGTCTGGGCAACAGGCTCCCAGAACTGGTGGCCTTGATGGAAGAGGGATGCCTGGATATCGTAGCAGTCACAGAAACATGGCACACAGAGAACCATGACTGGGATGTTAACATACCAGGGTACACAACCTACAGGAGAGACAGGGAGGGCAGAAGAGGAGGGGGAGTAGCTCTCTATGTAAGGGAAGGAATAAAAGCAACTGAACAAAAGAGTAAACCTGGAGAAGAGGAGGCACTATGGGTCACCTTAGAGACTGGAAATGGCACCACAATCTGCACAGGGGTTGTATACAGACCCTCATGTCAGAGGGAGGGAATGGACAAGGATATGATAGAAGGCATACTTAGGATGGCAGAGAAAGGGGAGATACTGTTGATGGGGGACCTTAATATGCCAGATGTTAACTGGAGCACCTTTGCTGCAGCCACATCCAAAAGCAGGGCCATTCTTGATGCCCTTCAGGTGGCATGCCTCAGGCAGCTAGTTTTGGAACCTACTCATGATGGAGCAATCTTAGACATCATATTCTCAAATGGGGACAGTGAGAGGATCTCAGATCTTGAAGTGGGTAGCCATTTGGGAATAAGTGACCACCAAACAGTGTGGTTCACGATAAACTCAGCTACAGAGTCAAGCCATACAAAAGTGAGAGTTCTGGACTTCAGGAGGGCTGACTTTGGCAAGATGGGAGAGTGCCTTAGAAAAACACTAGCAAACAGGCTAGAAGGAAGGGTGGAGCAACAATGGGAAATATCAAAACTGCCATCACAGCGGCAACAAGCTTTTGTGTGAAGCAAATAAACAAATCAAAATGAAAGAAAAAGCCACTATGGTTCTCAAAAGAAGTGGCGGTGAAGGTTAGGGAGAAAAAGATAGCCTTTAGAAAGTATAAGGAAACACAGAAGGAGCAGGACAGAGAACTGTACCAGTTAAGGCAGAAGGAAGCAGGGAGGGTAGTCAGAATAGCAAAGGCACAAACTGAGGAAAAGATAGCCAACTCGGTTAATAAGGGGGATAACACCTTTTATAGCCATATCAGGGAGCGTAGAAAGACAAAGGGAGGGATAGTGAGGCTAAATAGAATGGATGTGGGTGGGCAGAGAGTGACAGTGAAAAAGCAGGGATACTGAATGAATACTTCTGTTCAGTATTCACAAAAAAGGAAGTGGGGGAGGTGCCTAATCCAATTAACAGAAGCACTCTGGAGAAGGGGTCGATCCCAGTCCTTTCACAGAAGAAAGGGTTCTGAAAGAACTCCTAAAACTGAAGGTGGACAAAGCAATGGGGCCAGATGGAATTCACCCCAGAATTCTAAAAGAATTAAGCAGAGAACTAGTATGGATTTTTATCTTTACATGTCATCAATACAAATACTTTTATAGACTCAGCATAACACCACAGACTGTAAGTTCTTCCTTTTTCACTTATTAGAAGAGTGTAGTGCTTTGAAAATCAAGTTTATAGTTGTGAAAACTTTTCAGTTGAGAATATAAATGTTATTATAACTTTGTTTATTTAGTTTAATCAGAAGTGCTTGTAATTCAGCTGTCTAGGTCCAGGGTTGTCTCACTTAACAAATGTTTCAGAAGTCATTACTAGTTATGACTAACCACTTTACATAACTGTATACTCATAAAAAGTGTCATAGATACTTAAACAAAGCAAATAATGGAAATGGAAAATTACACTTATCCCCATAATGCAAAGCACTGTGGGAAGAATATTCAAATAAACATAAAATAGTTTAGACTGATTCTGCTTTAAGCATACATTATGGACTACGCTGACTATGCTTTTTAACAAATCATGGGAGGATGGTGTGGTACCTGAGGACTGGAAGAAGGTGGATGTGATTCCTCTTCACAAAAGTGGGACGAAGACAGAGGCAGGAAACTACAGACCTGTCAGTTTGACCTCTGTTGTAGGGAAAGTGATGGAATCACTTCTGAAGGAAATAATTGTTGAATACCTAGAGGCCAGTGGGGCACAGGACCCAAGGCAGCATGGATTCACAGTGGGAAGGTCATGTCAGATGAATCTAGTTGTTTTTTGACTGGGTGACCAAAGTAGTAGACCAGGGAGGGACTGTGGACATGGCCTACCTAGACGTTAGCAAGGCATTTGACACAGTCCCACACAAAAGATTAGTAGTCAAATTAACCAGCCTTGGAGTGGGTCCCAGGGTGGTAGCCTGCAAAACATTGGCTGAAAAACAGGCACAAAAGGTAATTGTAAATGGAGTCCACTCTGAAGAAAGAGGGGTTACTAGTGGGTACTGCAGGGTTCAGTCCTTTTTAATGTCTTTATAAGTGACATTGCAGAGGGACTGGAAGGAAAAGCATGCCTCTTTGCAGATGACACAAAGATCTGCAACAGGGTTGATACACAAGGAGGCATGGAAAGGATGAGAAGGGCCTTGACAAGGTTGGAGGAATGGTCAGAAGTATGGTAGCTTGGATTCTATGCAACGAAGTGCAAAGTAATGCACCTGGGAAACAAAAACCCAGGGGAAGTTTACACAGTGGGGGGGTAGTAACAACAACAAAAATGGAAAGGGACCTGGGGGTAATCATATCAGATGACCTTAAGGTTGGCAAGCAATGTGAGAAGGCGGTAGGGAGGGCTGGGAGGAATACTGGGATGTATAGGGAGAGGCATCACCAGCAGAAAACAGGAAGTTGTTATCCCCCTGTACAGACAGTTGGTGAGACCCCATCTGGAGTACTGTGTCCATTTCTGGAGACCCCATCTCTGCAAGGACATAGACAGGATGGAGGCAGTTAAGAGGAGGGCAACTAAAGTGGTGCAGGTCTGCAAGAGAAGCCATATGAGGAGAGGCTAAAGGAGCTTAATATGTATACCCTTGAGGAAAGGAGGGAGAGGGCAGACATGACAGAAACGTTTAAGTACCTCAGTGGAATCAACAAAGTCCAAGAGGGTAGCATCTTTCAGAAAAAGAGATGCGCAAGAACAAGGGGACACAATTTGAAGATAGAGGGGGGATGGCTCAGGGGCAATGAGGAAGTATTTTTCACAGAGAGGGTGGTGGCACATGGAACAGCCTTCCTGAGGAGGTTGTGGGGTCTAAAACTGTGGGATAATTCAAGAATGCATGGGACAGACATAAGGCACTTTTTGTGGGGGTAGGAAGAAATAGGCTGTTGGTTAAATAGAATCTGCAGCTTATCCTCTAGGTAGGGAAATGGACAGACTAGGTGGGCCAAGCGGTCCTTATCTGCCGTCAAAGTCTATGTTTCTATGTTTCTATGATCTGCACTAGTGATCTGGGTAATAACCTTGATAATGTCCTGATTCAATAGAACGCTGAAGACACTGTCCTTTACATTGTTAGACCCTCTCGAAGTATAGTAGTAAAAGACATGCAAGTTGCCTTTGATAAACTCCACCATAACTTAAACTCAGTTAGACACATAGATACTGTCAGAAGATAAGGGCCACCAGGCCCATCCAGTCTGCCCATTTATGCTACCTGATGAAGCTTCCAGTGACCTATCGTGTCACTGGCTTTAGCTTTTTCGTCTCATCTCTAATATTCCTTTATTCCTGTCCCTTGCATGTTTGAAGCCTGCCACCGTATGGGTGGCCACCACTTCCTGGGGTAGGCTATTCCATGCATCCACCACCCTCTCTATAAAAAAGAACTTCCTGACATTACCCCTGATGCATCCACCCATCAGTCTCATATCATGACCTCTTGTTCTGGCACTACTTTAAAACTGGAATATGTTGTCCCCTGATAATTGTTCAATAATTCAAAAACTAGATTTATGGTCTTCTCATCCTCTGTAAATACAAGACTTCATGGCCCCATGCCAGTTATCACCACACTGGCAGGAGAGCAAATGGAGATGTTGGATAATTTCAAATACCTTGGGCTGTGGTTGGACAATAGACTGTATTTTTCTACCCTATAGATTTCCTGTGTAAAAAGCTTTGTATGGAGCTAGGTTTCTATTTCTGAAACAAGTTTTGTTTTCCTCCAGATGCTAAAAGAAACACAGAAACATAGTAAGTGTCAGCTGAAAGGATCAGTAGGCCCATCTAGTTTGCCTTATTTTCCCTGCGTATTTCTGTATCCTGGACCCCACCTGGTCACAAGCCTCCCTCCCTCCTCCCTTACCTCTGCTTATTCCTCACTTGTCCTCACTTGTAGTTATCCTAACATCTATGTTGGCTGTACTGCAAGAGCTCTTAAGGAGTGGATTCAGGAGCATGTAGGCTGTTAGTTAACTAGGATCTGCAGCTTATCCAATAGATAAGGAAATGGGCAGACTGGGTGGGTCAAGCGGTTCTTATCTGCCATCAAAGTCTATGTTTCTATGTGCGCTCTATTTATAGAGCTGTTCTGAACACACCCCATGGTCAACATTTTGCAGACTGCCGTTATAGCAAAACAGATGGTTTTAGCTTCATGGTAACAGCACATGTTGTTAGAAATCCTAGGGGAGGCAATTGTAAAAATGTGCTCCTATAAAAAGAATCCTGCTGGATATATGGCTCTATGTCATTTCGGTGATGCCATAACAGTGCATGACAATTTCAGCGACTAAATTACAGCGCATCAAATTTCGGTGACTGTGTTTTTTAGTGACTGCTAATGTCAGTGAAATATACTGCAGACAGTGATAGCAGCAAACATCACAAACAGGCCTGCATTTGAAAATTAAAGGTGAACCCTAATAAATAGGCCATACGAGAATAGATTTCATATTCACCAACATCCTGGACTATGCGCTCTGTTAGATCTCGGTAGAAGGTAGCAGGACAGCGATACTTGTGCCCATCTGCACACCACCAATAAACTTTGTTGGCCACCTCTTTGTCCCTCCAATATATGAAGCCACCATAGACAAGCAATGGCATGCCCCCTTGACTTCTCAGGTACTCCACAGCCATCTTGCACGATGGGGCTGCCATCCATTAGCATCCTATTTATAGCATCATTAACAACAGCTGCCACCACTTAACACGGCAATCTAATTTGTTGCTGTGATGTATGACCAGGGCTGTGCCCCTCTACGCTGAGGGGGAGCTCAGTTGCCCTTATATTTAGGATATCAACTCCAAGGTGCACTTGGACACAGAGGGGGTATTTAGCAAGGCTGTGCTTGCTAAATAATAGTATCACTGAACTTTCCAAGCACTATTATTACTCAGTCACTGTAATGCGGCACTCGCTATAATTGAATACGTTAATATGCATTTGCTAAAATTACCTTGCTGTAATTGCCTTGCCGAATTGACATGCTACCGGATATACATACTGAGGGCTGTGATCCCAAATGGTCTCAATGATTAGATAGATATTTTGCCTTATGTGAGAAAATGATGAAATAAAATAAATCAATAAGATGTTGTAGCTATATTATAGGAGTGCAGCAGGGCCTCTATAGTTAGGGTTGAGTAGACTGTTCAGTGTTAAACCCCTAAATTTGCACATGAATATCTTTGGCACCATTTGAAAAAATGAGCTGAAATTTTGTATGCGTTGTCTAGGAGGCAAGATGTTAATCTGTGGAAATTTTTGCATTGGCAGCATATGCGATTTCTGAGATCTGCATGTGTCATTTTTTGTAAACTTTTTAACTATATCGAACATGTTTTTTTTTTTGCTGTCCCCTACAGCCTACATGGCAGATAATTTTTTCCCAAAACTTGCAGGGCACACGTGCCATGTCACGAGGCAGTGCCTTTGTCAGGTCTGGTGAAAAAATATTCAAGGGCTCCCGAGTTATAAGGCTTTTAAAATTAGTGTTTTCCAACCTTTGTGTGCGCAGTAGGGGGTTTCAGATAAGGTTCTGCAGTGAAAATAAAAATTTGGTGCTGTAGATGGTATTTTTTGGTTTCACACAACTGAACTGGCAAGGCGCCAAATGTTTTTTGTGCTGTGCCAACCTCCATCTTGTTCATTCTTTTCCATGAACTGACAAACGTGGAAAATGCTTAAAAGTGCTGGAATTTGTAAAAACAAACATCAGAACCTAGCTAAACAGGAGCTGTTTACCTAGATTCTGATGTTTGTTTTTTGACATTATGACCAGCAATACATTTTCTGGGCAACCCAGATCCTGGGTACCCAGCTTAACAAGAGAAGCACTTCCCCTGTATTCACTGTATAAGAACAGTGGGAATTTCTTCACTTATGTAGCCACAGCTGAACTCATCCTGCCAACTGCAGTGTGAGCTGCCCTTTTCCCTGGTGTCTAGTGGCGCCCCTCCAACCCACTGATCTTAGTTCCAGCTTTTCCTAGTGTCTAGTGGCACCTCCCACCTGCACATCACCTCCCTGTTTTTTCTTATATTCCCTGATGTCTAGTGGCACCCCTCACCATCTCACTGCCGGCAAAACAACTTTGTTCACATCTGAAATAAAGAAAACAGTTACTCAATGTTTTTTTTTTTTGAAACCTGTAAAAAAGAAATTGCCCTCACTGATCAGCCCTCTCACCCCACCTCCCACTTAGCACCCACCTCCCTACACCCACAGTACACCCCCATACACCTTCACTCACCTCAACTTGTCCCAGGTTTGAGATCCACTCTCCCAGTGAAGACACCTCTAGCTGCCGGAACCAAAGACTGTAATATGAGAAACTATGGTAAATGCAGTTCAATGTATTTCAATGGGGGTTCAACTTTTATTCATAACTCAACCATTATTTTGACATTTTCACACCAAATTTTCAATATAGCCATTTGGGGCTCCACCTTATGAACAATATAATTGATGTTACACAAGTCTCACCCAAAAGGTGATTTTACAGTCTCTTGGTGAATTCTCCATTCAGGTGGGATTTGTATAATGATAGTCATATTGTTCATGAGGTGGAGCCTCAAATGGTTATGTTAAAAGTTTGGGATCAAAATATGTAAAAATTCCAAAGTTATGACAATTCATTGCAATTTCACTATGCATGCTTGTAACTTTGGAAATCTTCAATATTTGGACCCCAGATTTTCAATATAGCCTTCTTATTACCCCACCTTATGTATGTAACAGCTGCCATTTTTAAAATCCTGGACAAAATGTGTTTTTGCACTTGTGGCATGGAGTGGCATAGTTGTGCAGAATTATGTTTTGTTGGAGATACGAAAATGTTGTGTATTGGGTACATGAGGTGGAGTAATAAGATGGCTTTGCTGACAATTTGGTCATTATTGTCCTATAAATGGAAGTGCAGGGCCCTCCAGGCCCTGTGCTTCCACAGCTACATACATATATGCATCTACGGCGGGATGGGAGTACAGGGACCAGAGGGCCATGCGCTCCCACATGCAATAAGGATACAAATATTCTATCTCAAAAAGCAAGGAAATAAACTGCAAAAAGCTACATTAATGCTCTAGTTAGGGTTATATCCACAAAAGTAGGGAAAATATGGCATTAGAGTTTCCAAACCTAACATCCCACCCCGAAGTTGCACACACCAACAAGTGTTGATGTGTGCCATGTGGTTGTCAGCCCTAATGCTCACCCCCATTCTTTTATACTGTACCGATCTCAGCTTATTTACTTATGCAATGGGGTGAGTGTAAGTGCTGATGACCCGAAGGCACACCCCCGATGCCTGTTGGTGTGTGCAGCGTGTGGGTTGGGTGTTAGGTTTGGAAACCCTAACATCAAATTTCTCTACTTTTGTGGCTGTAACCATAACTATTTTTTTGCTATATATATATATATATATATATATATATATATAGACACATGTAGTATACTGAAATTTAAAATGAGATTTCTATATATCAAACAGTTTGCTTACTGTAAGCAATGTGACGAGAGTGTTGCTAACCGCCCCTTCTCTGTTAACGTTTGTCCATTTCAGGTTCAGTTTGTTCTCCTGTCTTACTGTCCTTACAGATAATGCATAGTTTACTGTTTCTAGCCCTCAACCATCCCTCCTTCCCTCTCCCAACCCCCCCCCCCACTTTTACATAATGGATTATCTTTACATTTTTTTACAGTTATTTTCATATAATGCACATTGTTATACACATGTTTTAATTATTGTAATGTAAATGTTTTGATCATTTACGCACTTTAACATGTAATGATTAATACAAACTAGTCCCTGTTTTGGGGATTTTTTGCAGCTGAGATTGCTATAATACTATAATAGACATAATTAAGCATTCTGTATTTAGAGACTTAAATGTTTTATACATGATTGAATTTTCAGATACAGTATACGTTATAAATTCAGTGATAAAATGCATTCCTTACTTGTGGACCTGTAAGCACCAATGCTTCTATTTATCTAACCTCTATTTTTAAGTAGATACCCTCATTTTCTCTTGTTCCCCCAGTTTATGGGTATATGCTCTGAAACTATGATTTTATCTATGTACAGTTAGTTCATATAACAATATGTATGTATTTTTTAACTATGAAATAACTTACTTTTTCTATATGCACTTCAAAGGATAGTAAACAGTGTACAGTTCAGCTGCCTCTTTTAGAGAAAAACAATTATAATTTTTTACATGTAAAAAGGTATTAGATAATTGTTATTATGTTTAGTGGTTGTAATAGTAGGTGTCAAACTGGCATGCTGCACATGGTGTTTATCTTGTAATTTGTCCCAATTATTATTGTAATATTTCAGTGAGTGAGACACTTTTGGAAAGCCACACCCCCGACAAAGCTTCTCATCTTAGACGTGAAGTGTAAGGTTTTGTGCACCCCCTCACCCACCACAAGCGCATGGCATATTTGTGTACCTGTATGTCACATCTGCCAGGATCTGTTGTTGGATAATCCCATGAGAAACTTCGTACCTTCACAGTAGGCAAGCAGCATTCATGATGGCTGCCTCGACATCTGACCTGGAAGCCATTTTTGTATTCATTCCAAACAGCCAGTACTTACATGAAAAAATAATCACACTAAGAAAAATGAATAAATTAATCTGATCACAACTCTGTCATCCCTCCCCCAGAATATTAAGGTGTGTCTCTTTTGGGCATTTCGCAAGAGACACTGTCATTCATGTATGGACTGGGAAGTGCCAAATGTATCCTGTCTGCAGTTGCCCTGCCTACATAACCCATCCACATTGGTATTTTCTGAGCCATTGTGGTGCTGAATAGTCATGTTACGCGACTATAGTATCAAACTCCAGCACAATAATTTTATATTTTTCTCACCATTCATAGGGAGCCTTGTCAGGGGATTATGATTTGTGCCCACAGTGAACTCCCATCCATAGAAATATAGCTGCAGCTTCTGAAGGGCCCACATTATCCCAAGATACTCCATCTCAGTTGTGGTAAATGTATCCACACCAATGGCTTCTCCTCCCCCGTGGTGTAATCTGGCTCAGGACAGTGAGCAGCTCATGGTCGGAGGCACGTACATGCACAATGAACTTGAGATCATATTTGGGACTAGCGAGCATGGACAAACCACATAATGCCTCCTTCAACTGCCAGAAATCAAACTCACAGTCCTCCTTCTAGAGAACTTTCTCTGGCAGTTTCTTTTTTGTCAGGTCTCACAGGGGCTTGGCCATATCAGTATAGTGAGGAACAAACCTTCTGTAGTATCCAGCTGTCCCAGAAATGCCCTTACCTGTTTCTTCATTGTAGGCGAGGGTCAGGCCTGGATGGCCTCAGCCTTCACAGACTGAGGATGGATGCATCCACTGCCCACCTTGTACCTAAGGTAGAACAGTTCTGCCATGCCTATCTGGTATTTTGCCACCTTAACTGTCAGCCCTGCAGCTTTCAGTCAGCAACACCTCCCTCACGTGCCTGTCATGATCCTCTTATGTCTGGCTGTAAATGGCTATATCATACATGTACACCAGTGCATGTTCACCTGCCCAGACAGGATATGATCTACAAGCCACTGGAAGGTTGTGGGCACATTCATTATCCCAAATGTCATTACTAAAAATTCAAATAAGTGAAATAGGGTGACAAAAGCTGACTTCTCCCTGGCTGCAGGTGTGAGAGGTATCTGCCAGTAGCCCTTTGTCAGGTCGGTTGTGGTCAGGAACCAGGATCCACCCAGCCATTCTATGGTTTCATCTATTCTGGGTATGGGATAGGCATCTGTCTCCATGCAGCTGTTGAGCCTCTGGTAATCAACATAGAACTGTGTGGTAGCATCCTTCTTGGGGATCAGAATTACAGGCAAGGATGAGGGGCTACTGGACTCCTGGATTACTCCAAGAGGAAGCATCTCTCTGAGCTCCTCCTGCATGGTCTGCTTAATTCCCTCTGGTACCCTGTGCCTTATCAGCACTTGGGTCACAGTGTCCATATGGTGTTCAGGCATTGTGGTGTACCCCAGTTTCCATATGAATATTTCCCCAAATGCTCACTGCACCCCCTTCATCTCCTCTGCCTGGACTAGTGTCAGCTGCTCTGAGAGGGTGAGGTTATCCATTGAGTACCCCTCCCATACTTCCCTGATGAGGTACACCAATGAGTCAGGCCTCATTTTCCTCTTCTGGCATACTGCACATAGGGAGGACCATTTTCTCCCTATCATAGTAGAGCTTTGTTATGTTACATGATATACCCTCTGACTGGAATTCCTGTCAGGCAGTCCCACTACATAGTTGACCTCACTCACTTTTCTAACTATGGAGAATGGTCCCTCCTATGCTGCCTGCAGTTTATTTTGTTGGACTGGGACGAGTACCACTACTCACTGTCTGACGTCTTACTCCCAGGCTCTGGCCTCACAGTTGTACTTGACTTTCTGCTGCTGTTGTGCAGTGGCCAAGTGCTCCTGGGCAAGTCTCATGAGCTCCCCAAGCCAGTGCGCGGGGATGCCATCTTGGCTCTGATTCTCACAAGCTGAAGAAATTAGATCCGTGATGGTGGAAGAACCCTTGGCAAATAGCGATCACAATACAGTCTGGTTTAAAATAACCATGGGCACTACAGAGGTGCTGTGCTTTCAGAAGGTTGGTTTTGGTAGATTGAGGCAAATAGTGAGGGATAAGTTAAACATCAGAGACAAGCCAGATATGGAGGACATATGGCAAGACATTAGGGATACCGTTCTAGAGGCAACAAGACTCTGCATCAGGACTACAACAACGGAAAATAGGTTTAAAAGACTACTGTGATTTTACCCTCCAGTAAGAGAGGTAATCAGGGCCAAATGGAATGCAAATAAATAGTTCAGGCAACATATAAGGGACAGGGAGTGGGAGGATTACACTCAGAAAAGTAAGGAGGCCAGGAAAATAGTGAGGGAGGCCAAGGCAGCAAAAGAGCTGCAAATAGGGGGGACCACGTGATGCAAGCTACCGGATAGTCGCTCCTCAGTACAACTCCAGCCTCCTATCTCTTTATATCCATTTTCTGGTATATTTCCTCGATCTCTAAACCTCTTATTTCACGTTATTCTGGTTCCCTACAACTTCGTGACCTTGCAGGGCAATTTTGAGAGAAAATGGACGTTTACATGAAAAAGCAACAGCAGAAACACACCACTCCAGTTACACCAGAGAAGGCCTCAAAAAAATTCCGGGCCTCGAATGGAGCAGAAAAGGGAGACGCTTTGATTCCAGGGGTGGATCAAGAGCCACTCACATTGTCTAGATTTCTGGAGGAATTTAAACCATTCAGAGATGAGATTAAGGAGATGGCATCAGAAATGAAATCGCTCATGAGAAAAATAGAAGAGATCACTCTCACTACCTCAGACAACACGACTAGGATCTTCTCGTTAGAGAAGCAAGTGGAGAGGTTTGAGCCTGAGATGGCAGCAATACACCAAAAATTGTCCAGATTCGAGGTTAAGCTTGAAGACCTTGAAGGTCGTAGCCGGAGAAATAATGTTGTGATTCTCGGGTTACCAGAGGGAGAGGAGGGCCAGAATACCATTGCTTTTACCCAGAAGCTGGTGGAGAAGATTGCAGGCCCTTCCCCATTTGGGGCCAAATATATTATAGAGAGAGCCCACAGGTCATTAAGACCGAAGTCCCCTCTTGGAGCAATGCCCCAACCTATAATTTGTCATTTCCTAAATTTCTTAGAGCGACAACATTTCCTGTACAAAGTGAGAGAACTCCAAGAAGTTCACTGGGAGCAAGCTAAGCTTAGAATAGTGCAAGATATTCCGGGTTCGGTACGTTTGAAGTGTGCGACATTTCATCCTGTTGTTTCAAAAATCATCGCGGCTGGACTTAAATTTCATATGAGATACCTGTCCAGGCTACAGGTACAGGTGGCTGGTTGCTGGGCTACCTACGAAGATCCAGAGGCAGCGTTTGCTGGTTTAAAATTAGCGTTTCCAGATCTCTTTAGGGACACATGAAAGGCCTCAGGTCGCTCCCAACAAGATGAGAATTGATTTGAGAAAGCTGGGCATTCATGCAATGGAATCTTCTGGAAAGAAGCGGTTAAACATTCTTGGACTCTCGTTTCAGACCGAACAAGGGGCAGAAAGGACTTTTCTCTTTTCATAGTGATCTAATTGTGGATACATGTTCTTATTTGTTTTGTCTGGGTCTGGGGTTTCAGGCCCTTCGATTTTCACAGGGCTCCAATCATGGATGTATATGCTTGTTTGTTTTGTCTGGGTCTGGGGTTTCAAGTAATTAAGTGATTTCTTGTTAGTCTTCGTGTTGGGAGAAAACAAAGCCTACTCAGCAATATTTGGTCTCCCCCTCCCCTGTGAGAGCTTGGTAAGGATGGGTTCGGTAAAAGGTTGTAGCTTTTGGGGAAATCCAATTACAAGGGCTGTGTTGTCCTTTCCCTTGTAAGGCATCAGGGTGCAGTTACACATTTGCAACACAGGAGGGAGCTTGTGTTTCATGCATGTTAAGTGATAATGGTTGCTAAGGCCGGAGAAAAGTTGGGATTTACTGGGGCAAAGGCACAGCAAATTGGAGGCGAGGAATGGGGGTCTGTCCCTATAGGGCTGGAAAGCTTATTGAGACAACGGCCCGCATAGTGAAAGTCATGTTTGGCTGAGGCCGACTTCCTGATCTCATGCCATGAGGTGCCTTTTCACATTCAACAAGCCATATGTCCTTGCAAGCCGTGATGTTTCTGGTGACAATGTCTTATCGATACTGGCTTGCTTCCATTGGTCTTCATTAAGGGATAGGCGATGGACACAAGGGCTTGTATTGTAGGGATGCTGAATCCTCTCTCTTTCTTTATTACCAACATCTCAAAAAGGGGGAATGTATTATAAATAATACGGGGTTTGGGGGACAGTTTTTCGCGGGGCTGGGGGAGGAGTAGTAAACAGAGTATTGCTGAACATTGTTAGCTTAAGAGGGGGTTTGGGTGGATGGCTTTTTGACTATGTTTTGGGGTTACTGAAGCTGCGGATTGTCTGAGGGATAATTGGGGTGGGGAGGGTCAGGGGCTCAATGGGGGTGGGAGACTGGGCACAGCAGATTCAGGGAATAGAATCACCTGTTACATGGTTGCAGTATATGTTAGATACCTTATCTGGATTTATACCTGACATAATAGATGGCTCAGAATATTAATATTGCTACGTGGAATGTGAAGAGGATCAGGAAAAAAACTGAAACAATGTCAGGTACTTAAACACCTGAGTCTGTTGTGTGCCCAGATATAATTTTTACAAGAATCTCACTTAGTGGATTCCGAAGTATTACAACTTTGGAGACAACAAATAGGTCAGGTTTTTTATGCTTCAGGGGAAACCAGTAGTTGCGGGGTCATGATACTGATTAATAGAGACATCCCATTTGTCCCTTCTCAGGTATTTAAGGATGCAGATGGCAGATATGTCTTCGTTCAGGGTACTATTTGGGCCATGCCATTGGTTCTAGGTAGTATTTACAGACCAAACACAGATGATCCCTCTTTTTTCATGAAACTGATTTCTACGATCCTTCCTATACTCCCTATTCCAATTATATTAGGGGGAGATTTTAATTTGGTCTCGGATCCGAGTTTGGATAGGTCGAGCATTGGGTCGAGGGGACTGTCACCTGGGCATAAGGCCTTTAAGGAAATGATGGATCAGTGTGGATTGTGTGATGTCTGGAGGGTCGCATATCCTAATATTAGGGAATATACCTATTGCTCGCCAGTGCATGGCACGCAATCTCGCATTGACTACCTATTAGTTTCTCATGAGCTCTTGCCAGGGGTACTGTCCACCTCGATCCAACCAGGTCCAATATCAGATTATTCCTTGGTCCTGGGTAATCTGGCTTTCCTTAACATTCCCAAAAGACAGACCAGATGGAAATTAAATGAACAATTACTAAAAGATGAAAAGTATCGAGGATTGGTGAAAAAGCAGATAGAGTTTTTTTTTTTCCACCAACCCAATAGATAGTGCAAGACCGGATATTTTATGGGGAGCCTTTAAGGCTTATATAAGGGGCATTCTCATTAGTCTAGCTACAAAGAGGAAGAGGGCACAGGAAACGGAGTTACTGTTCTTATTGTCTCAGATATGAGCATTAGAAAATATACACCCAGAAAAAATTTCTCAAGAGGAGCCACAGAAGCTATTAACATATAAAGATAAATATTTGGGAATGTTAAGAGAAAAGGCTGAGCTGGCTATAATCCGTACAAAGGCCAGTTTTACAGATCAAGGAAAAAAAACCGGGCATCTGTTGGCTCTACGTTTAAAACAACAAGAATCAGCAAGATTTATACCCCCAATAAGGTCACAGTCAGATGGGACCCTGAAGGTATCCCCTCAGAGATAGTCCAGGAGTTTGCTACTTTTATGAGCAATTATATAGGATATGGATAGTCCTCCACCCATTCAAAACTGGAGGAGTATCTCAGGAAGCACATCTTCCGCTACTATCTGACTCTCAAAAGAAATTCATATCTTCCCTTTATGACAGGAAGAAATAGTTGCTGTTATAAAGGACTTGCCTCTGGTAAAGTCCCGGTCCAGATGGGTTTTCGGCCTTATTTTATAAAGCTTTCAAGGAGCAATTACTACCCGTGTTGCATCGTCTCTATTTGCACATTTTTTCTGGAGAGACGGCAGATGCACATTTGTTTGAAGCATTGATAGTTTTGTTACCTAAACTGGACAAGGACCCAGAACTGGTTCAGAGCTATAGGCCAATATCTTTGCTGAATCAAGACGTCAAAATTCTCTCGAAGATACTGGCAGATAGACTAACCCTGGTTCTTCTGGATCTTGTGGGTATGTCTCAAGGGGATTTATGAGAGGACGGCATCTTCAGATCACTCTGCACTCTTCGCACGTCTTCTCAGAGTTCAGGGATGCCACATATCCTGCGGGGTTGGTCTCCCTGGACGCCGAGAAGGCATTTGATCAGGTTAATTGGACTTTTCTATTTCAAGCCCTTAAGGCATTTGAGTTCCCATCCATGTTCATAGATTGGATCAGGGCAATATACCGGTCTCCTACAGTGAGGATTTCAGGGAATGGGACCTTCTCCAAGTATTTTCGCTGCAGTCAGGTACGAGGCAGGGATGCCCTCTCTCTCCATTACTTTTCAATCTTTATTTGGAACCCCTTATTCAACATATTTTCAATAATGAAGGAATACAAGGTATTCCCATTAGGAGTGAGGTAGTGAAAATAACAGCGTATGCTGACGACCTCCTCTTACATTTGGCTAATCCGATAATATCTATCCCGAATATGCTAAGAGAGGTTAATAGATTTAGTAGTTTCTTGAATTACAAGTTAAATCCCAACAAGACATCCTTTTTCCCTCTTAACCATAAAGTCTTCAAGACTGATATCATTTCTCTGGGACTATGCTGGTCACCCCAGGCTATTAAATATTTAGGTATAAAATTAATGCGTAATCCTTCCTTGTGGTTTAAGGAAAATCTGGACCCTCTCTTGCAGGGTATTACTCAAGATCTTTAGAGATGGGACAAACTCCCGTTATCTTTATGGGGTCGTATTAATATAATTAAAATAAATGTGTTTCCCCACTTGTTATATCCTCAGTCACATCTTAACTCATTTGTCCCCTTAAGTTGGTTTCAGAAAACTCATAATCTCTTTACCAAGTTTATATGGTCGAGTAAGATCTCTAGGCTGGCATATCACAAACTAGCCGCACCCAAAAATGAGGGGGGGGGGTGCAGATTCCTTACCTGCCCATTTACTACTAGGCTAGTCATTTGGCTAAATACCTGAGATGGGTAAGACCGGGCCCAGATAACATGAACCCGGTTTGGCTTAAGATTGAATTAGATTTTTTCCAATCTATGAACATGGACCCCCTGACTATGCTCTATCTAAAAATTTCTCAGATGCAAGATATTAATAAATGTCCCACTATCATGAGTTCGCTAAGAGTACATTCACAATTGTGCTCCTTTCTGCGTTACAATCAAAGTAAAAATCTTGCTCAATCCATTTGGAATTTCCTGGCTTTCACCATAAACAAACAGAAAATCTCCCATTCATGGTTGCCTCATTTAGGAGAGGGGATAGTATCCTCATTTTTGGATGAAGTTGGAGAGTGGCTCTCATTCTCTCAGTTCATTTACAAGTTCCAAATTCTGGAGTCTCAGGTTTTTAAAGTGTTTCAAGTGAGACACTTGTTAACCATGGTTCTTGGGGCCACTCCACCCTGTCTAGCGGCCTTTGCATTGGTATCTGAACTTTCTTCTTTTCTCGTCTCCTCTGGTGTGATTTCTAAGATTAATCAAGTGCTGTTCCGATGGAGGTTTGGATGCGGTGGTGGCCCCACCAACTTTTGTGTTTCATTTTTTCCCCAATATACTTTTAAATGGTCCGTCCTCTGGATGTACTGTCATAAATATATATCTCAAAATAGATTACGTCTCATGCAGTTTCACATCCTGCATAACTTATACTATACCCCAACTAAACTGATGAAATGGGGCCTTCTTGATACCGATAAGTGTAATAAGTGTTCCCAGGACACAGGGTCACTTTTTCATCTATTCTGATCGTGTCCCTGGATAGCATCATTATGGGAGCATATAAAAACCAATCTAGATCCTTTATTGGGTTTACAAGAATTTTTTACACTGGATATTTGCCTGTTGGGGGATTTGTCTTCCATAAAGGTTAAAATCCAGCGATTTCACATATCCATGGTAGCGCGCTCAGCCAAAAAAATCATTCTTAGGCGTTGGAAAGAAAGGACCAGTCCAACATATCAGGAGTGGCTCAATGAGATTTTAGCAAATATACATACAGAGAAGGCTATTGCTAGCCCTCAAAACAGAGTACATAGGTATAAGGTTATCTGGGATCCCCTTCACACTTTAATTACGGTGGCATTGAAGTAATGCATAGTCGAGGTTACCACCTTAATTATTTTTAGTAAAGGTAGTTAGCGGGTTATAACAGTGCTAGAATGAACTGCTGTGCCGGGGGATTGGGGGCAGTATGATTTGTTTTATGAATCCTATGTCAAAGAGTTCATGACTGCCTCCTGTAATGTGGAAAATGTGGTGAATAAACTTTGAATTGAAAAAAAGAACAAAAGAGCTGCAAATTGCTCATTGAATCAGATCGGGGAGAAAACCTTTTTCCTCTATATCAGTGAAAAAAGGAAGAAGGGGGAGGAATTGTAAAGCTAAAAGTGGGAGATGAGGCTCTGGAGGACAGCGGACAAAAAGCAGAGGCACTAAATGAATAATTTTGCTCGATATTCATGAGGGAGAATCAGGGCCCACTACCAGACAGCAGTATCAGAGCCAAGACCAGAGGGGTTCAGGGAATGTGCACCCAGGAATTCACCACGGACCGAGTCAGGAAAGGCCTGTCAGACATCAGACCTGATAAGGCACCTGGCCCTGATGGTTTACACCCTAGAGTGCTAAGGGAGCATGCTGAAGAGCTGGCAGTGCCTCAAGCACACCTATTCAACAGGTCTCTGGAGTCAAGGGTAGTTCCAGGTGATTGGAGGGTGGCCGACGTAGTGCCACTGCACAAGAGTGGGAACAAGGAAGATACAGGTAACTATAGGCCAGTCAGCCTCACATCACTAGTGGGTAAACTTATGGAGACCCTTATCAAGCAAGATCTAGTGGAATACCTCAAAGTAAATCACCTCCGGAACTACAAACAACACGGGTTTGTGATGGGCTGATCATGTCAAATGAACCTTCATTACATTCTTTGACAAAGTGACCAAGGAATTGAACAGGAGTCATGCAGTAGACTTCCTTTACTTCGACTTCAGTAAGGCATTTGACACAGTCCCACACAGACACCTCTTAAAAAATCTAAAAGATCTTGGGGTAACAGAACAGATAGTAAAGTGAGTACGGAGTTTGCTGAGGGACAGAAAACAAAGGGTGGTAATAAATGGGGTGAAATCTAACGAGAGGCAGGTCACTAGTGGGGTGCCTCAGGGGTGGTTCCTGGGGCCGGTACTCTTCAATGTATTGATTAGTGACATCAGCAAGGGCATAAATGGCAACATCACCCTGTTTGTGGATGACACAAAACTCAGTGGAGGAGTGGATAGTATGGAGGGAGGCAGACAACTGCAGGAGAACCTTAAGAAGTTGGAAAGGTGGTCACAAATATGGCAATTAAACTTCAGTGCTAAGAAGTGTAAGGTGATGCACCTGGGTTGGGCCAACCCCAAGGAAGAATACTGGCTAAACAGAGTCCAGCTGAGCTCCTCTGCTGAGGAATGAGACCTGGGAGTCATCATTAGGGATGACCTCAAGCAGCAAAGTCAGTGCATTAAGGCTTACAGCAGGGCTCGCAAGGTGTTAGGATGCATTGGCAGGAGGATAAACAGCTGGGACAGGGAGGTGATACCAACACTTTACCTGTCATTTGTGAGGCCTCATCTGGAGTACCGTGTACAATTCTGGAGGCTTCACCTAAGAACGAACATTGATAGATTGGAAGTGGTCCAGAGAAGGGCAACAAAAATGATACATGGCCTTCAGGAAATCACCTATGAAGAGAGGCTTGGGGATCTGAAATTGTACTCGCTAGAGACTAGGAGGGATAGGGGCAATATGACTGAGACCTTCAAGTTCCTTAAATGCATCAACAAGGTGCCAGAAGTGCAGTTTTCTACCAGGAACATCAATTCTACTACAAGAGGGCATGAGTGGAAATTAAAGGGTAGCGTGTTCAAGAGGTACATCAGAAAGTATTACTTCTCAGAGAGGGTGGTGGAACCTTGGAATAGATTACCTCCCAAGGTGGTGACTGCAAAGACAGTATCAAGCTTTAAGCATGGGTGGGTCAAGGATTGGGAATAAACACATGGCACTGGCAAGGGCTAGGCTGGGTGTCTAGGAGGATAGAACACCGGTGCACAATAGGTCCAGGGATACCTCGCCTGAGCAGACTTGATGGACCACAGGTCCCCTTCTGCCATCATCTTCTATGTTTCTATGGTTCCTGAAATTCAGAATTTACTTCACAACAGATTCCCCTTCGGAGGCAAGTTTCCCCTCCCATTCATCTATAACTAAATCAAGGGTCCCCCTCGCCCTATGACCAGACAGGATCTCAAAGGGTGAGGACCCCATGGACTCCTGTGGGATTTCCCTGCAAGCAAACACTAGATAAATTTATCCTTCTAGATAAAGCACAATACTATAGAAACATCCTCTCCGACACCTGGAAGGATGGAAAGAACTTCTGGAGCAACCTTAAATAAATCATGGGGAAAGAATCCATGTCTGCCCCCTCCATACTGAATCTAGAAGGCATCCTAACCCTGGACCCGACCAAAATTGCCAATGCGTTCAACATGGCTTTTACCTATCTCAGCCATGTCCTGCCATCTAACTTCTTCAACCCACCACCTCTGGGTGCCTTTCCAAAGGGAACTCTTGGCCCGACTTCGGTACACCTACCTTTCTACTTCAAGGCAGTGACAAAAAATGAAGCCAGGAAATTCCTAACTAAGACACTCGGGAAAACCAGATATAGTGGAGACACTTTGGACATGAAGCTCATATACCTCATGTTTGATGTAGTCCTATCTCTCCTTACAAAGATCATCAACACGTTCCTTATGCTCACCGTTTCCCAGCAACTGGAAACTAGCTCTGGTGACCCCTGTATACAAGAGTGGTGACAGAGCCCTGCATGGAAACTACAGGCCCATCTCCATTCTTCCTCCTTTTTCTAAGGCACTCGAAAGAATTATAGCTGACCAGCTGATTTAGTACATGAAGAAATATAATCTCCAATGTCCTCACCAGCATGGCTTTAAGAAAGAGCACAGCACAGCCTCTGCCCTAATGGAATTTATGGGCTACATTCAGCAAGCCATTGACCAGAGTCATCTCGTCAGGGCCACCTTCATTGATCTCTCCAAGGCATTTGACACAGTCAATCACCCTCTATCATTGGAAAGTTTAGCTGATCTGGGTCTAACTTCTGACACCACTGGATGGTTTCACAGCTATCTCTCTGACCGAACACAGCAAGTGAGAATTGGGGACGTCCTGTCTACCAGGTTGCCGATCTGATCCATTGTACTTCAAGGATCGATTGTGGGACCATTGCTCTTCAGCATTTTTCTTAACAAGCTCCCTGACTACTGCCCTGTACAAGCTCTGCTGTATGCAGACAATGCAGTAATCTACACAAAGAACTCTGATTGCGCACAGTTATTAGGGCAACTACAGGATAGTTTCACGAAAGTAGAAGACTAGTTCCTCGAAAGGAAACTTGTGCTTAACTATAAAAAAAAACAAATCAATGCTTTTCCACTCCACCAACAGCAAGTATCGGTCAGTACCACTGACAATCAATAATTGCTTAGGCACTGCTCTTGAACAGACCTATTCCTTCACGTACCTTGGTGTCACCCTGGACCCCACCCTGTCCTTCAATAACCACATTGACCTTATTGCCAAATCAGTGAATACCTGGATTGGTCTCCTCTACAGGCATAAACACTGCTTCACTGTTCACACCTTCAGAATAGCCATCCAAAGCTCCATAGTTTCATTAATTGAATATGGGCTGGTGATCTATGGTGCAGCTACTGTCACTGCACTAAGGAGACTATCTGTGGCCATAAATAAGGCCTGCCAACTCCTTGTAGGGGCTGCACCTCAGACGCACACCTCTGACCTCTATGAACAGGCAGAATGGCTGCAACTGGATGCCCATATCCTCTATCATACCAGTCTCACAGTAAAAAAGGCCTCCATTGGCCTACTGCCCCCTGAAGTGCAGAATCTCCTTATACCCTCACATAATACATGGCACACCAGAAGCTCAGAAATTCTTCCTTTCAAGTCCCCAGGTGTCACATTTCACAAGGGCAGTGGTCATTTGCATTTAGAGTCCCAAAATGTTTTAATTCCCTGCATAGGGAAACTACTGACATGGTTACTCTTGGCCTGTTTAAATGCAGGCTCTGGAACTACCTTGTTACCAGAGCCTCCTGTGACTGTCTTACCTTATCCTAGGTCCTTTCCTGTTTGACTACCATCTCCCACCCCCCATGCTCTCACCAACCCTTTGTATTGTGGCAACCAAGCTACTTGTTCCTGTTATGCCTACCCCTTGGTCATTTCACCTACTTTTCTCCTGATCCTCCCTGCTCCTACACACCCTCCCAATATGCCTCCCTTTCCCCCACCCCCTCATGATCCTCCCCCCTTATCCCCATTACACTCCTTACCTGCCACCCCTGCTCTCCTGCTTACTCCACTTCCCTACTTTCCTCCCAGCTCCCTTCCTGCCCATCCTCTTTCCAGTACGCCTCCCGTTCTCCACCCTCCTTTATCCTCCCACACAGCCACCTCTGTCATCACTCACCTTTTACCTCCCCTCTGCTCTCTGCTCTCTTTTTTTTAACTTGAAAACATTTTTATTAATAGTTTAAAATATTTCCACAAAACATATGGATGTACAGTCAGACAGAGTAACATAATACATTTAAATATTTCTGTATAATCTCCATGTATTTTTTTCATTGCAGTTGTTTACTCCAGTGACATAACAAAGGGTACATGGCATCACCTAAATGTCCATAAAATGAAACTATCAACCCAACTATTTTCAGATTCCATCATGTGGGAAGATCTATCTCTGCTTCTCCCTTTGCCTACCTCCTTTATTTATACAACTGGTTTTAAACTGATTAAATGTCAACAGAAAATTCAAAGTAACGTATTATATGTACTCATTCTTAATAAATAATAAATAAATATACAAACAATCTTAAAAAATGAGTCAATATGATTTCATTTTCTTTTCTATCTGTCTCCCTTTCTTTATTTTATTTCAGTATTTCCAGGGTATAGTGTTTACATGCATACTGATTCCATAGCTTTCCCAACCCCACCCTAGTGGGCAGATGCTTCGTTCAGGATAAAAGATATTGTTCTAGCACTGGGGTGCCATCCAGACCTTCAATGTAACTATAGTATGGGAGCCATTTTGTATTATATTGCTCTCATTGATCAATTGTAGTCATTCTTAATCAGGTAGTTATGGCTCCCACCGCTTTAATTTTTGCAACATTAGCTCTCCTCATAGAGAGAGTCAATGGGTCTGGCTGTAACCAATGTTGGGTAATTACTTTCAGAGCTGCAGCCGCTAGTAAATAATACAGATATTTTTTGATTATTAGACCTCATTCCCCTTGGCAAAAGACCCAATATTAAATTAGCCCCATTTACTGTAGAGTTCCATTGAAAGATGGTCTGCAAGGTCTGACCAATTGACCTCCAGGAATTAATTATCTCAGGATAGTTCCAAAATATGTGAGTATAGGTACCCAATCTTCCACAACCCCTCCAACACTTCTTCATTGCAGGGACTATGTAGAGAGCAGATGCAACTGGTGTAATAAAATAACATGCAACCACTTTCCACCTAAATTCCTTCCAGTTCAGGGAGCTAGTTGTTTTAGAGATCCCTAACCAAATCGCAGCCCAATCATCCTCTGATGGTTGAATATTTAATTCTTCCTCCCATTTTTTTTCTATCTGTTGGGTCAGCAATTTGCCTACTTCTTCTTGGAGTGTTCTATACATGTATGATATAAACCCTTTGGAGTCTGCCATACGACTTTTTTGAAAGGTGGTTACAATTGGTAGAGGTGGCTCTGATAAAATCACCTGTACCCCTGTTGTCATAGAGATATAATGGCGACATTGCAGAAACCTGTAAAAATCCTGTTTGGGAAGGTTGCAGCTCTTGAAAGGATTTTAAAATATTTTTTTGGAAAAATTTAATCAGGAAGCGTAGTCTTTACTCTGCCAATGTTTGAAACATCTGTCACCAGGGCAGCTGGAAATTCTGGGAAAGAATCGAGTGGGATATACCTCCAGACTGGGGTTGGTATCCCCCAATGCTGTAGTACATCCAACCACACCCTAAGAGTATGCTTGGTCCATTTATTCTTAATTTGTTTAATATCTGGGTACAGGGCAATCCATGGTAACATCTTAAAGGGTATGTCTGTTTCATTGGACAAAATCCCCCTCATAACCTGGGTTTAACATATTGGGAATGGATAATATCTGGGGTGCTTTGCAATAATTATAAAAGTTTGGGACTCCCCTGTCCCCTTTTTCCTTTGCCTCTGTGAGAAATTCCTATCACTTTCTGGGTTATCTCCCAGCCCAAATGAATTGAGAGAGCTTGTGCTTTAATTTCCTCCAGTTTTTTTTTTTTTAAAGGGTAATGGTAAGTTGGTAAATAGAAAAAGATATCTAGGAAAAATATTCATTTTCACCATCTCTATCCAGTGAGTGAAAGTAAGAGGTAGTGCCTGCCATCTATTTATATCTGCGAAAACTGCTTTTTGCAGTGATCCATAATTAATTTGATATAGATGGTATATTTTAATTGGAATCTGTATACCCAGGTATCATAGTCTATCTTTAGTCCATTTGAATGGGGTCTGTCCACATAGTTCTCTCAAAATACCACCTCTTATTGGAAGAATCTTTGATTTATCCATATTGATTTTAAATCCAGAGATTTTACCAAACTGATTGAGCAATGACATGGAACCTTTGTAAAAGAGCCTTGGCTCAAAGGTATTTGTGATCCTAGACTTGATAATTAAATAAAATAAATAAATCCATTAAAGGAGGAATCGAGTTCACTGGGTCCTGCATATATATCAAAGTATCATCTGCATATAGAGACAATTTATTCCAGGCCTTTCCTATATGAATGCCCTGAATTTTGTCCTCCACTCTGATTGCCGGGGCAAGGGGCTCCATTGCTAAAGCAAAGAGTAGTGGCTATAAGGGGCAACCCTGCCTAGTACCCCTTTCTATTGAAAAAGCCATAGATATAGTGCCATTCACCCTTACTCTAGCTAGTGGATGTTGATATGCCATCATGATCCATTGCAAAAAGGAACCCTCAAAGCCCATCTTAGACAGCACAGCCCTAAGATAAGACCAATTCAGCCTATCAAAAGCCTTTTCTGCGTCCAAACAAAAAGCGATTTGGGGAGTTTGGGAGAGGCTTTATGATCTAGTATATTTTGCAGATGTCTAATATTATCAAACATATGTCTATGGGGTATGAATCCCATTTGGTCCAGGTGAATTAAAGTTGCTATATATTTCTGTAAATGATTGGCTAGGTTTTTTGTTAATATTTTAGAATCTTGATTTAGTAAGAGCATGGGTCAATAGGACTCACAAAAAGCTGGTGGCTTGCCAGGCTTTGGAATTACTGTGATTAATGCTTCATGTCAAGAGTCCGGGGGTTTATTTTCCTCCAACATGGCATTCATGACCATAACCAGTTTAGGTATTAGTATTTTTTTTAAACTTTTTATAGAATTCTGCCAGTAATCCATCCGGATCAGGGGACTTTCCTGATGGACGGTTATCTACTACTGTTAGAATTTCTTTTTCTGTTATGGTGGCAGATAATTCTAGTTGCATCGTGGGGGTCAGTTTAGGGAGTTTCAATGTATTCAGAAATGATTCAGTATATTTTATCACCTCCTGGGGGTCTCTCTTTTCTACATATTTGGCCAGGTAGTAATTTTTAAAAGGCCTCGGCTATTTCTCCTGGTTTATCTACCCTATCCTTATTCTGGCTTCTAGTCTGAAGAAAAGGGACATGTTGATTCGCTTGTTCTTGTCTCAATTTGAGTGCCAATAATTTCAGTGCTTTCCCCCCTCCCTCATGCTATTTTTGATTGATGAACTGTAAAAGCCTTTCAGCTTTATCAGTTTCCATATCATTAAGCTCTTTTCTGTTTTTTAATAGTTCTTTAAGAATTTTCCCCTTCCCCCTTGGCTCATTTTTATGCTCCCTTTCTAAGATTTTTATCATGGTTTGCAGTTCCATTTGTTTTTTATTCCTTAATTTCTTTCTAACAGATGCCAGACTTACCATTTGACCCTGCAGAACTGCCTTCATAGTATTCCACCATAATATAGGGGTACAGCCTGTCATGGGGGAATCTGTAGTTAGATGTTTAATGTCCTGTGTAATATGTTGTACAAAGTTCTTATCATTTAGCAATGATATATTTAGCCTCCAGTTGGTTACTCTGGGTTCTGTTTTCCATGTAATCACAATGGATATTGGAGCATGATCTGATAAGGTTAAGGAATAGATCTGGGAAGCGGTAAAGAGGTGGAGATCTGTGGTGTAAGTTAAAAAAAAGTCTACTCGTGAGTACGAATTTTGAGAGGCTGAATAAAAGGTATAGTCTTTCTCATTTTTATGGTGTGCTCTCCAAATGTCCACCATCCCCCCCTTCTTCCATTAGAGTCCTCAGCTTTCTACTGACTGCCTTAGATGTGTCCATTTGCCTGGAGGAGCTGTCCATTGCAGACCATGTTGTTGCATTAAAATCACCCCCTAATACCAAAAGTCCCTTAGGAAGTGTCCCTATCTTTTGAAAAATTTCCAGATAAAATTTATCTGCCCTTACATTAGGTGCATAGATATTTACCATGTGTATTAATTTATCCTGCACTGTGCCTGAGACTCTAATACATCTTCCTTGGTATACATTATCTATCTCTTTTACTATAAATGGGGAGTCCTTTGATTAAAATTGCCACCCCAGCTTTTTTTGCCTCTTTACCCAAAGTAGCCTCCACACTCCCCACCCATTGCCACCGTAGTTTCGAATGCTCTAGCTCTGAAAGATGTGTATCTTGGAGAAGAGCCACATCATATTCCATTCTCTATAATTCCGTTAAGATTTTGGTCCATTTAATGGGAGAGTTAATCCCATTAACATTATGCAAGATCATTTTTAAATGTGTCATTGAGCCTTTCCATTCTTCAGCACCCTGTCCATCGTTCTGTGCGACAAGTGCAATCTCTCTCCCGGCCCTCCTGATTTCCATGGGTCCCTCCATTCAGACTTAGTCAGTTTGAAGTCACATCGACAAACCTTGAAAAAAGAACATTTTAAAAACGTTTTCATAAACATTAACATATAACCGTTAACTTGCAACTTGGAATCCTTTTGGTTCCTGCTACATCCCATTTAATAATATAACCAAACATCTAATGTATTTGACTTCCTAGGAAACTCTGGTAATTATAACTACCATGAGAAGTTACAAATGTGACTAATCTTAATCCCCAGAGCTATTTAGGGGAGTTGCAGCTATTGCCAGCATGATGGCCTCGAGCTTACAACATATAACTCCAGACGACACTCAATGTGGGAGAAAAGCTGATTACCCTGTATTCTGCTGATCCCCCACCCCCGGCCTCTGTTTTGTTGTGACATCAAGGGTAATTAGAAATAAGTCCTGAATTCCAGATTCAAAGGCATTTATCCAGATATTTAAGCACCTCTTGCCTGTGAGCCAGCCTTTTACTACTTGATCTTGCATTGACCTTTAATCACAGGCATTTTTTTATTCGTTTTATTTCACCTCTGAGGGCTTAACTATACACCCTGTCTCAGCCTTTTATTAAATACTCATCTGCCTTCTGCTGGTCAAAATTAAATGTCACAGCACATTTAGGATACCAAATCCTCATGTGAACCCCACAGTCAACAGTCCATTTCACCTATCTACCCCAATCCTATCATTACCTTTTCTACCATACTCTTTTCCTTATGATTTAGGGATATTTTTACGAGATTTCTATGTATAATGGTTTCCTCAGAGAACAACAGTCTTTGCTTTCATTTTAGTTACCTTGAATATCCCTTCCCCTCCCTTCAGGGCTCATTGTGAGATTACTAAGCCTCGGTGTGCCTGAGAAGATATGAGAAAGTTCGCTAGGTTAACGCAGTACCTTCAATGTGGGTTTTAAATTCAGTCTTTTACTGATGGTGCTCCATTTTTATCTCCATTCTGAGCTTTACTTCTCTTCTCCATTTGCTGCATGAGTTTAGCGATGTCCTCCACTGCTGCTGGTATGATAGAGCCTGGAAGACCCTGTTTTCTGTTGTTGCTATGAGCTACTGAGCTCCAGGCTCCCATATTCAGCTTTTTTTCTAATATTTAAATTTCAAGGTCGGGCACCGAGATTTGAAGCTCCTTAAGCATCGGGGATGCCTCCACCAGTGAGAGGAAAGTCTTTGTTCCCAAGTCCAGGTAAATCTTTATTCTTGTTATCTCCTTTTTTCTGCTTTAACTCCTTGATAACCCCCAAACTCTTTATCTCTCGGCCTGCAGGGCTGTCGAAAGTCCTGATCAAAATAGATCGTTGCTTCTTGATATTTTAAATCTTGTTGTTGCTATGCTTCATGAAGAATCCATTCCTTGCTCTGGTAGTACAACATACACACTATTAGTGAGCTGGGCCTGGCGGCTGGGTCAGTTGGTCTCGGCACCAGGGATCTGTGTACTCAGTGTACCTCTAAATTTACATCTGCTGGAGGTGAGCACACAGGTCTAAGCAACTGCTGTATGAAATCTGTGGTCGCCGGGAAGCCTTCCTCTGCACCCTTGGGAATCCCGTGAATCCTGAAGTTGTTGCGATGGGAGTGATTCTCCAGGTCTTCTAGCTTTGTTTGAGTTTCCTGGTCTCTTTGTAGTAAGTATAAAAGCAAGCAATCTGTACCATCTTGGGCTTCTGAGAGTTCCACAATTCTTGCATCTTGACACCGAAACTTTTTTATCTAAAATACGCACATCTTGCCTCAGGTCTGCAAGCACTGTATCTATCTTATTAACTGTGGCTAGAATTTGTTTAAGCATCTGGTTCATACTTTCAGGTGAGTCCATTTCCTCTTGTTCCCAGTCCGCCAATGATTTCGAGGGGTGCCTTCTACGCTGAGGTAGGACCGTTAGGCCTTCTTGTGACCTGCTTAGAGTTGTTTGTCTCATTTTGCTTGAAGAGGAGGAATATCTCAGACCTTGATTTTTCTGCAGCTTCCCTGCCATCCATGCTACTGAAAGCATTATGGAGTTGTTGATATTGGAGCAGTTCCACTGAGGATTTTAAAATATTAGGGCAAGGTGATTGTGGAGCTCTTAGAATCAGCCTCCCACCATTACAGTGATGTCACCAGAAGTCCCCCCTGCTCTCTCTTACCCCACCTACCCTCTCATGCTATTCCTTTCACCCTCCCAGCTCTATATTAACCTGCTGGTGGTGTTCCCTTCCTGTCTTCCACTTCTGCCACTGTTGTGAATCAGTGCATTAGACTCTGGTCCCAGACACAGCATTCTGCTTGACAATGCCTCTGGCCCTGCTTGACAATGCCTCTTGTTGCACTATGGTATAATCTTGTACAACTCACTCACTCCAGTCCCAGACACAGCATCCTGCTTGACAATGCCTTTGGCTGTGCTATGGTATAATCTTGTGCAACTCACATGTAAAAAAATGTTATACCTACATGCTTTTGTATATAAAATTTTGATTTCACTGTATTATTTTGCTACTTGTATTTTTGTTTAATTCCTACCTTTCTGTACTGTACCCTATCCTCCCTTACCTGTTTCTGGCATGGAACCTATGTAAAAGATCTTTTGGCTCAAAGGTATTAATCTGAAATGAATGAATGAATAAATAAATAAATAGCAGGAGATGGGGAAAAATTTGACCCACTCACTCTTGGGATGGTCAGCAAATGTCCTGAGCGTAGTTATGAGGGTACCATTGAACTGCTCAACTAGGCCATTTGTCTCAGTGTGATAGGGTGAGGCATGGAGTTGTTTCACCCTGCACTTTTCCCACAGACTTGTCATTAGTGATGACGTGAAATTCGCTCCCTGGTCTGATAAAATCTCCTGGGGGAATGCCACTTGGCTAAAGATTCCCAGGAGTCCATCATCCACTTTCTCTGCCTCAATGGAGGACATGGCCACCACCTTAGGGTGCCTAGTGGTATAGTCAAAAACAACCAGTACATATCTTTTGCCCTTGTGACTCAGGGTGCTCAGGGACCCCTCTACGTCCATGGCTACCCTATAAAGGGTTCATCAATAACAGGCAGGGTTACTAAAGCTGCCTTAGGCTTGTCCCCTTCTTTTCCCACCTTCTGGCATTGTGGACAAGTCTGACAGTAATTTGCCATATCTGTGAACAAACTTGACCAAAGGAAATTGTTGGGGAGACATCTTTTTGTGCAGCTAACACCCAGGTGACTTGAATGAAGGCATGTCATGGGACAGAGTGAAAAACTTGTTGCAGTAAGGCTGAGGGACTACCAGCTGCCAGAGTACCTCTCCCTCTAGCCCCATCTGTGGTGCACACTCCCTGTACAACAGTCCATTCTCCCAGTAAACAAACTTTTTACTTCCCTAAAAGTCTCTGCACTGTCTGCTATCTCTCTCAGTTTCTGTAGGGTAGGATCAGTCAGTTGAGCTTTGCCCTACTTCTCCCATCTGACGCGTTCCAACTCTCCTTCAGAAGGAAATCTGCTCATGGCTGAGATCTCTATTTGCAGCTGGGGCTCAGGGCTGCTACTTCAAGCTAGCCCATCCCACAAATCCCACATTTTCTCGGCCGCTGAGGGTGGGGTTAGCACCGGCTGTGTCACTCACTCCTCATCCTCAGAAGCTTGCCCTTTTGTCTGACTGTGGGTAGTAACACACACACACCAGAGCTTCCCTATGGTCAAAATAATTCCCCATGATCACATTCACAGGGAGATCAGGCACAACTCCCACCTTCTGTACCCCATGGCCATATTCCCAGCTCAGGAAGACCTGAGCCATTGGTACCTGGACCACTGGACCCGTGGTTCCCCAAATCTTGGAAAACTGCCCCAGCAGAATCTTTTTCACCTGGATCAGATCTTGCCTCACCATGGAGATGGAGGCACCAGTGTCCCTCAATCCCTGTGTTACTAACCCATCAATTAGGTTAGGGTGCATATGCATGGAGGAGTTAGGGGGCCCTACAGTCTGTGTTCAGGCTGCTATCTGCTGGGTACTGTCTTGATGACCCCCCCCCCAAGATTTTGCCTTTTGTTCATATTTTTGGGGCAGTCATACAACAGGTACTCTACTTTGTGACAAATCCAGCATTTCTTCACCCCCAGCTCCTTCTTTCCCATAGGACCAGTTGGTTTGTGTTTTGAGCTAGCATGGAGGCTGGTTTACTTCAGGCTGCCCTCCTTGAGTCCTCTTGAAACCATGTGCTGTCCTGTGCTGCCTCCCACCTCCCATTGTTCCTACACCATATGTATAGCCTACTGACCACATATAGATCAGTATTTTCTGCTGCCTCTTTCATGGAGCTGCATGCCTGGTCCAGTAGCCATACACACAGGTCCTCAGGTACAGTTATAAGAAATTGTGCACTTATAAATACATCTTTTATTTGCTGTACAGTTCTAGCTTTAGCCTCATCCACCCAGTGGTCTAGATAGGTACACATTTGAACATGTAGTTTCACATAGCTGTCTCCTGGGACCTTTCTCAGTTCTCTGAATTTTTACCTGTAAGCCTCAGGAGTCAGTACAAAATACAACAGGAGGGACAGGGAGGGAAGAAAAGGAGGAGGATTAGCTCTCTATGTAAGGGAAGGGATCAAAGTAACAGAACTAAAGGTTAAACAGGGAGGAGGGGAGGCACTGTGGGTCACCTTGGAGACTGGAAATGGCTCCACAATCCGCACAGGGATGTATATAGACCCCGTCTCAGGGGGAGGAAATGGACAAGAAAATGATAGAAGGCATCCTTGGGATGGCAGAGAAAGGTGAGATATTGCTGATGGGGGACCTGCATATGCCAGATGTTAACTTGAACACCTTTGCTGCAGCCACATCCAAGAGCAGGGCCATTCTTGATACCCTACAGGGGGCATGCCTCAGACAGCTAGTTTTGGAACCCACTCAGGAGGGAGCAATCTTAGACCTGGTACTCCCAAATGGAGAAGGAGAGAGGATCTCTGATCTTGAAGTGGGTAGCCATCTGGGAACAAGTGACCACCAAACAGTGTGGTTCATGATAAACTTAGCTGTAGAGTCAAGCCACACAAAAGTGAAGGTACTGAACTTCAGGAGGGCTGATTTTGTCAAAATGGGAGAGTGCCGCAGAAAAGCACTAGCAAACAAGCAAGAAGGTGGGGTGAAGTAACAATGGGGAAACATCAAAACTGCCATCACAGAGGCAACAAGCCTTTGTGTGAAGCAAATAAACAAATAAAAACAAAAGAAAAAAACACTATGGTTCTCAGAAGAAGTGGTGGGGAAGGTAAGGGAGAAAAAGATAACATTCAGGAAGTATAAGGAAACACAGAAGGAGCAGGACAGAGAAGTGTACCAGTTAAAGCTGAAGGAAGCGGGGAAGGCAGTCAGAATAGCAAAGTCCCAAACTGAGGAAAAGATAGCCAACTTGGTTAAGAAGGGGGATAAAACATTTTATAGGTACATTAGGGAGCAAAGAAAGAAGAAGGCAGGGATACTGAGGCTGAATAAAGAAGAAGGTGGTTGGGAAGAGAGCAACAGTGAAAAAGCAGGGATACTGAATGAATATTTCTGCTCAGTATTCACAATGGAAAAGCAGGGGGAGATACCTAATCCAGTCAATAGAAGCACTCTGGATGGGGGTTGATATTAGTCTTTTCACAGAAGAAATTGTTCTGAAACAACTCTTAAAACTGAAGGTGGATCAAGAAATGGGGCCTGATGAGATTCACCCCAGAATTCTAAAAGAACTAAGGGAAGAACTAGTAACACCACTGACTACCCTTTTTAATAAATTGTGGGAGGATGGTGTGGTACCTGAGGACTGGAGAAGGGTGGATGTGATTCCCCTTCACAAAAGTGGGAGCAAGACAGAGGCAGGAAACTACAGACCTGTCAGTTTGACCTCAGTGGTAGGGAAAATGATGGACTCACTTCTGAAGGAAAGAACTGTTGAGTACCTAGAGGCCAGTGGGGAACATGACCCAAGGCAGCATGCATTCTAATTGATTTCTTTGACTGGGTGACCAAAGCAATAGACCAGGGAGGGGCTGTGGACATGGCCTACCTAGACTTTAGCAAGGCATTTAACACAGTCCCGCACAAAAGATTAATAAACAAATTAGCCAGCGTGGGAGTGGGTCCCAGGGTGGTAGCCTGGGTAAAACACTGGCTGAACAACAGGACACAGTGGGTAATAGTAAATGGAGTCCACAGTGAAGAAAGGAGGGTTACTAGTGGGCACCGGAGGTTCAGTACTGGGGCGGGTCCTTTTAATGTCTTTATAACTGACATTGCAGAGGGACTGGAAGGGAAGGTATGTCTCTTTGCAGATGACACAAAGATCTGCAACAGGGTTGATATGCAAGGTGGGGTGGAAAGGATGAAAAGGGACTTGGCAAGGTTGGAGGAATGGTCAAATGTATGGCAGCTTAGATTCAATGCAAAGAAGAGCAAAGTAATGCACCTGGGAAACAAAAACCCAGGGCAAGCACACACAATGGGGGTGAGATACTGACAACAACAAAAATGGAAAGGGACCTGGGGGTAGTCATATCAGATGACCTAAAGGTGGGCCAGCAATGTGAGAAGGCAGTAAGGAGGGCTGGGGGGATACTTGGATGCATAGGGAGAGGCATCACCAGTAGAAAACAAAAAGCTGTTGGCCCTCTGTGCAGACAGTTGGTAAGACCACATCTGGAGTACTGTGTACAGTTCTGGAGACTCCATCTTTGCAAAGACCTAGACAAGGTGGAGGCTGTCTAGAGGAGGCAACCAAAATGGTGCAGGGTCTGCACCAGAAGACATATGAAGAAAGACTAAAGGAGCTTAAGATGTGTAGCCTCGAGGAAAGGAGGGAGAGGGAGGACATGATAGAAACTTTCAAATACCTCAAGGGAATGAACAAAGTCTGAGAGGGTAGCATCTTTCAAAAAAACAGATGTGCAAGGACAAGGGGGCACAATTTGAAGATAGAGGGGGGATGGTTCAGAGGTAATGTGAGGAAGTATTTCTTCACAAAGAGTGTTGTAGATGCATGGATCAGCCTTCCTGAGGAGGTCATAGAGTCAAAAACAGTGGGGGAATTCAAGAATGCATGGGACAGACATAAAGCAATTCTAGTGGGGGGAAGAGGAAGTAGGTTGTTGGTTAACTAAGATTTGCAGCTTATCCGTTAGGTAGGGAAATGGGTAGACTAGGTGGGCCAAATGGTCCTTATCTGCCGTCAAATTCTATGTTTCTATTTTTCTATGTTTAAAATGTTTCAATAACATCCTTTTAACTTTAAGATAGTCCATGCATCTATTCTAGTAAATGCATGCAAAGAATGGCCAATAAAAAAATGGTATAAGGTGAGTCATCAGCATTGCCCTGTCCAATTTAAACTGCATACATACCATCTCATATGATTCTAAAAACAAATCAAGTTCATCCCCCTCCTGGTAGTGAGGGGATATTTTAGAATTATTTGTGGCTTTGTGGGTTTGACCCCCCACCCACACCATCGCTTACAGTTTTCTGCAGTACTTTCTGGTACAGGTTTACCATCTCTTTCTGGTGCTGTTGTTTCTGGACCTCATACTGTCATTCCTTCTCTCTCTTTCCTGTTGCATCAAGATTTTCTGCTGGCACTGCTGTTTTCTCCCCTGCCATATCAAGATGTTGTGCTGGCATGGATTCTCCTTTTTCTCATCCTCCAGCCTTATTTTCTCCTTCTTGATCTCAAGGTTTTCCCACTGCAGTCGAGCCTGTTTCAGTGTAAGCTTCATTTTCATGAGCTTGAGCTGATTTTGAGACTCTCTTGCCATGGTTCTTGGCTTGGGCTTGGACTGTCCTGCTTCACCAGCTTGTGGCAAGAGGTTCCCCTCTGGCTCAACCTCTGTAACTTCAGTCTCACTACTTTGGTCACTTTCTTCAGCAGCCATCTGCTCCACAGGTATTTGGTCAGATGCCCCAGGGACTGGCTGCCTCCCCTGCACTCAGTCAAGCAGCTCCAGGCTTCCTATGAGTCCATTCTCTGTCAGACTTTTATAGACAAACCCCCTGCCTGTGCACAGCTCATGGAACTGAGGCACATGAAGTATGCCATATACTGAGGAGCTCATCTTTGCTAACTACACTGCAGTAAGCTGTATTTCTAGAAATAAAAAAGCAGTAGTAAATGATGCAGTCTTTTTGTATATCCTGTTTTGTGCCTCATAAGGTAACTTTTTGTGGGCACTCTGTTTCTCCATGTACTAGATGAGTCTCTTTCCCCTTTCACAGAGATCCTAGTTCCCCAAGAAAAGCACACTGCATACACATTTTGGCTTTAAATTTATGCATTAATCCACACCGCTGAACACTAGTTTGTGACACTGATCCCAACACTACCACCAATTTGTGACAAACTGCCTCTTGGGCCATTCCAGGTTATAGGGCTGTTTTTGGGGTATTCTGGTTCACTTCACTTGCACCACCTGATTATATCAGAACTACCTCCACCCTGCTCAGGGTCAGGAAGGTCAAACATAATAACGTTTGGTAGAGTGCACTTTGGATGGCGGAGTGTAAACAGTTCACCAGTAGAAATATTAAAAGTACCACAGTCACTGGTTCTATTAAAAATAGATTCTTTACTATTAAATACTACAGGTATTAACAAATAAACGAGATATATACAGAACAGTAAGGCAAAAGGTTTACACGTTTACTTGAAAATAAAATTAAAGTAGTTTAAAAGACAGTTGATTATTAGAAAAATATCAAACTCTTAGTCTCTCCTAAAGTCTCTCTTTACATGACACTGTCTTGAAAGTGCACTCACCTAGACTGTGCTTTCCTCAAACACATAAGTTAGCTATCTTTGCAGGGCTCCCGCTTCTTCACTTGATTTAAAAAGTGTGTGTGTGAGAGAGAGAGAGAGGGAGCTTCCAGCTCCCCAATTTATGTACTCAGTGCTGTGGGGGTGTGACCTCTCCCTTGAGTAACAGTTCCCCAAAGTGTTCCGTGTGTGTGTGTGTGTGTGTGTGTGTGCACGCATATCATCCAGACCAACTGGCATCCTTCACACCTACGATGTCCTTACCCACAGCTTTACAACATTTATTTACAAGATGTCTCTTGCGCTAGAATTAGTAGCCTCACATCTGCCAGGATCTGCTCCTGGATATTCCCATTAGAAACGTTGTACCTTCACAGTAGGCAAGCAGCATTCATGAGGGCTGCCTTGACATCTGACTTGGAAGCCATTTTTGTATCTATTCTAAACAGCCAGAACTTACATGAAAAAAAATACTTACACTAACAAAAATGAATAAATTAGTCTGGTCACATTTCTGTCACAGACAGTATGTTACAGACTGCCGGGTTGGACAGCAGATAATGACTCAGAAAGGTAAAATAAAATTAAGAGGGCAACTCCTACCTATAGTGTTGTCTGACTGGGACAGATGCAATGTTACAATGTGTCAGTATTCTGCCAAATTAAGCAGAATTTTGTAATATCAGGCATCTGATCTTTGCTGGAGCCACTGTATGAGTTCTTGGTTCTCATGAGGATTTCAATCTACTGTAACAGACATAGACTGGGAGAAGAAAAGTGCCTGAGGTAAAACATGGTAGATTTCTCAACAGTCATGAAAGATTGTTTACTTCTTCAGAACGTCAGGTATGGGACAGAAGCAGTTCTTGGTCTGCTGCTGAGCAATCTGTTTAACATTGTTGAAGCAGTGAGGGTTGGGGACCTGATGGGTAATAGTGTACAGTAATTATAAGATTAAATTTTAAGGTGGTAGGGGTAAGCTACTTTATCGACAATAAGACCAGAAACTACATATCAGGAGAACTGACTATGAAAAGCCAAGGGTTATGGTTGTAGTTAAAATGGTGAGCACACCACTGAGGAAGAATGCTACTGCTGTGTGGGAAATTCTGAAGGGCAGATAATGGAGGCAGTGACAAGAAGTGTGATCATGGACAAGGGCAAAAGCCTCTGTGGTTGTCCAAAGAACTTTAAGAGAAGTTATGAAAGAAAAAGAGAGCACATGATAAGTGGAAGAATGCTGGGGACAGAACTCAGAATATTGGAAGGGCATTAGCGACCGCTAAAAAGGTTAGTGACACGTTAAAACCACTTTGTGGACCAAAGCAGGGAAAGACTGAATATGCCATATTGGATAGCATGGTTAGTGAGTCACTAACTCATTTGCCAGTAGCTCTAAGACATGAAGGTGTGCCTATGCAAAGCATCTGATAGTACCTTGCATATAGATGCACTGGCATATTGGTAGTTTGGAGAGGCAGTCAGTAGCTCTCAGTGCTGTGCTAAGTACTGCCTCCACACACCAGGTCTTATGACCTGTGCCTCTTATCTACAGCCACTCCCATCTGGTGAAGACATCGAACTAAAAATATATTAATATCCCTGGTGTCCAATGGTCCTTTTTGCACCTAAACACCCTGGAATGGGGATGTATTAATATCCCTGTCATCCAGTGATCCCTCATGTCCCTGAACAGCCCTGACTGTAAATATAACAATATCCCTGCTGTCCATTGGTTCCCCCTGCCCCCAAAGACCCCTGACTGTAAATGTATAAATATATTTGGTATCCAGTGTTCCATCCCACGCAGAACACCTCCAACTGTAAAGATATTAACATGCCTGAAATCCGGTGTTCCCTCCCACTCCCAGACACTCTCAACAGCAAATGTATCACTGGTGTCCAGTGGTCCCTACAACCCCTTGGGTTTGACTCCCCCCTGCTGATACAAACTCAATCATTCCCTGGTGTCTAGTGTCCCCCCTCACTCCTTATAGGTTCAAATTTCCCCTTCTGCCCAGTCACTGTGTGCCCACTGAGGTCAGACCCCACAAAAGTGCCCACCTCATCCTCAGATGTGCCCCCCAGTGACTGGCACAGACACTCCACTCACTTCCACAGGTGGCCGCCAACTGACATTTCACAATTGCATACCAATTGTAATCTGCTGTGAGTACAGTTGGCACACTATCATGAAATGCCAGTCAGCAGCCAGCCACAGAGCTGAGTGTAGGGTCTCTGCTGGTCACCAGCAGGGGGAGGAGGCATGCTGGGGACAGGACGGATGGGTTAGAGGGGGTGTCTGACCTCATAGCAGGGGTGCAAGGGGACTGGGTGGGGGGAGGACCACTAGATACCAGGGAATAATCAGGTTTGTATTAGCCCGAGGGAGTTGAACCTTGGAGGGCAGGAGGGACCAGTGGACACCAGGGAAATTAAGGTATTTACAGTTGGTGGTGTTCAGGGCTGGGAGGGACCACTGGAAACTAGGGATATTAATATATTTACAGTCAGGGATTTTGCAGTGGGTGGGACTACTGGACACCAGAGATATTAATACAATTATAGTCAGGACTGTTCAAGGTGGGTGGGACCACTGAATGCCAGGGATATATATAACTATACAGTTTGGTGTCTTCGGGGTCAGGTGACCACTAGCCACAAGGGAATGTGTGTTGGGAGGTGAGGGGCACCAGGCCACCAGTACAGGTAGCATTGACAGGTACTGTGGGGTGGGGATTACGTACTCTGTTTGCTCCTGGCCTGTAATGAGGCAATAATGAGATGAAAATGACCCCACAGCACCTTGCTGCTGCTATGGGGTAATTTGCATCTTAAGGCATCAATGTGATATATTGCTCCACAGGAGCAATTACCATTAGTGGCTCTAAAAACCCAGTTGTGATTGTAATCCCCACAGTACCCTATTGACTATGGCCTCTTATAGCCAGTAGGGGGCTGGGGTGTGCAATTGTAATCTGGTTAGTGCCTTGCTGATATATTGGAACATGACTTTAGCACTCGCAAAGTGTCCTAGCATGTTCCAATATACTGCTGGTTTGCTCAAGGCACTAATTTGCTTCTGGAGAGGATATTTAGTAGGTTTTAATCTTGAACTATGAATATCCTGGCCAGAGTGTGGGAAGAAGAGTATAGATCATTACAAAAGGGATACATGGTTATAACTGCACAGGCCAGGGCTGTCTGGAAGATACAGAAACCTAGAACACAAAAATCTACAAAATAATGGTAGATAAAGGCCTAGTAGCCCATCTAGTTTGCCCAAGCCTGTCTATTTTTGCCGCTGTGCCCTGTAAGTCCTTCCTGCTGTACTTTCCCCTATCTGCTCCTCTGCACACTATTTTCTTGCACCTGTCCCATCTGCTTTTGAACCCTCCCAATGTTTCAGCTCTGATGAATTCCTATGGAAGTTTATTCCAGTCCATCATCACTCGTTCTGCAAATATTCTTGAACTTCTTTTTGCCAGAGGTACCCCTGGTAGCCATGTTATCACTCAGTGTGAATAGTTCACTGTTGTCCACCTTGTTAATTCTGCCAAAGGTACACAAATGTTTCAGTCATGTCAACCCACTTTCTCTTGCCCTCCATTTAATACAAGTTGAAATTCTACAAGTATTCCTTGTAGGATCTACTCATTTGCCACTGTAGCAATGTGGTGTCTCATCTCTGTACCCCCTTTAACCAACCCCCTGTCCTTCATCAAGTGTGGGTTCCAAAATGATACACAGCACTCCAAGTGAGAGTGAAGCAGGGATCTATGCAGGGGCTGTATTACCTCCCTTCTTCTGCTAGTGATCTCTCTCCCCATGCACACCACCATCTGATTTGCCTTACCCACAGCCCTACTACCCTGGGGGATTGTCAGTTGGTGGTTTTCATGGTACCATTTATGTAATATTTTCTATGTCACAGTATTTCAATTCGTAATAAAGTGTGTATACCGATACAGCAGGAGTGCTTGCCATGTGTTTATGCTCTACTACATTGTGTTGATGCCTTCATGTTCTCCACTTTTAACACCACCAGATCTCTTTCCTCTGATGTTCTCTCCACTCCCACCCAGTTCATCCTATACCATGTTCCTGCATTTGTGGCCCCTATGTGCATTCCCTTGAACATTTTCATGTAAAATGTCATCTACTACAGCTTCAACCACCTCTCCAATTTGTCTAGATCATTCTTTATAGCCTAGATACAGCTCTTGGTGTTCACTCTTCCAGAGATATTGGCATCATCTCAGAAGAAGCATATACATTCCTGAACCCCTCTCCTATATCACAAATGAATAAATGTTAAAAAGAACCAGCACTATAAACAATTCATATGGCATCTTGCTTGTGACCAAGGCCCTGATTTTTCTGTGGCACCTTGGGACCAAGTTCTGTGGCTGGATTGTCATTTACCACATAACTTCTGGGGCAGTGGTTCATAATTTCTATGGAAGGTCTGTGGCACCAATGAACTGCTATGGCACAGTGCTTATACTTGTGCTGTTTATGCCACTCATGAGGTCACCAATGTGTATCACATATATATTTATACATGATCTGTAACATAGTATTTTTTAAAATAAATTCCCTTTTTGTGATGTGAAATTGTATCCTTATTCATAAAAGTCCCTTTGGAAATGGAATAAACAGAATAACAGAGATATTTCAAAACTCATTTTTCATGCCAACCCACTAATGATGCACTACATTGTCCAGGGGTTCACGTGCCTGTCATGGTCAGATGGGGCAAGTTGCTCCATCAAGCCATGACATGCATGTGAACCCTTTGCAAGGGAAGGCTACCTGGACTACCTCAAGGTGTCACCTATGCAACAGAACACTGGGCCAAACCTTTCCAGGCTCAGAGTGGTAGTATGCAACAGCACTGGTCCTCCATCCTCATGCTGTCTAGCCAGCTCCCCAAGCTTGTCCACAAACTTGAGTCGCTGTTGTGGGAACACACATGTTATCCACTTGCCTAATGGCTGGCTCTGCAAACAACATTTCTTCATAACTTTTAGATAATTCTTTCAACTCATGGTAACATGTAATCAATAACCCTGTCAAAAATGTATACAGCACAGTTATTCTTTTAGTAAGTCTGTTCTTTCAACAGGTCTACATATTATTATATTCTACCCTTCTGGGCATAATTCTTTTTTTTTGTTATTAAAGACAGGTTAATTAATTTTACCAATTATTAATTTCAGAGGGCTTCCCTATACTGTAAAGGTATAAATATATTTGTACAAAGTAAGATATTCAGTTAACAGTATTACAAACACACTCAGCAGGTCAGGCCGGCTACTCCCACAATGCCAACCTCGGAGCACAATAGTGTGAACAGGTAACAGACAGGGTAATCCTCCCATCTGCTTTTGGGTCCAAATCACCTTTAGTCTCAAGTTCTGGGGTGGGGGATTCAAACTGTGAACCTTATGTTAGCATACCCAATGAACAGGCTCAGATACGTATAATCTTCAGGGATTGCGGTACAATCTTTCACCAGGGTTATATATATACTGTATATGACTCATGTTAAATTCTACCACTGCATTATATGGACATATTTGTTGGGGAGGGCAGTCACCATCGGTCGTGCTCTTATTAAAGAAAAAATACAACTATGGATGCTGCCAAAAGACAAAAGCTCAATAGCAAACCAGGCTGATAGACTATTTTTTGTTAAATTCATCAAATGACAGTCTTTTTTCACAGCTATGTATATACTATATATATATATATATATATATATATATATATATATATATATATACATAATATATATATATATATATATATATATATATATATATATATATATATATATATGCATATGTGTGTGTGTGTGTGTGTGTGTGTGTGTATATATATATATATATATATATATATACATATATTACAGGCATAAAACTCTTGTTTCATGCATCCGTTACTGTTGTTCCTCAGTGACAAAAGCAGGAAATTTGGTGTTAGGGTTGAAAGCCCCCTTGAGCCCCCCCCACCCCAACCAGCATCGGGCGTGCGTGGGGTCATCAGCCCAACTCTCACCCCATCACATGTGTAAGCAAGAAGAGGTATAGGAGAATGGGGTGAGAGTTAGGACCAATGACCCCACTGCGCTCCCCGATGCCAGTTGGGGGGGTGGGCTGGGGAGTCCAAGGGAAACAGTGTTTTTTGCCTCTAATTTCCCTTCTTTTTGAGAATGAGGATGATAAATAGTGAATGGAATGCGATGGCAGGTTTGGGCCCTGCACTCCCACCACATGATGTCTTGTTACACAGTAACAGGAACTGCAACACAAATACAAGCAGCAACGGTTACGCATATGGTAAAGCAAACGTAAATGGTAAAGCAAACGTTAATAGAAACGCAAGCGTAAAGTGATGCCGAAGCAAACAGTGACGCAAATGGACAAGCAAGCATGTACGAAAACACAACTGGTAATGTGCACAGTGATGGCACCAGTATTGTAAATGCAAATGTTAAGTGTTACACTAACAAGAACGCCAAAGGGAACAGAAATGAAAATGCGAATGGATGCGCACACGTAAATGTGAACCGTAACACGCACAGGCATGATACCACATTTGTTAATGCAAATGGTAAAGTTAACATGAGCAATAATGCCAAAGGAAACAGAAATGTAATCATAAATGCAAACGCATACATAAACGCAAACTGTAACGCGCATGGTCATGTTACCGCAGTTGTAAATGCAAATGGTAATGGTAACAGCAACAGTAATGGCAAAGGAAACAGAAACGCAAAAGGAAATGCAAGCACATATGGAAACACAAACCATAATGAACATGGGCACAGTAACACAATAGGAAACACAAATGATAACAGTAACAGCAACGAAGACGCAAAACGAAAGACAAACACAGACGCAAATGAAAGGGCTGCTGTAAATGCAAATGGCAATGTACACGGTGATGCAAAGTGAAACACAAACACAAAGAGTAGTGGGAAAGCAAATGGTAACAGTAACACGAATGCAAGCACAAATGAGAATGCAAAGGGTAACGCACACGGTGGCATACACGGGAACGGTAACCCAAATGGGTACATAAACACAAGTGGAAACAGTAACTGTTACATTAACAGAAGTGCATACCCTGTTTTTCCCCAACAGCTGCATAGAGAAACACAGTGTATACAAAGAATGTATGCATAATAATGGTCCTCGGAGCCGAAAATGAGGTGTTGGAATACTAAATTGCTTATATCTCAGTAACCGTACGATGTAGAAAAAAAAAATATTTCAGATGATTCATGATTTTTCTGGCTATGTTTTTGCCGAAAATTCCATATCTCGCACCGTTTTCGAGATATGAGCCACAAAAGGCCACCATGTTAGTCTATAGGAAAAAATGTCAACTTCGGAGTACTGTAACTTTGCAACTGTGCAATATTTTTTCACCAAAGTACCAAAAGACACATCTGTGATATGCTGACTGCCTTCCCTTTAAATTTCAGCTCAAAAGACCAAATGGTTCTTTTGCAGCAGGGTACCAAAGAACTCCTGTCATTTTGTTCTTAGTCTGGAAAAGCAGTGTCATGATTTGCGAAAGGTTTTGTAAAATTTGCGAAAGTGTCATGAGTGCAACACTACTTTACAACACTACTTTTTCCAGAAATTTGAAAAACATATTTTTAGGGTGTTTAACCCCAAAATAAAGACATGGCTAGCATCCTCAGGGCTGGAATAGGTAAACACACAAAGAATTATGTCCCTAGATGGTCCCAATTTTAAATGCCAAGCATTTCTGTGATCACTAACTGAAAAAAAATGGCTGACTCATAACACTACTAGGGCCATTTGCGACACTAAAAAGTGCATTTGCGAATATGTTGAACTTTTTGTTAGCTTTTCCCATTGACTCATAATGGGAAATTGTTTTTTGAATAACTTTTGAACCGTTTAATATCTTTTCACGAAATCTTCAAAAGGCACACCGGGGACCTTGGCCACATGTTCTCTGAAATTTTTGGACCAGTCACTCAAACTGTGTGACCTGTAGGCACAAGCAAAGAATGCACAAAAAAACGTAAATATGCACATGGATGTCGCTTAATAACTCTGCAACTGTATATTCGACTGGTACAAAAGTTGGCAAATCCTAAGATCTATGGATATGCACTGTGTCTGCCAAATTTCAGGCAAATCTGTTGAACAGTGGCAAAGTTATTGAGGTGCAAAGTTTCACCCTTTAACCTTAAAAGGGCTACTCTACCATATTATATCTATATCTATATCTATATCTATATCTATATCTATATCTATATCTATATATATATATATTAGAGGCAAAAAACCCCATTTAATGCATTAGTTAGGGTTGTTCCACAGCGACAAAAGTGAGGAAATTCGCTGTTAGGGTTGAAAACCCTAACTCCGAATTCACCCCCCCCCCAGCACCACACACACACAGACACACACACACATTCAAGTATGGGGTAGGACCAAGTCAACACAACCAATGACAGACATCCAGCAGCAGGTGACACCCCATACTATGTATCACATTCCAGATTTGTGAATCAATTCATTCATTAAAAAATCTGAACTGTCATGTACGGCATGGGCTCCTAACACATTGGCTGTACTGTACAGCAATGGTCGTTCAGCCCTACCAGGCAGTCACTTGGCGGGTGGCGGGGTGGCAGACATGTGGGATGCTGCTGCCCAGCAGCTGCCGGGGCGGGGTGGTGGAGCTTAGCAAGTTCGTGGTGTGGCTCATACAGTGCCCACCAGGGCTATGTTCAGAGAGGGCTTATTAAACTTACTACCTGCAATTGACCTTTTCGGTCCACTGGATCAGCAGGGATACGTTCGGGAGGGGGCCACATTGCTGCTAACGATCAAGCTGTTGCAGGAGAATTGAACCATTCCTCTGATCAGCCCAGAGAGGGGTGCTGCGGGGTATTCTACACTGCTTTCTCTATGATCGGGCTGCACCGCAGTATTGTTCCCCGATGGCTGCAGCCTGTTAGGGCACCACGCACACTCGTGGATCGGCAGACCTGCATGGTAATAGCATGCAAATCACGCCATAACGACATGCAAATGCCCCCACACTGCGTCTTGCAATGATTATACCCATTTGCATGTCACATTTCGAATATTGCCACAGACACACAGCTGTGCAGCTAATTTGCACAACACAATAGCTTGCGTGTATGAATGGCACAATTTGAATATCACACTCTTGTGTCATGAGAAACCCTCATTTCTTATTTGTAAACAGCCTAAGAAATTTGTAATAATAAAGTCTTACCGCAGACTCAATCAAAATGACACTTTCAGTGTCCGACTGACACCCTCCACAGCTTGGCTCTGTGCTGGCACTACTCGCTTGCAGCTGGGGAAATCCCCGATGTTCTACCATGAACCCAAAACAAAAAATAGTTAAATGTTAGATGTAAATCACAGTACATTTTTAAAGACTTACAACAACAGTTGTGAGAAATACTGGTTTCTGATTAGTATCAAAATATTAGTTAGTGTATGTCAATCTTTGATTGACATATATGTAGAGACTAAGCACATACAAAACAATGTTCAACACTATTTTCAAAATATTGCTATGATAATACTAATAAGGCACTCTGACTGTTTATATCAATGGTCACTTAATCACTGTGTGGGGGATGCACTACTCGTCCGTGCCTCATGCCACATTACACAAATAAGCACACATTTACACAACATTGAATAATCGCACCTGATGTCTTATTGCTTATTTAGGCACTATACAATGATTTTTACTAATTCTGAAAACATGGACAACTATTATGAAAAGTTGTGCTGATTTACTTACGGTGAGTAAGGCGCTCCCCCGCAGCTGGCTTCCCAGCAGCCTCCCAAAGCTCATGAGCGAGGTAGTACCAGCACGTATCGTTGTCCGGTATCACCTCCCGTTGTTTCAACACGTAAAAACTTTGGCACAACAGCTTCCACTTCTTTTTCAGTTGTACAACCGACTTATTTTTCACCTTAAGTGCAATGTACAAATAACTGTTAATGCGCCTCCACATCAAATCCAGTTTCCGATTCGTACTCCTCATCAGCACTCTTGTGTTTCCTCTTGCCTGGACTGCCTCAAGCAGTGCACACACCTCTCGCAAGGTCCACTGCCTCATTTTTTTTATAGGTCTTAGTAGTTCTGAAATACAAACACAAACAAATATCTACATTAGTATCATGTAACAATATAAATCATTTCTTAAACGAATTCCATACAATACTAATTAAATTAAATCAAAGAGCACCTGTCCTTCAATATAGCAGAAACACAGATCAGTACCATAATATAGGGCTAAAAAAGGATTCAGCCACCTCGACAGTAAAAACAACTGCTACTAGACTAACATGCTATGCTCTAGTCTCGTGGGTCGGAGGTACTGCATCGAACATCACATTGGGCACACCATGACATATCCAACTGTACTACACTGAAGTATTCACACAACATTGTAATGTGATGTTAAACAGAGATTAACCACACATCACAGAACTGTACACAGACCTATGAATGCACTTAATAAATGTGAAGACTGCTAACAAAGTGATTGAAAGTAAAAGTGCATGATAACGCAGTTGTGCATTCATTGTAGCCCATATACTAATAACTACCCATTTCTGTAACATTAAAAATACATCTATATCCTGACATACCAGTGAAGAAACAGATACATTTTACAGTACCACTGTGTTTTATTGAAGTTGCACACATACCATGTTGGTACACAGGGCTCGAAATAACCGGCTGTCCACCCGTCTCGGACAGACGTTTTTTAATTGGGACAGGCATTTTATTTTGTTGGCCTGTCCCTTGGACAGGCAGTTCTGCTTTATAACTTTGCTACATCTATTAGGGTGCTAGGACCCAACCACAGAACTCTGTTTAGGAAAAAGGGATGTCAGGACCTCATGATCTGAAGATGCACCACAGGGCTCGAAATAAGGGGGCGCTGAGCGCTAATCTGCGCTTCTGTTTTGCTAATTGGCACCTGCCGCTTTAAGAGGCAGCAAGTTAAGGGCACTCCTAGTAGCTCCTTGTGTGTCTGCGCTGCGCAGTAAGTAAATCACGCACGGTACCAAAATGGGATGTGAGCGAGTCAATTCATTGAGCAGCAAGGGAAAGGGGCATGAAATATGTAAACGTGCTGCTGGAAAGCCGAAACTCCTACAGGTGAAACTTCATGAGGATGAGTTAGCAAGCACAAAATGGAAGGGGGTGGCAGTTTAATATATCCTTCCTGCTCTAGTGATCAAGGATGTTTAGCAGTGTTCACTTGTACTATACCTTACCTGTAGCTTGCCACATCATGATTGTTTTCTCAGAATGTAAAAGTACATTTATTCACATATGCACTTTTACATTCTGAGAAAGAAATCATAGTGTGACAGGTTACAGGTATTATGTAAGAGTTATCACTGCCAAACATCCTTCAACAGTAAACCAGGGAAGGATATATTCTCCTACAACCTGCCCAACTCCAAAAAAACACTGAAGCATTAGTACAGCAGAGGATGCAGAGAAGTTGGCAGACACTCCCTTCACCATGGCAGCCAGGTTACTGTGGAGAATAAAATCTTGATAAAAAGTACAGTACTCTGTTGGAGAGCTCAAAACGTTCTTTATTTTTTATTTTAGTTTTAGTTTGTCCAGGATAGCCCAGCTGAGATGCAGCATCTTGTTTCTTGTGAGGTCCTGCTTCTTACCTACAGCTTGGAGGACTGGGGCACTGGGTGCTTGCTTATTCATTGAAGCAATAATCCACAGTAGTGTGTCGGTTATAGTGAGATTTACATACTTCTGGTATAGTTTGGTCATGAGGACGAAGTCCCAGTGACTTGACTTCACAGCAGAAGTTGGTAAATCCCACCATAACCCACACCCTGCAGTGGATTATTAAAACAAGGTAAAAAAAAAATCTGAAACAAAGCAGTTGTTCATAAGGGGAACAGAGAGTGGAAAAAATTATGTAAAAATAGTGTGAACAGGCAAATGTTTTGTGGGACAGGCAAAATTTATGTGACACCTGTCCCTCGGACAGGCAAGTCAAAAAAATTATTTCTAGCCCTGTTGGTACAGCTACAATACTCTAAGGCCACAGTAAATGGTACACTCATTTAACATACTCAAACTATTTACCAATGTTGAGACATAACAATATCATACAATTGTGAACAGACAGAAGCAGGAAAAATTACTATTGCTGCGCCCCCCACTATTGTAATATGGCAAACCCAAATATGTATCATATATGTGAGTGATGCATGCACTTGATCTATTTTTTTGACCACATTAATATGGTTCTGAAAAGAACCTTTGTGTATTCTGTAATATTTCCTCAAACAGTCTCACGATCTTAAAGGACTTTCAGGATTCCATCTTGAAGGTCTCCCAGAAAATGACAATTGCCAGCATGCGAGAAATGTACACCATCTGGTAGGAATAGCCAATCATTACAGTATTTTATTTCGGGGTGACGTATAGTATGCATTCCATGCATGCGTAGAAAAGCAGTAATCTGTACATTTACTTTTCTACGAGCTCTGTCAATCAGATACATATGATGCTCTGCTTGCCAGACTCTACACTCTGTAATATCTGAAAATATGATAATACAGGCAGGCAACATAGACATAATAAAAGCAAGGTCCAATTTTGCCTCTGTTACTAAATCTACCCAGCGTTTTGAGCCCAAATCATTGCCTCCAAGATGTATTAGCAGTATGTCAGGAGGAGAGTGAGTTCTCAAAAGTCTGTGCATGGTTGGCATAAGATGTTCCCATCTCATTCCAAAACGACCAAACCATCTTACATAGCAATTCGGGAGCTGCAGGTCCCTCCCAAAATCACTATGAACTGCAAACTCAGCTGCTCATCTTATGTAACTGCTTCCAACTATCCACAAAATCCTTTTGCTATTTTCTGCCATTCTACGTTTTTTTACTCAGAACTCTACAGAAAGCTACTAAGAAAGGGACTGTTCACCCTGCAGTGACCAGACAGCACTGAAAATCAAACTGATATTTTCCCTCCTTATTTCAAGCTAGCTTCAGTGCATTCAGACAAAACACACAAATAAAAAAAATCCCTCCTGCTGTGGCTTCATTAACCAATGTAACTCATGCAGTCAGTATTACTAGACTATGTTCCTGCAAAAATCTGAAACCACTGAGAACTGAAAAAAATGCATCCTTATCATAGGCAGTTTTATACAATTACAACATCAGAAACAAGTCTTATTGGTTCCATTTTGTCATACAACTCCACGTGCACCTTCCTAACTCCCTCCATTTGCAGCTGTATCTGTACAAGTTAGTACTAAAATGCTTTCTCACTTTAAACTATTTTCTCTTAAGAACATAGCATGCTACACAATAACAATTAACATTATGAGATTAAACACAAAAAAAGTTTTGATTAATAGTATGTACATGTTCTAATAAGTTTTTAAAATACTAGAAAATATCCTGTGAACACAGACTGTACTTACAGTTTCAACTGCCTTTTTCTCAGCAATGTTCAAAATGGATCTTGTTTACTTCTTCTTCAGTGTTGTCCGTCTCTGATTCATTCTCAGAAGTGGCCTGACAAATCTTTAATTTCATTGGTAGAGCTAGCTGTCATTCAAACAGACTGTTTAATGATTTGATAATGAATGTTTCAGCCACTCCCAAGTGTTAGATTAACTTTACTTTCGAATGCACGGAAGTACATTTGCGACACTTTCGATAGCACGAAAGTAACATTTGCGAAAGTGTCGAGGTTCGACAGTACTTTTGACCATAGTGTTGAATGCACGAAAGTACAATTTGCGACACTTTCGAATACACAAAAGTATTTTTTTTGAAAGTTTCGTGCTCACAAAAGTAATTTTCCAAGACTGTCTATATATTGACACAATTTCACATTCTCTGGAAAAATAGCTTAATTATCAATTTTAAACACATAATCTGATGCATAGCTGCCTCAAACTCAGTGCAGTGCAGATATTTTAGATTTACAATGTTCCATGCGTGCATAACAACTGTGCAACGCAGACTTGCAAAACACTAATTTGTTGTAATTTTCACACTCAAATGTCCTCATATATCCATTTTATGACCTCTGCTCATAACAGTTGCACTCTTATGTTTAAAATTTCTACCATATAGTCATTTCTCGCATCAACTCATCCAAAACGCAGCACATAAGCAAAAGCACAGTATTGTTAAGATGTGACTAATGAAATCTACACTATTCACAACATTGTGGGTTGAAAGCAAAATAGTAAATTCTCAACTGAAAAGTATGACACAACACAAAGTTACTAGTGTACATGTGAACTGCACTGCGCAAGCTTGTAAATCAGAAATATTTCAGAATTCTCACACACATTTTTCAACATATTCAATTTAAGTTATCTGTTCAGAAACACAGACACGGTAATTTTGTGACTGTGGGCCACACAGTTATTTCAGCAATGAACTGCATCATTGCACAGTACATGTACAGGAAAACATTTTTTCCCATGTTGTGAAAAATTACAGCTCCAATGGCAATACACAGGAGTACAAAAAACACAATGTTGGTAAAATGCAGCAACGATATTGAAATTTCGCTAACATGCAACATACCTACCAACTGTGGCACACACACTCACACAACAGTAATAGTGGCATGTCCTCCCCCCTAATTGTAAACATACTAATTGTTACACATTTGGTAATGCACACTATCACTCTCAAATTTTTGCTCTACCATATAGTTAATCATCATACTGACTATCCCATGACACGCTACATGGTATAAAACACATGTTCGTACACAGGTAAAAAATAACAGCTAGCGTAATCATAAGAACACATGTGAAGAAAAAATCTTTTAAATGTGCAGAAAATATTGAGAATGAACAAATTTCTGATATTACGAAAGCAGCTGCTAATGCACATTCATAAATAACTATCATTTAGTTATGTTTTTACCAAATTGTTAACATTCTTAGCGTATTATTCTATTAATACACAGTGTTATAAGAAATTTACTGAAGCCTATTCTAAAACTTTTTTTTTCTCTCTCATACAGGTGCCTGATACTTCTGTAAGATTGCTTACTGTCACTGTCAACCATAATACCCAAAAATGCCAACTAAATACAGATGTAGATGTGTCTCAAAACGAGAGCGGTATAATAGTACTACACTGTTGTATAAGGGCAACAAACAAAACAGTAAAGGCACCCAAAAAAATGAACATCGACAGACCTTTACTGAAACAGTGACCCCTACATCAAGTCACTGCACAAAGAAACAAAAATCCATAACAAAAAAACCAAAATGTATAGCATCACAAATGTTGTGTCGATCTCTAAGACGAAACACAACTATTTTGAGTGTAACCATCAACAGACGCTCAAAACAACACCGTAAAATACAAAATTGTGACTTACAACTCAGAAAGAGAAAGTATTTCCGATCACTAGCAAGTAAAGCTAAGATCAAAAGACTTATCACTGCTGTGCTACGGCACACCCGCAAAAAGAACAAGAGTCACCTTTCTCTGATGAATTTACGTCTGAAAGTATGGACTTTTGTCATCAGAGCACTGTTTGTACTGCAACGATTGTGGCGTAAGATGTCTCATGTCCTTGAACAATTCAGGAAACTTGTATATGGCATTAAAAAAAGGCTTCAACAGTATCCTTGTTTGACTGTTGACAACTTCTGCCATGTCTTCACAGGACAGTGGCTGCACACACAGCACTCAGAAGCATATTTCTGGGAAGAGTCTTATCATGACTTTACGAAACAACAGACGTTCAATATTGATGAGTCCGGCAAACTAAAAAATGTCCTCAGTATCTCTGATGACAATCAATTGGATAATGATGATGACTGTGGTCCAACCATAGTCTTCAATAAACGGCACTGCCTTACATGGTCATGTGATGCTACCTGCAACCATAGGCAATCATCATTTCAAAAGGTAGAACACTTTGTTAACCTATTCATAATAACAGATCACAAAGAGAGACATAACTATTTACAGAAATTGACCATTGTGAAATCCGGCCACATACTGGACTCATGGATCACTCACTTGCATGTCTCAATACTTGTGTTTGTGATAGTTTTTTTCACAACATGCGGATGCTCGCAGTGCATCAAACAGGCATGCGAAACTTTGTCTACAGAGTATATGAAGTACAGCGAGCTGTACATCAGTACACTTGTTTAAATGACTTATTGCAGTCAGGTGACATGCAGGGTGCCATCACTTTCCTAAAGAAACTGCAACACATTCCTTCTGAACCAGAAACAAGTAATTTCCAGTATCACACTTCAACAGAAAAATCTGTTTCAGTGTTAGAAAATGACATTCTGAAACAGTACGGGAAGGAATTTGCTAAGTTTGAGGTTGCAAAGTATCAGAAGTTTGATTCTGTATGTGTGTCATGCAACCGTTTGTGCTACATGAAACAAACTGTCACAGTCAACCTAGAAACCTGGTCACCATACAATGACATGTGGTTCCGCCTCACAGCATTCTTGCTCCTGAAATCTGACTTTCATCCGCGAAGACACCATTGTGCTATGCAAACACTGTTTTCAAAACTGAAGTGCAACACTTTGCCAGCAAGGCCAGTAGCAAACAACATGGAAACAGATGTTACACCAACTGAGATTTCAACATTTAATATGTTTGAACGTATTCTGATTCAGACAATGAAACCATTCCAAACGATTCTACGTCTGAACACAAAGACACGGAAGATTCCACAGAAAGAGCTTGTTAGATCTCTAAAGGGTTCTGTGATGTATCTACCACTTCCTCTACAGGAAAATGTTCAAGCTATCTCAACAGAAAATAGCTTGGTCATTCTAGTAAATGGTGTGCCTACAAAGGCCAAGGTCATCTGGCAAGATGTTGTCACTGTGCAAAGGTAAAGCTTGCTCTGGCTTATTTAAAGAGGAACAATTCCTTTATATAGATTCCTGACATAGATCAGATGGCCAGTCTCTCTGTGCAACATGATCTATTAGAAAAAGTAAGCCAATCATTGAGAAAGTCAGTACACAGACAAGTGACAATGTGTATGAACAGTACACAATTCACCCACTACATGGCAGAGATCCATTAGGAGACAACATTGATCTCTGAAATGAAGCAGGTGGAAGGTGAGCCTGTCAGCATTTGGGAGGCAACACTAGAAGCATGCTGCTTCCCAGACCTATTTCCAAAAGGGTCAGGTGGACGCCTAGATGAAAGAGAAGTACGGGTACAGGGTGCTGAGTACCGCACTAGCCGTGTCCTGAGCAAAGATGGCAAATTCAGACATAACATACAGTACCTGTTCCATCTGCTCTGGGAAAGTGAGCTTAGCATTCTGTCTGCCTCTATAGCACATACCATTCGGCTAACAACTCCACTAGATGGAATTACAGCTGCTCAATTTCTGGAGAAATTAAAACAGAAAGATGAAAATGTGCAAGTGAATCTGTCTTCCATACTTTTCAAGTCTACGTGTTCAAAGAATATTGGTATCGCAGACACTTGAAGTGATGACAATGCTATTTAGAGTATGGCGAGCCACATGGTTTGTCACACTTAGTTGTGCTGAATATGCCTGGGACAAACTCATTGAACTGTTGAAGTGGGCAAATTCCAATGTCGAAGGCATCTCATCAATGACTGTCGGAAATGTGTTCACTTGATCCTGTGTCTGTCACAAGACATTTTCACAACAGTTCCATGATATTCTCACTTTCATCTTGTCAAGACAATCCTCCCTAGGCATTGTAGAACACTACTTTTGGAGGACAGAATATCACGAGGTGCCCCTCATATCCATATGTTATTTTGATCAAGGATGTGCCACGCATCGGTGAACATGTAGCTAAGAAGTGCTATCATTCATAAAATATATCACTTGTCACATTCCAGACAAGTATGATAGTCCAACACTATGGAAGTTGGTTCAAAAGTTCAGCGACATATTTGCACAAAATATTGCTGGCGAGCAGTAAAGAACAAATCTAATTGGTACACGCATGTCGCTTTGGATTTCTAGAAGAGGTTGTCAGAATGGTGCCATGAATGACCTTTTCAGCAATGCGACACCACTTGAAGGCAAAATCAACCAAGAGGGTATACAGAGTTACCCAGGCAGAAAAGAGATGTACATCAATGACTACAACCCAACTCTTCTCCTAATGTGGCAAGCAAACATAGATGTTCAGTTTGTGGCTGACAACTCACTGGCCCTGGTTCGGTACGTCACTTCATACATAACCAAACATGAACAGACTAGCTTGCAAGATCTTTGGGAAGATATTGCCACTTCAAGCAAAAGCCTGACATCTCAGCTGTGGTCATTGGGTTTGAAGACTCTTTCACACAGAGAATGTGGAGCTTACGAAGCCAGTGACCGGTTAATGGGTACACATCTGTACGGGAAGTCTGACGCTGTATGTTTCCTCAGTGTAAACTACAAAGACAAACGGAAGTTGTACTAATTCCTCATGCCGAAATTGAGGAGCTTGCTGTCAATACACCTTCTTCAAAACATATCTTGAAGAAAAACCTGATAGACACATACTACCCACGTAGACACAACGGGATGAATGATATGTGTCTGTTTGAGGTGGCTAAGTGGTATGACTACAAGACAGGTGCAGCACCTGACTCAACACGACACATTTACAAGGTCAGTGGACTAGATGGGTGTCTTGTGAAGACGAACAAGCCATGGCTTATAGATCACTGCAAACTGCATCTAGACACATCAGAGAGCACAGAACATTACTACTTTGCTCTCCTATTCCTATTTAGACCCTGGAGGAGTGAGTCTGAATTAAAAGGTGACTCTGACACATTCGAAGAACAGTTCAATCTCACTTACAAGAATTTCCAAACTGAGTACTCACAAACATATATACAAAGACTAAAAGCTGAGAAAGAACAGCTCGAGCAGGCAGAGAAGCAACTTCAGGAAGACACTCCAGTTAGTTCACAAGACAACCTTGATCCAGAAGGACAAGGTGTTCTAGGTGACCCTCTGCCCTTAAATGCCCCAGAACTGTTAATCTCAGAAATTGAGACAGCCATGCAACATGGCACACAATCTATGGTCAACCCAGCTGACGTAAGAGAAAGACTAAATCAGCTGCAGCATACAGTTCACTCCCACGTGGTTGAAGCTGTACAACATGGTATACTACATGAAACAAAACAATGTGACTGCACTCAGTACAAAACCACTACTAATGTTTGTTAGTGGTTCAGCTGGACAGGAAAGAGTTTCCTGATTGAAGCTATCACTGCAGAAGTATTGGAGGACAGGTCTTCAATGTCTGTTGCTGTGACTGTCTCCACAGGACTAGCAGCATACAACATTGGTGGAGTAACATTACATCGTCCCTTTATGTTGCCAGTCGAACATGGGAGAACTGGAGAGTATCGTAAACTGTCATTCGAGGTTGCATCTCAGCTCTATTCCATGTTCACAAAGATGCAGTTACTCATTGTTGACGAAATCAGCATGGTCTCCAATGTCATGCTAGCCTGTATTCATCTACGTCTACAGCAGATCTTAGGTACTGACGATGGAGTGCCATTTGGTGGCAAAAGTATACTTGTGTTGGGAGACCTTTTACAACTTGCACCAGTCAATGCAGAGCATGTATTCACAACTCTGACTGCCAAGCAAGCTAAGAATATCCTCGGTTGCATTGCAGGCTATAACATATGGGAATTATTTACCTATGTTGAGTTGTCTGAGAACATGCGCCAAAGTGGTGATCTAGCTTACAAATCACTTTTAGATGAAGCTCGCACAGGTTCTCTATCACCAGAACATGTTTGTATGTTAAATGATCGAAAAATCACAGTACATAGTACATGCATAGAAACAGCATGTAATGTCTTCAGCGATATATACTCTACTGCCAGGCACATAGTGTGTCTTATGCCATGACTAAAGAAATGCACTGAATTCAACAATCTAATGCTACAAAGAGAGAACCAAGAGATTGTAACTCTGCATGCAATTGATACAGTTGATTGCGTTATTCTTAGTCGAAAGCTAGTAGCAAAGATGACTGAACGACTAAGTGAACTGAAGTCAGATGTTTCACGAACAGCTGGCCTAGAAGCTGTTCTCACAGTTTGTAAGAATGCACGTATCATGCTACGATGTAATCTAGATGTAGAACAAGGCATGGTAAATGGTGCCATGGGAAACATCACTGACTTTGTCTATAATGTCCAGAAGACATTTATTCAGACAATTGTAGTGCAGTTTGACAACATGCAACACTCTGTACACATAGGTCGAACCTGCATAAAATTCCAGGTTTTTAAGGATATCTACGTAAACAGGAAACAGTTCCCATTATGTGTTGCATATGCTGTCTCCATTCACAAATCTCAGGGATTGAGTTTGGATTCAGCAATGGTAGACATGGTACAGACATTTTCAAGGATGGCATGAGCCAAGCGACTTTCACTGCGTACGAAGCCTTCTATATTGCACATCATTAGTATAGCACCTCAGAAAATACGAGCTGACAAGTGATGTATTCTTGAGTACAACAGGTTACGTACTCTACATCAGCCACAAATGTCTTTAATACCACTGCCTACATATCTGTCTGTCTCACACAATTCAGTCACAGCTAGATGGAGCAACAAACAGCAGCAAGCTTCCCAAAGTGATTCAAAAAAAGAGTTCAGCAAAGGCCACAACCTCAAGTAAACATTCACAACCAGCAATTCATCAGAAATCAGTTGGTGTAGCTGCTGTACCACTGTTTGACAACAGCAGTAGAGTAAACTGCTATGCTAACTCAGCTATGCAAGTTTTTCTACACATGCCGCAGTTTGTGCAGGCAATATCTGCTTCACAAGACAATCCCCTATCAAATGCTTTGAAGCAGATTATCAACATGACTTCTGACCACTCTAACAATTTACACTCACTAACACCACTACGACAGGTGTTATCTACATATGCTGGATGTAGTACATTTGCTGCAGACATACAGCAAGACAGTACTGAGTTTATGATGGCTGTCATAAACAACCTGGATGAAGACGGCACCCCAATGCGGCAGTACTACAGTAACATATGTTACAAAATATTATGTGTTTCATGTGGCACCACAGCGTGAAACCACACAAGACATGCTGTGGATAACTCTCTTGTTCCTGAAGCCAAAAGTGTCAAATTTGACAGCTGTTCACTAATGCTGAATGTAGTCATGCCTGTGGAAGGTGCAGAGGCAGATGCACTCAGTCCATACGTCTAAGGAGTTCATCTCAATATCTGTTGCTTATGTTGCAGAGATTTGACCCCAACGAGCTCAGAGTTGATACTCCTATCACAGATTACACAGCTAGTAGAATAGTCTTCAACCAATCACTGTTTGACACTCACAGTATAATCTATCACCATGGTCAATCCATGCATTCTGGGCATTACACCTCGTTACTAAGGTGCACAACTGGATGGTTAGAGTGTGACGACTCTACAATGACTTTTAAACAGAGACTGCCACGTCACTTGAAAAATGCATATCTTCTAATATTGAAGAATTATGACAACCTTCATATTTCAGAAGAATAGGACAAAACATGTAGCATTTTAAGATGACTACTTTGTCCAAGAAAACATTCATAACTTGTTACAATGTTGTAAAATTTACAACTGTAAATGAACAATACAATTTCAACAAAATGGAATTCTAATACAGACATTACATACACTGTGACATGTTAGATCTTGTGTAGATCAGTGACTACATGAAAATTGTTGTAGTGGCTTCAATCGCGCCAACAATATTCACAGTCACTAGAGAAACCATGATTACATGTCTATAAAAGATTGTACATCTAAAAATGAGGACTTACTACTCTCCTCCTCTGTACATCTCTTTAAAAATACATGTATCAACTAATATAGAACAACAAATTGATATGACTTATAAGCTCTTACTCTTTGCAAACAAAGAGAACTTCTCAGTTATTATCGTAGATTACTGAGCTACCCTTATAACATTCAACAAACATTCCACTCTGTCACAAGTAGTCTTTAACACTTCAATTTGTCTAGTGACTCTTCACATATAGAGAACATCATTCGATCACCATGCAACAGTGTAGAACTATCACGCTTTCATGCGTAGTACTAGTATTGTACATATGTAAAAACAACTACCTTTATTGATAATGCAAGAAGCTGAGTTACACAACTGTTAATAATAACCAATTACTGAATCTAATTTAGTGACTCTTACAACTGTTTAAAATTACTTGTACATAATAGAAACATTTGTTCTCAAGTGTACATTGTTAATAACTAGTTTGATACTTGAACTAAAAATAGCAGTGTAGCACTACAGTACAAGTGAATGTTTTAGATATTATTCAGCAGTATAGTAACAACATTTAACTAACCATAAGTTTGTTAAAAAATGCATTCCATGACAGTTTTAGTACTTACAAGTTAAGAATTTACATAGAAGCCAATGTAAGAATTGATAACATGTCATTTGTTCATGTAAAAACATTTTATTTTTTGTACTTGTCACATAAATAATTGTACCGTATGTAAAAAATATTGACAATTGTAAATCAGGCACTGTTGCTGATCACAACAAACTGCATACCTGTTCCTGACAATATTTATGATCGCCTCAATTGAGGGGTCAGGTGGGAATTTTCCATTTGCACCTAGTCAGTGACATATTATTTAATAATAACAATCAAATGTCACAAAACTTACATTTGTGTAAATTTTACTATTTAGACAGTCAGCATATGGTTTTTCGCCCACCCCAGGAACATCCACATTAGCAGTCACACAATTACAACAAAACACTTGTCTATCATGTGTGTAATCACATTCACAACCGACTGACATTCCCTATTAACATAACACACAAGTAATGCACTCACATAATTACAACATTCAACCATTTTTAAAAGTAAAATTTTTACAAACTCCATTCACATTCAATAACAAAATATAATGAAGTGCCACAGCTTCAGCCTGACTATTAGAATTCCAGGTTGAATGCCAGAAACTACTTCCTCACATAAACAGAAGTGAGTACTGAAGCATAACTAAAAACACACAACACTTGATTAGTTTCATATAATATCACACACTTACTCCAATCCATATTATACAGTTATTATTCTTACACATTTACATATTTGACAAGCAATGATTGCACACATACAAAGATTGTATTGTGAGACTGCTTCTGTTAACGAAATTTAACTTTTGATTGGACCTTTTCTCCATTTGACAAATTGGCAATAAATTTTTTGAAACCATAACCACCTGTGTCGACTCCTTACTTTAAATACCATTATGACATAAAAATAAGTGTCTATGACTTAAGCATACAAATCAATGTTTACTAATACTGCTACAACTATACCTCCATCTATTTGTTTGGTACCTATGGCATACAGTCAGTATCACAGCATATGCAACGATGTGAGACATTGCATGTCACATTTGACAGAATTCATAACAGTGTCAAAACTCAGCAATGTACTTACTTTCTTCGTACCTAAGCAGTCATTATTACTATACCACGGTGCCATACATCAGCACCCAACAGGTCACAGCTGTGACTATACCTGTATCAGTCAATCACTACTATGTGTACTTCAGAGTCCAACAAAATGACGTTTCTCATTGGCTGCAAACATCCTAACAACCTTATGTTAATCTTTTATTACCATACATGAAGAGGTTGACAATATACTGAACAAGGTTTACAACTGTTTAAAAACATGTTCCATTATTATAGCGATAAGTCACTCCCAAGAATTGTGTTAATGGTCAGTCAATCACCCTATAGAGACATGTGCCAGACAGCCACACCTTATGCCACAACACACCCCTGTGTGTGTGTCCGTGTGTGTGTGTGGTGCTGGGGGGGTGAACTCACAGTTACTGTTTTCAACCCTATCAGTGAATTTCCTCACTTTTGTCACTGTGGAACAACCCTAACAAATGCATTAAACAGAGTTTTTTGCCTCCAATGTCCATTCTTTTTGAGAATGATATTGAAAAATAGTTAATGTAACTTGCTCCCCGCCACATGATGTATTGTGGCATAGTAACAGGAGCAGCAACGCAAACAGAAATGATAACAGTGGCACACATGGCAACACAACCATGAATGAGAACAGAAAGGTAATGCACACAGTGGCATACATGGAATGGTGTGCCACGTGATGTCTTGTCACATAGTAACGTGGTGCCTGTAAATTGAAATGTCAATGGGCATGGTGACACAAAGTGAAACAGAAAGCGAAACAGTACAGTACACACAAATGGCTAAAAAGTAACAGAAACACAAACGAAAATGAAAATGCAAAGGATGACACACGTGGTGGCATTGTGGTGTGCATTGGGATCATCCGCCCTAACTCTTATCCCATGACATGAGTAAAGCAGCAGAAGTACAATACAATGGGGTGAGAATTAGAACCCATGATCCCAATCCACACCCCAATGCCGGTAGGGGGGGTGGGCACTGGGGTCCAAGGGGGGTTTTCAACCCTAACAGCGAATTTCCTCACTTTGTCGCTGTCGAACAACCCTAACTAATGCATTAAATGGAGTTTTTTGCCTCTAATTTCCCTTTTTGAGAATGATAACAAGAAATAGTGAATGTAATGCAGCGGCGGAAGCGAGGGGCCCTTTGGGCCCCGTGCTCCGCTGCATAATCGTTAATGGGAGCACCACATGATGTGTTGTGGCACACTAACAGGGACAGCAACGCAAACATAAATGCTAACAGTGGCGCACATTGTAACACAAGCAACGAATGAGAACAGAAAGGGTAACACACATGGTGCATGAGGACGGAATGGTCTGCCACGTGATGTGTTGTCACATAGTAACATGGTGCCTGCAAACAGAAATGTCAATGGGCATGGTGATGTAAAGTGAAACAGTAAGATAAACAGTACCATAGACAGAAATGGCAAAAAATAACAGAAACGCAAGCGCAAATGAAAACGCAAAGGATAACGCACATGGTGGTGCAGACGTCAATGGTAAGTGAAACTGGAACGGATCAGCAAGCGGAAAGACAACAGTAACAGTAATGTAAGCACACAGGCTGGTTTTCCCCAAAACCTGCATTGAGAAAGACAGTGAGTACAAATATTGTATGCAAAATAATGAGTATCGTCGCAGAAAATGAGATCTTGGAATACTAAATACATTATATCTCAGGAACCGTATGACGTAGAAAAAAAATTTAAAAGTCATATTATTTACAACTGTCCTGGCTAATTTGAATCTTAGCCCCATTAAGGGGCTAAGAAATTTTCTGACGAAAAGTCCGTATCTCACACCGTTTCCGAGATATGGGCCCTGAAAGGCGCGGCGAATGCCGTAATGTTATCCTATGGGAAAAAAAGAAAAGTTCGGAGCACCATAACTTTTCCTCCCTGTAATGTTTTTTCACCAAACTACTTAAAGGCACATCTGTGCGCTGTTGACTCTCTTCCCTCCAAATTTCAGGAAAAAAGACCAAACCGTTATTTTGCAGCAGGGCTCCAAATGATTTCTGTTAAGTGTCGGGCGCCATAATGTTATCCTACGGGAAAAACCGTCAGTTTTGGAGTGCCATAAGTTTGCCGCCATGTGATATTTTTTCACCAAACTACTGAAAGGCACATCTGTGTACTGTTGGCTGTCTTCCCCTCCAAATTTCAGGAAAAAAGACCAAACCATTATTTTGCAGCAGGGTGCCAAAGGATTCCTATAATGCTTCGGGCGCCATAATGTTATCCTATGGGAAAAACTATCAATTTTGGAGTGCCATAACTTTGCCGCCGTGTAATATTTTTTCAATACAACACTGAAAGGCACATCTGTGAGATGTCAGCTGCGTTCCCTCCAAATTTCATCCCAAAACTCCCAACGGTTATTTTGCAGTGCACTGCTAAAGAATTGCTGTCATTTTCCCACAGACTAGAAAATTACTGTCGCAATTTGCGAAAGCTTTTGCAAAAATTTGCGACACTTTCGTGAGCACGAAAGTAATTTGCGAAAGTACTTTTTCCAGAAATTTGAAAAAACATATTTCTGGGGTGTTTTACCACAAAATAAAGACATGGCAAGCATCCTCAGGACCCAACTAGGTGAATACAAAAAGAATTACGTTGCTAGAGGGTCTCAAATAAATTTAAATGCCAACCATTTTTCTGATCACCAACTGAAAACAAAATGGCAGATTTGCGAAAGTAACAGGCCCATTTGCGAAAGTAAAAATGCATTTGCGACACTGTCGAACTTTTGTTAACTTTTCCCATTGACTTATAATGGGAAACTGTTTTTGAATGACTTTGAACCGCTTAATATTTTTCACGAAATCTTTGAAAGGCACATCAGGGACCCCGCCGCATGTTCCCTGAAGATTTTGCTGTCAATGCAACTGCACGCCCTGTAGTGTCAATTACAGAATTTGCGAAAGCGCAATGCGCACACAGATCATACTTAATAACCTGCAGCCGTATATCCAACTAGTACAAAACTTGGCAGATCCTAAGGCCTATGGTTCTTGATCATAAATTCCAAATTTCAGGCAAATCCATCAAACAGTTGCAAAGTTATTAAGGTACAAATTTTGGGGTTTAATATAGAAATGGCTCTCAACTTAACTACGGTAGCACTACCATGCTACCATAATATATAATATATATATATATATATATATATATATATACACACACACGCTGTATATGACTCACATTAAATTCTACCACTGCACTAACTACTATATGGACATATCTGTTGGGGGGGGCAGTCATCATAAGTCATGCTGTTGTTTAAGAAACAGTACAATTGTGGATGCTGCCAAAAGACAAAAGCCCAATAGCAAACCAGGCCAAGGGACTATTTTATCATAAATTCATCAAATGACAGCCTTTTTTTATAGATAAACCTATTTATTTAATTTAAGAAATGCTTTTAAAAATGTGGCCCATATTATAAGTGCAATAAGACTCTCTGGAGGTACATGCAACAGATTTTACTGCATTTCCAGGGGCTGAAGACACATGGCCTGCAGTCTCGTGCTTCACTACAACCCTGGGTGTGTGGTAAAATCTGTTCCATGCACGCCCCATCTTTTATTATTGCTTACATGCTGAGCATAGAGGCATTTTGGATACAAAAGGAGGGTGAGGGAACCAGATGCTAGGGAAAGAACTCTAAATATTAATAAAGAATCACCAAGAACACTGAATTATGTTGCACTGCTGATATTCTGCTGTAGGCTGCAAGTTCTGCACAAAATTCTGCAGACACAAAATTCTAGGGGCTTTGTTTGTGACTTCCCTTTCCCCTGAGGGTTCTCCATTTAGGACCACCCTCTGGGTCCTCTCACTCATGTAATTTGTGACCCAACCTGTAATCCTATCCTTCACCCCCAGGTGGCCCAACATTTTTATCAATTTATTAATTCAGGGTCACATCTGGAATCGAGCTTCAGATCAGTGTGCCTTTCCCGGTTAAAACATGTTTAAATACATAAAAAGAAATAAATTCCTATGTCAGATGGAGCTGAAGGCTTTGCTGAAGTCTAGGTATAAGACATCAGCTTGGGCAAACAAGGCCGTGTGGACCTGTACTCAAATAGTGTTCATAATTGGTGCTGCTGTGGGGTAGCTAACCCCAGAAAGTGAACAAAGTCCCACAAATGGGTGGGGCACACAGACAAGCTGCTTGTGGAGAATTAAATGATACACTCAGAGTTAAAGTTGCAATACAAAAATATACAAAGCAAATGTTAATTCTTTTCTTTCCTGCAGCTGCATTTATTCCTACAGTACAAGGGCACCAGCTCTTCAGAAGCACTACTGCTGCTCTTCACAGTCCTGCTTTTGCCCCACCACCTCTCAAATTTCTTTCCAAATGCTCTTCTACTCTCATGTTTCTTTTGTTTTCTTTTCACAACATTTATTTATTGTACAGCACTCAAGTGTGACGTACTCAATCTTCAGAAACACTCAATCACTCCATAGCTGCCATTGCGGTCCAGCATTTGAATCCCACCATGTTTTGTACCTCTTAACCTCCAAAAAGAAAGCCAAAGCAGCATTCTCTCTTACCTCTCTTTCCATTCAGCTTGCCAGGTAAGGCACCATGAAAACTGTTACAGAGAGGGGAGGAAGGAAGGAGATTTGGGGGAGATGTGTGTGTCGCTGGTTTACTGTGAAACAGAGCATCAGTTTGAGTGATAAAAAAATGGCTCAGACAAGTAGCAGCTTTCTAACAAAACTTTTTATTTTACTGTGGAAAGAGAGAACATCACTAGCTAAAATGTAACACACTCACATGACTGAACAGATGGAGCTATGGTGCAATTTTTATGTGAGCTGAATGCAGCTCAACATTACTGTGCTTTCCTTCCAGTACATCACTACAATGCACCACAAATGCATCCAGCTGTGGTCCATTTACTCACATTGGAGTCGTCAGGTATAACTTCAGAATGTATTTTGCAGTTTCCTCTGAATATCTGTAATAAACAGTTTTATTTTATCACTATCAATATATATATTTTTTTATTTATTCATTCACAATTCAGATTTACAACCTTTGAGTCAAAGACTCATTTATAAAGGCACCTCATCGCAGGGAGGGGAGACAACACTTTGGTGGTGCAAAACAGTGGGGAACAATACAGGTGAAATACAAAAAGAGCATACAAAGCAAAGCAAATGGACATACACAGCAATTTCAGTGAATACAGTGGAGCATACAGGTTTCAATGAGTGGTGTACAGACTACAAGTAAGCTAATCTAAATAAACTTGTACATATGTAATACTATAAGATCCCTAGAGATACTAGGTGGTAGATACCTGGAGGGAGGTGCAGAGGGGTAGTTGCTAGGGAGAGTGGTAGACCGGGGGACTATGATTGTGGATTGGTTCAGACGGAACTCTAGGTAAGGCCCTGTCATGGGCATTTGCAGCTCCTAGTGTCAGTGAGGTGTTTGCGTAGGGCGATTTTGAAGGGGATGATTTTAGAGATGGTTGTGATATGAGTGGGGAGGGAATTATACCAGGAGGGGGCTCTGCAGAGGAATGATCTTTGGGCGAGTGAGGTCCTAGCTCTCAGCACCTGGAAGGTGGCTTTGGTTGTATTTTGGGTTGCGACCATATAGGTGCCCCATTGTAGGGATGTAGTGACTCCTGGAGGGGAGAGCCCAAGAAGCGTCTTTTTGGCCAGTATACAAGTGCAGTATCACAGGCACTCTTCAAAGTGAGTAGGTTCAAGGTGGAGTAAAGCTGGCATGTGTGCGTTCTGCTGGGGGCACCGGTCAGGAGCCTGCAGGCTTTGTTGATAGAGGTCTGGACTTTGGTGAGGGCAGTGGGGTCAGCAGCTGCATAGATACGTAGCCCATAATCAACCAAAGACAGGATGGAGGAGGTGATAGCCAGTCGTAGGGCATACTCAGGAAGGCAGTCTTTGTGGCTGTAGAGGAGTCCAATCTGGGCATTCATGGCAGAGGACAGTGAGTTAAGATGGGCATGGAAGGAGAGAGACGAGTCGAAGATGGTGCCAAGGTATATATAAGTAGACACCTGCTCAAGGGGGTGTAGGGTGCAGGGGAGTATGAGAAGGGGGCATTTCTGGAGTTACTTTGGCAGTGTGCAAAAATCATAGATTTTATCTTCTTGTGGTTCAGAACCAGACGATGGTCAAGGAACCATTTTTCAGCTAGGCTGTAGGTGAGTTGCAAGGAGCTCTGGAGGGTGAGTGGGTCGGGGTGAGAGGCGACTAGGACTGCATCATCAGCATATAAAAGCAATGTGCCCGAGCAGGAGCTGGGGAAGGTGTTTAGAAAAAGACTGAACAATGTGGGGCCCAGGATGGAGCTCTGAGGTACCCCAGAGTGTACAGGTGGGGAGTTGATAGGATACCATTGATTTTGACCCGTTGGGATCTGTCATGGAGGTAGCTGGAGAACCAGGCTAGGGGCGCCAGATGAGAAACTAAGATGATGGAGGGAGTCAAGCAAAAGGGGTGACATACAGTATCAAAGGCCTTGGATAGGTCAATGAACACTGCCCCGGTGATCTCCCCAGAGTCAAGTGCAGAGTGTATTTGGTGGGAGAACTCCAATAGGGCTGAAGTGGTACTGTGTCCAGGATGGAAGCCATGCTGCTCTGGGCATAATATGTTGTACTTGGATAGATAATCCATGAGTTGGGTGGATACTATTTTCTCCAGGGCTTTGGGGGGGGGATGGAGATTGGTCGGTAGTTATTTGGTAACGTGCGGTCTCCATTTTTATGAATTGGGGTAATTTCAACTGATTTTCATGTGCTCGGGAATTGGTCGGGGCATAGAGACCAGTTAAAAAGGTCAGTGAGAGGGGCTAACATGGCATCAAGCATTAGGCGGAGAATCCTGGAATCAAGTGGGTCACAACTGGGGTTGCATCTGGAGAGGGTTTTTAGTAGGAGTGGTTTGGTGTCGTGGGGAGATATGGTCCCGAGGAGAAAAGGGGGGAGATTAATAGCAGGGGGGGTAGGAGGCATGGATAGGATCGAAGTAGTGGGCAGGAAGGACTGCACTTAGGTCGGAAAAGGTCGTGTTGAGGCAGTTGGCAACAAGTGGGGGATCAGTGGTAATAGCACTGTTAACAACCATCTGAGGGGAAGGAGAGCGGATTTTCCCATTAAGCTCCTTAATATATCCCAGAAAGCTCATGCAGAGCCCCAGGATGAGGTCAGGGTGGTTTGGTAGTATCTGGCCTTGGCTTGCCTTATGGCCCAGGTGCATTGGTTGCGAGCGGCATTATAGGCTTGTCTGTCTGCCATCTTGCCTGACTTGACCGCAGTGTGCCACAGGTTATCTTGCTGCTTCAGTTGCTGGATCAGGGAGGGAGAAATCCAGGCAGCATTGTGTCTTTTGGAGCGAGTGCTGGTAACAGGGGCAAACATGTCACAGGCCTTACAGAAGGCTCTGGTGAGGAAGGCTAGAGCAGTATCTATATCCATCACAAGGGAGATCAGGGACCAGTCAAGCTGGGCTAGGTACTGCTTAAGCTTGTTAAGGCCCCCAGGACAAAAGCGGCAGCAGGGGGTCACTTTTGATGCAGGATTGAGAATGGGGGAGGACCAGAAACAGAGAATAGGGGAGTGGTCACTAAGGGAGTTGGCTAGGACGTTAACATACTTGAATTTGTGGGGACGGTTGGAGAGTATTATATCAAGGAGGGAGCTGGACCCACTTGGTTGGTTGAATCTGGTGGGATGAGTGACTGAGTTCGGTCAAGGGCCGAGAAGGTGTCCTTTATGTATGCTGCAGTGGAGCCAAGCCAGTTGATGTTGAGGTCACCTAGAACAAGCTGTTCAGCTTTGTGGGGTAGGGTAGAGAGATAGTCAGTGAGGGAGTGGATAGCATGATTTTGTGCCCATGGGGGTATGTAAGTGGTTGTAAGATAAAGAGGGCCATGGCCCGGTCAGGGGAGATTTTTAAGGTGATGGCTTGGGCACCACGATCGAGCTTGGGGGTAGGTAGTGCATGGCCCAGGAGGGAGTCATGTAAGTAGACTGCACATCTGCCACCACACTTACCCACACGATCTTCTCTGAAAAGGGTGAAACCAGGGAGGGAGACAGCAGAGTCAGGGGGTTAATGCGGAGATCCAGGTCTCCACTGTGGCAAGACTGTCAGGCCTGTGCTGGGTAACCCAGCACTGGAGTGCAGCAGTTTTCTTTGGGAGACTGCAGATATTCATAGAGGCAATGCAGAGGGCATGCCCAGCAGGAGGTGAAGGGGGGGGTAGAATGTCCAGGTCCAGGGTTAGGGTGGACATTCCCAGAGAACAGAAGGAGTAAGGTGATGAGTCGGAGAAGAGGACTATGGTGGTTGGGGTAGAAGAGCTTCGGCAGATGCAAGGATCTGGGGGGGGCAATGCAGGGGATGGGTAGGGAGCTAAGGGAAGGTATGGCTAGGATGGACAGAGCCCAACCTGCACCATGTACAGGGGCAGGGGAGTGGACATTGGTGGGAGGGTGTGGTGGGGTGATAAGGTGGTCCAGCATACCAGGTGAGTTAGTGGTGATTCAAAAAACAGATGGGGATGCTAGGAGCAATGGGCGGATTGGCGAGTGGAGGCTGACCATGTGGCAGATGTGGGCTTACAACAGAGCTGGAGAGATTCATCGGAGGGATAGTGGGGAGGGGCAGCACAGTGAGGAGCAGAGCAAGTATAGAGAACACTGCAAGGGACATACTGGAGGATGGGATGTGAGGAAGACAAATAGGTGGTGGCAGGCAGGATCCCCCTAGTGGCCAACGAATATAATCTGTAGGAGGAGAAGTGGGCTGATTGGTTAAAATGCGTCCTCCTCCTATTGGTTAAGCCACCCTATATAGCTGCGTGTTGACCAAGGGTGGTGGTGGGGGCGGTGGGGAGCCGATGCACAGCATCGGCGGGGCAGCACAGTGGTTTGAACTGCACCACAGTTCTCCACTTCTATGCTGGGGCCACGTGCATTCTGTTCTGTACCTGCAGTAGTTCGGGTTCGGGGGGAGGGTGTCTGTACTCAGACCCTCGCAACCGACCGGGATCCAGGAAATGGCTGTGGAGAGGAAGTAGGTCAGTGTTATTTATGCTGTGGGAAATGGGGTGGAGACTTACAGGACTACAGTTCTATCAGGACATGCAATTGGCTGCAGTGAGTTTCTAGCAAGTTATCCTGGCAGCAGTTGTTGAAGTTCCTATTCCTACAGTAATCACAGTTTCTGAGCTCCTTAAGGCACAGAATTAGTTTACTTTTAAATACATTAATCATAGTTCCAGAGTTCCTTTAAGGTACACAGTTTGGGTCATACAAGTAAAGGCAGTGGAGATTCTACCGAAATAAAACTATCTCCACTGCTATGCTGACAGAAAAATGTTAGAGACAAAAAAGGCACCGAAGCACAGTGTTTTGAACTGCACCACAGTCCTCTGCTTCTATGCTGGGGCCGCGTGTATTCCGTTCTGTACCTGCAGTAGTTCGGCTTCGGCGGGGGAGGTGTCTGCACTCAGGCCCTAGCGACTGACCAGGATCCAGGGAATGGCAATAATCTATGTCATAACTGTGCTCTGGTAATAAACAAAAAATGGCACGATCCACTAGCTCTTAAAAAAAGAAAACAAAACACCAATCTAGCACTATTGCCCCCCCTTTCCATCAGACTAGGGTATTTATGTAACCCTACTCCCTTCCACGCTTGTAGCACCCATACCTCCCTGCTCTTCACCAGTCCTGGTGAACTTTATGAATTAAAGACACCGTCCACCCACTTTAGTCCAATTGTCCATGGTACCAATCTATTCATCCAACATAGAAAAGATACAACAATCCGCTCCCGCCCCCCACAAGTCAACTCCAAGGGATACAAAAAGCACTTGTCCTGCATGTTTTTCTTGAAACCTATAAAAGATCGGCCTACCAGTGCAGTGGTTGGATTTCCACCTGTAATGCTAGGGACCCGGGTTCAGAAACAGATTCGGGTTGCTGGAGGGCCGACTAGGAGAAGAAATGAGTGTCCGGCGACTGCTTGCCTTCTCTGGGGAAGGTGGATGTCTTGGCTCGGCGCCTGCTGACCTCAGCGGAGGCTGGGAGTACAGCTGGACATCTGCCCCAATACATTAGGGGAGTGACGGACATCGGCGTGTGCCTTGACATCAGTGGCACATCACTTCTCAGGGGAGTAAAGTGGAAAATGGTGCCAGGCCGATCGGGTGACAGCCCTCCAGAACCCTCACCACTGGGCTCTCGGACCTCTATATGCCATCCCAGCAGCACCCCAAGATCATTGGTTGGCCACCAGATCAGTTGTCCTACAGACGTAAGAGACCCGCCCGGTGAAAGGATACACTGGGGTTACTTGGGGGCTGGCTGTGATGTGGGTCAGTAAGGGTCGGAGAGTAGCCTCGGTGGGGAAGTTCATGTGGGAGCCCGAAAGAGAGACCAGCCAGCTGCAGGGGAGGAGTGTAAAAAAAAAAACTATAAAAGAGAAAACTTTATCTCACAGCAGTGATGGGGATCTGCCATTCTCATCCACTACTTTTGTAAATTCTGATTGGTCAGTGTTACTACTATAGTGGACATTGCTGTTATATTCTTCGACGAACCTAATGTGGAAGACTGGTCACCAGTGGCACAGTGAGGGATGGTTTTCTCTTTCACCGGTTAAAAAAGAACATGCAAAAGAATGGCTTTTTTTGTCTTTTAAGGGTGACTGGGGGAAGGTGGTGAAGTGTCATAGCCTGAAGGTGAGGCAGAGGATTGTTGCATGTTTACTTGATCAGGAGGGTGGGAATTTTGCAAAGAGAACTTTTCTTGCTAGCTTGTTCCAATCATCCATCACTCTTTTAGTAAAGAGATTTTTCCTGGAGTCTTTCCTAAATCCCAACCCCCCAACAGCTTAATTGAACTTCCCCAGTGCCCAAGTTTCCACTTAGTGCAGACTACTCCCTGCTATCTACCATATTTATCCATTGAAAGTATTTGTACATCTAAATCATAACCCCCCTCTCCCTTTCTTGCCTCCAGTGTGTACATGTTGAGGTCCTCCAACTTCTCCATGTAGAACGTCCCTTACCTTCTTTGAATCATTTTGATTACCTTCTGCTGCACAGTCTCCACCCAGTCCCTGTTCTTCTTCAAGTGTGGGTTCCAGAATTGCACACAGTACCCCAGCTGGGGTCAAACCAGAGATATGTACAGGTTCAGGATAAGATCTCTCCTCCACCTGCTGTTGATCACCCTTCCTATGCATCCCAACATTTCATTCACCTCCTCCACTGCCCTGTTACACTGTGCAGATGCTTTTAAATTGCTCAAAATTATTACCCCAGGTCCCTGTCCTCAGATGTTCTCAATACTGCCCCCCATTCTGCTTTTGCATTCTCTGCTCCTATGTATGGTTGGGTTTTCTGCTCCAATGTGCATCACCTTACATTTCTTTACATTACATTTTGACTTCCATTCCTTGACCATTTCTCTAGTTTTTCCAGAACATCCCTTGTAGTTTTTGCACCCTCCTCACTTTCCACTATTCCAGTTTTACTGTGTCATGTGCAAAGAGGCAGATCTCCCCTGAGTTCAATCCCATGTGTTACAGTGTCACAAATGAAGATGGTAAAGAGGATTAGTACTAAGACTGATCCCTGTGGCACCCCACTGGTGACCTTCCTAGCACATAAATGCACCAAATTGAGGTTAACCCACTGGCTGCTCTCACTTAACTAATTTTTAACCATCAGGTAGTCTTATTCCCCACTCCAGGGTTGCTCAGCTTCTTGACCAATCAACCGTGTGAGATAGAGGCGAAGGCTTTGCTGAAGTCCAAGTACAGTATATCCACTGCCTGGCCATAGTCCATTGCCACTAACCTACATGTAAAGAAATCGATCAGGTTCATTCAAACTCATTTTTATTTCATTTCCATACCATTTGTATTTATGGTTAAAACCATTGAGCATAGCTCAGTTGCAGTGGTGACCCAAATATAATACATTTACAACGCAAGTTACCCTCAATAACAATAAATAGTTATACAATTTAAAAAATGTTGACATTGAACTTAGAAGCAGTATAGATGTATATAACCAATCTTTCAAGTAATCTCGAAAGATTCACGGCAGGGCAGCATCTGCTTCCCGCAACTCCTCAGCCTCTTTTTTATGTCTCTAATAACTTCCCCAGTATAGATGTAAGGCTGAGTGGTCAACAGTGTCCCAGTTTGTGCCTACAACAGTTAAAACTTTAAATCCATGTAAAGGTCAGTGACAGGACTGGGGGTGCTGTAGGGAGTGGAGTGAACCAAGGAAAAGAAAAAGCAGGATGGAAAAAAAAATAACTTGTCCATCAGGATTTGTCCTGGTATTTACTTGGATTTAGCAGGATTTGTAAAAAAACATCAAAACAGTTTTTTTCATATAGCTACACTGTACATTTAGATCCATGGAGTGGGATGTTAGTGTTTCAGTCTGCTGATCCAGCATTTACAATCATTCTTGCAAATGGACCTGAACACTACAGTAAATGGGCATGCCTTGCGTAAGTGTGATTTGTTGTAGACTGTAATTTCTGAACCATATGAGGAGTCATTTAAAGATCTGCATTTGACTCTCATCTTGATCTTTTGTAATTTTTTTAATTGATTTTGACACTTCTCTGTGGGACTATTTTGATGTCACTCTAATTGCTTGTACCATCATTTTTGTGCCAGGATTGCCTGAGGGTGTTGTTTTGTACTTTCATATATGCTGAGTCTGCATCTGCTTTTTACATCTCAGTGCATCTTTGTTTTCATTATTCTGAAAGAGTCGGAACCCTGCTGAGCCCAGTGAGAGAGGAGGTTACCTGTCATAGACGATCAAACCATGAAACCATAATTGTAAGAGTATGCACCAAAGAAGGTCCTCTGATACACACTTCCATCACCATTGACAGCTAGATCAAATGGGCACCTGGCTTTCACAAAGCATCCTGGTCCCAGAGCACCCACACACCCCAATTGGGGCTTGTAGATACAGAATCAACATGTTATTTTCATAGTAATCCCCTAAAAATACTTATTAGGTTTTTGTTAATTAAAATATTTAAGTCACACAATTGGTTAGATGTAAAGTTTAACCTGGAAGGGGCTTGGTTTAGTCACTTATCCATCTCCTGTTGAAACAAAACAAGAAAGAAAAATACTTTGGATTGCAATACTCATCTACCCCAATACATAATTTTAATCATATTAACGTACAAACATGAGAAAATGCCAGTAGAAACAGGCCTCACGGTCTATCAAGTCTGCTTGATTGTGCAGCTAGCCCACCCTTCTCTCCCCTCCTCCTCAGCATTACCCCACCCCACTCTGTCCCAGCCCCTTTTAAAACTGCCCACCATCCTACAGGACACCACCTCTTCTGGCAGAGTATTCCACTGGTCCACTATCCGTTCTGTGAAAAAATGTCTTCTGATTTCCCTCCTGAATCCCCCCCCCAACCTCAGCTGATGCCCTCTCATATCTCTCCTTCTTCTAATCTGGAAAATCCCTTTTGTATTAGTCTTGTTTAGCCCCTTTATGTATTTAAAGGTTTCAATCATATCCCCCCATCCCTCCTGCCCTCCAGGGAATGCATGTTCAGCTCACCCAGCCTAACTGCATAAGATATTTCCTCCAATCCCTGGATCATCTTTGTTGCCCTCCATTTTACCCCTTCCAACAATTTGATGTCCTTCATCAGGAATGGGTGCCAGTACTGCACCCAGTACTCCAGGTGCGGCCTGACCAGGGACCTGTACAGGGGGAGGATCACCTCCCTATTTCTGGAGGAGAGTCTCTGTCTCAAGTCTCTGTCCAGTTTCTGCACAGCAGTATTACACATGAAGAGAGTGATATGTTAAACACAGTACTTTAAGAACTCAACCCCATCAGAATTAGAAGTTTAAAAGGCCTTTTCCACAAAGATGGTACAGGTATGCACCAATGGAATATATTCATTTGATGCATTTCCAGTCTGTAGAGTTAGCCTGAGGAGGGACACACCTTTGGCACAATCCATAACCCCCAGTCTCCCCACTCTGTGCATGGACAGCAGTGAGGAAGAGCCATAAAGATGTGTCAGGAGCAGAATGGGGCCATTCAGTGGGCATCAAATTAGATACCAGGCCCAGTGTCACAGGAAATCCCCTGCTCTGCAGGGGACTGTGGTATATGCATAAACCAAGTAGATACACATGATCAGAGAGCTCAGTGTGCATTATTTGGGAGGTCAAACTGCTGCATATAGCACAAAACAAAAAGAGAGGTGCACTGACACCGACATGGACCAACTTAATGGATGTACCATAAAATGGAAATAATAAAAAAAAAGCGACCAAAATAACAACATCAGAAGTAATACCCCAGCACTTCAACCTGTGCTAGATGTTCTTCAGGCATGCCGCTTCTGATGCTGCTGTTGCAGTTAAGTGCTTTATTACAATTTAAGGTAATACTTTCAGTATCCCTTGTGAGTATGCATTTCTTGTCCTGTCTTGTGATTGTGAGATACGGCATTTCTCCAAGGACTGCCATATCCCTAAAACTCAAATTCCATAAAATAATAAAAATGTTGCAAATTAGACAAGTAGCCCCAAGCTCTCCTTGCCAGCTCATAGATTTGAGAGCAAACAAAGATGGATCCCACTGTCATCCAGAATTCAATAGGGTGGGTCGGGAGGATGTTCTTGGCTTGCCAGCATTACTGCAGCCCCCAAATTGTGTAATGCCATATGTACTCTTGGTTTGTAATAAGTAAAAAAGTTTATTATGAGACACAGCACTGACCCCATTCCTGTGGTCACACATCGGGTCTGTGCTGCATCTCATAATACATTTTCTTACTCATTACAAACTTTGAGTATGTATGTTTTTTTTCCTGGTGCCTGGCTTTCTGTTTTGTATTGATTGTTTCCTTGCCATTGCATGGGATTTAAGTGGCTTAGCTTGTTTTTTTTATCTTATTATGTAATGCCACCAATGACTGCACAACCTCTTTGGTGTTGAAAAACGTCCCTGTATCACATGAATGCACATCCCCATGCCCACCTTCAGGCAATCTGGCCATGTATGTGAGGATGGCCTGGGAACAAGTTCTGAATTGGGCCACATCCTGTGTTGTGGATGCACCAGAGTGCTTTGCATGTCAGCAGCATGTGTCAATGGAGCACTAAGTGACTTTTCCTTGGCCCTCCATACATGCAGAAGGACTGCAATACTTTTGGATTACACCTTAAATCAAAAACACATAAGGACAGCAGGGAAAACATATAAAGGTTAATAAAGTCATTTAGACCTCACAGGATCCAATATAAATTTTCTTTGTCTGTATAGATCTTTATCTGCAGGTAAGCCCAGGTATGCTCGTTGGTCCTGTCCCTGCCTGTTCCACATGGCTTCTACCTTGACCACAACCAGACTCCCACAGATTTCCCCCCCATGGCAGGGCCAGGTAGGGTAGGGCTGCCCCCCCCAACCAGAGATACACATCCAGTACTTGGGTCCCAGTTTGGCAGCAGTGCAGGGCAGAGGTCTGGCGGGCAGGTTTTCATGGAGCCCAAGCTAACCACTTTTTCTGTTTTCTCCCTGAGTTCCCACTAGCCACTGTGGCATGGGAAACACATGCATGTGGAGGTGTGCCTGCATCACAGAATCATGGCTGCCCCTCCTTTAACCTCAGTCTGCCACTCGTGCATCGGGCTACCACCAATCCTCCTACTGGTGGCAGCCAAGAGCCAAGGTAACACACCAGCCCAATCGAGGTGTAGAGAGTTACCAGGCAGCAGCTCAGTCCACTCCCAGCCCTCTCTCCCCCTCTCTGATCCCCAGTAACCCATGCTCCTTACAAAACTTGGGTTGCCAGTGCATTGGACGGAAAAGTGCTCAGTGTCTTAGTCCTCTGCACCACTGGGCTGGCTAGCAATATACAGTTTCTCACCACTTTATGTAATGAGATACATGTAATAAACTCTGTCAAAATTCAATTATTTTAACATGGAGATTTTTGGGAAAAGATACAAGTGTACAAAATAGCAATGATATCTAAATTGTACAATAAAGAGAGTCAAAAGGGTACCTGATTAAGAAAGGAAGAAATCCAAATACTGTTTATAAGTAACTTTACTTGAGATAGTTTCTCAAAGATAGATTTTCATTTTTCTTTAGCAACCATAATGTCCTATAAAATTTTTGTGGCCAACGCATTTACTGAGTCAAATTTATTTAACAACTGAGCTAGCAACATGCACAGTACCTGTATCACTTTTAGTGACTACAGCATCCAGTTTTCCTTGCACTTATAATTAATTTGAACCAGCTCTGAATATAAATGATTACATTCTGCAAAAGAAGTAATACCATTCTGGAGTTCTGTAGTGTTTCCATTTTTCCCCAAGACCTGGACTCTCTTCAGCTGTCTCAATAATCACTGTGGGACCCTGTGATCCCACTAGTGGGGTAGAACAGGAAATGCTCTGTTGGATCAATCTTTTCTGGATTATTTTCCCCCAACAGAGAAAAGTTAAACTCCCCTTCTTGGCTCAATTTTCTTTCTTGTCCTTCCTTATTACATTCGGCAATTTGTGTTGCATACAGTGTTTTCATTTACTGGAGGAGCCATTCATTTGTTATTTATATTACTGGAGGAACCGTTCATTTGTTATTTATGACTAATATATATATATAGTCATTAATAATACTATCACAGAGCAAACAAAACATTTCCGATAATAGCATCCTTTGAAAAGTGATACCACACTTCCAGACTGATAATAGTATAGTTCAGATGCCTTAATACTATAGCTCAGTACATGAACAATAACATTATCAGAGAACCACAACAGTGAATGCTCAAGACTCCCTCCAATCCAACTGCTTGTTGCTATGGCACCAACTACCCTTGATAGACATGCGATGCATGCTTCTGGAAGCATGCTTCATGATTGGATACTTGTTTTCCGTGGGTGGGCAGAACAGAAAAACAAACATGGTAGCTGTCTCTCGCTTAGCGAGACCAATTTATTTTTACTTTCAGCACTCTAATTTTGATTTTTTTTGTTCGTTTGTTTTACATATAAAGTTTTATCTGGTTGATCCTGCCTTCACCAGCTTCAGGAAACATAATAACACCTACCACTGGCCACCAAAGCTGATTACTTGAGATACTCCAGAAGGGCAACTACACACAGTGAGTGTCTCTATACAGTACGGCAGTCAGCTGGCCAAGTGGTCAGGAGGCCATTAAATTTTAAATCAGATTCATATATTTAAAAAAATAATGGCTAGCTCAGTGTGCATTACAAGGTAGTACTACCATCTCGAGGTTCTTGGGACTTTGAAACCTCTCAATGGTATTACTATCTTGTAATGCACACTAACTTATCCATTATTCTATTTATAATGCACACCACTCAAGTATTATTCTATATGTAATTTTTGACCAAAAATGCACACCGTTCTGTGATAACTCATTTCAAGGTGCATCCTGGGGGTGTGTTATATGGACCTGTTTTAGTGATTGTTTTATTGTTAAGCATTCATTGGCTTGCTGTAGATTTTCTCAGATCCAACTACAGAAGCAACAAGCAAATGCTATTCTCAGCTTGTGGCAACCTTGTAACCCCCTAATTTGGACTTCTTTTTATACAGTTTCCAGGAGTTTTGGGGGTTCTGTATATTTTTGCCAGACAGAGGTCAAGCCTGTTCTAACTGGATCCCCATGGGTATACCATCACTACAGCAACAAGTTTACAGCGATGTTGCTGTAAAATTCACCTGGGACCCCGGCACCCTTCCCCAAGGTCCTGCATCCCATCCACTACTCAGCTCCATCTCACAGTTGAGAATACAAAAGAGGGGGGGTGTTGGGGTGCAGCCCCCCACAAAACAAGAAGAATGCACATGCCAGCACCTTCCCAACCTCAATTGTGGTTAATGAGATGGTATCAGAGTAATGTTGCATCGACACAAAATTGTCAATGCAGCATCATGGATTCATCACCATGCATGTTGTGTTTATTACCCTGCCTTGTGGGCTCAAACAAGGTTGAGAGACCTGAGTTCTTATATTCCTGACTTGGGCGGGGGGGGTTGTATCCAGTTATTATTAGTTTGCGCTGTGCCTCCATCTAGGTATTAAGTTTAATTGGCCCTGGTGACAGAGCAGTACAGCTCCTTTTAATGCCATACCTACTTTCCTCACCTTAGTGTCCCCCCTCACATGAAAAGTAGCAGTGCAACATTACATTCAACAAAAATGCAGTTAATGACTTGCTACTACTACTATGCTGATGAGACAAAAGTCAAAATAGCAATCAAATATATATTGGGGGATATTAACAAAGGATAGGGGAATGTAAAGTAAAACTCTTCTTGTACATTTCATGAACTTTCAAGTACCAGATCTGAAATTAGGTGCTGAAATAGGCTTGGCCTATTAACATTTTAAAACAGTAGTGCCTACCCATACCAGACAATACAATAATATGGCAAAGTAAATACAGTAAACTTTTTATATTATCAGCCCACCTGTAATGGGGACACTACTCATTTTCCACTGGCACCAGATTAAGTCCCTCTAACGTTTATGGGAGCTGCCGATGCTTCACATGGAACCCAGCCAGAGAAATGGTCTAGGCCCAATGAAGCTGCAGCTGACTGGCTGTTGGCAGTGCACTTAGAAGCAAAATAAAACATCTTTAAACTCAAACCTTAAAGGCCATGCAGTTGCTTAAATGGCAAACCTCAAAGGAGGTTTTAGTAGATCTTTCCCAGTGGCTAAAACTGTAACTGTGGAGGGAAACATTATGCATAATCTCAGTTGCAGGACAAACCCTGAGAATACTCACTGTTCTGGTGCTACCAGCTTCTCTGAGAATTTGGGCTCCTCTTCGTCCTCTCTGCAGGTGCTTTTTCTCTCTAGCAAATGAACAACTGGCCATTTGCTCTGGATCATCTAACCAAAAATGCAGGTCACAGTTGCCTCTCAGGTGAATGATGCACTATTCACAGGCAATGGTGTAGAAAGAGTTGGGACTGCAAGTAGGCTCTGCTGACTTCTGGTTCATGACTCACACGTTTTGCCTCAAATTGATATTAAAAGTGCATTATAGTGAAGTTAAAGCCACACTATAGTTCTGAGCTACTCTCTCAGTTTCTTCAAGGTGGACAAACCAATCACTGGACCCAGGTCCACATGTCAAGCACACACATCTAGGCTTCCAGAACTCTGTGTGAGATGCTAACCGGTACCTAGCAGTAGTACTGACCATCCAATGTTGGTATATTGCCTGCAGTCTTGCACTGATGATCAGCAACACACATACTGTACAGTCTCGAGTCACACTGCAGGCTGGTATGTGTGCACAATTCTTAGACCAGCAAGCTTTTACTTCCTTTCAAACTGAAGACAAGAATAGTCTCTGGGGTTGTTCTGACATAAACAGCAATCATACAGTTGGGCACAGGCTGGCAGTTTTAGCAATGGTGCTTGATAAGCACACTTGCACCTTTGTTTCCTCTAAAAGCAGGACACAGTCTTTCACCTCATGGCAAACTGGCAGGTGTGGCACAAATGCAGAGCTAGCACTCAGTTACCTCATAAATGTAGACAGGAATCACTCACTCAGTTTCTCTATATCATTGTAACAAAAAACAGTGAATAAGCAGCTTTTATCTATGATTGCTTATTGGTGGTTGTAGAAACCTTGCAAATGCATCCTGTGTTCTTGGCTGTTGAAACCCAGGCAGGCCTCCTCGAGATGCTCTTAGCTGACAGCTCTGGCTCTCCTCTCCTCTCTGTGAGAGATCAAGTTGCGGACTTGACAATTCTGGAACTAACTTCAGCACTTCACTGGACAAAAGCAGGGTCCAACAGTCTGTCAAATACATCAATTATGCTGCAAAAAGTTCACTCAGTGCCTCATTGGTTAAATGAAAGGGCACCATGCAGAGAGTACGGGCATCCCCACAGAATCCTCTTGGGGCTGGCTGAAAGATTTCTAACGTCCTATCAATAATGATATAAGGTCAGGGGTCACAAAGATGGCAACCCCATAACAGAAAAGGAACACTTGCTCTACAAAGTATTTTTAGGGCTACTGTTCCCATTTTTGATAAACTGCTCCACATATTTAATAGGCACAGGTTGGACCTGTTATCCACACACTTTTATTTTTGCAGACAGAATTCCCTGTCCATTGTGTGCACTGTATGAGTGATGGGTGGTCCCCCTCTGAGGTGCAGCAGGAGTCACAAAGAACACAGGTGCTCTTGGCACCAGAAAACAGAAAGCCTTTATTCCCAGCACGCTCCTGCCCCTGAAGCAAACTGTAGTCTGATAGAGTTGAAGAATGCTGAAGGGGAAAGTCAGTGGTGGTTGCAACTGGTGGCACAAATAAGGTGCACTGAGTGCCAGAAATGCAGCTCCATCCACCCTGATGGTGTTCCTCATAGCCCCCTAAAGCAATGGACTTAACTTTCAGATGCTATGAAGTGCTAAGGGGAGTCACACCAACAGTGGCAGTTGGCAAAAACAGTGAGAGACAATAAGCACCATGAAAATCAGCCTCTTGGCTGCAACATTGTGCCTCTCTTTCACCTGAAGCAAGAAACATACAGTGGCGTTCCCCAGGATGAATCCCACTTTTAAAACACTCTGCAATATGTTGCAGCAGCTTTTTCTGAATAAAGCAATGTACTTTCAATGGCAATTAGTCCCTTTTGTCATACAGGAAACTATATGAACATATGATCCGCAGCTGCCCCTCCCTCCTTGCCTCCCCATCCCTTTATCCTTCCTCTTGCCCTTTCCCATCCCCTTCTGAAGCAGCCCCCCATATTATAGGCTACTACCTGCACTGGTAACGTGTTACACCCTGCCACCACCCTCTCCATAAAAAAGTGTCTCCTTATTTCCCTCCTGAACCTTCCCCCCAATCTCATGACATGTCCTTGAGTGCCTCTCCCCACTCTTGCCATGAATAGCCCCTCCAAACCAGTCTTGTTTATCCCTATCATGTACTTAAATGTCTATATCTTATCTCTGTCCCTCCCCTCCTCTCCTCTCTTCCAGCGAGTACATGTCCAACTCCTCTAGCCTACTCTCATATGGTAAGTCCCCCAGCCCCTGAATCATCTTAGTTACTCTGTGCTGCACTTCTTCAAGTAATTGAATGTCTCTTTTCCGGTACAGATGCCAGAACTGCATACAATATTCGAGATGAGGTCTAACCAGTGAGCTACACAGCAGCAGAATCACTCTCCCTCCTCGATGTTATTGCCCTTGCTATGCAACACAGCATTTTGTTTGCCATTGCTGCTGCCTTCCTACACTGTGCTGTGTTGTTCATTGATCCCATGATAACCACCCCAGATCCTTCTCCTCCTCAGTCTCCACCAGCTGTACCCCCCAAGTTGGTAGGCTCTTCTTGGATTTTTTGCTCCAAAATGCAGTACCTTACATTTTTGGGGGCATTGAACCCCAGCTGCCAAGTGTCTGACCAAGTCTCAAGCTTATTCATATCTTCCTGCAGACCCTGCCACCCCTCTGTGTTTTGGAATACTGACAGCCACTAAGATTTCAGCATTTCTGAGACCATTTTTATAATAGATTTTAAATCTACAAATTTATGTTGGAAATGCTAAAATAAAATGAAATAAGGATAAATTCACAAAATAGTGGGCTGGATTTTCAAATGGCTTAGATATCCACAAGCCCTGGGAGTGCCGATGATATGGTGCATGGGGCTTGAGGTGATCTAACAGGATTTTCACTCTCGTGCAACAATTACCATGAGTTAGACCAATGTTTTCTCGCCTAACTTGTGGCAATCCTGTGGGCCTTTTTTGCAGAGCTTGCACCAGATATTTGCCACAAGCTGCCATAAATCATGAAGACTGTTGCAACTGTGCCCAAGATTGTAAAATCAGGTGCATATGTGGCAATGGGGTTTAGCACAGTGCCAGAACCTACATGTCATGGTGCAGGGCTTAACACAAGCCCTACAGCATGCTTTGAGAATCTGTCCCAGTAATCTTTAATTTTATTGTTATTATTTATTTCAATTTTGTTAACTGGGTAGGCCCACTGGATCCCAGGGAACCCTTTTTCAGGGGCAACCTGGAGTTATTTACATATACCATGACAGATAGCAGAAGCTTATACAGATCAACTAAAAACAGTACTTTGCCAAGGAATATTAAGGATCACACAGTACAATTTATTAGTAAATACCAAGCATGAGGTGGCAAGCAACATGATACAAAAACAGGATGACATCATTCTCATAGTATCTTACGTTTTTCATTATTTTGCACAGTAATCATGTTGGCTGTGTCATAGGGGCTCTTTTGTAATATTTTACACCCAAGAACAAATGCAAACATATCAAGATGACCTTAACATAAGGAACATGCAACAGCATTTGTGCGTGCCTTAACAGTTGTACAAATGCCAGTTGAATACATTATTAAACAATTGCTATGCAACCATGCTAATTTTAAATTTTGAAAGATTAACAATTCTCAAAGTTTAGGTAAGCATGTAAAATATCACAAAACAGCCCCTCTATGGTGTGAATCATAGAATTTTAATGCTCTTCACAGGAGTGTAAGGACACTTGGCAGTAGGCTTCGGCTCTGTGATGCTGGTTCGACAACTATGTTGTCAATCACCATCACAGCAATGGATTTATGTCAACCACAAGTTGCAGTTGACATAAATCTGGCAGGAGACACTGGCACTTTTTCCATTGGGGGCTTTGCTCCCCAAACCCCCATGAGGGGAGCTTTGCTCCCCGCACCCAGCAAACTATAGGATTCCAATTCTGAGTTGGAGTAGATTCGGGGAAGGAGTGCAGGAACAGGAGACAGAGTGCTGGGGTCTCAAGCAGACCATTACAATGAACTGTCAATGTTTGCATTGAAATGTTTGCTGTGATGGTGTCACAGTCCAGTTAGTATGCCGTTGGTTTTATGCCTTACTACTCCCCTGGGTCATACATTAAAATCTTATAATGCACGCCCCGTCATGGCTGATTACTTTCTTCTAACATTACAGCTGAACATTTATTGCAGCTTCTAAAGTTACAGCAAGTCAGTGTTTGCAGTTTCTAATGTTACACCAAGGTATTTATTACAGTTTCTTAAGTTACAGCAAGACATTTATTGTAATTTCTAACGTACAGTATAACACTTGTCAGTTTCTAAACTGATGACATGGTGATTTTTGCACTTTTTAAATTAAAAGATGATATGTTTGTGGATGTTGACGTTTTTGCATTATAATTCTTGAGATTTCATGAGTTAAAACACAGAATGCTTCTCAAGGTTTCTGAATTATCAGTGTCAGTGACTCAGTGGGCAGCACATTCAAATTTGGGCCCGAAGATTGGAAGGTCGTGGTTTCTAGCCTGCACACCAGGTACTTGTTGTACTACTGTAGTGCAATATGAGGAGTGCATTACAATTTTAAGGTGCCATCTTTTGGATAAGCCATTAGACAGAGGTCCCTTCTGCCTATCACTGGCCACTGTCCAGGTGGAAGTAAAAGATCCCATGGCACTTATCGAAGAAGAATAGGTGACTTTCCTAAGTGTTTTGGCCAGCACCCCACCTGAAATAAAGCAGGTCTATGCAAAGCACCTCCAGGACACACCTAAAAATAAACTATCATAGATCAATGTGCCTTTCCTGGTTAAAAATGACAAATATGTAAGTACAGTAAATAAAACCGTATGCAGCTGATTATGTTTTTACATCCTGCAGCATCTTCTCTGTAAAGTCTAAAGTTATTGTACATGGCTCAGTACAGTTTCTGCAGTAGTACTATGCCACATCCAGTGATTCTGCTCTCAAATGCTAATTATCACAGCTTCTATTATCATAACACACTCCTGTTCGTGGCTTCTGGAGTTATTATTGCATGCCACATTTTCAGCTTTAAACCACCATACCATTTATTATTCTTTCTGAGGTTCACCAATTGTCAGGTGATCACCAGTGTTGAACATCTCATCTCTTCAGGAAGGAGCCATTGAGCCTGTCAAAATTGGTCAATTAACCCTTAGGCTGCTAGATGATTTAGAATGCATAGGTTCCTAGGATGTGTATACACGCTGGCTGCACAGCAAGGGTTAATGCACACTGAATTAATGGAAAGAAAGTGAAGGAGAGCTTAAGGGGTTGGACTAGATGAGGTCAGAAAAAGGAAAGGGGTAAAGGGGGATGGGCTCAATGACATCACAAAGAAGAAAGCAACATGATTGGTTAAGATAAAGAGAGCAAGGGTCATGCAAGGGGAATTTAAAAAGAGTGAGCAGGGAGAAGTGAGCTCACAGTTTTGCTATTTTGTCAGATTCCCACCCACCCAAACCTAAAATGATCAGGAGAGGGATAGGGAGGGAGTAAAGAAAACAGGGCAACTGCTGATGGTGTAAAGTAGGTTGCATGGGCGATGCTGAAGGTGGACGGCATGTACAAGGAATGAAAGATGCAAAAGGAAAAAATGAAAGAAAGGGAAGAAAAAGGGAGGGGCATTAGAGGACACATAGGGCCTTAGGGACCAGAAAACAGAAGAAGGGTATGAGTGAACACTCATTCCCTGACAGAAAGAAAATAAAGAAAATGGCCCCCGGATGTACATCTGGGGTAGGGTTACCACCTGTCCTGATTTTCACAGGACAGTCCTGATTTGGGCAGCTGTGTCCTACAAAAAAACATGAAAAACACTACATGTCCTGATTTTACAGGAGAGAAAATATTTTCTGACTTTCCACTAAATGATGTAGAAAACTACAATACCTTAATTAAAATACCTTAAAATGCGAAAAAAAAATAGAAGCAACTAAGAAACTACAATACTCAGGCTTAATTCTGATTCTGTAGAGAAAACAAGTCTGTTGCATTGGTCGAGGTTACGTACTGTCCTGCAAAAAATCACATTTCAGTAAGAAATGTCCCACTTTGGGTTTCTTAAAAGCTGGCAGCCCTAATCTGGGGGAAGAAGAGACGACAATAATAACATGAGTGTGATAGCGGATATAATAAGGAAATGGAAAATTAGATTAATATAAATATATTATGAATATGTAAATATGTTATGAATATTTGTATGGTTTGAAATATTTGAGTAAAATAATTGCCAACTGAGCACCCACAAAATGATTGTTTGTGTATTATTTGTAGGGGTTGGGGGATCTGGGGACAATGCTCCACACATCTGATGCAAGTGACGCTAGTTCTTCTAGTAGCCTTTCTCAGTGTGCTCTGTCATTTGAAAGGGATTCTGCTGAAATCATACAGTTGAAAGCTTAAAAAGCGAAGATTAAAGCATCATTTGTTCCTTAGAGCCTATCCTATGGTACCCTAAATTGTGTAGCTACTTAAATATTTATGTACTATTTGCTGCTGTTTATTTAATTGTAATTTTTGTTATATAAGGTGCCCAGTACTTGTGGAATTAGGCACCTACAATATAAATATACTATAATTTCTGTTCATGACAGGAACTCATTTCAAGTGGAAATTTTTAAATATTTTATCTGCCACCTACACGTCTGTACTGTTTACAAAGTCATTTGATAGTGAGGGGTCTAAGTACATAGTAGTTCAAAGTACAATTCTTCCATACTCATTTGAACCATTATGTCACTCACACATATCTGACTCTGATTCCTCTGATTTAGTTTACAGTGATGAAGAGGAATCAAATGACAATACTGGCAATGATACAGATAAATGATACATCCTTATCTTTTGTGATGATCTGCCAACGTTGTTCCTATGTAGTTGGTACTAGTGCTGAAACTACACTGACATGTGTCTAGCTGCCAGTTACTTTTAACCAAAATAGATTCGAATGTAGATATTTTAATATTTGCTCATAGTTTTATATATATATATATATATATATAGATATAGATATAGATATATCTATCTATATATATATATATATAGATATATATATCTATATCTATATATATATATATATATATATATATATATATATATGTCCTCTTCAATGTCTTTATAATGACATTGCAGAGGGACTGGAAGGAAAGTATGTCTCTTTGCAGATGACACAAAGATCTGCAACAGAGTGATACACAAGGTGGGGTGGAAAGGATGAGAAGGACTTGGCAAGGTTAGAGGAATGGTCAAATGTATGGCAGCTTAGATTCAATGCTAAGAAGTGCAGTAATGCACCTGGAAACAAAAACCCAGGGAAGAGTACACAATGGGGGTGAGATACTAACAACAATAAAATGGAAAGGGACCTGGGGTAGTCATATCAGATGACCTAAAGGTGGGCAAGCAATGTGAGAGGGCAGCAAGGAGGGCTGGGGATACTGGGATGCATAGGAGAGGCATCACCAGCAGAAAACAAGTTATTATCCCTCTGTACAGACAGCTGGTGAGACCACATCTGGAGTACTGCGTGCAGTTCTGGAGACCCAATCTCCATGAAACACTTAACAGGATGGACGCTGTCCAGAGGAGGGCAACTAAAATGGTGCAGGGTCTGCACCGGAAGACATATGAAGAGAGACTTCAGGAGCTTAATATGTATAGCCTCGAGGAAAGGAGGGAGAGGGGGACATGATAGAAACTTTCAAGTACCTCAAGGGAATCAACAAAGTCCAAGAGGGTAGCATCTTTCAAAAAAAGAGGTGTGCAAGAACAAGGGGCACAATTTGAAGATAGAAGGGGGCGGCTCAGAGGTAATTTAAGGAAGTATTTTTTCACAGAGAGGGTTGTGGATGTATGGAACAGCCTTCCAGAGGAGGTTGTGGAGTCAAAACAGTGGTGGAATCTGCATGCATGGGACAGTCATAAGGCAATTCTAGGGGGTTGGGGTAGGAAGAAGTAGGCTGCTGGTTAACTAGGATCTGCAGCTTATCCATCAGGTAGGGAAATGGGCAGACTGGGTGGGCCAAGCGGTCCTTATCTGCTGTCAAATTCTATGTTTCTATGTTATATATATATATATATTTTACTATGTGGCTAGTACATGTGGGTTCTGTTTTTAGTTTTTTTTGTGTGTGGCAGTGTAATGACTGAGTTTATATGGCAGTGGTGGTGATCAAAACTTGTGCATGTCACTAGTCTTAGAAGCCAAAACATATCTATGATTGATGATTTATCTGCTATGGTCATGCGTCAAGCTGGGCTTTGTGTTTTTATCAGAATTCATATGACTACTTTTATTTGAATATTCACTAAACAAATAGGTTAGAATGAATGACAGAAGACAATGAATAGCAGATATCAATAATTCTTTACACTTCTAGTATGACTATTGTAATTCAAAGTTGGAGTCTGCTAATATAATTAAATTGCTTTGCCCTCTGTCAAACAAGTCACAGTCATGCTGCTGTTTTGTTATATACAATATTAGTTCAGTGACTGGAGCCACATTCATGGACTTGACCAAGGCTTTTGATTTAGTGGATCATCAACTTTTGATTTCTTTGTTCAGATCTTTGGGGGTAGAGGGATCAGCAGTTAAGTAGTTTCAGAATTACCTCACTGATAGGTTTCAGAAGGTAAAATTTGGTGGGGTCACATCTTCTTTGGCATGGGTAAAGTGTGGAGTCCCACAGGGCTCCATACAAGGACCATTATTGTTTCCTGTATTTTTTGATAAAATAGGTGAGGTTATTACCAGATCAAAATATACATTATACACAGATGATGCTGTTATTTATGTTCAGGATAGAACTATTACTGAGATCAATGCTGTATTAAATGAAGAGATGCATGCTGTACAACATTGACTTGAAACCAGTAGACTAGTTCTGAACAGGTCTAAACTAAAGGTGGTGTTGTTTGGCACAAGGGATAAGATCCAGGACCATGATAAATGTCTTAGTATTGCAACTCTTGATAGGTCTTGTTCTGAGCAGGTCACTAGTTTTTATCTTGGAGTTACTTTGGACCCTCTGTTAAGTTTTGAGCCACATTTTCTAAAAGTTACTTCTGTGATTCATTCAAAAATCAATATGCTTTATAGGTTGTACTGTTTTTTAACTTCAGATACAAGGATGGTTATTGCTAAGCAATGTCTTGCGCTTCTGGTGAATTATGCTATCTTAATTACTGATAACTCTTCTTCAAGGGAACTAGCAAAAAAGGCAGCTCTGCTGAAACTTATTGGTAAATTTGCCTTATCATTGCCATGTATCACACACCATTGTGTGATTTTTCAGCAAATATGTTGGTTACCAGTTCCTATAGATTTTAGGCTCACAGTGGCTAGGTTTTCTTTTAGGATTATGAATATGACTGTTCCCTTACAATCACATAGTTATTTTCAATGTCATGATTCAGGATTTTTCTCTAGAAATAGAGTTGATAATATAGAGAATAATGGATAGGCAAGTGTGTGTTATGAATATTTTTTTCACACCCAAGGTGTGTGATGACCCATAAACCTCGAGAGCGAAGCTCGAGAGGTTTATGCAGTCATCACACACCGAGGGTGTGAAAAAAATATTCATAGGCACACACTTGCCTATCTTTTAATTTTTATAATTGCTGGTGCAGTCTTATCTAGCGTTTTTCTCATAGAAAAAAAAAATACCAGAAGTCCAAATGTCCGTGAAAAGTCGTTGTAGATATCCACTGGTGATCACAGTCAAATGGTGGATGAGTGAAAGATTAATTAAAATTTAAGAGACTATTTTGTAAAGTGAGAAATTTAAAATATTGAGCTCGTTTTAAATTGTGCCGTTAGCAGTGCACCAAGCAGGAAGTGTTGTGGTGGCCACGTAGATCTTCCGGTTGCTGTGGTGACCTACAAGAGAGAGCGTCTTGAAATTGCGATATTTTGTTCAACATTGTTTTTCTGATAGTTTTTAAATAACAACTCGAACGGAGGCAGTTGGTAAGCAGAAGCGCTTCAGCTGGGGAAAATCTGAGTTAGTGCCTGAGCTGTCTCGAGCACAAAGTACAGCTCGAGAGTGACTCTGAGATTGTGAAACGCTGTAATAACTCGATTTCAGGTTATTACGGCGTTTTCACAGTGTCTGAATTAAAGTTGTTAAAGGGTCTCACCAGTAATTATAAAGCCTTAAAAGTGCCTTTTATGAGAAGTGTTAATGGTCAGAGGTCGTTTGCATACACTGGACCAAGTATATGGAATAGCCTTCCCCTTGATTTAAGGACTCAAATCACTGTCATCACTTTTAAGGGGAAATAGTTTTCTTATATCATTGGCTTATTTAAATGTGAATGTATGTTGTCCTGAATTGTTATACTGTATGTGTAGTATGTTTTGTAAATTTCTATGAGTTGCACCAGTAAATGGAACTTTTGTTTCTGTGTGTTTACTCATTAAGACAATAAACAGACAAACAAACAAGTGATGGGTGGCTGTATATCAGAGACCAGTTTAGTCTACTAAAGACTGCACACAAAAATGGAAGTGAAACAGGTCATGCATGAGATGACCAGTATTTACGTTAACAGATGCTATTCATAATTCTGCCACAGGATAGTGCCAAAGCATTACAAATGTGGTTTATTTCAGAAAACCACAAATGACACGCTTACAGCACCTCACTCTTCTTGGAGAAACTGTGTCAGCAGTATAACAATAGTAGTTAAAAGATGACTGCAACACAATGTAGGAAAACTTATTTTTAATGATTAGAGCATTGAGCAGGCATACTAAGACTCTGCCCTGATTCTGTCAATGATTTAATGGCATTTTTGGACTAAAAGAGACTATTTGGCCCTGACATTTAAGGGAAAGTCTATGTCCATTTTGTGTGGTGAAAATGAAACTAAAACACATGTGGCATGAGTTTCAATTCTAATTACAAAAGCTAGTGTATCACAGAAAGGTACAACAGCATTTTTTGACCTTTGAACTGTGGTACAACAGTTTTAATTAGGATGGATATCTAGGCACAACAAGAGGTAACCATATATTATACATGCCTTGCTATAACTCCAGAAACTACAATACATGTCTTGTAACTTTAGAAACTGGAATAAATAACTTGGTGTAACTCTGAAAATTACAATAAATGTCTTGTTGTAACCTTACAAACAATAACAGATTTATAACTTTGCAAACTGCATTAAATGTCTTGCAGTAACTTTAGAAACTGCAAAAAACAGGAACTTGCCATAACTTTAGAAAACTGCAATGTATGTCTTGCTGTAATGACCAGTATTTTCATAAGCAGGTGCTAGTCGTAATTCTGCCACTATATATCACCAAAACATTACAAATATGGCTTATTTCAGAAAACCGTGAATGACATGCTTACAATAGCTCATTCTTCTTGGAGAAATCAGGTCAGCAGCATAACAATATAGTTAAAAGAAGACAGCAATACAACTTAAGGGAGCTGCACCACATAACATTGTGGAACAGATCGTGACCGTGTTCAGTTACCACTCCGAGCTAGTGACTCTTCCTTCTCCCAACATTCTGCCTCCAATTTGCACCCCCACCATAGTAAGAAGTCCTGCTCTGTTATTCTTTTGTGTGTTATTTGTTGTTCCTTGACAGCTGAGGCGTGCGGTCTGTAGTTGTATTTCACTGTGTCTGTTTTTCATTACAGTTGTTTTTTGTCATGCTGTTTTCCAGATGTGGTTTTGTACCGCACTATTATTCTTTAGTGCTTTTGACCAAGACCCCTATAGCACAGTCCCCTTTAAAGGTTGAGACATAAAGCTTGGTGCACATAACTAAGTTGCATTTTCTCTAAATCCTGAAACAATGTAAACATTTGGATAATAAGTTTTAAAATTAGATGGAAAAAAATGAAAATTAATTTCTGATTACATTTTTGGCCACCCATTACTCAGGTCCATTTTAATATAGGACTCTGAAATTCAGTACACCTGTGCAAACTATCAGTACCTGTGCACCTCACAAATTGGTATTAGTTACTTATTTACTTTAAAAACTAGTCCAAAACAACTGAAATTTTAAACTTGGCAAACTTCTACATAATTTTCATTCAAATTCTGTGAAATTCCATGGAATCAGAATGGTAATTCTGCTGGCATTCTGCCAATAGAATTTAATACTCTACACAGCTCTGCATGAAAAGTTGCTAAAACTTTGGAAACTGCAATAAATACCTTGCTGAATATTTAAAAAAACAACCATAAATGTATTGCAGTGACTTTTGAAACTACTTTGCCTTGCTGCGACTTTGAAAACTGCAAGAATTATTGCTAAAACTTTAGAAACTGCAATAAATGTATTACAGTAACCACAGTGTGATTCAAGTCTATTCCCAGGATTCCTTTTCATTTTATGTTAAAGCACAGAGTTCTTTAGGGGAGAGGGCTTGCCCTAGCTGGCATTCCAAGAAACTATCCAAAATCAAGCAAGAAATCAAGCAAGTGTGAAGGGCTCCAGGACCAGGGGGCATGATCTCAGGCTGCAAGGAGGGAGGTTCTCTGCCATCACCAGGAAATTTTTCTTCACAGTAAGAGTGGTAGATGCCTGGAACAGCCTGCCCCAAGAGGTTGTGGGGGTTAACACTGTGGGGGGATTCAAGAATGCATGGAATAGGCACAAGGGAGCCCTGACTAGAAATGGCAACTGGCGTGCCAAAATAGGTCTAAAACAAATGGGCAGACTAGATGGACCTAATGGTCTCCCTCTGCTGTCAACTTCTATGTTTCTTTGTTAGCATCTCAACCCAAAGTACACCCTTCCAAAGTATTGATATCCAAAATATTATTTGTTGATTTCAGTCACAGTTTTCAATAATCCATCATTTATTGTCTTTAAATGCCCATATCCATTAAAAATATCCAAAATGGCTTAGAACATTATGATACTAATGCTTCAGGACTTGTATTTTCCCTTCCTCAGAGCTGTGGGCTTCAACAGAAAATACCAAACTAACATTAATGTATTATGGAAGTGTTGCTACCACTAATTTAACAAATCAAATGTGCTTGAATTTTTATGGTATTTCATTGTATTATATTATATTATTTTTTAACATATTTATTTGGATTTTAATATGCTACAAAAGCATACAAAAAATTTGTGGTAATATTATCACTCCTGAAGTGATAATACTACACTTCAAGAGTGATAATACTATCGTTCAGGTCCTGTAATACTATCGTAAGGGACCTCAACGATAGTATTACCACTGAATCACAACAGCTCATGCACTTGTCAGTACCCACACATCTCCCAAAACATGCCACCTGATTGGCGCTTTTTCTATGTGGGCAGGCACAACAATTTTAAAAACATGGCAGCCAGTATCTCGCTTTCCAAGACCGAACTTGGTCCTTGGCCATTCTCCATATTTTTTTCGCATTTTACCATTACCAAGGATTTATGTGGTTGATCCTGCTGTCCCCTAATAAAAAAAAAACAGGTAGGACTCAGTATTGAAGAAAAGCAGATGGGAGTGGATAGCTTCACAGACAAGTGAGATGAAAAAGCTGGACAGGACAGACAGTGCGAGGCAGTGTGGCGGTCAGCCAGAACCAAGTCAGTCCTTCAGTGAACTGGCTGACCACCTGTTAGCAAAAAAAAAATAGAATCTCGGCTCCATATATTAAAAAAGTAATGGATAGGTTTCTGTCAATTAGCAGGGAGTCCTACCATCTCGAGGTTCTGGACACATTGGAACCTCTCGAGCTTTGCTCTCGAGGTTCATGTGTCCAGAACCTCTAGATGGTATTACTCCCCGGTAATAGACACAAACCTATCCATTGTTCTCTTTATATTATACTATATTATTCTTCGCAAAATACTTTGTTAATTCACCAGTTTGTGTTCTTGTTAATGCTGCAAAAGTAGGTAAATGTGGCATTAGGGTTTCCAACCCTAAGTCTGCATCCCCCAGTCTGTTGCAGCTTTCTGCATGCAGGGCCCTATAGGCCCTGTGTGATTGGGAAGCAGTATAGCGCAGTAGTTCAAGACTCTGAACTGCAAATCTGGAGACCTGGGTTTGAATCCCACAGCCCCATTTGCATACTGTGTGACCCTGAGCAAGTCACTTAACTTCCCTGTGCTCTCAGGTCGCACCTGTAAACAAGCTTCCAACTTAGTGTGCTACTCCAGATTAAACAATTGAAACAAAAAAAGAAAGAAGATCATGACTGATATTGTTTGATCAGGAAACAGTGTGAGCATTAGGGCTGACAACCCCAAAGAAGACCCCACCACTAATTTGCCAAGATTACTGAGATTCAAAACCCTAACGTTTTGCCCTTTTATTGCTTGGGAAAGGTGGGGGTTGGGAGTTTGGGTTTGAAACCCTAATGCCCTATTTCCTACCTTTGTGACATTAACTTGAACCCTATGTGGTGCATTATTGAAATTTTATTTTGTAAAGAATTTTTTTTTTACTTTATTTCCTTCCAATTACTGGTGATGGGGTATCTCTCTGGTGGGACCCACTCAACTGCATCTCTAGTGTATGCCAGAACCCCTTCCCTGACTGAGAAATTGGATGCTTGGTCCCCCCTTTCCAGCACACCCCAACAGGAGGAAGCAGGGACCACAGAGAGTCAAGTTGGGGTTGGGGCTGGCACTGGCATGTGGGATTGGCCCTGGAGCATCCGCCATCATCTCCCCACCAGCAGCAGTTTTTCCTCCTTGTTTCCCCCTGAGACGCTGGATATGCAATGACCACTGTGTGAGGGATGCACCTCCACTGACATCTGCCAGCACCTTGCCCCTGAAGCAGCACAGCCCTTGGGGTACCTCCGGTCTCCACTGGGAGCCATTGTAGAATGACGAGTCCCCACTGTCCCACCCCAGGAGAGGAGAATAGTCCTCTGGATGCTTAATCATCTCCTCCCCCTGCTGTCCCTCGGCAGCCAGAGTCTGCTCCAAAACCCTGGTTGCTGGCATGGCATGAGGTGTGGTGTCCAGCACCTCAAACCTCAGTGCCACCAGGCCAGCATTTCTTTTCTTTTTGAGATAGTGGAATTGTATGACTCTTCAGGATCTGGGTGAAAGATGCAGATACCCAGATCCCTATGAGACCTGCATCATGGGAAGACTGTCCACCTACAGAAGTGCAGGGCCATTATGGGGCATTATGGGTTCCATAGTGGATCCCTTCTGTGCCTGGGCCCAGGCTACTGAGAGGGTGCATACCCCACAAGATTTGAACACCAAATGTGTGTCTGAAAAGCCATTGATCACATAGGGTCAGTGGCCATATACAATGAATAGGGCCTACAGGCAGACTAGATGGGCCCAGCAGTCCTTATCTGCTGACAATTTCTATGTTTCTATGTTTCTTAATGTCTTTAAGCATTCCTTAATTTCAGTGGTACTCTTTTGTCAATACATTCTAATTATCTTCATAAGTTGTCCTTTCATGACTTTATGCTTTTTATCAAACCACTCCATGTTCCTATTTTTTACTTTTAAACTTCCTTCCTTATACATCTTCGGTTGTATTTGATTTAAAAAAACTTCAGGTGCTGGACGCCACACCTAACACCACGCCGGCAACCCAAGTTTGGTATTGGACTTGGGACACCGGGGGTTGCAGAGGAAGGAAAAGATTGAGCATCATGGGTTGGGGAGCTCACCATGCTCTATAGCAGCTCCTGGTGGAGACTGGGAGCACTATGGAGCAGCACTGCAGATGGGACCAAGAAAATCAGGAAAATGGCATCTCAACTGTCTGGATGATGACTGCCTGGACCCTCACCACCATGGACCCCCTGGGTAGCTGGGACTGACCTCAGCAGCACCCAGGACCAAGAAGGGTGAGCCACAAGGCACATTCTTTTCAGAAGAAGAGGACCCGCCCAAAGAAGGAATATGTTGGGTTCCCCTCACAGTGGCTGCAATATGAGGCAGGAGTTGGTAACGGGGTTCCTGAGGAAGATGAGAGCAGTCTCTGGCATCCTGAAGGAGAGGCCGGTCAAGATGTAAACAAATAATGCAAAAAAAGGAAAAACTTCCTATGACATGATAGAAAGAAGCAGAATCCAAATTACGCATCACGGATGTGATATTTTCCAAAAAATCTTCTAATTGATCCATTAAATATGGTTCTACCATATCTGTCCATACTAAATGTTTTTTATATTGGATCTCGGTCAGCTCTGTTTTTATGTTAGTTTTAACTACTTCATTATTGCTCAAAATTTGTGTAGTATAGAAAATCACAGGTAAATGATCGCTATCAGTTCTTATTGGCACAGATAAACATCTCCAAAAGTCCACAGGACCTCTCCAGCACACAAGATCCAGAACTGCAGCTCCCTCATTAGATATAAATGTAGTGGAACCATCTAAATCTCCCTTTAATCTCCTGTTTAGTATATAGATGCCATTATTCCTTAATATCTTGCACAGCTTATTGCCATTTACATTAACTGTTATCATCTTTAGTAGTATGCCTTATACAATCATCCTCTGAATGCAACCATCTCACAATAGCATTAGCTAATATTCCATCAAAATTTCCTGCTCTGGCATTAAAGTCACCAATTAACAATAAAAAATCTTCTGGATACTCTAGAGAGATATCAAAAATAGTTTTTTTTCTAACCAATTTCCAATATTCTCTCTGTAAAAGTGGGACTTAGCAGGTGGAATATAACATGTAATCATTATTACCTGAACTTTTTGAGTCCTCAGTCTGATTACCATAAAAAAAAAATCATTGTTACTTAGTTCCTCAATTGTATTAAAGGCCCCTATCTTAATATGTGTTATTAAGCCTTTCACTCTCCTGCCCTATTTCATGGTCTTATTACTAGGGCATTGAAATGTTAAATATCCATTTATGTTAATATTATTTGACTTATCGTGCCAGGTTTCCTGCATACATACAACTGTGCACTTCTTCACAAAATTTATACAGTCTGAATTATGTATCTTTGTGTTATATCCAACTATGTTCCATGTTAGAAAAGTAATTATTTCATTTTCATCCTCCACTTTTGTTGTGAATATCATTCCCTATTTGTCAGAGTATAGACTCTTCTACATTGACATCTACTTCATTTGCTAATTGTGAGAGTCAGTTCATCCCTTCCAAAACCTGGAATCTATGCTTTATTGGAATTGATTCACTAATAATATATGTCCCCTTTACACTTAACATGAGAAACTTCACCCGGCCCGGACATGGAAAGGATTGACAGATCGATATCTCTTTCTCAATTCTGTGGGTTGTGGTGCATGGCCATTCTTAGTTGGTGGAGCGATTTGTCTGGTTAATTCTGATAATGAATGAGAATCTGCCATGCTATCTAGTTATGCTGCCCCATGCCAAGAATGCATGGGACAGCCATAAGACAATTCTGGTGGGGGGTAGGAAGAAGTAGGCTGTTGGTTAACTAGGATTTGCATCTTATCCAACAGGTAAGGAAATGAAAAGACTAGGTGGGCCAAGAGGTCCTTATCTGCTGTCAAAGTCTGTCTTCCATTACTTTCTAATTTTCATTCAATCTGGTAACATCATCCATTATCATATTTTAATTCACCACATACAGGCCCAGCTGATCTAATTTCTCATAACCGTCCAAGATTCTATTTGCCAATAATTCATTTTTACAAAGTATGTCAACTTGACTATCCCATTTTAAAATCTCATGTCGGTATATCTCCTTAATTCCCATTTTCCCTAATCTAATATTCAGAACATTAGATAAAAAGTTATATATAGACTACATTAATTATTTTGGTGTCTCATTAAACAGTTTAGGATACCCAAACACTGTTACGGTTACTGGATCTTTTCAGTAATTTTCATTTTCCCTTGAAAAGGACTGACTTATTTCATTTGCCATTTCTACATATAATTTTAATTCTTCCAAAAAATATCCATTTCTCTAAATACAGTTTGCCATTCTTTTCTGTGCCATTTTAATCAGAACAAAATCAGCTAAACCGGCATTAAATGGTCTTACAACTTCAAAAATGTCACTCTTTTCAATATGTAAATCCACAATTTCATTAAATGTTTTAATTACCAGATATCTTAATGAGTCATTTGACTCACTATCTATTTTCTTTAGTCCATATAATCTTAGACAACAGTCTTTTTCTTCTTCCTCAATCCTAATTGTTAATTGCTGTACCTGTTCCTGTGTTATATCATTAGAAACTGCCAATTTTCTTATTTCATTGCCCACATTTCCAATGGCAATGTTTTTGTTATTACCTTCAGCATGGCTCAGTTGGTAGCACATCCGCCTCTGGACCAGAAGGTTTTGGGTTCTCATCCCACACCGGGAATGGACTTGCACCTAAAAATCGCTGGCATCTGAGTGCAGTATTGGGGGGTGCTGTACTGCTGGGGTGTGCCATCCTTTGGATGAGACGTTAAACCGAGGTCCCTTCTGACCATCCTGGTGTTGTCCTGGTAGGTGTCCAGGTGGAAGTAAAAGAACCCAGGGCACTCTTCGCAAAGAGTAGGGAACATTCCCAGTGTCCTGGCCAACATTCCCCTTCTCATAAACCAGTTCATGCAATTATCCAGGCTGTGTGTGGGTGATGATGTGCGATATGGCTGCCACCACACATTCAGTCACTTCACTACCAGTCTAGCATTGCATGTAAAGTGCTTTGGATGTATGAAAAGTGCTATATAAATGCTGATTCTTCTTCTTCTTCTTCTTCTTCTTCTTCTTCACCATTTTACATCTCAGTTCTGCTTTGTGCAATCAGTATTCATTTAATTTACAGATTCCAGACATGATGATATTTCAACACTCTCCTGGTCATTTTTGCCACCACATTTCTCTCCAGTTTGTTACTTATATTTGGTTGTTATTTTCTTCTGTTTAATGCTTGCTTGTGCTTCTTATTTATTTTTATTGTTTGATTTTTTTTCTTTGTTACCATTTTCTCTTTCCTCCCTATTTATTTTTATTTCCTTCTTTGGAGTGTCATCTGGGATTATAACTAGTGAGATATCAAACCTTACAGGCTCTCCCCTTTGCTGCTTAATCTCTTCTTCTACCATCAGAATAGATGAGGATTCCCTAGGAGGATGCATTGCATTCAATACATGTAGCACATCATCCAGATGAAACCCATTTATGGTGATATTTCTCTTAAGTGTATCAATTTCACTTCCTATAGTAATCATCTGTTCCATCAATATTAAATTTGCACCGTGCTGGTTCTTCATTATGGACACTATTTCTTTACTAAGGGAAGTGGGGTAGTACATTAAAGACTCTTCTCCACTCTCACTGTTATCCTTGTTATTCTCTTTCATTGTGTTTTTATTCACTAAATGCTCAATTCTCACCTTAACATCCACAGTGCCCTTTATTTTCTGAGATTCATCTAGATCTTTTAGACCCTGGATGGTATTCTGAAATTTTGATAGTATAACCGTCATTTTCTTTTGCATAACTCCAGTATCATGTATCTGATTTATCATTGCATTCCCTGCAACAACTGGATTATATACAGTGATGCCCATTAAGTCATTTTCTGAAGATGCCCAGCCAATTATGTCTAGGCTGATTTCTTGATTATCACCTCCTGAGTCTCTCACCTTTTGGGTTTTTTTGGGAGCTTCTAGTGAGATTTTGTTAAGACTCTATATTTGGTGTGGAATTAGAAAATTCACTTAGCCCTATCAAGTATTTACTATTTTGTTGTTGACTAACTTGAAATCATTGAACTTCTTCAGTTATGATTGATGATTCTATTATTGCCAATTTTTTAATTAATAAGAAGCTATTCTTGTTTGTTTTGCATCATAGTTAATTATTAGTCCACTTTTTATATCTTTTTTGGTTTTGTTTTCCAGTCTTCCCCAACATTGTTTTTAGTTCTTTTTCATCTTTTTTACTATTTGTTCTCACTTTACTTTTCATTTTCCCTTGCTTTCTTTCCCTTCCTCTATCATTATAGAAGCATAGAAACACAGAAACATAGAATTTGATCACAGATAAGGACCACTTGGCCCACCTGGTTTGCCCATTTCCCTACCTGATGGATAAGCTGCAGATTCTATTTAATCAACAGCTTACGTCCTCCTACCCCCCACTAGAATTGTCTTATGCTTGTCCCATGCATTGTTGAATTCTCCCACTGTTCATGACTTCACAACCTCCTCAGGAAGGCTGTTCCATGCATCCACAACTCTCTCTGTGAAAAAATACTTTCTAACATTACCTTTGATCCATCTCCCTCTATCTTCAAATCATGCCCCCTTGTTCTTGCACATCTCTTCCTCTGAAAGATACTACCCTCTTGTACTTTGTTAATTCCCTTGAGATACTTAAAAGTTTCTATCATGTCCCCTTCCTCCTTTCCTCAAGGGTATACATATTAAGCTGCTTTAGTCTCTCCTCGTATGTCTTCTGGTGCAGACCCTGCACCATTTTGGTTGCCCTCCTCTGAACAGCCTCCACTCTGTCTATGTCTTTATGGAGATGGGTTCTCCAGAATTGCACGCAGTACTCCAGATGGGGTCTCACTACCTGTCTGTACAGAGGGATAACAACTTCCTGTTTTCTACTATTGATACCTCTCCCTATGCATCCCAGTATCCCCTCAGCCCTCCTTATTGCCTTCTCAATATTTTCCCAATTCTCTGAGGAAGGATCGAAGTACACATCTTCCACTCCAGCTGATATCTTGTCTTTCTCAGACCAAGATTTGGAAATCCCCAGGACTGACATATTTAAGTGTGCAGCCAGAGATTTATTAACAGTTATTGATTGGGTTCTCATTATGACCATATTATAAATTGCCATCTAGAGCTCCTTATTGCTTTATTCAGCTATCCAGTAAATAGTCAGACTGGGATATCTAATTAACTCAGAATCAGCATTAATTATTTGAGTTCGATTTACAACAGCCAACACCAATCAAAATTTTAATTACAATTACAATTAGAACTGTATTCACAGTTAGATCACTGTGAAAAAATCTCAGAGCACAATAATTAATGCCACCAACTCAATATATTTAGTAGAGTCCAAAGGCAGTATTCTGTCAAAGAAAAAAAAATTATCTCATGTGAAGGTAAAATAAACCTTGACCTGGATACTTAAACTGTTAATTATTTTTTTTTTGCAAATAACTTTATTTTATTATAGTGATAAGGTACAAATGCAACATAGACAAAAACATAACAATATAATAGAAAACCAAAATAAAATACTCCCAAGATTCCTTACCCACCACCCCCTGGCAGCCATCCAAAATACTTAATATAACGAAACTATAATTACATTACATCAAATACAATTAAAACATTAGCTAGCGTCTTGAAATATATGGGAGAAGGGAAATTCTGGAATAATTATGTCTCTGAGATAAATTAGAGAGGAAAAGGGAATACAGATACAATACACTAGGTTAAAGAGATGGGAAGATTAAAGGTTAAAGGGATAAAAGGATGAGAAAAATATAAAAGAGGGCGGGTAGTAGTATGGGAAATAAGAGGAAGAATGTAAAGAGGGGTATTTTGCTAACTAGTAACCATACCTGTCTTTCAGGGACTGGAAAAAACTACCCCAACACTTTTGAAATTTACCCGATGCCTTAAGAAAATTTAACACTGACCTCTCTGCATTTAATGCTTTCAGAAATTTATCCCACCATTCTTTAAATGATGGGATCCAATCATCCCGCCAATGACGAAGAATTAATAGCTTGGTAACTGAGGCTACCATAGCCATTTGGCATTTTTGAATTCTAGAAGTAATTTGGGCGTACATCCCAAATACACAAACATCCACATTAAAAAGGCTGATAAATCACAGTATGGGTCCAACCAACGTTTGACCGACTGCCACAGCTTAGCTATTTTAGGGCAGGACCAAATTTTATGAAAGGTGGTAGCTAAGGGGTCACCACAATCTTTACAAACTGGGGAAGGCAGTTTATTTAGCTGGGAGAGTTTGGCAGGAGAAAAATAAAGATTATGCAATAAGTTAAACTGAATATCTCTCAATCTGTCCTGTTTAATACATGAATAAATATCTACCCAAACACTCTCCCAAGTCTCCTCTGGCCACCCCATAGACAAATTAGTTTCCCAGTAAGAGGGAACAGGTGATATCTTAAGTTCCAATCTTGATAAAATATACTTATATATTTTAGAAACTGCGTTTCCAGATATTGCGAACTCACTCAACTTCCTCCATAATTTCCCTGCCTCTTCAGAGACTTTACCGTTCCACAGGAAAAACCGGATGCTTCTTTGTATTTGAAAAAGTCGTTAAAGGTTTTGAGGTTCCACCCAAAATTTTTCGATCAAAGCAGGGGAGGAAGAAATTATATTTTCCGAAATGAGGTCCGAAATACGAGGTTTGGGGAGAGAGTCAATCAGAAACCTTTTAATAGGCTGGTTACCAACTTGGAGGTTAGGATTTCTCAAAAGGAGTTGAGATGAGTCGTTTAAATAAGGAATATGTAATCTTAGATAAAGTTGGTGTAAAGCCTTAATATCCCAACCTAATGGGGTATTTCTAACAAGAGTAGGGACCTTGGACCATGGAATATATAAGAAATATTCCAAATTGAGATTAGCCCCTTGAGAAATCGCATGGTCAATAGCAAGTCCATGGGAGGAGACTTCTGCTTCTCGGACCCATAGAGCTGACCTCGCTGCATGAATAGCTAAATAATAAGTATAAAAATCTGGGATCTGGAGGCCCCCTAATTTCCGTTGGAAAATTAGTTTGGAATAAGCCCTACAAGGAGGTTTACCTTTCCACAAGAAGTCTGAACAGTATTTGTAAAGCGGGCCAAAGAAAGATCTGGAGAGGTAGATGTTTAGGTTAGAGAGAGGGTAGAAAATCTTGGGTAAAACCATCATTGTAATTGTATTAACCCTACCTGAAAAGGTCAAAGGAAGCTTCGACCACCTCTCCAAGTCTTCCTTAATATTTTTAAATAAAGGCTTAAAATTTAGGTTAGCCATTCTCTCGAGATCCCTCGAGATCTGAATACCCAAATAGGCTAAAGATTTTGTCTGCCACTGCAAACCTAAAGAAAGACACCAACTTTTCTGAAGGTAGGGGGATAGTGAGTAAACCATTGTTTTGCTCTTATTTAATTTATACCTGGAGAATTCACTAAAGCACGAGATTAAATCAAGTAAATGAGGGAGCGATGTTGTAGTATTTCGAACATGCAACAATAAATCATCAGCAAATGCTGATAACTTAAACTCCAAATCTCCTATACGAATCCCTTGGATTAGGTGGTTCATTTTAATGGCCCTTATTAAAGGTTCTATATACAAATTGAATAGATATGGTGACAGGGGGCAGCCCTGATGCGTACCCCGCAGTAGGGGAAAAGCAGCTGAGATTAAATTGTTGCATTGAATTCTAGCGGTCGGGCACGAGTACAGAATCCGAATATAGTGAATAAATTCTTCCGGAATACCAAATTTAGCCAATATTGTAAACATAAAGGCCCATTCTACCCTATTGAATGCTTTTTCTGCGTCTAACAATACCAAGGATGCTTCCATATCCGGGTTCACAGACACAGAAATTAAATAAAACAATTTCCTGAAGTGGTCAGCCGAAGAACGGCCTGCCACAAATCCAGCCTGTTCAGGACTCAGCAATCCGATCCACTAGGATTTTAACCTATTAGCTAGGATTTTAGCATAAATCTTTACATCTATGTTTAATAAGGAAATTGGCCTGTAGTTGCCCACCAAATCTGCAGATTTATCAGGTTTAGGTAGCAAAATTATCCTAGCTTCAAAAAGAGTCTTGTCTCTTACCCCTTGTTCATTCCAAAATGCGTAAAGTTGATACAAAAGTGGTATCAAACTCTCCTTAAATGTTTTAAAGAAAAGGGATGTGAATCCATCTGGGCCGGGTGCTTTATCCAACTTTAGTGAGTCGATAGCTTTTGCTATTTCCTCGTTTGAAATAGGGGCTACCAACATCTGCTTAAATTCCTCAGACATCTGAGGAAAGGAGATTTTAGTTAAGAATTCTCACATTTTAGTTTCACTCTGTAAAGAAAGCGGTTGACTCGAGTATAAATTTTTGTAAAAGTTGGAAAAAATATCCAATATATTCTCAGAGTCTGTAATCAACTTGTCTGTATCCGGATGCCTTAAGGCTGCCACCCATTTGGCAGCCGCTCTCTGTTTTAACTGCCACGCCAATAAATTTCCAGCTTTGCTACCTTGACCTATATATGCAGCTTTTAGTTTAGAAGCCGAATTCTCCACTCTTTCACTTAAAGTATTCACATACCATACCCTTAGACTGGTCAGCTCTTGCTCCTGTTCCTTCGATCTAGAATTTTCTCTAATCACTTCTAGAGTACTGATTTTCTTTAAACAATTAGCTAATAACTGTTTGTTTTTCACTTTACGCACTGATGCAATCCGTATCAGTTCTCACCTCCAAGTAATTTTCAGGGCAGCCCAGGCTTGGTCTATTGCATTGATAGACCCCCAGTTATCCGTAATTGAATTGGTCATAAAGTCTTGAAAACAAGCTAGTATCTGGGTGTCTTTTAATAAAGCGTTGTTTAAAGACCATGAATAGGACCTAGGTGGGGTGAACAAGGGAGAACATTGGAGTTTAATGGGAGAGTGAGCCAAAATTACCCAAGTCAGAATTAAAACCTCCTCAACTAAAGGCAAACATTGCTGGCTAACCAAAAAATAATCAATTCGTGAGTAGGATTTATGGACCGGGGAAAAAAAGGTAAAATCTCTAATGGTGGGGTTATACAATCTCCAAGGACCTATTAGGCCGGATGATGATGTGAACTCTAACAGGGCCCTCTGAGTCGGGGAGGGATGTAATGCTCTGTGCCAAGAGCGATCCAAACAATTAGACTGGACCAGATTCCAATCCCCCCCCAGAATGACAGGAATATCTTTAAAGGGGGCTAAAATTGTGGCCAGTTGCATAAAAAAGGAGGGAGTATCCACGTTGGGGCCATATACTGATCCCAGAACTAAACTAGCCCCTCCTAATTTACCTAGAACTATAATGTATCTGCCTTTCAGGTCAGAGATTATCTCAGATGAGATAAAGGGAACCCCTCTCACCACCAAAATAGCTACCCCCTGACTGCACGAAGAAAACCCGGTGCCAAATACCTGACTCACCCATTTTTTCCTGAAGTGGTGGAGCCGATCAGGGAGTACATGGGTTTCTTGAAGAAATACTACGGATGGATCAAATTGAGCCAAATCGTTTAATATAATATATTTTTTCCGATTACCTCTTCCCCCTTTGATGTTCCAAGAAAAAATGTTCAAATTACTAGCCAGACGGAGACCTTAACCTATTCAACAAAAAGGTATGGATAGCTGCCCCTCCCAACAATAAACTACAAAACTGTTAAACCAACATCCTAATCCCTCCCCGTAAAAATATTCCCCCTCTTAGAACCACCCTTAAGGCCCCTGGCCGAGCCAACTCCAACTGCTGTGGTCCATGGTGCACGCCATAGAGGTGGGGCACCCCCAAAACAAAAGTGCCACTGAATCCGTGGATACTAACCTGCAGACCCTTCCATCCCCACTGGGGGGAACCCCCTAACCATATAGTAAACTAAATCTATTACTATGAATCCTTTACTAAAAGGAAAGAACTCTAACACTTAATTTAATGCTTAAGTATCAAATATCAAATATAGGACTAGCCCAGTAATTAAACATAGCCCCACGATATGCCTACAACCAATAAGTAAAGGAAACAAGGAGGCGAAATTGTGAGAAAGTTGAACGTATAACCCTATCTACATATAACCTCTCTTGTCCCTAGTAACATCGAGGGCCAGATAACATGAAAAATATTATTAAATTAAGGTTGGTCCTAGAAAAAAGACTCTCTAATTAACAATCCAGGGATTGTAATCAAAGGCTAAATAAGAAGGCAACCATGCCCTGTATTCACTTCTTAGTTCTCCCAGCCCATTAAGTTTCTAAAACAAGCTAATCACTTCCTGTTCACCTAGCCAAAAGCGTAAACTAAATCGTAACGCAGTGAAAATCTTGCTAACCTAAAAATCCCAACACTATTTGGTACCTCTTGCCTTTCCAACAATACTGAGCTCGTGGAGTCAAAGCACAGATAGATGATCTGGGAGCTGCAGGCAAGGGACTTAGTGAAATAAAATAGTCTAAGAGCTCCCTCTTGTGGCTCTTATTAATACATTACGCCACAATGAGAACTTTAAAGGCTTTGAAAAGAAATGCAATAGACTGAAAATCGTTTCTTTACATCCCCCAAACTACCAAATATAGATTATTAAAACAACAGGACAAGAAGAAAGAAAATTAGTTCATGGGGGATAATACACTTTAACGAATCATGAATGTTGATGTAGTAAGTCTTTAGTATGATAAGCTACACAAATTTGTCAATTCAAACTCTTAAGTCTCGAGTAGACAGTAAGATCAGGAGTCCTCATCCTTTAGGGAACAGATCTGGCAGAGAAATCGAAAGTACTTTTAAGGTCTCTTCAACAGAATTGAAACGCTTAATCCCATCCTTCAGGGTAGTCTCTAATTTGGCTGGATAAAGCATACGATGCCAAATACCCGCGGCCCAGAGCTTTGAAGTAATAGGCCGAAAGCTTGCTCGAGCCTGCCGCACCTTCCAGGTCAAATCAGGAACTAGCCGAAGTCTTTTGCCTTCCCACAGAATAACCAAAAGTTTTCTTGCCTCTTTTAGAATAAACTCTCGGTCCAAATAATTTAACAATTTGAAGATCACGGGTCTTGGAGGTTCCAACGAGGGAGGTTTAGCTCTGAGGGCCTGAAGGCCCCTCTCAATAACATACTCAGGCCCGTTAGGCGAAGGCCCCACTGATTTCTTTAAAAACTTCTGTAGGAAGAGGACAATGTTGGGGCCCTCCTCACCCTCAGGGAGCCCCAGCAGGACCAAATTGTTGCGCCTGCTTCTCCCCTCAAGGTCATCTAGGTGGTCCTCAGATTTGGCTATGGCCCTTTTGCAATCAACAATAGCAGGGCCAGTTTTTTCCTGTTTCCTTTCCAAGGAAGAGATCCTGGCTTCAGCGTCCGTCACCCTATGGGCTAATTGTGTCAACGCCGGTTTAAAGTCTGCCACCTCGTCTATCAATTTAAACAGCGCCTCCTTAATAGTCGAGAGATCGCTGTAGATTTTGGCCGACGTTAGATCTTCCTGGGTAGTTGTCGACGATGAGCTCCGGTGAGGCCACTTGGCTTCTAATTCTTGATCCGAGCCCTCCATCCTTCATCGGAAGCTGGGAACCAAAATAAACTGACGGCTGCAGTCTCGGTCCTTTCAGTGAGGCGCTGGCTGGATAAAACTTTAAAAGTTTTAATTTATTTGGAGATTCTCTTGCGGGGAAGGGAGACCCAAAAATCTACCGCTACTCCTCTTGGCGCATCACGTGACGTCTAAACTGTTAATTATACAGTGTTAAAACCTCAGGCCTTCTTCTGTATATCTTCCTTACTATGGTTGCAAAGTAACTAAGCAAAGGATGTTCAAGTATTCAAGTACTCATCGTTTGCAAACAGTGCAATATTGTAATCGTGGAAGCAGAAGAATTCAATTGTGCAAATTTGCAATGTGCAATAAACAATAATACAATGGTCCAAAGATGCCAAAAGTACCAATGAGATCAGTTATTCATTGATCTTGCATCGAGCTACAGAGTCTGAATGTCACTTCTTGTAACCATTTCTTTTCCAGTTTCCCCTTTCCTTTTTTTCTTCCTAATATTGTTTCCTTTTTCTTTTACTTTTTGCTTTTTGTGTCCATAATCAGGATAAACCATGCAACAGCCCTTACGGGTAAATAGATTTCGAGACCTTAGTCAAAAAATATAAAATAGGGAACAGGAAGGTCAACAAATAGCTTTAGTAACATAAGAAGTATATTGCAATAAGTAACAACATGTAACAGCCTGCATCCAAATTCTACACTTTTTTTAAAACCTTCCTAACTTTTCCTATCTTTTTCAAAGTACTGCTCAGATTCAATCAGCACCCATCTCCATACTACTTCTTAATTTATTGATATTACATGTATTTATTTGTACCACTAATTTACATTGCTATTGGTCCTTTCAGTCCCAAAATCAGCATTAAAGTCAGCAGCATCTTTCTTTCACCACTGCACAAATTTCACTCCATTGCCACTCCCTGTGATGATCAGCCAATCCACAACTTTATAAATTTCGAGTGCGGCAAAGAAATACAGGCCATGACGGAGTACAAATATGACAATCGCATAAAACTCAAGGAGCATAAACAAAGATATTCAGACTTTTACCATTAGGTAATGCTGGGTTTTATGCAGCTACACAGTTGTGGTACAAATACTACATGACTGTAGCAGTAAAACACTCTACCCAGAAAAAAATCAAGTAAAACCCAAGACCAATTTGTCCATAACCCACAAAATATAAAATAGGAGAAAAGAGAGAAAAAGTTAAAAGAATTTTACCACAGACCGCTAAGTGTACCTTGCTGCAGCTGTTTGGTCAGACAACATTGAGTCTGCACACTTTAACCCTGTCAGCCAGTGTCACATGGGTTTACTCTGTCTTGATTCATCCTCTTTGAAGCAGTGCAACAATTTGAATTTAAAGAACCCCCTACTTAATATAAAGGCACAGCATTAAGCTATCTCGATATGTATCAAACTTTCTAAAAAATAAAATGGATAAATAAGAAGGAGAGTTTGTGAATACTAATACTAATACCATTAGCGGCAATTTGCAACTTATTTGCAGCTAACTTACATAAATGTTACATCCCAATGGCCCTAAAGTAAGAGGATAAAATGTATAAAATTTATAAAATAAACATATAAGTGTAAAGATATGTATCTATCCACTTTCCTTTGTATGTATAAAATATATAGGAGAGGTCCCAGATTAAACAATGTTCAGCTCATTCAGCTCCAAGAATGCACATTCTTTCTTCACAAATATTGTTTCCACTGTTGTCTCTCCTTTCCTGGTGTTTACCCCCATGGAGCTTCTACAGACCCTCCAGCAGGGCAGGCTCTTGCTGCCAGTTCAGGACTCCTGGCTCTGTGGGTGAGAAAGCAGGTGACAGGGAAAGGGGACAAAAATACAAGGCCTCAAGGACTATTGGAAAGACAGCAAGACCTTTGACTAAATAAAAATAAATATCATATCATATGCCTGAATGAAATACCATAAAAAATCAGAGGCAACCAAATAACTTCTCAGTACAGTAAAGACACTACAAGATACTTTTAAATCATGACTGAAATGTGAAACAAAAAGTGTGACCCACTGGGATTTGAACCCAGGCCCCTGGCATACTGTGCCAGTGCTCAAACTACTAGGTCATTGGGCTAATGTGATTAGGAGGCCTCTGGGCATTCCCTTCAGAGACATACATTCCTTTCTATGTGTTGCATAACTTGCAACTAGGCACATGTCAGAGACAACAACATAAAAATCCAGAAAGTCTAATTAGTTAAATTACTGATATCAACACTTCTATAATATAATAATGTTATTTTGGCATTTTCTGTTAAAGTTGAGCTCTGAGAAAAGGACAAGTATAAGTCTTGAAACATAATTACCTTACTTATCTGAGCCATTTTGGGGATTTCTAATGAATATGTACGCTTGAAGACAGTGGACAAAATGATGGAGTCTTGAAAATGATGATAGAAATGGAAAAAAAATATTTTGGATATCAATACTTTGTAGGAGTGTACTTTGGGTTGAGAAGATTGCTTGGTTTTGGATAGTTTCTTGCTGTAACTATAGAAGCTGTAATAGACAACTTGTTGTAACTTTAGAAATCACAATAAATGTCTTGCTTCAACATTAGAAACTGCAGAAACTGTCCTGTTGTAACTTTAGATATTGTAATGAATGTCTTGGTGTAAGTTTAGAAACTACAGTAAATGCAATGCTGCAGCTTTAGACATGGCAATAACTACAATGCTGTAAGTTAAGAAACTTCAGTAAAGGGTTTGTTATAACTTTAGAAACTTCAACAAATGTCTTATTTTAAGTTAAAAACTACAATACATATCTTGCAGTAACTTTAGAAACTGCAATAAATGTCTTACTGTAACTTTAAATACTATGATACATGTCTTTCCGTAACTTTATAAGCACATGTTATACCTTAAAGTAATTGTAATAATTGTCTTGCTGTAAATTTAGAAGCAGCTATAGATGTCCTTCGGTAACTTTAAAACCTGTGAAAATTGTCTTCCTATAACTTTAGAAACTGCAATAAATGTCTTACTGTAACATTAGAAACCATAAAGATTGTCCTGCTGTTACCATAGAAATTGTAGTTGTTTTGCTGTAAGTTTAGAAAATGCAGTAAATGCAATGCAGTAACTTTAAACAGTACAATAAATGCAATGATATCAATTTAGAAACTTCAATAAATGCCTTCCATAAGTTAAGACAAATGCAAAAATGTCTCTTTTTAAGTTAGAAACTGCAATAAATGTGTTCCTTGATGCAATTTTAAAAACAGCAATAAATATTTTGTTTTAAGATAGTAACTGCACTAAATATCTTGCTGGTAAACTGGATTTGCAATAAAAGTGTAACTTGTTGTAACTTTAGAAAGAGCAGTAAATGTCTTGCTGTGTCCTTAGAAACTGCAGTGAATGTTTTGTTTTAACTTTAGAAACTACAATAAATACCTTGATGTAACTTTAGAAACTGCTATAAATGTCTTGCTGCAACTTTAGAGTCTGCAATAAATATCTTGCTGCATTTTCAGAAACTGCAATAAATGTCTTGCTGTAACTTTAGATTGTCTTAGTAGGCCACATATCCTCTAACCCATGAAACAAGTTCTGACAGAGCCACTATGACTGTGAATGCATTAACTAGATAAGGGTGTTTCATGGGCTTAAACATAAACATTTATTTATTTTAAAAAAATATCAGATTTACAAACCTTTGAGTCAGAGACTCATTTATAAAGGCACCTCGTCGAAACTAATACAAAGACAGCACCGTAAACAAGTCCAAAAAATGGCTTGGAGAGCAGACAGTTATAACAATCATTCACTGAAGATACATGGGTAGCAGTAGATAAACAGATTGCATGGCTTAGGCACATAGGCACCACATCAAGAAGACCAAATCAGTTCAAACAATATACAATAGCTAAAGCAAATAGACATCAGGAGTCAAAGAGAAGCACAGAGTGTTCATGTGAAGGCTGTTGCATACACTAACTGAATCAAGGTATAATACATTGAGAAGGGCATATTTAAGCAATAAGACAGGACAGGGTGTGTGTTATCATGTAATAACATCACTCCTGGGGTGGGTTGAAGCACGAGGCGAAGCTGAGAAATTATTTATTTATTTATGTGCTTGCATGTATTAATTTGATCCACTAGATCAGCAATATTTGTACAAGCTGTGCCCAGTGCAGATTTTACAGCACTGGTCCTGGTCTGGCGATTTGGGTTTTACCCATACCACACTGCATATGGCTTAGTGATATACTGTACAGATGGCTGCAGAGTCTAACCCACTGAAGGTTGAAGTTTCAGAAAACCATTATGCTACAAATATCAAGACTCACTTCCTCCCTCAACCCCAGTCACAATTATCCTCTATCAACATCATGCTTAAAAACTGGTGCCTCTACATCCACACCGCTAAGCTTTTAATGCCAGCATGCTTATTCTGCTGCTGTGAGTTAAACTCTTAATTTAAAAACATTTTGTTGAGAAATTTTTGTTTTAGTATATCCATGGTCAGGAAAAATGAACTTGTAAAAGAAACCAAAATCCCCATTTATCAGTTCATTGAAGCACAGTACAGCATGTTATGAATTTTTCAGATTCTATGTGTAACCTACAGTAAGCCAAATAGAAATTAGACACAAATGCCTACCTATTTGCAAGTGAAGCAAATGTGGTTATTATCATTCAGTTATAAACATCTGTAGTCATTGCCAGGATTCACATTGCTAGACTCTGAGTAAGAATGACAAGCTTCCTAAATACTGGTACCTTATCCAGCAGTGTTCTGCTTGTGGTGTGTGTGTGTATGTGTTTAAACACATAACTTTCTATAGTATATTGTATAGTACTGTGAATCCTGTCTGCAGTGTTTTATCTCTCCTGTGGCAAAACATTGTAACAAGATACTGGCCTGCTATAGGGGCTATTAAACATCAAACCAAAGGGTAAGCTGTGAAGACTAACTTGGAGAAGATGCAATAAAACACATTTGAATGACAGCCCCAGACATCATAAAACACCAAGGGAAAATTAGAAAAACTCCTCTAACAGCCTAGGCAGAAACAAAACACTGGATTGAAGTGAGAACTCAAAACTGGTAGTAATACATATATTCCTGATTTTAACATACAGTTTTCCTTTGAGAAGATTCAGTAGAATATAAAAAAGTAGCCCAGAACTGCCTGCCTGAGAATAAAGATGGTATATCATTTGGAAAAAGGGAAGGCTAGTCTCTTGTTATGCAAAAGTAACACACTGACTGCTTTTAGGATCCTAGTGTCAAATGCTTTGAGGTGCCATGAGGAACTTGTTATGCAGAACGATCCAGGAAGTGTTTAATCCATTCTACTTCTCATAGCTTTCTCTTCTCAGACTTAAAAAGGAAAATACACTTAATCACAGACTGTGTTTACCAAGCATTGTGCCCATGATTAAAATAATTTGAACCCCATCCCACTGCCAAATGTGCCTCACATGAACAATCATGATTTATCTGTAAAGGCAATTAAAAAAAAATATTTCTAAATGCATTTGCAACACCAGTGCTTTCTATAACAAAATGTATTTCTAAATGCATTAGTAACACCAATGCTTTCAAGACTGTGAAAGTACTAAAAAGACAAACTATTTATATAGATAGATAGAATATGGCAAATAAATATTGTTAATCCCAAAAGCTGAACTTTGTTTTTATTATATATATAAGTGTTTAAGAGATACCTGAAAGCTGTATATTTTCCTTAGTTTTTAGACACTTATTATTCTTTCCTTTTAAGACACCAGGCGACTCTGATAATCATTTGTTACAACTGTTTTTAAGTCAGTTTAAAGGCATTTTAAGTATCTTCTGTTCTAGTCCTTAACAAAATGCAAGGACTCCACAGACATCTGTTCCTTGGTCTACATCCCAAACATGTGAGTCTTCTTTCAGGATGATAGATGCACCTCATGCCCCTCCCACATGAATAAAAAAAAGGTGGGATGGACCTTTTGGAGCTTCTTGGGTGGAGGTGGGGTGGACCTTACTTCCCCCCAAAAAACAATGCTGCCTCCCACTACTCAGGTTCCAGTCCTTGTACCACCTATTTAAGAAACAAAATAGTACCCTGCAACCATTGACTAACATAAAAGCGTATTTATTTGAGGGCGGAAAACATTTCTTGGAGGAGGGTAAAGCTGAGGAGGCTATTTACCCCTTCAGTCAGTTCCACAGACAGAAAACATGACATCACTCCTTATTAGATGCAATACTCCTATAGGCACCACCCACAGTCATAAAAAGGAGACAAACATAATGCTTAGGAGAAAATAGCCACAGCCACGATGCAACATGGCAGTCCCACAGGATGGAGTGAACGGGGGAGGAGGATAGTGTGATTGCAACTACCCTTGCTATTTCTTACTTTAACCACAACTTAATGTCTCAACTGAAAATGTCAATTGATGCTAATCAATTACATTTAAAAATGTCTGTTCTTCGCCTTTGGCTGAGAGACATCATTTCAGAAATCCCACATACCTACTCTCCATATGGAAAACTGCAGTCAGATTCACTGTTTCTGCCTGTCAGTGTGTTTCAGAGTTGTTGTGATAGTATTCTACATTGTAATCTAAACCTGAACCATGAACAGAGGTTGCCTTACTTACCTGGTTCCCTACTTCAGCTGCACATGTTTCTTCATGAACTAGACATCTAACTTGTGAGTAAAGTAAAAGTGGACCAGTCTGTCAGCTGGTTGAAGGTCCAAACAACGTTTTTCAAAAGTAAGCTGATTTTTCAATCTGACATCCTAATCACTGTTTCAGTCCTCAGTATTGGCAGAAGATATTCTTCTTCTTTTGCAAAAAATGGATAAGTAGTCAAACGGTAAGCCAAAACAAACTGTGTACTGAAATCTAATACTGAAAATATTTAAAGCATTGCAATTTTCTCTGAGGACAAAAAGTTTAAAAACCTTGACAGAGTAGTAATATCAGTTCACAAAATTGTTGGCTCATATTGGTCTGCTGAAATGTAAAAGCCTCTGTTGTTCTCTAATAACATATTGTAACTTTTTCTTTGTGTTACCCTTATCATCTCAGCCACTGTTCATCATAGAATAAGTGGGTTAAAAGGGGGTTGCCGGTTAGAAGGCAGCCAGGATTGTCAGGGGTTTCCCTGAAGGACACCAGGGGAGGTGAAGGCAGTTGGGAGGAATTGAGGGGGAAGGGGAAGAAGGGAGGGGGGACCCGAGTGAGTCACAGGTTAGGAGGGATACAGGAAGGGGATTGGCTGGGGTGCAGAGCTAGGGACAGCTGTAGAGGAGGGATATAAGGGGTTGGCAGAAGGGAATAGCCCTTCTTTTGCTAGTTATCTGGCTTGTGATAGCTAGCATATCAATTGGCTTGACACTGTCTTAAGACATGTGGAGGACAAAGTGGATCAGGTATGGCAGAGGTGGTCTAATGTTGGCCACCAGTATGAGTTTTTTAAAAGGATTTCAAGTTGGAAGCAAAAAAAAATTGTTTTGTTGGATTGGCTTTAAATGGCAGATGGAGGTGGTGTTATGTAATATCATAAAAAGTAGGGGTAACAGCTCAACGGTGGGAGATGGAGAAAAAGAGGGAACAGAAAAGCAGAAAGAGGCTGTCTTGTAGGTTTGGAAGTTGGAATGGCTTTCTAGATGGGGTATGCTTTGCTTCCTCTGCTCCCACAGCTGCAATGTGGTTGAGAGTGTTGGAAATTGCAGTTGCAGTTTGTGAAGGCCCAGAGGCATCTGAGGGGTGGTGGGAGTGAGCGAGAAAGTAGCAGCCAGCATGGTACAGCTTGATTCAGTGGGATGCAATCCACTGCTGGGAGTGCAGTGAGGGCCGGGGGTAGGTATGCCACAAGTGAGAGGAGAGGGAGCAGGTTGAGGAAAGGGCAACAAGGAACAAAGCAGCAGACAATTTAAGAACAAAAATAATAATGTGAAAAGGTGCAAGCATGAAAGGAGAGGTCAGGTTTGGAGACACACGTGGTCTAGAGCCCTGTTGGGGGGGGGTAACTGGCATCCAGAGCAGAAATCAGTTTGTCTAGCATGGGATAGAAGTGGTACCAATTGCAGTCACTAAGACACAGAGGAGGTTCAGTTCTTAATGACATCAGTAAAAATGAAAAGCTACACAGTACTAAATACACCAGAGCATGCTTTATTGTAATTTGAAAAGTAAAGTGCAGAGAGACATGTGGAGTACCTCAACTTGCCACAGTGCTTCGGATAATAAAACTCTTCATCAGGTGGAGCCAAATTGCAATAAAGCATACACTGGTGTATTCAGTACTATGCAGCTTTTCAACTTTGCTGAGTGTAAACTCTCCTGGAGGACTATTGAAGTTATTGAGCTGGCCAGCCCTAGGTTTGCAGTGTACCACACAAAGAGTACACAGGTCTTTTGGGATTTTGTTTCTTAATGGCATCAGGGCTCCAAGAAAAGATGCAGCCTTCTCTGAGTGGGGATTGTAACAAAGAAAGCACGATGATGGTCATTGTGGAAGGCAAAGAAAAAAATAAACTAAAAAAGGAAGGGAGAGATGTGGAAAAGAGTTGTAAGAGCACAAGCAGGCAGTGACCACATAACTGAGAATCGCAGGTCAGTGTCAGATGTCATAGGAGGCCGCCATCTCAATTAGGTAAAGTGAGAAACATATCCAAATGTGGGGCAGTGTCAAGACAGGTAGCTGCAAAATAATTAAAAAAACAGGAAAAGTTGGGTAGGATAAGTTTGGTCAGTAGGAGAACAGGATCTGGAAGAAGAGAAGGACAGGACGGGTGGCCATTTTGGATAGACATCATGTGGCGGTGGTGTGGGACAAGATGGCAGCTGCAGGTGTACAGGAGGGCTGAGGAAAAGGGAACCACAAAAGGAGGAGTTGGTTTCAGCAGATACATTAGGTAGCTCTGGTTGCCACCAGATGGGAATGGAGGGAGAAGGTTTCATGAAAACAAAAGTTGTTATAATTTGGAAATGCGATGAGCAAACACATTGGATTGGTTTTACAGAGGGTGGCTAGGGGCTGGTTTCAGGCAGAAAGCAGTTTTTTTCGGTCTGAGTGGGTTAGAAGGAAATGCACTGGGAAAGGCAACAGGGCCATACCAAGGCATGGTAAAGAGGGTAAAGGGTACAGTACCCAGCATGGTTTTATGGCACACTATGGAAAACTAAGAAAAGGAATGGGACATGGCAAGGGGACAGAAACTGCATAGAAAAAAAAACCAAAAAAAAGATGGAAAAACTATCTTGTAAGAGGCAAGGACCATCAAAACATTGGATCTGGGGCTACCGAAGGTATAGTGCTGTGCAAATGTATGGGTCAGCAGAGGGGAAACAAGAGGTACTAGCAAATGCCTGCATGCACAGAATTATGGAAAGACTTAACAGCAAACAAACAAAAAATATATAAATAACAAATAATAGGAGTAGGATCCAGGGAAGGCAATATGAGGCATGGCCACAACAGGGATTCGCATTGGGGGCCCTGCATGGTAGAGTCGCCTGCCAAGAAGGCAAGTGTGCTGCTGAGGGTAGCATACTGGATAAGGGATAGATAAAAACAGCAAAGCTATAGCTATATCAGGAGGAGACAGGTAGAGGGTACAGTGAACAGGTTGCAGAGCATGAGGGGCCCAATTCCTGGCAGTTGGTAAAGTAGGAAAAATAATACAATGCCATTTCCTTCAGTAAAGCAGCATGCCAGGAAGGGTGCAGTAGATAAATAGTAATGTTTAATAATCTTCCTTTTGTCTGGAGTTTGTGGACACAGGGATAGCACCCAGGAGAAAGACAACTGAGGATGGCAGTGAGAAGTGGATGGAGTAGGCAGTGGTATTGATGGGGTAGAAGCAGGCACTGATGGAGGAGCCACAAAAGAAGGAGGACAAAGGAAAAAAGACCGGGAAGAGGAATGTGCCTGATGGAGAGGACTGAAAGGGAATAGTAGGAAAGCATCCAAAAAAAGGAAGGGCCGATGGGCCAAAGGAGCCTTAGGGTAAGGATCCATTGTAGGATTTGACCATCAACAGGAGTCTAAAAGAGTATTTGGTATGAATTATTGAAGAAGGAGGGGAAAAAGATTTGAGGAAATGGAGAAGGCATTTCAGGAATTGAAAGGGACAGGGGGAACAGGACAGGGGCAAACAATGGGGGTTGAAGGGAGAAAGGGTGTGAGGGAGGGGTCCCAGAGATGACACTGTGGGATCATGTGCCACAGTCCATAAAAGAAAAATGTATCTATCTATTTTGTTTATTTATTTATTTATGTATGTATGTCTTTGATAACCGGGTAGGTGAACTGATCCAAAGGACTGTTTTCAGCCACAATCTGAGCCACAACATGGAACAAACAGGCAATACAGATACAGGTAATATACAATAAATGAACAGGCCACAACATGAAGTGCTGTAGCTTACAGTACACTGTAGGAATACACACAGAGACATGCAGAAAAACAAGGTGACGTATTAAGCCAGTTTACAGATCCAAGTACTGGTCACAGGTTATTTTGCTGGACAAAAATACTAGTTGCAGTAATGCAGAGACCACAACATACATGTCAAAAATGACACTTAAAGTGCAAAATGCATTGGGTTCACTAGTAAATTAATAAGTGAGAGAGTCACTGACAGGATGGATCAAGGAGAATACAGTGTAAATACTCCCACCCACAAAATAAAGTTCAGAGGCATAGGAGAAGGGAGGAGTGCACAGTACTCCCATGCAGGGCTGAGAGGGGAAGGAAGGAAGGGGGAGACAGCAATAGAGGAGCAGGAGAGAAGAGGATGGACACAGCAAAGGTACGAATAAAGGGAGTAGGTGGGTTGGTGGGTACCAAACCGAAGAGAATGCCACCAGATTACCTAAGTGAACAATGGCAGGTGACTTCAGACTGTAGCCATTTTTTGAAACTATTTTTGAAGGAGAAATTGGAGAAGGATGAGTGGAGTGATGAGGGGAGGCTGTTCCATAGACGGGTGGAGACAGAGAAGGCTTTGCTGCCCATGTTATTAGAGATAGGTGGAGCAGCCAATGGGAGGATGGGGGATTATCGAAGACTCCTAGATGCAGCTCTGCCTGTCAGGAGGGATGAATATAGGGACAGGGGGCCACCTCTTAGTGCATTGTCCACAAGGCAGCCAAGGGCATAATCAAAACGTCCTTGCAGTGGTAGCCACCCAAGGGACTGGTACAGCATGCAATGATGGGAAGAGTATGGAGCTTGGAGAACAAAGCAGCAGATAATGTTATAGATGGTGATTAGTCTAGAGTGCAGGGCAATGACACATGGGAATAGACAGAAGAACAGAACTCAATGATGGGAAGAAGGATTCCAACTGCGATTGCAAGGCATGCTTCACTGGACAAAAACTGTTTGAGGCGGTTGGCAACACCTAGCTTCTGATTACCCCCTTGCACAGAAATGTTGACTTGTTCAGTGAATGTAAGGGAGGGGTCCAGAGTTAGGCCTAGGTATTTAAAACAGGTGACATTTTCAATGGGGGGCAGCAGGTGCTAGTGTAAGGAGGGGGGTTTGTCTTGAAGACCTCAGAGAGGAAAGGTTTGGATTCAAACAGCATGGACTTTGTCTTTTATTTTGTTAACCAGAAGTTTTTTTGAGAGGAATCAATTATGGGCAGCATAATAGTTGCGTATAAGAGTGGAGTTGATGGTTGCAGGAAATTTGTCACTGTGGTAGAGGACAAGGTCATCCATGTAGAGAAAAGCTTCACAGGTGAGACTCTCAGCAGAGAGTGCATTTATAAAACTGGAGATTAGTAGGGACCCAAGGATGGATCCTTGAGGGACTCCTGTAGAGATGGTAGGTCAGAGGTGGAGGAGGAGGCAAAACCAGTTGTCACAGACTGTGACCTTCCAGCAAGGTAGCTTCTAAACCAGTCTGTTGTTCTAGGGGAGCAATCAAGGTGTACAAGGGTTGCATGGAGAAGGGGGTGGTTGACAAGGTCAAAGGCTTTAGTCAAGTCCATGAATACAGCACCAGTGTTCTCTCCCATATCCATGTTTCTTTGGACATGATTGGAGAAATGGGTCAAGGCTGATGTTGTGCTGTGGTATTTATGGAAACTGTGCTGTGCAAGGCACAGGAGATTGTACTTGACAAGATGTTTCAATAACTGGAAGTCTACAATTTTTTCCATAAGCTTGCTAAGGTGAGGGAGTAGGGAGATGGACCTATAGGTGTCAGTTGAGAGGGCATTACCTGCTTTGAAAATAGGCACCACATTAGCATGCTTACAGGAGGTTACATTGTTGCAGTGGTAGAGGGCAGACCAGTGCGCTGCTGTAAAAGGGCGTATGTGGACATATTCATGCTGGTGGAGAAGGAGATGTCCAGAAAGTATGAGGAAAGGGAGTAGGTTGGTAAATTGGGGATGGAAGTAGCACTGGCACTAGTAGGGAAGACAACAGAAGAGAAGACTTTAAAGGGTAAAAACATAGATGCCTGGCAGGTGAGTTTCACCCATGCAGCCAGAATTGGCTATACCACTATTTACCTATTCAACAATTATAAGAGATGCTTACAAGATGAAATGGGGTTATGGATGGTTAAGGTATGATGAGAAGTTCAGACAAAAGATGGCATCACATGAGGATGTAAGATGGGACACCACTCATGCAGACTTGTGGCAATGAGCAATGACAGGGAGCATGGGGGGTTGATGGATTTTGAGAGATCTGGTGAGTCAGATAAAGACATGCTGGGGGTATAACAAGACAATGTGCAACTGGGAAAATTGTAAATTCCAGCACGTCTGCTCAAAGTGTGGGGCCAGCACCTGGTGTTCCAGTGTAGGCTCATGGGGGATAGGTTCAGGACTCAAGGTTATGTGGGCAGCCTTTTTGTGGAGCTTGGGGGGACATGGAGGGACTTGGGGCAAGAGGGTAGTTGGAGGGGAATCATCGGGAGAGGGGACTTTGGTACAGGAACAGGAGACCACTAGGCCAAACAACAGAGAGCAGGTTGTGAAGATGGGTTTCAGTTTAGCCAGGACACCAATCAAGACAGACACTGATGGAATGGACCACAGGCTATACAGATAGGGAGGCTAGGTGGGTCTTATGGGAAGGTTTTATGGATGGTTTCAGCTTTCACTATGAAGCAGAAAGAAGGGCAATGAGGGAAAATAACTTGGGGTCACTAAATGATAATGAGGGTATAGTTGAAAGTAACATAGAGAAGTAGGTGGTAGCAGGCAGGGTGGAGAGTCCTTTTGAAGAACCCCCTTTCTCTGACCTCAGGGTGCCACCATTGGGATTCATGCTCAAAAAGTAGCCAGGGAAATATCTGCTAATCCACCTCTTGTCTTATCCAGAGGAGGATTCCATGAATGATTCAATAGCAGAGCAGCAAAGAACAGTGTCCTATGCAATTCTGGATCAGGCAGTGGAGATGATCCAAGCAGTGGAGGGGGCATGGCTAGCCAATACAGATACAGAGGCCACTTTCCAGTTACTGCCGGTGTGGGCAGAGGACTGGGACCTGTTGCATTTCAAGTATAAGGGCAGGTATTATTTTCATAAGGCTACTCCAGTGAGGTGTTCAGTGGCCTGCACCATGTTTGAGATTTTTAGTACTTGGCTTAAGTGGGTATTTGGAGAGAAATATGGATTTAAAGTGGTGGTACATTACCTAGATGATTTTCTGTTGATAGGACAAGAAGAGGCGGGTGCAGATGAGATGCTCTGAGGATTCCAGGATATATGAAAAACCTTGGGGGTGCCCTTAGTGGACAGAAAGATGGAGGGACCAGCCTGAAAATTAGAGTTCTTGGGCATCGAGGTGGATGTGGAAGAAGGGATATTTTGGCTGCCAGCAAAGAAGGTAGCTAGGTTAAGGGAACTAATCATCCAAGTAAAGGGCAGGAGGAGGTTTCCATTCTCAGTAGTGTAGCAGTTGTTGGGTCACCTTAATTTTGCATGCTGGACAATTATGCCAAGGAGGGCCTTCACCCAGAGGTTAGCTAGGGCTACATGGAAAGCAAGGCTTCCACATCATTGGGTAGACATTTAGAAGGGCATAGGGCAGGTCCTGGAGGTGTGGGAACACTTTCTACTGTGGTACAATGGAGTCATTTTTAGGCAGGAGGACTGGCTCTTCAATACAGATCTGGAACTGTACATGGATGCGGTGGGGGCATTTGGAATGGGGGCCTATTTTAAAGGAGAGTGGAGAGCAGAGGGGTGGCCAAGGGAATGGGAAAACAAAGGCCTACTGCGCAACATCACATTCTTAGAGATTTTTCAAATCTGGGTGGCAGTAATCATTTGAAGTGAAACATTAAAAAATCAGAAGGTAATTTTCTGGTGTGACAACCAGGTGGCGGTGGAGGTATTAAACAGGCAAAGGGGTTCCACAGAGAAGATAACCAGGGTCATCAGGTAACTGTTGTTAGAAGGGCTTAGGTTGAATCTGTCCTTCAAAGTGAAGCATATAGCGAGTATTAAGAATGAGGTGACTGACAGCCTTTCCCATCTTCAGTTGAAGAGGTTCCGGTCATTGGCAACCAGCCACCAAGAGAACATTGGTCCCACCCCATTTATGGGAAATTAGATGGAGAGAGACCACTTGCTGTACCAAAGCTTTTGGTCTGCAAATATATTGAGGACATAAGTGACATTGCAGAGGGGCTGGAGTGAAAGGTATGCCTCTTTGCAGATGATACTAAGATCTGCAACAGTGCTGATACTCCAGTGGGGTGGAAAAAATAAGAAAGGACATAAACATGCTTGAGGAGTGGTTGAGAGTGTGGCAGCAAGATTCAATGCAAAGAAGTGTAAAATCATGCATTTGGGGCACAGAAATCCAAGGAAGGAGTGCAAGATGGAGGGAGAGGTACTGATGGCCACTAGTCAAGAAAGTGAGCTGGTGGTTATCATATCTGAAGACCTAAAGGTAATCAAACAATGTGAAAAGGCAGTGGGAGGGGGGGGGCAGTGGGATGCTAGGGTGCATAGGGAGCAGTATCACCAGCAGAAAAAAGGAGATGATTATGCCACTGTACAGATCACTAGTGAGACCTCATCTGGAGTAATGTGTTCAGTTTTAGAGGCCACATCTCTGGAAAGACATAAACAAAATAGAGGCAGTCCAGAGAAAAGCAACTAAAATGGTACAAGGACTGATCCAAAAGTCATATAAGGAAAGACTAGAGGACCTCAATATGTATCCCCTGGAGGAGAGAAGAGAGAGGGGGGTATGATAGAGACATTCAAGTACCTGAGAGGTATAAACAAGGTAGAGGAGGGTAGCATCTTTCAGAAAAGAAGGTGTATAAGAACAAAGGGGCATGCTATGAGGCTGGGGGATAGGCTCAGGGGCAACATAAGGAAGTACTTTTTCAGAGAAAAGTGGTGGATGCTTGGAACAGTCTCCCTGTGGAGCTGGTAAGGGCAAAAACAGTAGGGGAGTTCAAGAATGCATTCGATAGACATAAGAGTAGTCTTACAGTAGGGAGCAGAGGGTAAGCCGCAGATCAACTAGGATATGCGGTATTGCATTAGGTAGGGAAAAGGGTCATATTAGGTGGGCCACACGGTCCTTATCTGCCATCACCTTCTATGTTTCTATGGAGGAGCATAGAAAGCATTCCAAGAGTTTTGACTTCAGTTGGGGACAGAAGTAAGTGGGACAGTAACTGAGAGCCAAGTCATGAGATTTATGGTGCAGAAGTGGGAAGGGGGGATGGCACACTCAACCATGGGCATACATTTAGTCAGTATTGGATTGGTATATGGCCTTCAAGGGTGAGGAGAGCCCAGTAAAGCTCCAGTAGTAAAGCAGATGCTCCAAGGTTGGCAAAGGTTACTGAGAAAAACTATAGACAGTAGGACTTCAGAGGCAGGGGGTCATTGGACAGGTTGTTAGGTACCTTGAAAAGCATATGCTTGTCAAGGTACAAGGCCAGTTTGTTTAGGGCAGTTTTTCTAGTGATGGCTGAGGGTGCATTCCGAGTCAGCGAGGTGGTCACAAAAAACAAGAAAAATAGGGTGTGGGGAGTGCACTGGGGGAGATACAGTGTGGGAAGAATAATATAGTGATATGGTTAAGGTGGACCAAAGTGGATCAAGACAGTCTAGGAGCTAAGGTGATATTAAAGATGGGGAGAGCAAGGGTCATGTCCGTGGTAGAGGCAATGGATGCATACAGGGTGATTAGGCCAACATTGGCAGACAGATTGTTTGTGCATGGGGATGGGACCCCAGTCACCTGCTATCAGCTAACAAGGGTACTGAAGAAAGGGATGGAATTTTTGGGTGAGGATGTGGGAAATTTCTTGTCTCATTCATTCTGGATAGATATGGCCTCAGAGCTGGCTGCAAGAGGTGGATCAGTGGAGGAAATCAAGAAAGAGGACAAATGGAGGCTGAATTGTTATAAAAGGTATATTAAGAAGTCAAAATAATAATGTTTGTTTTTCCTGCAGATGTAGGGCGCAGAAGGTATGTGTGGATTGTGGGGCATTCATTCATTTACTGGGCAGAGAGACATGCTATAGCAAGACCTGAAGGAAGACATCTGTGGAGGGCAGCTGAGGAAACCTGTGTACAGTGGAAAGGGGTACAAGGGATGATATGGGCACAGCTGCTACCTTTGTTGGAGGAACTTAAGTTAAAGTGGCCAAGGACAAATTTGATTGTATTGCATTTGGATGGGCAATGATTTGGGAAACAGCCACGGTGGGAATTGTTTCTGGAGATAAGAAGGAATGTGGAAACGATTAGGGGTAGGTGGCCAGGGGTAACATTGGGTTGATCTGAGATGATTGCAAGGACGGTATGGCGGCAGGTTTGATACATCAGAGTGATAGAAAAGGCATGGAAGAGGCTGAGAGTAGAAGAACTCATGGCAGAGCTGGGTGGAATATATGTAAGCCATAGTAGAGAGATTTCATTTGACTATGGAGGGTACTATAGGCAGGGTGGGGTACATCTATCAGAGGTTGGTATAGCTTTTTTCAATTTGCATTTGGAGCAGGCTCTGGAAGAATGGAATAAGGAAGGGTCCACCATGAAGGGAAGCCTATCTTCCATCACAGGAGCAGGAGATGGGTTAGTGGAAGGAAGATAGAGAAGATGTGGGAGGGGAGGGGAAGAGGCATAGGAAGAGGATGTACAGGGCACAGGGAGTGGAGGGCAGGGTGGTAAAGTATTAGGTCCTGGCTGGGCTGACAACCAGCCATATTGGACACCTTGTCGGGTTTTTGGACATCCCAGAGGGCCAGAGCTGGGGGTCAGGTTGGCATCTGAACCCAGGAAGACAATAAAAGGAAAGAAATGGTTAGTCTATACTAAGTTGGGTGTTGGGTTATGCATCTGAGCCCAGGATAGCAAAATAAGGAATGCATATGGGGTTTTGGGGCACAGCAAAGGAAAATGAAATGTGTATATATTGTATATATATTATATGTATATATAAATGTTTGGGCCGAGGACAGAGGTCAAAGGTGCGCTGACGAGTTACTGCAGAGTATGCCCCTTCTGGGGCTGGTGCAGTCTGTCGGCGAGCCTACTTACCAGGATGGCCACACACTGCACCTGGTGTTCTCACTGGGACTTGAGATCGCTAATCTTGATGTTAATCGAGTGGCTTGGTCTGATCATTGCACGGTGAAGTTCATGTTTAGTGCTCCAGTCATGAATTCTTCCCCTCCTGAGATATTTCACTGCCGCCCGTTAAAAGATCTGACCCCCGAGGGTTATTTGGCGGCAATCAATTTATCAAGGGTGGGTGATGCATGCGTTGGAGCAGTTGACGCCGGAGTAGATGCCTATAATGAGGTGCTATCTGGTGCCATTGACTCCCTCGCACCTGTCCGTGTACGACCCAGAACTTCTTACCTGAGGTTGCCTTGGTACGATAGCAATCTCAGGGAAATGAAGAAGCTGGGTCGGAGATTAGAGCGTCGCTGGAGGAAATTCCGTCTGGGGGCTGACAAACTGGTCCTATGTGCGCATTATTGTGCATATCAGGAGGCAATCAACCAAAAGAAGACAATATTTTTGTCTCGGGAGATTGCTGCTGGGAGAAGCCAACCAGCCTCACTCTTCCTGACTGTGATAGACTTCTTCATCCACTCTGTCTTCAGCTCGGAAGAGTTTCCTCGAATGAGGATTGTGAGGAATTTGCTCGGTTTTTCTCGGACAGAGTGTCTGCGATCCGGCGGGAAGTCTCCTCAGCCAGTAATATCATTGCTGTCAGTGGTCGCCAGTTGTGTTCTAAGAGCACTCTCTTGAGGTGGGGGGATTTTAGGCCAGTGGAGGTTTGTGAGGTCATTGAGATAGCAGCCAACTTGAGGTATACCTCTTGTGAACTGGACCCCGTGCCAACGCGCTTCTTGATGAGGTGCATTGACACTGTTGGCCCGGTGTTTGCCCTGATTGTCCGGTGCTCCTTGAGTCAGGGTGTCTTTCCAGATGCCTTGAAGGAGGATCTGGTGAGACCCCTTCTAAAGAAAGCTTCTCTGGACCCGGAGATCAGGGCAAATTACTGTCCTATCTCCAATCTTCCATTTCTGGGAAAGGTTGTTGAGAAGGTGGTATCACTTCAGTTGGGGGAATATCTCATGACCCACGAGTTCTATGATCTCTTCCAGTCAGCTTTTCGGGCCAGACATAGCACTGAAACTGCATTAGTTTGGGTGCAAAATGACCTCCTCAGGGCTAGAGATTGGGGGGACAAGACAATTCTTGTTCTCCTTGATCTCTCTTCAGCATTTGATACTGTGGACCATTGTGTGTTGCTTTTCCGTCTGAGGGAGTTATGCGGACTCACCGGTATTGTTATCAAATGGTTTGAGTCATTTCTTACTAACAGGAGGCAGTGGGTTGTGATGGGTAATTTCTCATCCGCACCCTACCTCCTTTCGTGTGGAGTCCCTCAGGGTTTGGTATTGGCCCCAATGTTGTTAGCAGTATACATGCTGCCCCTTGGGGAGATCATTAGGAGGTATGGTTTGAGTTTTCATTGCTATGCTGATGACACTCAACCATACCTTTCCTTTGGCCCAGGAACATCAAATGCAGTGGATGTGTTAAATATCTGTCTGGCTGAGATAAATGACTGGATGTCTTCCAGCTGGCTATGACTGAACCCTAACAAGACTGAGGTACTAGTAGTGGAGTCGAACAGAGCTCGTGATGGGATGGCCTCTGACTCTGTGACTGGTATTGTGCTAGGAGCAGTGTCATTGATGGCCTCCCCATGGGTGCGAAATCTTGGTGTGATCTTTGACAAGAATCTGTCCATGGAGGCTCAAGTATCCTCTGTGGTTCATTCCTGTTTTTTTCATCTGAGAAATATCGCCAGGATTAAGCCCCTTGTTCCGGCTTTGGATCTCCCTACTTTGGTACATGCCTTAGTCACTTCTAGGCTTGACTACTGTAATGCCCTCTATCTCGGGGTCTCTGGAACTTCTCTTTGCAGACTGCAGCTAGTGAAAAATGGTGCTGCCTGGCTTTTGACTGGACAAAGTAAGTTCTGTCATATTACTCCTGTGTTGCGCGAATTGCACTGGCTGCCTGTCAGGTGGAGAGTATTGTTCAAGGTGGGTTTTCTCACCTATAAGACCCTACATGGAAAGAGCCCTGGTTACCTTTCTGATCTCCTGATACTGTCCACCTCTGTCCGGGATCTCCGTTCTTCAAATGGTGGGCTCCTCAAAGTTCCGAGAGCGAGGTTGAAATCAGCTGGGGATCGATCATTTGGAGTTGCTTCTCCAGCTCTCTGGAACTCGTTGCCGCTTGATGTGAGAGAGGCCCCCACTATAGAAGCTTTTAAGAGCCGTCTGAAGACCTTTTTATTTATGCAGTCTTTTGGAGATTGAATTTTATATGTATGTTATCTTAATGAAATGTATACGGTATGACATACTGTACAGTTTTGTGCGGCGCCCAGAGCCTTTGGGATTGGGTGTCTTTTTAAATAAAATTGACATTGACATTGACATATATGTGTATGTATTTCAAGATTATATTTGAATGTAAATAAAATGGCAATAAACAAAATAAAGTATTGATGGACAAAAGGATGTATGTAAAATGTGAAACATGTAATGAAAGTAACTGCCAATTTAGCACCCAAGGACAGTGGTGGGTATGTCATTTCATGGGGGAATCCATTTGACAATGCCCACGAAATACATTAATTGAACAGTCACATGTATACTAGAAGTGAAAGACATATGCAAGGGGCTAATAGAGTGTACTCTGCAACAGATACAGAAACACTAGAAAGTATCTACTCACAGAAGAATGCCAGTAGTCTAAAGAATTCCAGAGAAAGCTCCTAAACTGCCAAAAAACACTTTATCACTAAAAGAGTTGTAGATAATTGGAATTTATTTTCTGAAGAAGTGATGTAGGCCAAGTCAATAAGGGTAGTGGGGATTCAAGGTAGGGTGGGAGAGGCACATGGCCATAGTAAGAGGAAAGGAGGGGAGATGGAAGAGGGACAGATGGCCACTAGGGTCCTAATAGAGCAGCTAGATAGGTTGGACAGACTTCTCGGTCTGCTGACCATTTTCATCGATTATTTTCTATGTTTCTATGCCATGAAACACATAGCTACTCAAGTGTCTTAGGCTCCTAGTGTTAGAATAACAAAAGGTAATCCAGCTCCTGGAGTGCCTTATTATCACACAAATGCACACCTAGTCTGTGTAAGCAAGGTAGTAGAATTGCATTGTGCTTTTAGCTGTGTTCTGCACAGAACTGAAGTGTCAGTGATCCAGAATCATACCATCTTGCTTTTGCAGAACATGCTGAGTTAGGGTCATTGACTCTAACTCATCATTTCCAGACATTTTGAGGCTTGTACATGGCCCTAACATTATTCTAACATAGTGTTTGAATATCAGTTTAAGTTATTCTTTCTCTTTGTCTTTTTCTAGTGACTGCAAGTGTTATGCTCTAATTTAAAAAAAATGATTAATCTCTGAATTAATAATCCCATGAAGTATGGCACTGTACTGTAAGTTTACTAACCAAAAATTGCACTACCTCTTAAATGTCCATATGCTACAACTTTTTCACTGCCAACGTCTTATTGTATGTCATTTCAAAGTGAATGAGGATGCAGCTTCAAATTATGTGACTGTAGTAAGCCACTGTCATAACATGGGCTCAATAGAAAGAAGATATACAGAAACATAGAAATTGATAGCAGATAAGGACAACTAGGCCTATCTAGTCTGCTCATTTTCCCTGCCTACTATAAAAGCCACAGACCCTACTTGATCTACAGCTTTACCTCCTCGCTTCTATTGCTAGGGTTCCCCAGTTTTTGGTGTCTTATATTTTAATTCTTAAACTGTATGATGTTATTTTATATGCATGCATTGTATGTTTATTCTTATTTCTCTGTGAGGTGCCCAGAGCCTCCTGGAATTGGTGCCATACAAATAAAACTTGTCTTACCTTGCCCTATGCCTGTCCCATGCATGCTTGAATCCCCCACTGTGTTTGCCCCCACCACCTCTGCTGGGAGTCTATGCCATGCATCCACCACCCTTTTTGTGAAGAAATAGTTCCTCATGCTACCCCTTAGTCTACCCCTGCCAACCTCATGTCATGCCCCCTCATTCATGGACATCTCCTTTTTTGAAAGGTGCCACCCTCTGGTACCCTATTCATGCCTTTTAGATATCTGTAGGTTTCTATCATATCTCCCCTGTCTCTCCTCTCCTCCAAGGCATACATATTGAGGTCTCCCAGTTTCTCCTCATATGATTTTTGGTGCAGGCCTGGCATCGTCTTTGTTGCTCTTCTTTGAACTGCCTCCACCCTGTCTTTGTCATTATGGAGATGTGGCCTCAAGAACTGGACACTGTATTCCAAATGAGGCCTCACCAATGATCCGTATGGTGGCTTCACCACCTCCTTCCTCCTGCTGGTGATACCTTGCCCTATACACTCCAGCATCCCACTGGCTCTCCCCACAGCCTTGGCACATTGTATGGCCACCTTTAGATCATCATATATGATTACCCCAAATCTCTTTCTTGTTTGGAGAAAGTCCCCCCCCCATCATATAATCCTTCCTTTTAGCTTGCTTTCCAAATAAATGATTTTTCTCTTTTTCACATTAAATGTCAGCTGCCACACTATGGACCATTCCTCCAGTATATTTAGGTCCCTCCTCATTTTTTCCACCCCATCTGAAGTGTCTGCCCTATTGCAGATCTTAGTGTCATCTGCAAAGAGGCACACCTTCCCCTCCAGCCCCTCTGCAATGTCACTTATGAAGATATTAAACAGGACTGTGCCCAGGACTGATCCCTGTTCCACCCTGTGCATACCATTTACCACCCCCCTCTGTGTTCTATCACTCAACCAGTTTCTAACCCAGTTTACCACCTTGTGACCCACTCTTAGGCTGTCCTGCTTGTTCACAAGTCTTATATGTGAAATGGTATTGAAGGCCTTACAGAAATACAGGTAGGCCACATCAACCGCTTCCCCCGATCCACGACCTTAGTCGCCCAATCAAATAAATCAATTAAATTTGTTTGACATGACTTTCCCACTGTGAATCCATGCTGTCTTGGATCCTGTGCTCCACTGAATTCAAGGTGTTTCACAATCCTTTAAGTAGTGATTCCATAATCTTCCCCACTATCAAGGTGAGGCTGATCTGTAGTTTCCAGCCTCCTCCCTCTTTTGTAAAGAGGGACTATATCTGCCCTCCTCCAGTCATACAGAACCACTGCCATATCAAGTGACTCAATGAACAGGACTGCTAGTGATGCTGCCAGCACCTCCCATAGTTCTCTTAATATACTAGGATGTATCCCATCTGGTCCCATTGCCTTGTCTACTTTCAGTTTTGCGAATTCTTTTAGGACTCGTTCTTCCATAAAAGGACTGGTGTCCATCCCCCTCCCATATTTGTTCATGTTGCCTAACTGTGGTCCCTCAACTTCTTTTTCTCTGAATACAGAACAATAATATTCGTTCAGTATTGATGTTTTTTTCCAGGTCCCCTTCCACACGCTCTCCTCCTTCTTCTTTCCCTTTAAGCCTTACTATCCCACCCCTGTTTTTCTCCTTTCACTAATGTATCTATAAAAAGTCTGGTCTCCTTTTTTTACCGCCTGTGCTATTTTTTTTTCTCTGTTTGTGCCTTTGTGCTCCTGACTGCTTTCACTGCCTCCATCTGTTTATCCAGATACACTACCCTGTCCTTCTGCTGTGTTTCCTTGTATTTCTTGAAAGCCATCTTTTTTGCCCTTGCCTTCCCAGCCACTTCCTTTGAGAACCAAAGTGGTTTTCTCTTGCTTATTTACTTGCCTAATGCAAAGGTTTGTTGCCTCCACTATGGCACCTTTCAAATGGGCCCACTGCTCCTCCTCTCCCCCCTTTTGTCCCTCCCTGCTAGGGCATGCTTAATACATATCCCCATCTTAGTAAAATCCACCCTCCTTAAATCCAGGACCCTTGCCTTTGTGTGGCTTGACTCTGTCACTGTATTCCTGCTGAACCACACTGTGCGATGATTACTGGATCCCAGATGTTCACCCACCCTGACTTCCTCAATTCTGTCTCCATCGGTGAGTACCAGGTCCAAAACTGCACCCTCCATGGTGGGCTCTAGCACTAGCTGCCTGAGGCGTGCCCTTTGCACAGATTTCAAGATGTCCCTGCTCCTGGCTGAGGCAGCAACTGGGATGCTCCAATCCAAATCTGGCAGATTGAAATCACCTACTAGCAGCACCTCCCCTTTAGCTGCCATAGTGTGGATGGATTCCACTAGAACCTTGTCCACCTCCCCCCCATGATGGAGGTCTGTATAGCATGTCCATGCAAATAGCAGTGCCATTTCCCATCTCAAGGGTGACCCAAAGTACATCTGCTCCCCCTGCCTTCCCTGTATCTCAGTTGCCCTAATACCCTCCCTGATATAAACTGCCACCCCCTCCTTTTTTATCCCCCATCTCTTCAAAACAGAGTATAACCTGGTACTGCTACATCCCAGTCATGGTTTGGTTTTCAGTATACCATGTTTCAATAATAGTTACAATGTCTAGATCAGCTTCCATTATCAAGGCCACCACGTCTGGGATTTTAATCCCTAGACTGCCGGCATTGGTATACATGGCCTTTAATGTCTGACCATTTATCCTTTTATTATCCCACCTGCTGTCTTTTTGCCTTGTCTGTTTGTCCTTCCTGTTTTCAAACCCCTTTCACTGTCCTCCACTGTTCCCCATCTATGGGTTTTGTTTCGTCTGTCAATACCATAACTTTATTATGCTCCATTCTGACTTCACTATTCTGTGGAGGTGGGCAGTTTGGTTCCCCCTGCATCCTTCTGCCCCCCCACACTAGTTTAGATGCTTGCAAATGAAGCATTTAAACTGTTCACTAAGGGCAGCTGTCCCCTCACTGGACAAGTGTACAGTAGGCCATTCCCCTTCTACAGGGACACATTCCTCCAGATGGATCCCCAGTTCCCAATGAAGCTGAAATCTTTTTCTCTGCACCAGCTCTCCAGCCAAGTTTTGATGTCCTTGGTGCTCTAGCCTGCCCTTTGCTGTGTACAGGCAGTACCCCTGAGAAGGTCTTAGAGTTTGCTACCTGTGCAAGGCCCCTCCCCAACTTTCTGAACTCCTTCTGCACCCTTGCTATCTCTGCCTTGTCTCCAGCTAGGTCTTTTGTCCCCAGATGGACAATGACATTAAGCTTTCCCTGCCTCGCTACTGCTTTAGCAATTCTCTGGATCCTCTCCCTGTTGCTCTGAGCTGTGCTTCCTGGTAGACACTTTACCTCCCTTTCCTCCACTGTTCCTGTCCCAAATTCAACTCCCCAGACTATGGAGTCCCCCACTAGGAGAAGCTTCCTTTTCTTTTGGGGTCCTCTCCCACCTGTGTATGTGGGGTACTCTTCTGTAGAACCTGCTCATCCACCATGGTTGCAACTTTGGGTGTCCCAGAGGGATCCTTCCAAAACTATGTTGGAGTTTCTTAGTTGCACCAGGTGTGGGATGTGCTTTTGATCCACCTGCCTCACCCTCCCTGAGCCCATTGTAGTCCACACACTGCTTTTGCTGGTCCTCCTTTGAGGTAGTGGGTGTAGACTAGCTGGCCCTGGGTTGGGGAGGAGATCTCTTGCAACCTAGTCAACTTGGCCTGGAGGCTGGCAATCTTTTCCCTCAGCCCAGAGAGGTGCCTGCAGATTGGGCAGCACCACAGTTCCCAGAACATCCTTCTGAAGACTGCTGTTTCACATCCATTACACTACATCACTCCCAACATGATCCCTTCTTGCTCTGCTTCTGTCTGCCCAGGTTGCTGCTAGGGAACCTCACTTTTTCTTAGTACTGTAACCTTTTTCCTAGGGACTATGTACCAGGATCCCCCATTATTTTTTATTACAGTAGCAATCTGAAGATGATAGCCTCCCTGCTTATGAAGCACTGACTGGCTGCCTTCTATGGCTCACCACACCCTGCTTTGTTTCTGAGCAGGAAGTTGTCACATCTTCCTGCATAACCCTATAAAGCAAGGCAAGCCAGGGGTTGGGTGGAGTGGGGGGTGCTTAGGGTTGGGAAAACCACCTGGTCTGTGCTCTAAAGGTAATCAGAGCAAACTAGTTTCAAGCATCTCAGGCACTGTCTGGGTCAAATTCACAATTCCACTAAACCACAGGACTTACAATGAAAAAATCCTCAGCCACCAGTGAATACTTCACTGTACCAAAAATATTTTGATGCAAAAGTCACTAAAATACTAGTAAACAAGAAGCCAGCAGTCCATAGGAAGAACAAAATCATCAGTATTTCAGGCATTCTGGATTTAAACTCCCAATCTACAAGTACATAAGCAGTTTTGTAAACCCCTTCTTGATTCAAAAATGCAATAACAAGAGCTGGCCAGGTTGTGCTGAGGGTTGAGTTGCTGGATGCCACACCTCGCACCATGCCGTCGACCCATGTTCGGGAATGAGCATGGGCCTACATGGGTCGGCAGGGAGGAGGTGGATCGATTATCCGATGAACTGCTCTCCATCTCCGGGAGAGGGGAGACCAGTGGTTGATGCACACCTGAACCCTAGCGGAGGCTGAGGCTCAATGGTGCAGAGCTGCAAGAATGTGGAGTGGGAGCATGGCAGACGCTGAATGTGGGCATGCACCGGAGCGTGCACAACCCCCGTCACAGGTGTCATTGCACTCCGCACTCCTATAAGGGGAGAAATCCAGAAATAGTGGCAGCCAGGTCGTGTGGCTTGATGGCCATCTGCCCAGCACACACCATCTTCATGGGCACCACCTGATTCCAGATCCGTGCTTGGTGGGGGAGTTGGGGGCTCCCTCTCTTCCCCACCATGGGGGGTAAGTTTGGGGGAATACAAGGTGGTGGCCCAAGAGAAGATCAGATCAGGTGGACGGCAGCCAGAAAAGGAGTGGAGAAGGAGCTGACTGGAGCCACAGGAGAGAGAAAATAAGGGAAAAAAAAAGCAATAACAAGTTTAAAATTTAAAGTAAGCTGCTTCTCCTTCAGACTTGATCAAGACTGTGCTTTACTCTAGATTCCCAGTTTAATATTGTGTCTCCTTCCCAGCTTCTGATTCGGCTGTTTCAAAGCAGCTTCCACCTTCAAAAGATGGGCCTTTCTGTCACAATCCTTACTCAAATAACATATTAATAAAAATAGTAAAACACAAGTCATATGGTATGTAACTTTCAAAACACAGAATGTGTTGTGCTGTAAGATTAGAAACAAAACTACAAGCCATGTTATGTAACATCAGAAACCAAAGAAAAAACATGTCCTAAGATATAGAAACCATAACACTTGTCAGGCTAGAGATGCTATGCTGTTGATACAAGAAATTGCAAGAAGTGTCAGACGTCTACAAGTTCTGCACCCACAAGGGCACTGCTGTAACTTCAAAAACTACAATAAACAGCTTACTGTAACTTTAGAAACAGCATGATGCATCATCTTGTAAGGTTTAATACCAGAAGAAGCCTCAAGGGAGCAGTCAGGATGAAGGGGAATGGGTTCGGGTAGGGCTACAGGTTCTCTTAGCTGAAGTGGTGGTGGACATTGTGGCTATCACTGATATTTGGGTCACCAATCCCCAGGACTGGGATCTGATGATCTCAGGGTACAGACTATGTACTGTATGAAAGACAGAGGGATGGGGAAAGGTGGAGGGGTGGCAGTTTACGTAAGAGATGGGATTAGATGTACATGGAACGGGGGTAGGAGGGTAGGACTGAGGCACTGTGGATGCAGTTCCTAGACTCCAAAGGTAGAAAACTGAGGCTGGGAGTTGTGTATAGACCAGCAGCTCAGACCAGGGATTTAGACAAAGAGTTAGAGAAACAGATCCAAAGGGTATGCAGGAAAGGAAAGGTGGTGATCATGGGGGACTTCAATCTACCTGCTGTGGATTAGGAAACCCCAGCCACCTCATGTACCAGGGAACAAGTACTACTGGATGCGATCCAAGCGAGTCAACTAGCACAGATTGTCGGCGAGCCAAATGGGCTAGGAAATACAGTGGACCTGGTACTAACAAATGGGAAGACAGTGAGGGAACTAAGGGCGGAGGACCTACTAGCTTGGAGTGACAACCAATCGTTGTGGTTCATGCTCAGTTTGAGCAGGGAGGCTGTAGGTTCAGGGACAAGAGTAGCAGATTTCAGACAGGCAAACTTTGAGAAGATGCAGGAAATTCTGAAAGGGCACCTGGAAGGGAATAGGCTGGAGATGGATGGACAACAGAAGTGGGATCGCATTAAACTTGGACTGAGGGAGGCTACTGAAGCATGTAGCAGGACTCTGAGCAAGAAGACTAGAGCTAGGAAGCCATGTTTGCTGAGCAGGAAGGTGTTGGATGTGGTGAGGGCAAAGAAAGCAGCTTTTCAGAAGTTCAGGAGGACCGGAGGGGAAGGAGAGGACAGGGAGCTGTATGACAGGAGGTCCAGGCAGGTAACCAAGCTAGTGAGAGTGGCCAAGGCCACCAGGGAACTAAGGCTGGCTCAGGGCATCAGGGAAGGGGAGAAGGGCTTTTTTTTGATACGTAAGGGAGAAAAGGGGCTGCATGGACCAGATAATGTGGATTAAGAAGAACAGGGGGTGGTTGGAGAAGACGATGGAACAGGCAGAAACACTAAATGAATACTTCTGCTCTGTGTTCATGAAGGAGAAGGACAGACACTACCTTTGTGAATGGAGAGGGTGGGCAAGGGGGGAAGGAGTGACTGATGGGAGGATTACAGAGTGCAGGGTGGTGGAGCATCTGAAGGCACTAAAGGTGGATAAAGCACCTGGTCCTGATGGCATTCACCCCAGGATGTTGAGAGAGATGGCAGAGGTGCTGGCTTGGCCTCTAGTGGACCTGTTCAGTACCTCCCTGGACACAGGATGCATACCACAGGATTGGAGGGTGGCTCATCTGGTGCCTATTCACAAGAATGTCCCAAAGGATGAACCAGGCAATTATAGACCTGTAAGGGCTCACTTCCTTCATAGGTAAACTTATGGAAGCAATCCTGAAAAAGAGACTGGTGACCTTTCTGGAGGATAATGGACTCCAGGATAGGCAACAGCATGGGTTCATCTTGGGAAGATCCTGCCAGACCAACCTAATTGAGTACTATGACTGTGTAACTAGGAAGATGGATATGGGCGATGCAGTGGATGCTCTATATTTGGACTTCAGCAAGACCTTTGATTCAGTGCCTCATGGGTGGCTGGGGGATAAGTTGGAATATGTTGGAGTAGGGGCAAAGATGGTAAACTGGATCATAAACTGGCTGAAGGGGAGGAAGTAAAGGGTGGGGGGGGGATGCTCATCCCCCTAGGTCAGTGATGAGCAGAGTGCCGCAAGGCTCTGTGCTGGGTCTGATGTTGTTCAGGCTGTTCATATCGGATGTCTCACATGGAGTTTGTTCACAGATTATATGAAGATAGGGGCAGTGGTGGATGATATGGACAGGTGGCAGGGGCTACAGGAGGACCTGACCAAACTGGAGGAGTGGTCAGTGAAGTGGCAATTGGGCTTTAATGCAAAGAAGTGCAAGGTTATGCATCTCAGAGCAAATAACCCTGGGGGGAGGGTTATTGGTTGGGAGGGGTTTGGCTAGGTGTCAACAAGAAAAAAATGAACCTAGGGGTGTTAGTAATGGGGAGCATGAAAAATTCTGCTCAGTGCAAGAAGACAGCGGCTAAGGCTACCAGGATGTTGGGTTGTATTGCAAGAGATTTCTGGTCCAGACTCAAGGATGTGATCTTGCCCCTGTGCAGGTCATTGGTCAGGCCGCACTTGAAGTATTGCATACAGTACTGGCGTCCATATCTGGAGAGGGATATGAGGGTGATGGAGGGAGTGCAGCATAGGATGATGAAAATGATCCAGGGGATGGAAGACAAAACCTTCAAGGACAGACTGAGGGATTTTAGTTTGTACTCCCTGGAGGAGAGGAGGGATTTTGAGGAAAATGATTGAGACCATCAGACACTTGAAGGGGATCAACAAATCTGGCACAGGTGGATTATTTAGGCTGAGGAAGGGAAGGGACACAAGAGGGCATGAGCTAAAGTTAGAGGGAGGTAGATTTAGGAGAGAGATGAGGAGACATTATTTCACAGAGGGGGTGGTGTCGAAAATGGAACACTCTGCCAGAGGAGGTGGAATCCTGCAGGATGGTGGACAGCTGTAAAAGGGCATGGGACAGGGCATGTGGGGGGGTCAAGGTGAGGGGGCATAGGTGGGTGGGTGGGGAAGCTGCAGTTTAAGGGTGCAAGCAGCACACTCGAACAGACTAGACAGACCATGAGGCCTGTTTCTGCTGGCAGATTCATATGTTCGTATGTATGTTCGTAATGTTTTAATTCCAAAACCACAAAAAATAGCAGGTAGTTTACGTTTAACTGAAAAAAGCCTCATGTCAGTTTACTGAAGTCATAACGCATGCTATGCTTATAACTGATATCCTGCCAGGAAACCAACAGAGAGTCAAAAGTACATTTAAAAGTAAGGAAAGACTAATTTGTATGGCTCTTCATTAAAAGCTTTCCAGCTTCTGATCCAAACCCAAAACTTGCTTAAAGGGTTTCTATTTCAAACCATTATTTTAAACCAATGAATTTACATATGCAACCACTTCATAAGGTGTGAGGGTTTACCTTCAGCTCCTTGGAGCCCAGCCAGACTGCTGCCATCCCTGTTTTGCTTTTACCAGTTTTATGCTGGGGGACTGGAGGAGAGCTGCAAGAGTGGAGAGATCTTCTGCATGGTGAAGTCACAGCTCATCCCATACAACAAAGGTGGCCACCTGCCACCGATGGCTAAGGACAGTCAGCACTCAAATTGGGGTAGGAATTCACTGCTAAAAGCCTGACTGCACTGGACTGCATGCATAACTACATGCACAAATGAAGGGCACACAGAAGATTTAAAGAGTCTGAGCCCCACTTAAAATTAATGTTTCTAGCCAGTGACCCACAACAGCACAAGCCACCACCATCTTTATGCACCTTGACTTCCATGACCACATCAACAGGAGAAAGGGGCTGCATCACAGTCATGCTGCTGAAGCCTGAATGGAGGCCTCAAGGAGCTTCTGGGACAAAGTAGGACAGAATGGGTCCTGGCACAAGTTCCTAGACAATCACCTATCTAGTGATAGACCACAAGACTGGCTGCAGAGTGATTGGCAGCCCAGTGGACCATTGGAGAGAATGTATTCTCCAGAGAACTTCAAATGCTGTACCAGGACTGACACAGTCTGTAAGTGTCTGCAGTGAGAAGTAGACTGGTGGCGCTGCTGAAGAGGCAGCTTGTGTGTTTCTATGAGACAGAAAAGAAGAAAGAGAGTGAAGCAGTACTACTGTTACACAGAAGGAGGTAATCACCTGCTAGCCCAACACAAAAGTGACAGGGAAGGCTGCAACTTGATAAAGAGACGCTACAATCGAAATCATGACTTGAATAGCTTGGCTAGTACCACAGCCTAGTAATTCTCAGAAGTGGATGCCATTACATGCTACATGGGATAGATAGACTCAGGTTTTGCAGGTAGTGCTGCTCTTTGCACCAGCTTCAGCTGCCAAATGCTGTCCTCAGGAAAGGCTTGACTTGGACTAGAGACCAATTAGTGGGGTTGCTTATAATCTGACTGGACTGTTTAGGATTTAAGGAAATTCTGATTTCTAAGCAAATTCTGATGTAAATCCTTAAAGGGCCTCGAAATTTGGATTCACATTCAGATTTGCAATCTAACTCTGACATTTTTGTTTAAAATTAAGTTTAGCAATTTGGATGAGACATTAAATGGAGGTCCTTTCTACCTAACTCTACTGCTTTCTTGGTCAGCGTCCAGGTGAAAATGAAAGAGTCCAAAACATTTTTCTCAGGAGCAGGGGATTTTCCACAGTGTCCTGGCCAAAAGTTCCTTTCCCATAAAACTGGCTCATGCAATTGTTCAGGGTTGTGTGTCACTGTGTGTGGATGATGATGTGTGAAATAATTACATGTTGGCCATCACTTCACTACCAGTCTCTTATTGCTTGTAAAGCACTTTGGAATACCATGTGTATGAAAAGTGCTATAGATATATGATTCTTCTTAATAATATTGGTTGGCACCTATGCCTTAGATCTGTTTAGTTCACAGGTGCAAACGTATGCCAGCAGTCAGAACACAGCATAGTAACCATATCGATGTATTTTTCAAAAATGTCTTATTATCATTACAAGCATAGCTGTACCATCATTCACTAAAAAAATAATCTAGGCCTTAAAAACAAAACTCTCTCAATATAAAGAAGAACAGACACATAGATTAAATATTCTTTCCATCATATTCCCCTCCTTCCGCAAGTAAACAAATTGACAAAAATGAAGTACTACTCACAGTTTTACTTTTGGAGCTTTTTTTTGACCATGCCTCCCCCCCCGCCCCCCACCACATCCTCACATGCCTACCAGGGAAATCTTTGCTGCTTGCCTTCTCACAGGTAAAATGGAATCCCTGGCTTTACTTGAGGCCTTTGATTGTGTGTATTTGTGTAGGGAGAAGTAAACAGTCAGTCAATAGATTTCAGTTATAGTTTTAATTCCTGCATTCCATTGTAAAGAAACATTCCATCTGTTAAATGTATAAGTAGAAAGATGCTCGACAGCTAGGTAAGGGCTGCATTTTACTAGTAACTCATAACAAGCCAGAATACTTGTTTTTAATAATAAATTGTACTGTACTGTTAGGGTGTGCTATCCTTCGGATGAGACGTTAAATTGAGGTCCGTTCTGCCCATCCTGGTGTTGTCCTGGTGGGTGTCCAGGTGGAAGTAAAAGAACCCAGGGCACTCTTCGCAAAGAGTAGGGAACATTCACAGTGTCCTGGCCAACATTCCCCTTCCCTTAAACCAATTCATGCAATTATCCAGGCTGTGCGTGGGTGATGATGTGCGATATGGCCTTCACCATACATTCAGTCACTTCACTAATAGTCTAGCATTGCTTGTAAAGTGCTTTGGGATACACTGTGTATGAAAAGCACTATATAAATGCTGATTCTTCTAAAAAGTTGGTATTTGTTTTTACATTTAACTCAGTTTACCCATTTCATAAGTACAGAAAAACACTTTGGGGGGTGTGTACATTATAATGATCTTATTCCACTTCTTGGAGCTAATGGCACTCTACCTGTGCTGTCATGTCTCACTACACCTCTAGGTATTCAGTTATATCAGTATAATGCATGTCCTGTCATGTTTTATTGCTTACATGGAGACCACTCTTATGGTTTTACAAGTGGTCTCACATGCATTGTTAGGGAATGACAACCATTAACCAAAAGTAAGTGTTTGGAAACACCTAAAATGCTAGTGAAACCACTGTTACAACTATAAAAGTGATTCTTCACAGGAGTATTAATATATAATTGATCGAAGTTGATATATAGTTAGGATTGAGCAGGCTGCTTAATATTAAACCCCAACCTTTTGCACCTTGACAGTTTAGCCCCCTCCATGGTGGCATTGGGATGACCAGTCCCAGTGCTGTATTGCACAGTGGGTTAAAGCTCTGAGCTGCAGATCTGGAGACCTGGGTTTGAACCCCATAGCACCTAGGTACATATTGTGTGATCCTGAGCAAGTACTTAACTTTCTTGTGCTCTCAGGTCACATCTGGAAACATGCTTCGGCTTAGTGTGCCACTCTTAGTTAAACAATGTTCCCTTTCCCTTTCCCTATCCATCTATATTTATCACTCTGTCTGTGTATCTGTCTCTCTATCTATGTATCCATCTATGAAGCAGACTGGGGTGCCCACCCCAATACCGCCTCTCTTGCTCCCACCCCTCCAGATCAACCATCCCCTTGTTATCTGTGATGGCACCAGGGTGACCACCCCCAGTGCTACTGAAGATCCTCCTGACACTCGGATGCCCAATCCCCAGTGTCAGCTTCTGTCCCCCCTACAATAAAGGGGCCCATCCCTCCTCAATCTTTTTTTGAACCTGCAAAAAAGAAAACATCCATCAGTGATCTGACCCCTCAACCACTGCCCATGCACCACACGCAGACCCCCCCACTCAGCACCCACCACTCGATACCCTCGCACACCCTTCCTCACCTGAAAAGGTCCCATAGTGTAGCTCTACTCTCCAATCAATATGAGAACATAAGGTAAGTGTGGTTTAATATATTTCAATGGGGCTTGAACTTTTATTCATAACTTTGTCATTTCATAACATTTTTACTCCAAGTTTTCAACATGGCCTTTTTGGGACCCACTCCATGACCAACTGTGGTGAAAATGTGCAAATCCATCCTGGAAGGTGATTTGGCATTTTCTGCATGAAATCATCTTTTGTGGGGAGGGATTTGAAAAATTCCTCTGGCTTTGTTCATGTGCTGGGGTCATAAGAAGGCTATGTTGAAAATGTGGGGTAACATTATTGAAAAACTTGCCTTTCTATGGGCTAGATTTTGTCAATTATATAATGACACTGCAATCAATGTGTATGCATATCTGTCATGCTGTATCTTCTCTATATACCTGGCTATTTCTGATATTAACTTTAAAATATAATAACAATTATTAACTACAGAAAAAAATTATTGAAAAACAACTAAGTTATAAAACGTTTACATGCACACTCATAACTTTAGTAATTTTCAATATTCTAACCCCAGATTTTCAAAATAGCCATTTTTCATCCAATCTTATGAATGTTATATTTGAAATCCTGGTTCAAGCATATTTTTATTTTCCAGACATGAAATGACATTTCAGTTGGTATGTCAGAAATTTCTCCTACATACTTCATGAAGTTGGGTCATAACATGACTATATTGAACATTTGCAGTCAGGATATTGAATTATAGAAAGGGGTCTAAAAAAATCACTGTTTTGATTGGTGGGCTGCGTCCTTATGTCTTGGGGTAAATTTTGCAAAACCACTGTATAATGTACCAGCCAACTGCAGATTTTGAAAAAAGGTAAACATCAATCCAGACAGAACCCTTAGTGTTACTGGCAGCTTAGATTCAATGCAAAAACGTGCAAAGTAGTGCACATGGGAAACAAAAACCCTGGGGAAGAGTACACAATGCAGGGAGGTATTAACAACAATAAAAATGGAAAGGGACCTGGGGGTAGTCATATTAAATGACCTAAAGGTAAGCAAGCAATGTGAGAAGGCAGTAAGGATGGCTGGGGGGATACTGGAATATATAGGGAGAGGCATCACCAGTAGAAAACAAGAAGTTGTCATCCCTTTGTACAGACAGTTGGTGAGACCCCATCTGCAGTACTATGTGCAGTTCTGGAGATCCAATCTCAGCAAGGACATAGACAGGATGGAGGCAGTGCAGAGGAGGGCAACTGAAATGGTGCAGGGTCTGCAACAGAAGCCATACAAATAGAGACTAAAGGAACTTAATATGTATACCCTTGAGGAAAGGGGGGCATGACAGAAACTTTCAAGTACTTCAAGGGAATCAACAAAGTTCAAGAGGGTGCCATCTTTCAGAAAAAGAGATGTGCAAGAACAAGGGGACACAATTTGAAGACAGAGGGGATATTGCTCAGGACCAATGTGAGGAAGCATTTTTTACAGAGAGGTTGGTGGACACATGGAATGGCCTTCCTGAGGAGGTCATGGGGTCAAAAACAGTTGGGCAGTTCAAGAATGCATGGGACAGACATAAGGCAGTTCTGGTGGGGTGGTAGGAAGAAGTAGGCTGTTGGTTAACTATGATCTGCAGCTTATCCAATAGGTGGGGAAATGGGCAGACTAGGTGAGCCAAGCGTTCCTTATCTGCTGTCAAAGTCTATGTTTCTATGTTTTTATATTGGCTCTGCACTTCTGTAGGTGAACTGAGTCTTCTTTTCTTGCAGGGTCCAAAGCATCTTGTGGATCTGCATCTGGTCATGCAAACCCAAAGGGATCTGCTTGAATGAGGATACGATTTCACTATCTCAAAAAGAAATGAAATTGTTTGCAAACAAACTTTATTAATGTACCAGTTAGGGTTCCAGTTAATGCCATAAAAGTGGGGAAATGTTTCCAACCCTAACACTCCACGCCATCCCCCAAGCAGCAAAAGGAAAAAACATTAGGGTGTTGGTTATCTGGAGTCTTAGTGAATCAGTGGTGGGGTCTTCTTTGGGGTTGTCAACCCAAATACCCACCCTGTTTCCTGAAAAAACAACATTAGATGTGAGGGACCTACATGAAGAAAGCTACAGCACATTTTGTTGGCAACATGTGGTGAGACAGGCTTCTCTGCTTTTGAAGTGTCTCACTATGAGGCTCTGGCTTGACAGGAGGCTATAGGCAGGAGGATGAATGACCATTAGGGTTGACAACCCATAGAAAGACCCACCACTGATTCACCAAGATTCCAGAGTCCCAAACCCCTATTTCTTTTTCCTTTTGCTGCTCAGGGTGTGGGGAGAGTAGTGCTGGAAACTTAAGACCACATTTCCCTTCCTCTGTGGCATTAAGTAGAACTCTGACTGGTAGATTAACAATGTTTTTTGCAAAGAATATATAATTGATCAAAGTTGATCTATAATAATACTACAAATTTTACAGCATTTCCCTGATCAAGCCTCATTTCAGGAGACCTGTTCATGAGAACTTCTTTACAAAATATAAGTGTCTCATGTATATGAAGGAGCATTTTAATTGGAGTAAGTGCACCCTCATTCTACAGTCATTAAAATAGTTCCAGGAATATTTAAAAATAAATAACTCTACTTGGCTAAGAATGGTGTCATGATTTAAAATTTCAAAATAACCATTTTACATGCTGCTGGCAAACCACAGCCCAATTTTTTTACTCACCCTTTCTGCAGGTGCTTTCATGCAGTTGTGGCCTCAAGTGTAGATGCATACTGGTCAAATAGATACAGCACTTGTTAAACTGAGTGAAGGGTGATACTGGACATCAGGCTTCCAATTACAAGTTGAATGTAAGCAAATGTACTGTAGTTCCCTGTTATGGAGGAATGAAGTTCACTATGTTGCGTGATGTGAAAACAGTTATTCAACATTCTTTTTCATTTACAGTTCAGTAATTAAAATAATAAAAATCAAAAGAGTTCTACATTTTTATTTGATCTTATCTTCTTGGATAGCGTGCATCCCAGGTGGGATATGTGTCACTAATATATGCTCCCCAGTAGGCACTTCTTTTTCTACAGATTAAATAAATCAACAATGTCATCACTCACTGGATATTGTCAAAACAAGAAAGCCCAGGCTTTTTGGTGTGCAACAGTTATTTTATTAAAAACAAAGCACTACTTACTGTTGCAATCCATCACACTAGCACACATTCCTAGTGGTTAACATCATACTTGACTCTTTTGTCAAGGTCAGTGTAAAAAATAAAATCACTTACATAGCTATATAGTAGTTGTTGGCAGAAAAGGACATCCTGGTCCATCTAGTCTGCCCTATTTTCGCTTAGTGCCTACTTCTTTAGTATGGGTCCTGCTAGATCTATATCCGTACTTCCCCTCTGTCCTGACCTCACTAGTTCTTTGTGTCTGTCCCATACAGGTTTGAATCCCTCCACAGTGTCCATACCCACCACTTCCTCTGGTAGCCTGTTCCAGGGTTCAAGCACCCTTTCCGTAAAGAAGTACTTCCTCACGTTGCCTCTGAGCATCTACCTTCCAGCACTTAATGAAATAATTTATAAAAAACTGCTAAGATAATTGGTACTGCTCAAATTTAATATGTATTTAATATCATACTGTATGGTTGTATGTTTTCAGAATGATTTGATCTCTAAGGTTTATGCTCACCTCATAGAAACAATTGAGCAATAATATTCAACAATTGATTTTATCAATTATTTTACCAGGTATTTTGCATTCCGTGACTACCATTACAAGTTTTCCTCATTTGCTCCTCCCCCCGTGACTGTCTATCTACATATCTACTGCTCTTTACTTATGCTAGATATCCTCTTCCCTCCTACCATGCCCACCCTCCTTACCCTGTCTCTCCTGCCAAGGATTATTATATGATGTTTATTTATTGCATTTGTCAATGATGAGTTTATTTACCCTGCCTTGTAGTTGCTGACATGCTATGTACCAAATGTTCTTCTACTGTACACTTTTTTTACAATGATGCTTTTCTTTGTGCAACACCCTTCATGAACTATGTGTGCATCCTTTACATATTTGTAATTATTGCTTTTTGTTCCCTGTAATGTCCCTTTGTTTGTACATATCCCAGGACCTCCTTGTGAAAGAGCCTGCTCAATGGAGTTTTCCTGCAATAAACTTGAAACTGGAAACTAAACTAACTAACTAAACTAACCTTTTCTCATTGAGTTACTTTATTGTAATAGCTACTTTTTATATGTTGTTGCACTGTGGGTTCTGCCACTAGTTAGTTGTCCTGCGTCTTGACAATTCAAACCAGAAAATTAAAATCATATTATTTCTAAATTGGTAAGGCCCTTGAGAAAGCACCAAAAACAGCACAATGCACTGTGTGTGTGTGCAGCTATCATAGGCTGCAGCACTATGTAGCACTTTGCACTCAATAAAAGAACTTTTACACAGTATAAATCCTGAGTTTGAGAACGTGTCTGTAGCCTGTTAGTGAGTGCATTGTTTCTTGTGTTCTTTAGTCAGTTTCATTATTAGCACACCACAACACTTAGAGCAAATGTTTGTTTTCTCACTTTTTTCATACCCCCAAAATATCCCTTAACCTTCATTTTACCACTTTGCATCACACACTTTCAGGTCAGGTGTGTGCCAGAAACAATTTTGTGGCAGCTATTGTGAGACTGGTTGTGGGGGAGCTGAGGAATAATAGATGGACCAGATGCAGAACTTCAGGCTCAGCACACAATCTCTGTGTGATTGCTTATTTAAAATACAGGAGAAAACCCTCAAGAAAGGCATATCCCTTCTTCTATACACCAGTTTGCAGCAACAGACTATGCATGTCCTTCATCTGCACTTAGTCAGCACCTACTAAAACACTGATCTAACTTTTTAGTGAAAACCACTTAATTCCTAAGTTTGTCTTGTGTGCTTAGGCAGTGGGGGGGCTCAGACACTAACGAGTTTGTACCCTCTACTTTCCATCTGACATGCTAACTGCTGGTAACAATGAACTGCTTTCTTTTGATGAGGTATCTGCACAGTAGAGAGAGACACTGAATCTGCTGTGTCCTGTGGGTGAGTGCTACACTGATTGCTCCTGCCGTTTCCCCCCTGCACCATGATAGAACTAATGCTGGACTTGTAATCTGGGGGCAAGTAACATCTATAGTTGCAGTCACATCAGATCATTGCCTGAGGCATTCAAACAACCACATTGTGTGGGGGCTTGGCGGCAGGCCCATCATTATGCGGGGTTGTCTCTGGAGGCAGGGCTCTTGGTCCCTTTAAAAAATGGGTGTTCGCCACACAGTCTGAATGCTAACAAGTCTGTACCCTATACTTTCCATTTGACATGCTAAGTGCTGGTAACTGCAAACTGCCTGCTTTTGACAAGGTACCTGCACAGTAAAGAAGAAGAATCAGCATTTATATAGCACTTTTCATACATCCAAAGCGCTTTACAAGCAATGCTAGACTGGCAGTGAAGTGACTGAATGTGTGGTGGCAGCCATATCGCACATCATCACCCACACACAGCCTGGATAATTGCATGAACCGGTTTATGGGAAGGGGAATGTTGGCCAGGACACCGAGAATGTTCCCTTCTCTTTGCAAAGAGTGCCCTGGATTCTTTTACTTCCACCTGAACACCCACCAGGACAACACCAGGATGGGCAGAAGGGACCTCGGTTTAACATCTCATCCGAAGGACGGCACACCCCAGCAGTACAGCACCCCCCAATACTGCAGTCGGATGCCAGTGATTTTTAGGTGCAAGTCCTATCCCGGTGTGGGACGAGAACCCACAACCTTCTGGTCCAGAGGCAGATGTGCTACCAACTGAGCCACTGAAGCTGCTGTGTCCTGTGGGTGAGTGCTACACTGATTGCTCCTGCCATTTCTCCTCTGCGCCAAGATAGAACTGATGCTGGGCTTGTAATCTGACAATAACATCTATAGTTGCAGTCACATTAGATCATTGCCTGAGGCATTCAAACAACTGCATTGTGTGGTGGCTTGGTGGCGGGCCAGTCATTATGTGGGTTGTCTCTGGAGACAGTGCTCTAAGTCCCTTTAAAAAACTGGTGCTCGCCACACAGCGTGAGTGTGTGGTGTGAGTGTGAGTGGTTGCACCACTCGGTGAAGAAATTGCTTTATCCTTTGGACTTTACTAACTTTAAAAAAATTGTGTATTAGGTTTAACATTGCAGTTTAATTGATTAATGACTTATGGTGCATATTTGGGTACTTAAGTAGCTGTTTATATATTTTACCTAAGTATATTTAGATTTTCTGGTTTGCATTGTAGATTTGTGAAGGGTGGACATCTTAAATGTTTATTGGTTGTCCCATGGTTATTTAATTTTAAGATTGGTATATAGTGCAAGTTGAGAATTAGGTTTACTATGTTTGCCATGATAAATATTCCCCGGGCTACTCATATAAGATTGTGGATTCCTAGTTTAATTATCATGTGTATGCTGGGTATTAAGGACTCAAATGAGAACATGGGGGAACAAGAAAATAGACTGACTCCACCTCACATGGTAACATTGGTAAGCAATTCTTGGAAATTCCCTATGGATTATACCAATAGAGCCATACCATTGGCAAGGGATTTACCAGTTTTACAATATTTAGCTTTATCATTGATACCTTTATTACTAGAACACCAGATTTTTATTTATTTAGTTTTTGTTTACTGGGTAAGTGGTCTAGCCAACAGGTGACTATTTTCAGGCACGACCCGGGAGGCACATAACAATAGAGAGTACAGTTTCAAATACAAAGAGGCACAGTAACAATATAAAAGTACAGTTTCAAAGAAAAAGAGGCAGGGTCACAGGTCAAAGTGTGACAACTGATTTAAAGTTTGCAGGCAGCATGAGAGAATGGGTACTGGTAGCAGGACAGACCTAATGTACAGGCAGGTAAGGTGAGGGGAGAAAAAAAGGGGGGGCATGGTGAAGGAGGGGGCTAGGGATCCATGAGAGCTAGTGGGGACAGCTCACTGGCGGCATTAGAGGTAAGAGGCAGGGACTAGTAACCGGACTCTTGGATCCGCCAACCGGCGGATTTACGGCATGTTAAAGCTAGATCTTGGGACAGAGCCTTTTTTATTAAAATGTTATTACTGAGTTAAAGGTAAATTGGTAAATCAGCTCTTTTTTACTTTATATGTCTCACAATGTAGTGTCATAAACCCTAATCCTGGACCTGTGCAACTGAATCAAAGAAGGCATTTCCTTTACTCACTCTAATGTTAGGAGTATGGTACCCCAACTAGATTTAATTAGGGAATTATTAATTGAGCATAGCCCTGATTTTATGTTATTTACTGAGACCTGGTTACATAACAGATTGGATGATGCTGGCATCTTGGTTAAAGGGTATAATGTACACAGGGCAGACAAGAACAAAAAGGGGGGTAGTATATGTTTCAGATAAATGTTCTCTCAAATGACTGTTTTTTTAAATATGCCCTGATATTTATGAGTATATTTCTTTAGAAAATAAGTTTCCTGCTGGGAAACCACTCCTGCTCACAGGTATCTATCGCCCACCCCCAAAAAAATTTAAAACATAAAATGAATCAACCTGCAGAGGTACTAGGTCCCCTCTTGGATACTCATGAAGTACTTCTATTAGGGGACTTCAATGAGAATAGGTTACTAAAAGGAGATTCTAGGTTATAAAAAAAATCTGGCACTTTCCTTTGGATTGGATCAATTAATTAAAGATTCAACACGAGTAAATGTTAAAAGTCCAAACAATTTGACTTTATTACAATTGATTTTGACAAATGCCCTACATATTTACACTGCAGGGCAATTGGAAGATATGAACAGTGACCACAACACAATTAATTGTGTAAGAGAGACGTGCTTAAATCCAACTCAACCTAGGTTCATATCCATTCGGGTTACAAAAAGTTTAGACTATTTGTCATTTGCAAAAGATCTAGAAAATCTAAACTAGGTTAGACTTCATCTTATTCTGGATATTGAACTAGCTTGGAATTACTTCTTAACTGAACTGATGGGGGTTATAGATCATCATTTACTATTAAAGACCAAGAAAATTAAACAATCTTCCATCTCTTGGTATTCTCCTGCTTTAAGAAAACTTGAACAACAGAAAATGCTAGCATGGGGGTGGGTACATATAACTAATCATAAAATTACAGAAGACAAAGACATGCTTATGTTACAGCAGTAAGAGAAGCCAAGAGGAAGTATTATAACACCAAACTCTACATATAATATTGAAATACCAGTCCAGGATGGGTTTGGGTCTTTCGCCAATAGTGATGGGTGAAGTGGCCTCAATTCGCTCCGAGAAGTGATTCACAGAGCCCAGGCGAATTTGTGAAGTACTCTGCAATGTGAAATGGAGTAATTAGCATTATGATGGGTAACACGAAGTTCATTGAAAACAATGACTTCGCATTAATCCACCTTCCCAGACCACTACTCCACCAATTTTTAAGGCAAAGTGCATTGAAAATAATGCTCATTGCCTCACTTTGCCTTGTTTTTAAGCTCCAAAGGTGAATTTTGCAGTGATTCATGGGATTTCAGGTCACATGGTCTCTATATTAATCTGCACAGCCTCAGTTTAGGGTAATGTGTGTAGGAAGCTGTAGGAGACAGTGTGCTCTGAGAGCTGTGTAATTCAAACCTTCTAAAAGCTGTTAAAAAGCCTTTCTGAGTAATTTGTTTTGCTCAAACTTTAGTTCATCGATTGTAGGAAACTCTCCAGTGCTCATATCATCTAGCTATTTTGTTTGTGTGTGGATTTTGAATGTTAATGTACAACATTGAGTCTGTGTGGTAAGAGAAAGTGAAAGTGTGCTTTGGGGAGGGGGTGTATCTGTGGTGTAGGTAGATATAAGTTGGAGAAATAGGTAATGCTTTGTTTTTTAGTTATATTTTTGTTATATAACTGACTGTGTTAATGTACACACAGTAATATTGTCAGTAATTGTAATTGTTGAAATGTTCTTGCTGATTGTGCGTTATGTGGATCTGGTGCAGCAGTTCATAATTTCAGGTTATTTACAATACGTGGTATATTACTGAACTTTTCAATTTGCTACGCATTGCTTGTAGACAACTTAAGTGTGTGTGTGTGTGTGAGTGTGTGTGCAGTGTTGTCTGACATCAAATAATATACATTTTGTTGTGCCACAGTGTAATTGCAGGCACAGCAGTGTTACCCTGCTATCCACTGCAGCTGTGTGATTGTGTACTGCCATTGTGGTATTTTTTTTTTTGTTTTGCTGCTTGCACTGCCATAAAAATCTGCAGTCAGTCCCCCCCCCTCACCCCACACACTGGCAAAAGGAAATGTTTTTCCAGATCGGATTGTTTGTGACTTCAGCACCACTGGTTAGTTAAGGTGTTGTTTTCATTTGTGAATTTGCATCTGTATCTGTTGCTGAAGCCACAGTAGTTTTTTTTTGGCTTCACATCCACCATCCCCGACCCAGAGTGAATGTTCCAAAATCTAAATTAGTTTAGAATATTGTTGTTGATCTCCCAAAATGCCTGCAAAGAGACATGCAAGCAAAGCTGGTTCTCGCCATGGCACTGCAACCAGTGGTAAGATTGTCTGTGGGCATGGTAGTACGCAGACGCAGAAGTGCATTGCTGATGTGAGGAAAGGTATTTTCTCCTGCAATGTTTTTAACAGCCCAATTAGTAGCTTCACTCATAGTTGGAGGAGCTGATGTTGTCCCAGCCAGTGGTGTTAGTGCAGTTGCTGGTGGTAGTAGTATGACTCTTACTGTATGAGTATTGCTGCCTCAAGTTCCACTTCTGACCAGTGTACCGTGTTCACAAATATACTGGAGTGTGAAGCAGTGCAAGCGAGTGGCAGTGTAGATGAAGTCATGCTTCCCAGTAACATCTCAGTAACTGAACATGAGGATTCTGATAATAATGTCAACAATAGCATACAATGTGACATTTATTTCACTGCAGTTCAGGTCACGCATTTTCCATGCAGTGATTAACAGTGTGGTGAAAAAATATCAGGTGATGGTGGTGTTGATGGTGATGATGAATCTGATGATTAAATGTTGCTGTGGTTGCAACATGCAGTCCACGTGCCAACATCCAAGCAGAAGAGGTAGATGTAGGTGAAGTTGATGAATATGATGATGATGTAATTGACCCCAATTGGGAACAGGAGAAAAAGAAATTCAAGATGGCTGTGTCTGGGTCTGTTTGCATTAATCCCCCCCCCCCGTAAAAACTTGTGATTTACCAGTTTCAGTTAATGGTGATGATAGTGATGATGATGATGACCCAGTAATAATGATAGGTAGTCATGGTGGTCAGTTGCAGTCCAAATGTATTCTGCCCAAACAATCACGTAGCACACCCCCCACTTCATGGCTTAAAAGAACAAAGTCCAATAAGCAGCATCATGGACTTGTTAAAAGTATAGCATCACAATCCCTTGTTTGGGATTTTTTTGTGCATGATGCAAGTGATGAGTCAGTTGCAATCTGCCAGGTTTGCCATGTGCATGTGAGTTGAGGTAAAAAGGGGAGCCATCTGGGCACAGGTGGACAGCATACACATCTTAAGAATAGGCACATGGCACTGTGGACCCAGCTCAAGATGGCAGCTAATACCACAGTGGGGCGTTCACCCTCGTCATCAACCATAACGAGCACGTTACCCCATTCCATGACTGTTAAATCCAGTAGGAAATTAAATGTGTGCAGCAGTGAGGAAACAAGAGCAGAGGATTGCTACAGGCATGATGTGGTAGAGGAGCATAAAGATTTTGAAATGTTGTCCAGTGCTGGTGAGAGTAGCAGTTTTGGTGGTGGTGGTGGTGGTGAATGCAGTATGTCTAGTGCAAGTGATACATCAACCCTGGTTGGCAAATCTGGCAAAATAACTGCATTTGTGGGTTTGTCATCATCACCTGTGCAACCGTCTTCATCAAACGTCCATACTCCACCCCCTGCCAATGCCATTTATCACAGAGCAGAACCATTTGTCATCACACCCCATGTAAAACATTTAAGTTAGCCCATACTACAGAGTGTTTTTGCACATAAGCAGACGTACCCAACCAATCATACAGTGTCATGTGAACTTAATGCTGCTGTAGCTGAAATGTTGGCAATTGATCTTTTGCCCTTCTCCTTTGTGGAGAGTTCTGGGTTCCAGGGGTTCGCTGCACGTGCCTGTCCAAAATGGAAAGTCCCATCCAGGACATACTTTCCGACCTGTGCTGTCCCCGAGTTGTACCATACTGTGTCCAGTGCAGTAAAACATGCCCTTCAACATTCCTCCTCTCCATTCATCCATTAAAGTATGGATATGTGGACAAGTGGCAAAACAGCAGGGAGTTCATATGTGTGTATAACTGCACACTGGGCGCAGGTGTGGGGGGTTGTTTGTGATGTTGTCAGCAACGTTATGATGTGATGCCAGGGAGAGTGCAGGGGCGTGCTCCATTATACTGAATGGCTGGCAGCTTTCCAAATGTTTCTTTATGTTATAGTGGTCAGTCTGTGGTGAAATGTGAGCACATTTCCACTAACAAGGATCTTGTTACTGTATATAATGTATATAATGGGAGCAGAACTTGGGTGGCTCTTCAGAATGGGAAGTCCTCCATGAACCCCCATTAATGCAATTATTAGCATTTTTGCCAGAAAAGTATTGCACTATGTAAGGACATGTGGAGCAAGAAAGATTCCCCTGGAAGTAAGGCGCTCATATATCAGGTGCAATGCTGTAAGTTGGTGAATCTCTTTAATATCTATTTCACTAACGAAATATTTATGGAGCCTCAGTAATGTTAACTTTGTGTTGGGACTCATGATTTAAAGTGTTTTGCAAAAAGCATGACTGAGCAGTGCAAGTATGTTGTGCTAAACTGCATGTGCGCCATCAGTGTTCTTTATTGTGTGTGCATACATTGTCCAACTTCATGCAAACATATTTATGGTGTGACTTGTTGCAGTATCTCAAGAATAAAGACAACAAAGAAAACATGACACATATTTTATTTGTACCATCAGCACCAGCAGAATAAGTTACATGATATTTTTTCAGTGGTATCGGGTCACTGAGCACCTCAGTCACTCACAATGCAAACATGACTTTCTGGAGATCATAGCAAAAAAAGCACATGCTCTCCTAAAAGTCATGTGTGCAGTATGTGACTAAGGTGCACTCTGCCCAGACACCTCTGAAAAAGTTTCGTATCACTTAGTCCACTGATGATGATGGTGTTAATAAAATATAGTTTATTCTGCTCGCTATTCTTTCTACCATAATCACTACAAGTCAGCAATATATGTTTGCAAGAAGCTTCACAATGTCTGATGTCACACACACACACACACACACACACACAAAACAACACTGACTGTACGCATGCAGTTTAGCACATCATAAATGCACTGCTCACACCAGCTTTTCCACAAGCAATCCACAACAGAAAGTAAACATTACTGAGGCATTGCATTATAACAACAGGACAATATGAGCTTGTATGACTGTCTATTATTAAACATAAAAAATAAATTACAAAACACTACAGCAGTGGGGGGTGTCCAGAAAAAGATACATTAATGGGGGATTCCATGGTGTTCCAGCAGCAGGTGGAGCATTGACAGTATCTGCAGCTGCTGTTGCTGGATTTGCTCCACCTGCTGCTGCACAGGACCCACTTTTTCATTGCTTTCCTCAAGGGCCACCCACACCAATGCAATGTCTGCCTGTGTTGCAGGCACTGTGGCGGGGTCCACTGCAGCAGGAAAGCCAGGTAGTGGTGGTGGTGGTGGGGGTGGTGCTGGTGGCTGTGGTGGTGGTGGTGGAGAAGCTGCTGCTGTTGCCCTCCTCCTGCTGTGGCAGTGAGGCACAACACCCTCAGCACCCTCTGCCACTGCCATAGAAGGGGCAGCAGGTACACACCTGGTCCCTTCAGTGGCAGTCTGCCACTCCACCCTGTGGTAGTTTGCCATATGTGTGCACTGGCCACCGGTCCCAGAATTTGTCCCCAGGGGGCCACGGCACACCTGCACACCACATAAACAGCAAACCATAATGGTGCTGTCCCCTCCACACATTTAAAAAACTTCCAGACTGGAGATCTGCGGTGGGGGATCAGGCACAGAAGGGGCAGATGTACTGCCAGCAGCACCATCATGCACCTGAGGCTCCACCTGCGGCTGTAGAGGTGGTGGAGGGGGTGCTGCTGGAGCCCCTGCAGCTGCTCCTGGTGGTGGTGGTGGAGTTGGTGGATGTGCCACCACCTCCGGGGGCACTGGTGGTGCTGCTGCTGCTTCCAGAGAGGGAGAGGTAACACCAAACAGTCAGCAGTTGTCTAATGAAACCTGACCACCCCCATGAATGTGCACTCTCCTCTGTCCACACCCACAGGCCACAGACTCTCTTTCCAGTTCCATCATGCACAACTAATTCCCTCTCTGACTGACACCTCAAAAGACTGCTTCACACACACTCACAGTCTCACGCACATGCAGACACACACTGTCACACACACACACACATACAAAAAAAACTTATAAAACAAACAGCTTAGTAACAAAAAAGAACTGAAAAAACACACTACAGCTTTTAGAAAAGCTGGGTTTTTTTTGGCAATTAGCAAGATATGTAGGAACAATACCACCAAACTTTCCCCTATACACAAAATGCTTCCTCCTTCTACCACTGCAAAGGAGAAAGTGAAACTAAGTGCTTTTATGACTCACTTCTTTCCTGCCTGGCTAGAGCATGTGACTTACAGCACTGTAAGCCATGTGATGTGTGGGGGGCTGCCTATATTATTGTCACTTCACTTTACTTCGCATTAAGGCAGAATGGCAATACAAAATCATAATGCAAAGGTGAAGTGAGCACTTTCTAATGGCCACTTCGCATAGTGCAGTGCTAACGTGAAGTGGTCACTTCAAGTCCACTTTGCCGGCGCATTTTAAATTCACTGCATCTCTACTCATTGATGTTTTTACCAATTATTCTGTTAATGCAGGTAACTTTTTTGGTAATATCGAAGATAGAGGAATTTGAGGTCCTAGACTTGCTCTTGGGCCTTAAAACTAATAAGGGTGGTGGTCTCTATGGCTTGACTCCATCACTTATAAAGTTTTCAGCTTTACAAATTGCTGCCCCCCTCACATTCTTATTTAATTGGTCTATTTCAGAGGGGGTTATCCCTGAGGGTTGGAAGCTGGCCAGAGTTGTTCCCATTTTTAAGGGGGGGGAACCCAGATTAGCTAACAAGCTATCACCCAATTTCCTTATTGTCACAGGTCTCCAAATTGTTTAAGAGGATGGGTGAGGGTCCTTTGTGGTGGGAGGGTGGGGGGTGCCACTGGATCACCAGGAATTATGTATGGGCAATTTACCACAATTGGGGACCTGGGAGGGTGGGGGTCCACTAGACCACCAGGGACTGTATTTTTATTCATCAATTGGGGCATCAGGAGGGAGGGGGGGTCTAGTAGACTACCAGGGAATGTTTTAATTTACATTTACCAAGATCACAGCAATGGGTGGGGGGGTTCCACTAGACCACAAGGGATGGTCATATCTACATATGTCAGGGACTCAGGGACTCAGCCGGGAGGGGGGACCACTAGACCACCAGGGATGGTCAAGTATTATGTTTATCAGGGAATCAGAGACTGGGGGACACTAGACTATCAGAGATTTATTTTTAAACATTTACCGTGTAATTATGGCTACGGGCGGGGGGTTCTGGGTTCAGTGTGTGCTTGTGGATAGTTTTCTGGGTGGGCAGGTGGCCACCCATGGCAGGGGTGCTGTGTTGCACCCTGCAATACTGCAGCACCCCTTTAGTGGCTGGGAGTTGTTCCTACTCTGCAAGGGCTAAACTTTGAGCCCCCCCATGTGGTGCATTGCAGGGTTGCACCAGCACATGTACCACACATCCCAGGCTGAATATCAGGATGTGCCACATATGCATGGGCACACACCCTGCATCTGTGCTGCATGCCATTACATTGTGCCCTGACGCCTCGGGAGTTGTGCTGCACCGGGCAGCCATTTCGAGTCCCACTGGGGCACAATGCAGGGTTGCGATGGTGCAACTCTGTTGCATCAGGCACAACCCATTTCAATATCTGGGCCCTAGTGTCATGGTATTTCCAACATTTACAGGTTTCATACAAATAAGGTATATACATCAAGGTATTTTATGACATAGTGCTATTGCATACTAAATCAAACAATGAGGAGCACAGCCTGTTGTTTTACATCAACTCAGAGGTCACAATAATAACCTCCCCTGTATGAGGACCTGAGAGGGTATAGAAAAATTAAAGAGGACACTATAGTATAGTCAAGAAAGGGGAAGGGATACCCATAGGTGGCCAACCTTATGGACTAGAAATTGTAAAGGATATATTAGGCTAAGAAATAGAAGAACTGTTGCAACAGATTTAAGAAAAGGTCAGTCCTCAAGAGTGGCAGGATCTCCCTGTCACACTGACAGGTTGCTTACATAAAACAAATGTGCTGTACCTTTCTTTTCTATTTCTATTTGCATTGTTCATCAATGACTGCCATCAATTGCTATTTTTTAATTTCTTTTTTATTTCTAGTCTTTGGTAACCAAGTAAAGCCCACTAGGCACAAGTGCCTGTTTTCAGGGATGACCTAGGAGCACTGGGGGGGTTATGTGACTTGCTCAGAGTCACACAGTACACAAGTGGAGGTTGTGGGAATCAAACCCAGGTCTGATGGATGTACCATTCACAAGCTCATTCACAGCTCATTACTCTAACCTCTAGGCTATACTGCCACCACATGCTATACTTTCACTGCTTCTGTTTTAAGTATGATTTACTATATAACATTTATTGTTTTTCCCATTCCCCTTCCCAGGACACAACTGGAAGCAAGCTTTTACCAACTCAGTATGCTTCTCCTTGTACAACTTTTAAAATCAATTAATCAATCAGTCAATCAGTCAGTCAATCAATCAGTCAATCAGTAAATACATTTTTGAGTCCTGGATTTCCCATGGAAATCTTTCCCATGGAAATTCTTTCATTTTGTGGCTACCATAAACAATGCAGACACTGTAACAAGACACTGGTCAGATGCATGGGCTATTAGTCCTCAGAGCAGAGGGCACTCTGGGAAGACTATCTGGGACAAGAAGCAATAAAAGAAAGGTAAATGGCAGCCCCCAAGAGCCATAAAATAGCAAGAGAAAGTTAGAAAAAACACATCACGCAGCCTGAGCTGAAAAATAACACTGGGATGAACTAAGAACACACAATGGATGGTAAAAAATATATTTTCCTGATTTTAACGTGTAGTTTTCCTTTAAGCTGTGTTGTGAGCAGCGGCTGCAGCAAGTCCAATGGCGGCACTGCAATCTTGCTCTCCCCATCCTGAATGGTTACACAGGGCCTTAATCTACAGTTAAAACCAGAAGATTGACATAGAGCTCCAGATCATTCCACCAATCAAAGCACTTTTAGGAAGTAGGTATATGCAAAACTTGGGTCTGGGAGCAAGGGTGCCCTTTTCAGGTCAACTGGCTCTATAGAGACTCTGTGTGAGAGAAGGAGTCAGAATAGAAAATTTGCTTTTCTCATTGAGCCATCTTTCCTGTCTGGAGCACCAGGAAATCTCTTATCAGTGTCAGGAGCCTCTAGTTTCCACAACGATACCATTTCCTTGTGAAGCAATTTGAGGATTGAAATTTACTGTTCTGCAGGTTTTTCAGGAAGATTCATTTCTATTAACTTTATGCAAACTTTAATTTGAGAATTTACAAGTATTGTGCCGCAACCTCAGGAGAAGTGAAAAGTGTACTTTGATACACTGCCAGTATGCTAAACCATTTTGCTGAGTACAAGGGTAAAATTCACTATTCCAAGACTTTCCCTACAGACTGTCCTACCCAGAAAATCAAGAGCCAATATTTATAAAGAGACTATTAGTGTCCTTGTCCAGCCACTGGTTTCCAGTGGAGAAGCAAGTTTGAGAGTGGTTGGGTTCCAGAGTCTCCCCTAATGGATACCCACAAGAAACATCTACAAAAACAGTGATTTGGGATTTGATAGATGTGAGCAGTGTTCTTCACAATTTCCAAGCCCTTTCTCATCTTCAGACTGGGCCTTATAAGTTAAATGCAGCAACTCTAGCTAGCAGTCATACTGTCTATGATGAATGCTCCGACTAAACTTACAGTGCAGTTGCCTTGCACCAAAAGTTGATTTAACCTTTTTTTTGTAAGTTTGCATTGAATTGACAATTCACCATTTTTGAGCACTTAACCTTCGCAAGAGCAACTTTTATGAAAAGTTTTTCAGCTCAGCTGGAATGCATCTTCGGTTCTATGTTGATGCAATGCAAAGCAGAGTTGCAACTCTTAGGCAAATGTTATTACGATGCTGTATGCTGAATCCAGCAACACTTATTCAACTCACTTAGAAATGCAAAAGCAACTCTTTTGACTGCTACTTTAATGAAAATTATACTTTACTTGACTGAATGGGTAAAGCATTGAGGACCAGGCCCTTAATTGTGTACTTATTCAAGTCCTTGTTGTGCATTTATATAGCAATGGAAGCACACCACTGATGAGTCTATGCAGCTGCCAACCAGCAGAAACTTTTCCTCAAATGCCAACATGATGTACCAGTTTTGAAAATTGTAAAATGTATGCATTCACATGATGTAGCAAAAAGTTCTTACATTGTTTACAGACTTGCTGCAGAAGCAGTGCGTCTCTGAAAATGAATATCAGCCTTGCTGTGTCTTCAGTTTATTTCCAAATTATTACTATTTATACATGCTGCTTAAGGAAACTGATATAGAGACACTTATATGAAAGAAACATTTTACTAGTATATCCCTTCCTTGGAGTAAAAACCAAGATCTTGAATTCATGTTGCTATAACCATTGTCTGCAAATCTATAATACTGTCTTATTTTACTTTTAAGGTTTGTAATTGAGCAGAAAGAAATATATAGAAGATGAGTAGCAAAAGCAGGAACTATTTTTATAATAGAATGCGTAAGCTTTATAGGCATGGGATCGTTAATGCAATCCTTCTTACTGCTGACATTCAAAGCCCTTTTTGGAAAAGATTTTGAACTGGCAGAATACAAAACTCTCTTGTGGCTAGAGCTCAAACTACTGAAGTAAGGAAAAGAGCCACTTGATTTTGATTACAATCCAGCTTTGGGAGTTTTGATGAGCATAGGGTTTAGAGGATTAAAATAAAAAGAAGGAAGCATTTTAGTGTAAAACTTGTTGTCACATCACCAGCTTCAAAGCAAAAAAAGTTGGAATTAGTCATTCCATATTGATAAAATAAATAGAACTCCTGGTCAATGATGACTGTTCTGCAAGGTGTTGAAAGCCCTTTGCTCTGTCCTCAAACCAAGACAACAAGTATAACACTCTATTTGTGCATCTTTTCCATTTTGTTTAAGGTCAAATTGAGGCTGTCCCTTCATTAGCAAGGAGGAAGCTGACTGATGCAGCTAGAACATTTCTAACTAGGGGGTAAATAGATATAGACATTTACTACATTAGAAGTGTAGGGTTTGCAAGGTAATGTGGGTCTTCAGTCAGGGTATAGAGGGCATAGTACTTAGCAGTGTGCTGGTCTGAGTTGGGAGAGGGCAGCTGAACATCCTCCCTACAGTTAGCTGGGCCGATAGCTGTTTAGTTTTATTTGTTTACAATTTTTGATCAGAAAGGCACACAAAGCTGAGACAACTTGTTTCCATGTATGTTCTGGTGGACAGGTTACATGGATGGGGGAAATATGGCCAGGACACTGGGGAAATTCCCCTACTCAGCAGGTGAGAGTTCTGTTCTGCCAGCCTGATGGAGGTCACAGAACTCGAATGACCAGTGCAGGAGATCCAGGCTGGGTGCTGGTCCTCAGGTCGAGCTACGGAAAATAAGGAGGATGCAGAAGAAATTGCAAGGTCAGCTTCTTCAGCAGATGATATGGAAGATTCAGACAAAACTGCTGAATCAGTGGGAGAAGATATGAAGGATTTACCTGGAGAGATTTCCATTACTATGGAGGGCGATATTGCAGTGGCAGAAGCCCAACTTCAGAAGGAATTGGAAGAATGCAGGGTGGTCCTGTTTACTCTATTAGTGGAAGATGAAGAGTGCTACACATAGGCAACAGAAAGCCTTACAGAAAACTACAGATGCACAACACCCTGGTAACAATTAGAAGCAACCTGGTCTCGACCCACCAATGGAAAAGAAGAAGCGGGGACAGGAAGAGACTCGAATTACTAGAAGGGAAGACATGGAACCACAAACAGCCCAGGAGCTCATTAGAGCAGCTTTATAGACTAAGGATGTTATGCAGGAAGCTGCCTGATCACCAGACAGGGCTTTGAAGGAGTCTGGCTGGAAATGGACTGTGGTGGGTGGATGGCTGTCTGATTTGGATCTGGATTTTCTGGATTCACAAAGTGAAGATTTGGGGCCACAACAGAAGACAGGCCTGCAGCATCCAGAGAAGGAAAACACAGAGGAACCAAGCAACAGGACTGGAAGCCCCTCAAGGCAAGAAGCCAAAGTTATACAGGTACCAGATTGTGCTATGCAAAATGGTAGGGGGGAGGATGTGATCGAGGAGCCTAGGCAGAATGATGTAAAGAGGGGTAATACAATAAAGTGCCCAGGAGATATGGGATGTGATGGAGCAGGACAGTCATGGCATTAGGGGCAATGGGGGGACCACAGCCCCAACAAAGTAGTTCATCAGGGTGCTCCCTACATAAGGGGCCAAGGCAACATTTTGGAACTATAGGAGGATGGGCTCAGGACTCAGGGGCATGCACTGGGACCCAACCCTCAGGTCACCCCCCCCCGGGCTCCACGCCCAAGATATTCAGATTTTTTTACAAAAGCTGAGCTGGCTCAATGGTGACATGCTGTAAGACTGAAATACAGAGGGGGTCTGGAGACAACCCCAGACAGATACAATGTAGGGCACACCTTATTGAAAGACTCAATGTGTTTTATGGCATTTGAAGTTTATGCCTTAATACACAAATCATTTGAGGAAACCTTTGATATAACTTTCTATTCCCCCCACTCATTGGAGCATTTTTGGATAAAATATGGACAATTGAAATTCTCTCCAGCATGGTCTCCACTTGTTTGCATCCCCCTCTTGAAACCCACTATTAAGCAAATAACTACTATGTTTAGGAACGAAGGGATGCATGTGAATAATATATTGTACTGGCCACAACATCATTGTGAGGCACTGAGTGCACCAGAAGTAGTGCTGGATAGAGAAAATGTTTCGACTGGGGCTTGGACTTTTAAAGTCAAACTACAGCAAACAAATGAAGGGGTCACCCACCTACCCAATAGTTTCTTTCTGTGTCAGGATAGTGGTATGTGTTACTATGCTGGACAGCCGAAGGCATGTCATAAGTGTGGGGCAAAAACACATCTGGCCAGTGCCTGCAAAAAAATTTGCTGTGGTATATACATGGCAAGATGCAATTTGTGCAATGAATTTCAGCATGTTGTTTAGGAATGCCCTTGGGTAGCACATAATAGGCCCAATCCGGTGGATCCAGATGAGTTGATTAAGAAGTCCAAATGAGGAAGAAACCCTCAGAAACTGATGGGACACGATCCACCACAAAACCAAGTTCACTTCCTACCCCAGCGAAGCACATAACAACAAGGTCTGGATCAACAGCCCAATCTACCTTTATTCCACCTAGTAGTGGACCCACACAGACACTGATGGAGCAAGATATCCCACTGGAGACCACTATACCAGACACTATACCAGATAATGGGGGCCCCTACACATATGAACCTACCATCTACCTCTGGAAGGGTGGAAGTAAACCCCCCACTCACTTTTCCCACTTGGAAAGCACCCTTCCCTAGAAGACAGAGCCTGAAGATATGTAAAGCCAATCTGGTTGACATAGAAGTGTCAAATGCCTTTGAAGTCCTCTCAAAAACAAGCAGTGGTGGATTCGACTTGGGGGATCTGGATTCAGGCACTTCTTCCTCATCCTTTTTGTCATAAAACTTGGAGGACACTAGTAAAGGATGGATTAAGGAGAGGAAACAGAATGCGAAACAGGAGAAGAAAAAGAAGAAAAAGTAATGACAGTCTTTAAATGTTTTTTTTTCATCTTTCTCAATGTCATTATGTCTTTCTCAATTGCTAATTTAAATGTTCCTAGTGTTTTGAATGGGTTGAGACATCAGGCTGTTTTCTGTCTTTGTTATGACTTACAGATAGAGATGATTTTTATACAGGAAACATAGTTTAAATCAAAAGAGCATATTTCACAGGCCAGGACAGGATGGGTTTGAGGTCCCTCCTGCTGATCATTCAGAGGGGAGATTGCAGATGGGGTGGGTATCTTCTTCTCTAGGACTGGGCTCACATTTCAGAATTTGGAGGAGGTGATGCCTGGGAGAGTGCTTCTTTTGGATGGGATATGGCAGGGAAAACCTTGTTGATTCATTGGGGTATATGCAGCTCAGAGAAAAGTAGAATAGGTTGAAATGCTGGAGGTAATCCAACCTTATTTAACAACATCAAGAGAGACTTACATGGCAGGGGATTTTAATTGTAGCTTGGAGGTGACAAACCAGAAATGTCAAGGCAAAAAAACTAAAAGTGTATTGCATTACTGTGGTCCTGAGAAATTGTATTAATACAGCTGAATTGGTGGATTGCAGCAAGGCTGCCATCCCCTAAATCACACATACCTATGTTCGGAGTAAGCATACATCAAAGATAGATTACATTTTTTTATCTAAAAACTTACAGATCCTGCAAGCCAAATCAGTACCGGTGGAATTTTCTGACCATGTCATGGTAGTAGGGGTGGTACCCAGGTACCCAGGAGACAGACAACAAGCCAGAGGTGGAAATTAAATACTGCAAGTTTACTGACCCCAGAGGTTCAAAACAGAATACTGGGTGTTATTATAGTGAGGGTATCAGTGATGAATATGTATCTTAACTCATTGAATTGGTGGATACAGACGAAGGCAGATATCACCAGCTAGCTACAGGTCTATGGGAAACAATATGCAAATGATAGAAGTTTAAAATATCTTTCTCTTAGGAATCATTTATATACTTTATTAACAGATACATACAATATTAGCAGTGTCCTCCAGAGATCTGAGCTGGGTCCCTGTCTATTTAACATATATGTCTCCACCTTAAAAACTGATGACGATAATATTTGGTTGCTGAAATTTGCCAATGACTGTTATATAGGCTCCGTCATCAATAACAATAATGCAAGATCTGCTCTCCAAGTTTTTCTGGGATAAAATCTCAGATTGGTCCTGAGATAGAAAGCTTGCCCTGAATAATGATAAATGTAAGATAATGCATTTGGGTACCCATAATCAATACTTTCAATTTTCTTTGGGGTCTGAAATACTATACCAAACTACCCAAGAGAAAGATCTAAGAATACTAATTACTCCAGATTTAAAATTTAAATCCCATTGTACCACTCAAGTAAACAGGGCCAACCAGAACCTAAATTATATTTTTAGATATGCAGCCAGTCATTCAATGGATGTACTATTGCCACAGTAACCTTGGTTAGGCCACACCTTGAATATTATATTCAAGTGTGGTCTCCTTACATTAAAGAAGACATTTTAAAAATTGAGAGGGTCCAGCGAAGATTCACCCAGGCTATTACAGGCATGGAGGGTAAGACTTATGAGGAAAGTTTAAAAATCCTGAATCTCTATACCCTGAAGTATAGGAGAGTAAGAGGAGACTTGTGTCTCATATATAGTTCATTAAGGGATCCTGCCCTTGCAACAGGACTAGGGCTAATCAAATCTGAATATAGAGTTAGCAATTGGAAATACAATAAACAACTATTGATAAGTAAGTGGTATACCCTAAGAAGGAAAAACTGGTTCAGTTTGAGATCCATTTCAATTTGGAATAATCTTCCAGCTCTAGTGGTGGATAGTCCTAGCATGGACCATTTTAAATATAGTTTAGACTTGGTGATGACTGATTCTACTAAATTCTGCCTAAATTTTTAGTAAACCTAATGGCAAGCATTATGGACTTTGTCTTCTAGCTTGTATGAATCTATGAAACCTATGAAATACTAGGGAAGATTTCTCAGAACAGATTGTAAAGATTAAGGAGGAATTTAAATTACTACAATATGACAGTGCCGCAACACTCCAAGCTGAACTGGGCCATGGAACAAAAACACCAATATTTTCAGAACCATGCCAGGCATGTAAGGAAAAGTGGAATAAGGCCACCTTCACTGCTTTACAGGAGGAGAATGGGACTCTGAGAACAAATGTTACAAGCATAAGGGGTATAGTGCATAGGCAGATAGCACAGTTGGCTAGTCCCATTGATCTGAATAAGGCAGACATGGTAAAATACCTGAGGGAGGTGGATGTTCCAACACTGACTCCAGCTCAGATTTCAGGGCTGGAAAATGATATCATGGAAGAGGAAGTAGTTCAAACCATAAAGCAACTAAAATTAGGTACCGCCCAGGGGGAAGATGGATTTCTGACAGAATTTTACAAAACATTCCCTTGTATCATGGCAAAAATTCTCATGAAAGTATATAGGTTTTTACTATTGTTACAAAAGTTACCAGATGACTTTACAAGGGGTTTGATAATTTACCTGCATAAGGCAGGTGACACTTTGGTAATGGATAATTGGAGACTGATCTGTCTGTTAAATTTGGATTTAAAAATCCTGCCATTTTTGCTTTAGTCTAGACTGAAGCAGGTAGCTCCGGCACTTATACACCCTGTACAAACATATGCCTTGTCAGAAAGACAAATACAAACAAACCTGTGCTTGGTGAGAGACATTATATATTTTTGTGAAAATCAAGGGGTAGAGGGATATCTTCTATCCCTAGACCAGCATAAAGCTTTTGATATGGTAAATCACCAATTCATGCTGTAAGTTTTAAAGAAATATGGCTTACTTCTAGTATTATTATGGTGGATTAAATTATTATATGGGAATGCAGTTATATCCTCGGCTTTGTCACCAAAAGGAGGGCCACAATTCCAGGTTGGCAAGGGGGTATGAAAGGGGTGCCCTATGAGCACCCTGCTGTATGTCTTCGTTCTCGACCTGTGTTATGACAGCTTTTGGCTGAAAAGGAGATAAAGGGGATTTTGTTAACACAAACAAGGGATGAGGTCAAAGTTTTAGCTTATGCCGATGATGTATGTGTTTTTGCAGAAAGTAATATCAGTGTCTCAGCCATTCTTTGTAAAATGAAAATATATGGGTGGGTTTTGGGGGCAAGTCTGAACCTCCACAGAAGTCGAGGTTATTATTTAGGCCTAAAATCAGGATGAAGCGGGTGTGTGGAAGACATAAATATATCAGAAGATCCCATACAAATATTGAGAATTCAGAATGGCGGTAGTGAAAGTGCACTTCAGAATTGGGAAACTGTTTTTCAGACAGGGGAACATAAAGTGAATAGATGGAAAACCTTGAAAATGTCTAAACTGAAATGAGTACATGTGATAAAATAGGTTTTAATGCCACTTTTTTATACATTAGTGCAGTTTTTTCTCCACCTGTAAAATTGGAAACCAGAATTTACAGGGTGTTTTTTCAGATGCTCTGGTGGAGCCGTCTGAACCCCATAAAAAGGGAAACCACATATTTGCCCTGGACCAGAAGGGGGTGAGGATGATTGACTCCATATTGTTTTTTCATACAATTTTTTGGTCACATAATCTGAAACTGGCATTGGTGATAAGAACGTGTGTCTTGAGAAAATGGCTGTGGAATTCCTTTTGGGACATCCTAGCTCATTGGACTAATACTCCAATTAAGTTGGTCGGGATCTGTAGGATACCTTTCTAAAACTGTTTTAATGGAAAGTCACAAAAGTGATGATAATCCAAAATTCAAGGAAAGAATTATAAGAGAATGTATTAACGACTCTTGGCCCAGAGGAACTAACGTTTAAACATTGTACACCTGAAAATAATTTGTTGATATATAAACAACTGTCATGTCCTCGAATACCTGTAAAGATGTGGGATATACAATGGTTAAGTGTGCATGGTAAACTCAGTTAGTGAGGGAACCACAACTACAAGGTGACTAAGGAACGGAAATGTCTCTACCCTGAATGCCAGAATGATATAGAAACAAAGGAACATTTCTTATTAGAATGTCCCTATGTTAAATGTTTATGGGAATTCTTAGCACACAGGTAGATGCTATGGATGAGGATGCTCACATATGCGCAACTGGTCTTAGAATATTTTCTGAATTTGAGCAGTGCCTGTGATCCTGGAACCTTGACTGTGTTTTTTGCTATGTTGAAGTAGGTGCTATGGCAAAGAATATGTAAATTTATATTCTAGCAAAAACTTATGGTTTACGAGGTATTTGGTAAGATTTGTGAAACATCATTGGCAGGACTATACGGGGGGGGGGCTAAGGTACACCAGAGATCACATGTGATGGTGTGGTGGAGGGGGTTTACTTTCTTGAAAAAATATGTTTAAAGGTAGGTAAAGGTTTAAGGGAGTGAGCACCGGTGGGTGGGAGTTTTGGGCAGCTACTGTCAAGATTTGGAAGAGATAACATGGGGGGATGTATTATATACCATGAATTATTGTTTATTATTGTTTCATTTTCAACTTTATGTTTTGTTATGTACTTTTTCAATAAAAACTCCTCTACACTTGGCAGGGGGTGCTGTTGGCCCACTGACCAAGTTGGAGGACTCCAGCTGGGAGAAGGAAGAGGAGGATGTTACGCATCTGACTGGGGCTTAGTCCTCAGACCAGTTTTTGTGCAGCCAAAGGATGAAGAAATGGATATTTATGAACAAGTGCAGACTACAGACACCAGCGAGATACTGCCAGATGTAACGATGGAGGAAATGATGGAGGGAACAACGACTGACACTAATTTATCAAGCCAGGTACCCATTTAAATGGGAGTGAAGGTATAGGTCTTTATTTACAGTGAAAGCCCAGACAGATATAGTTCAACCAACTGCTGACACAGTATGTGAAATACCAGGCATGGAGAAAACAGGAGAGTCAGTTTTTAATCCAGCAACATCGTCATAGCCGGCAGCAACCTCACACATTTGGAAACACCAACAAGCAGACGCAGGGTTGCTATGAACTTCTGAAATCAACAGAATGCTTAAACTACATGACTTACCCATTTCACCACTTTTGGCAAAAGAAAACATCAGGTAAACTTTTGTGGTTTCTGAAATGGATGCTCTTATTGACTGTGCTGTGTGGATTGCTGATACCACACTAATGAATTCATGCTAGATTCAAATGCCAGATGTGAAATGGGTTCCCGACCCACTGTGGGAGAGATTTTCCAGTGAGGACAATTTTACAAAGGGGGCCCCAATACAACAACTACATCTGTAGACAGGTCTGCAGTTCCCTCTACTAGTACAATGGAGGTAGTCTTCCTGATGGGAGCTAGACCCAAAGATAACTTTCAACAGGTAAAGCATCTTTCTATACCTAACTTATCTAGCTCAGAACAGGTTCCTCTATTAGAACAGCAAGGAACTATAAAGAGGGTGGAAACTTTCACCCATATGGAGAATGATGACTGTGGATCACATGAAGAGGCCCACTCAGGCCCCAGTACCCACCCCCTGAGGGGGCAAGACAGAACAAAGACCAGCCCTGGTCCTACATTTTCAGAACTGTTCATAAATAAACTGGAGCAGGCTCCATGAAGGAACACAGTCCAACTGCGGTATCGTGGGAGGACTGTCCGAACACCCAGCTAGGGTGTATGTAGCCTGAAAATTGCTTAAAGACTCAATGAACTTCCAGACTGCAGAGCTTTATGCTGTCATACACATCTCATGTGAAGATGTTTTTGATATTAGCTTTCATTCTTTTGCAAATCTAGATCAATTCTGGACTAAATACAAGTACTTAAAATCCACTTCTTTGTGGATTCTATTTTGCACTATACTGATTACAAACTCCCTGATAAAAACAGACACTGCAATGTTTAGAAATGAAGGCGTTAATGCCAGTGAAATCCAATTCTTGTTTGGGGCCTCCAAAGACCTTCATAGACTCTGAAGGGATTTGGACAGGGTGCTGGAGATTTAGGGTAAAACTGTTACAAGTAAACTCTGAGATCCAGCATATCCCAAACAGTTTCTTTTTAGGAAGAGATGGGGGGGGGTCTGCTTTTATGCAGGCCATCCAAAGGCATGCTGTAAATGTGGTTGTAGATCATATCTAAGTAGTGCATGTGATTCGTTGAAATGTGCCATGTGTGGGGATTATGGGCATGTGAGCGTGAATTGTGCAAATGTTCTTAAATGCAATCTTTGTGATGAAATAGGCCACATATACCACCAGTGCCCATGGGCAGGACAAAATGGGACAGATTGGTTAAATCAAGATCATCTAGTCAAATCTGTAAGACAAAAAGGAGTTCACACAAGGCTGTGGTGCTACAGTTAAAAAGCATGCAGAACAAACAGGAAAAACTGTGCACACACCTCCACATATTGCGCCAACATCACCTACAGGTAAAAACACTTTAGCAGCTGTACATGGCAAGATCAAAATAAAATGCTCACCGGATATGTTTCTGGTTACTACCAGGCCCTTTCTTAAATGCTAGGGCTGCAATGTTAAAACACTTCATTTATAGTCACCAGGTTATGACACCATCATGAAACAATTCAATTACTCTATTCAGAACATCAGCTACAACAAATAAAAAAAATACATTCACAGTAAAAAGACATGCCAAACTGTTTTTCTCCTTTTTTGAAAGAAGCATTTAAAAAATGTCATATAAAGTTCATTACACATTCTATAATATCCGATAGTTAAGCAGCGAGGAAAAAGAAAAGGGAGAATGCTATAGAATCTAAAATACAACATCGAGGGACTTTATAAAAAAAACTTCCTTAGATATATATAAATACTTCAGACTAATATTTATTTAATTTTACAATTTCAAGTTATAAATGTGGCACTCGCACTCAATGCAGAGCAGGCATTAACCCCCATATTTTCAGACACCCAGCTGTAGGAGACTTACTAGAGCCCAGTCTAAACAAGTTGTTCAACCAGAGACCATTCCTTTGCAAAATTCCTATCAGCTACTTCTGGAAGAGTCAGAGTGTGGGGATTTGGACTGTGAGTCAGATATCACCTCAAAATCAGAAACTATCTCTGAAATAGAATTCGAGGAGGACACTAACCCAGTCAGTTTTGATCTAAAAAAGAAAAAAGGGAAAAAGAGGAAAATGCTGACAAAAAAAAAGGAAACCATCACTGCTCCTATATAACTGCTCATAAATAACTAATGGCATCTCTATGTCTGGCCTCAATCAATGTGTGTAATATGAAAAATTATAAAAAAATGGATACTTATTGTTTCTTAGTTTTAAAAATTCCACCTTTGATGTTATTTTTCTTCTAGAGACAAGATTACGGTCTCTTTTTGATATTACACAGGCACAAAGAGGCTGGATGTGGGGCTCATCATATGGCACCGATATGGTGGAAGGCTTAGGAATTTTATTTCAGGGGTCTTGCTTTAGGCTACAAAAACTAATGGATATATATTATGTTAGGGCTCTATTGTTAAATTATACTTATAACGTATTGCCCTTATGACTGATAAATATTTGTGCCCCACAGAATAAGATGGCAAGAACTGATTTATTTGATCAGATCAGACCTTATTTGTATACTACCAGGCACATCATATGGGGAAGGGACATGATTTGCAGTAATAGACACAAAAATGAAAAATGCAATTCAACAAGCTCCCATGCCTTACAGAATATAATTCTAACTGAAAATCTAAAAGACACCTACAGGCAACTCACTAAAAAAACCCTATGCAACTAAGATTGATTTAATTTTTATTTCAGAACACCTTTACACATTACACAACTCATTTTCAGTTATGTCCCTGTTAATATTCTGACCATGTATTATTGGAATGTATTTTGAGTTTGTCAAATATACCACCTCATTTTTTGTCTATACCAAAGCAATGGAGGCTGAATGAATATTTTGGTTTTGAATCAACCACCTAGACAGTAAGGTATATAATTACCCTTTAATGCCAGACAAATCAGTCTAATGTTTCTATAATGACATATGGACATGGTAAACAGACGCAAAAGTATATTAAGAATTTCTTTATAGCACATGGGAAAAACAAAGGAAATGTAGATTTACAATATTTTTTTTATTTTATTTATTTATTTAAAGGTTTTACCAGGAAGGCATGCTGAGCAGACTACTTCTCAATTCCAGTTGCGCCCTGTGGATAGGGTGAGAGGGATAGCAAGTACAAGTTCCAATTTCAGACATGTTACATATAAACAATACAAAGTAAATATATAAAATATACAACAGTAAAAGTGCATTTCTACAGGCAGTTGTACAATGCATATGACAGGAGGATGTAGCTACGGGTTACATTAAGGCAGCTAAAGCATATGACAGGGCAAAATAATGGACAGTACATAGCACAAGTTCAACACATTTTCAGTTGGACCTGGTTGCCTAGTCAGGAGCTTGCATGGGTGCATGTGCAGATTGGGGAGAAGTGTTTTTTGAGAAGGGAGTTAAAGAGCTGACTGGGGAAGGCATGCCAGCTAATTGAGGGTAGCAAGTTCCAGAGTTTAGGCATGCGATACGTGGATGCTGACTGGCCTACTGAGATTGACATGAGTGGAGTGGTCAGTAGACATGAGTCATTACTACTCAGTGCATAGCCCTGGAAGATATTGACCAAGAGAATGGAGATGAGATAAGGAGGGAGGGACTGAATCCAGTATTTGGCTGTGAGACTGGCATAGTAGGAGTGACACCGGTCCTGCAATGAGGGAAGGTCTAGGTTGCGGTATAGGACACAGTGATGAGTATTTGGAGGACAGTCGAAGGAAAAGTGACAGAAGGAGTGGAAGAGGGGGTCCAGTTTGGCTAGGGTGGACTTAGGGGGTGGCACTGTAGACTATGTTCCCATAGTCAAAGATGGGTAGAATCATCTTCTGCACAATTGCACAGCGAGCCAGCAGTAGGATACATTCTCGGTTATGGTACAATGTTCCTTGCTTGGGGTAAAGCTTTTTGTGGATGGCATCAATACGTGTGGAGAAGTCAAGGTGCTGGTCAAGCCAGACCCCAAGATATCTGTAGGAGTTGCATGACTCCAGAGTAGTCCCATTCAGGATGTGGAAGGGGGGGAGGGTAGCCTTTAAAGTCTCTGCCTTGTGCCGAAGGTCATAGAAATGGTTTTCTTGGCATTTAGAAAGAGTTGATTTGAGTGAAACCAGCACCAAACTGAACTGAAGTCCTGCTGGAGTCTGGTCGCTACATCTGAGGTCAAGAGGCTGAATGTGTACAGTACTGTATCATCCACATACATGTGAATGGATGTGTGAGGGCAGGCAATTGGCAGGTCATTTAGGAAGAAGGAGAACAGAAGTGGGCCAAGGACTGAGCCTTGTGGAACACCAGAGATAACAGGGAGGGATGCAGAGGTAGCATTGACAATTCAAATGGATTGTGATCTGCCTAACAGGTAGTAATGAAATCAGCTGGTGGCCACGCTTCAGAGCCCTGTGAGAGAGAGCTTAGATTGAAGAAGGGAGTGGGAGACAGTGCTGAAGGCTTTAGCCAGGTCGACAAAAATGGCTGAGGTAATGTGGCTTCTATCCATTCCAGTGAGGATACTGTAGAATCAGTGAGTCTTAGGAGAGAGGCAGTGGTGGAATGGGACTTCCTAAAGCTAGACTGGTAGGAGTGAAAAAGGAAGAGGAATCAAGATAAGAGGAGAGTTGTGAGAGGACTAGGTGTTCCTGGATTTTAGCCAAGATAGATAGTAGGAAAATTGGGTGGTAATTACCAGGGGCAGAGGGCTCTCCACCTTTAGGAAGTAGGATGACAGTGGCATACTTCCACTCATTTGGGATGGCAGCCAGAGAGAATGAGAGATTATATAGTGATACTAAGGGGACGGCAATGGCAAGGGCCGACAAGTGTAACAACTTGGAGTCCTGGCCAGTAGAACATCTGCCTTTGGTGGGATTAAGGGCAAGTAGGGCTTTATAGACCTCAGCAGGGGTAGTCGGATGGAAGGCAAAAGGGGTGCCAGCTGGGGGAACTTTTGTTGGGGGAGGGGATGGGAGGAGGCTGGGGGGTCCGGATTGAGGGACGCCAGAAGTGATGAGGTGCATTCAGTAAAGAAGGAATTAAAATGAGAGGCCACTTCGAAGGGTTCTGTAATCATAGAGCTGCCTATGTTTAGGGCTGGGGTAGGAGGCTGTCAGAGAGAGAGAGGCGAATAGAGATTTAACCACCTTCTAAAATTTAGATGGCTGACTTAAGTTGGTGTGGAAGATGTCACCGAAGTATTTTGCCTTTGCCCTATGGATCTGTCTAGTGCAGGTATTTCATAGCGCACAATATTTTTGCTGGTGCACCTGAGAGTCAGAGACCTTGAATGCCTACCAGGCCACATCCCTGTCTTTAAGGAGGGTCATGATTTCCACAGAAATCCATGGCAGGTAGGCACCCCTCACCCAGGAATGTTTGAGAGGGGTATGTGAGTTCCAGAAAGCAGTGAACCTGACCTTGAAGTACTCACAGGCAGAGTCGAAAGAAATAGCCCTGTGGCTATAAGACTAATTAGAGTTAGACAGGTCACATAGGAGAGATCCAAGATGCAAGGATTTGAATGATCTAGTAAGTATGGTTCTGTGGGGGGGTTTGGGATGATGGATTTTCCTAACTGATTATATCATGTGGTGGTCACTTAGGGAGTCTAGTAACAGTCCTGAGGTGAGTATATGAGGCAGATCTGAGGTGAGGGACCAGTCCAGGAGAGACCGGTTAGTTGAGTTGTGGTTGAGGCCTCTGGGCTCGGTGATTAGTTGGGACAGGTTTAAAGCTGCCACCTGGATCCACAGTTTGAAATTGCTGCTTGAGAGACAGTTTTGGTTAAAGTCACTGAGGATATGTAACTCACCCCCTGAGGCCAGTGTTGTAAGGGTATTTAGGTGTTCTGAGATAGAGGACGAGGTTATGTCAGGAGAACAGTAGGATCCGTGATAAATATGGGGCAGGTATGGGCAAGGGACAATTTAATTAATAAACAGTCAATGGTGTGCACAGGTCTGGGCAGAAGGACCGATGTGGACTGAAGTGAGGAGTTGATATACATAGCAATGCCACTGCCTCTTTTGGAGCCAGGGTGGTCTTGGTGAATCATACAGTAGCCAGGAATTGAGAATTCTGCATCCTGATTGTGAGATTTCAGCCATGTCTAAGTAATAGTCAATATGTTCATTCTTAGGGATAGAACAATTGGCTGCAGCAGGCTGATTTTATTTATGATGCTGCTGCAGATATTTAGGTGCATGAGTTTATGGCCACAGGCTGTAGGAGAGGGGGGATGAGATCTGGGCATGGGGGGTTGGGCCGGGGTTGCATTTGATGTCCCCAGATAACAGGAGTAGCAAGGTTATCAGGATTTTACTTTTATGCAAGGCACATAGGAGCTTGAGAAAAGAATGAAGTGTCTGTTCAGGGGCTACTAAGGAGGCTAGGGCATGGAATTTCAAGCTGGCTGAACCAGTGTGGAATTTGGGTGGGAGGACAGATGAACCAGCCAGCAAGTTTGCATGTGAGGTATCCAGAAATGACTTGACAGTTGAGGTTGGGGAGGGTAGAGATGGGGTGGGCTAGGTTGTGTAGTATTGGCTGGCAAGGCTGCTCCTCTGGGAAGGAGGAGAGAGGAAGTGAAGCTAATGGAGCAAGGAATAGAATTGCTGCTAGGCATGCAAACCACATTGTGGACCACTGTAGTAGAAATTTCTGAGTTCATACTGGTATATGCTGTTACAGGGTTACAGAATGACACTGAGGTTACTTGAGGTACATTTGTAGAAGCAGAAAGCAAAATAAAACTGGATAGAACTGGTTGTGTCTTGTACAAGCCTGAATAACAGGCTCGGACAAAGTATACAATAACAACATGCTTGGGCAAAATATAAGATAACAGCACGTTGAGGCATTGAAGGCAAGCTGTACGTTGCTATGGTGTGAGTGAAACTCATTGTTTCACTTAGGTCAGATGACGGGCATATGTATCAAGAAGTATTGGGAAAGAAATGAAATAAGCAGTGGAAAAGTACCCATACATTGGTATCAACTTGTTTTTCTCTTACATAGATACATACATACATAGACAGTGTCGGCAGATAAGGGCATATGGCCCACCCAGTCTGCCCATTTAAGTTTGTAAGTTCAGTTTATGTTTTCCAGGAAGTCTGTTGCCCCTTACCCCTGACCTCCAGAATTCCTTTATGTCTATCCCATGCATTCTTAAATCCCGTGATTGTTTCAGCCCCCACCACTTCCTCTGGCAGGGTGTTCCACTTGTCCACCACCCGTTCTGTGAAGAAATTTTTCCTCACATTTCCTCTGAATCGTCCTCCCTCCAACTTCATCCCATGCCCTCTAGTCCTGGAACATCTTTTTCGCTTAAAAATAGTGCATTCCTGCACCCTGTTCCTCCCTGTAAGATACTTGTATGTCTCTATCATATCCCCCTCTCTCCCTCCTCTCCTCCAGGGAGTACATGTTCAGTGCCTTCAACCTGTCCTCATAGGACTTGTGATGCAATCCATGCACCATCTTTGTTGCCTCCTCTGAACCTTCTACTCTCTGTCTATGTCCTTACGTAGGTAAGGTCTCCAGAACTGCACAGTGTACTCCAGGTGTGGCCTCACTAGTGTCTTGTATAGTGGAATTAGGACATCCCTTTTCCTGCTGGTGATGCCTACATTGGCATCGTCAGGCATCAAAACCATATTAGGAAGTTGCTGACAGCAGTTCTTGGTATTGAGATAGCAGTTTTTGGACACTCCTTTCAGTAGAATTAACAACGCCTAGATAATAAGTGTATTTAAGTGATTGACTAATGAAGCTTGGGGAGCCTTGCATGTTGTTGGAAGCAGACTCCCATATGTATATGTATTAAACTTTTCTTTTTACTACATGCAGTGTTCCTGAGCCTGATTTTAAAGTAAAGTGTAAGAAGAATATATTTTTTCCACAACAGTTTTGGCGTAGTTGGCAGGATCAGCACGGACTGGACCCGGAGTAGTCCTGGTCGAGGACAAATCCCGAGACTTCTGGTAAAAGTACTGAAAAACAGAGGGAAATCTGCTTACAGCAAGTGGAGCCAGGGTGGGACCGTCCCCGATCGCAGAGGATTCTCTTCGGACCCAGACGGCGCTGATCACTGTAAGTACCTGCACTCAGGCCGTTGCATGTAATAAAAAAAAAAAAAAGAAAAATTGCTTGTATAAGTTGTAACTGATATCAGGATAGCTTGAGTCTGAAATAGTGACAAAAGTAGCTATAAGTCTGAGCCTGAAATAGTGGCAATAGGGACTAGGTGCCATAAAGTAAACCGGTAACAAGTAAATAGGGACGTTTGAGCCTGCTCTGATGGTGTGTGAGTATAAGACAGACGGGGGGGAGCAACAGAACCTTTAAGTGGGTTGAGCACCCCAGCAACAGAACCTTTAAGTGGGTTGAGCACCCCAGCGACAGAACCTTTAGATGGGTTGAGCACCCCAGCAACAGAACCCTTAGATGGGTTGAGCACCTTTAGGAAACTAGGGAGAAAAAGGGTGAAGGAGGCAGGCAACAGTAACTCCTGGTGGTTGTTTTTTTTTTAATCTTTTCTCTTTGATGAAACTGTGGAAGAATATGTGGAGAGATGTATTAAGGAAAAGTCTCTCAAACAAGCAAGGGCAACTGCCCTTCGCCCTTGTAATTTGTGCTTGCTACAAGTATATACTGTTAGAGCCAATGATGGCTTTCACAGTTCAGGCTGTTTTTAGTAGAAAAGCAGTGGCTGATTAAGTAACATTAGATAAGCAACATTTAGAGAAAGAAAGATGTACGCACAGTAGGTGACTACAGACGGGATGATTTGAAAATCCCCCCCCCATGTTGCCTATCTGTGTAGTTTCAAGTTTTTCTGTATCAATTTCAAGTTCCCTTGCCTCCTATAGAGGCTGAAACATTTGATCCCAAACCCAGGTACTGGGGACCCCTACCAGATGGATCTCAACCTAGTACTCTTAGAGATTTTTTTTGTTTTTGTTTTTAAACTGCAACCCAGAGCTCTGGAAAAAGACTTGGTTTGGCAGGTTACTAAAATGGCCAAAAGAAAACTTTGAAAGGGTTAAAACCTTTGAAAGGGTTAATAGCTGCAGCGTTTGAAAATTATCATTAAGGTCCTGCAGTCGGTTTTCTCAATCGGACCAGTGTATCAAAAAAGAAGAAGGAAAATACCTTGGTAAGTCTGAATTGTTTTATTATTTAAAGTTTTTTTTATGTCTGTTTTATTTCTGTAATACATATACTAAACAAGGTAATGCTCCATCTCTCTTGTGCGTATTTTCCAGCGTATATCTGTGTTCTGTAATTATGTTCTGTTGTCAAGGTTGTGAGATAGGATTGACTGCCTTCGGTGCACAACATGTTACAGTAAAAAAGAAAGAGGAAGCTTTGCCTCATATCTGACTGTTTTAATTGGTTTTATTTTTAATAAAACATTTGTGCTGCCTAGATAGGGTCAGTGAAGAACTTTTGTACGTAGTTGTTGGTTGGAGCAGGTAGTGTTGAAGGAGAAGAGATATGACGTCATAGATTGCAATGTGCAGAAAGATTTGTAGTTTGCAAACAACGTGCCAAGCCACTGCTAGGTGAAAATGTAATGTGTTAACAGCTATAGATGGCTTTATCATACTTCTAGTTAAAACCAGAAACGTTTTGCAAAATGGCAGAGTGCCATATTTTGGCTATGTGCCAAAAGGTGTAACCATGTTATACTAGATGTGTTCACTTACAGATGGTATGTTGTGCTGCATTTTAAAGGAGTTAGAATGTGTATAAAAAGTGTTTTGTTCTGGAAAGATTTGGCATGGAGATATGTATAAATGTGTTGGTTTAAAAAATTGTCAGTGTTACAAGACAGGCAGGAGGCAGCACATATATCTAAAACACGTACAGTTTTCTAATAAAACTATGGGCATTACCTCAGCAAATTGGTGTCAAATAATATCAGTCTTATTTTGTGTTAAGTATTTCTTTTTGTGTATGTGTATGTGTGTGTACTGTCTTGGCCAGCAGTTTTATTGTGTGCTCTATTATTATTTAAAGATATTTTAATATTAGTAGTGTTCAAGGACACTACAAAAATAACTGGGTTGGAATGACCCTTGCATGCACACTGTGACCTTTTGCACGTTATTTGACCTTCTTGTGTTTCAACATTTTATCTTACTACCAGTTCAAACTTGATGTGTATTCCATACCTAAAGCACAACTTTTCACACAAAATGTATGTTTTCATGAAAGCACACCAAGAGTGAACCATGTAATTTGACTTTTTATTACAAAACTAGTATTCTAAGTGAAGAGGAACAAACTTTTCTTCTCCTGTCACTGCTTCTGACTTGCAGCCAACACAGGCAATACTCCAGCTGGAAGGGGAGAATTATTCATCATCTCCCCATATTTTTATTATATATATATACAGTACGCTTTTGAAAAAAGGACTATTACAGCTGTTTTTGAGAGTTTACCATCTACAGTTAAAAAACAATGGTTTTGGTTTTTATGTGTGACCATGGTGTGATCATTTTTTTTCCTTTTGAAATGCATTCTAAAAATACGTACGTACAGTAGTACCATCAATCCAGATCTTATAAACTCAGCTGACATTTTGTCATGCTTAGGATGAGGGAACCCAGGGAAGCTTGGCTTCTTTCATCCTATGGAAATAATCTTGTTTTTTTTAAAACTTGTGTTTGTTTTTGTTGTTTGTCTGTATTTCTTCTCTTTCTTCTATAGAAAAAGAAGTTCCCCATCTTTATAGTAAGGTATGAAACTTACTAAACTAATTGTAATATTATCTTGTTATAATTTAAAGTGTAGTAGGTGGGGACTGCAATGGGGCCACCCCATTACCATTTATCCAGTGCACATTTTTTTTAAGGTGCTGAGCGACTAGCTACTAATATTGCCAGACCATTTGCAGGTTAATATTCATGTCACCATCCACAGCTAACCTTTTTTATTGCTACAGTATTCGAGCTGTCTCTTCCACCAGTAGGAGCTCAGGGGGAGGGGGTTAGCTACCCTTCCTCCCTTCCAGTGTAGTACCCACAAAGGTTGCAAGGTACATCACTGTTCCCCCAAAGGGGTAAATAAAGAAAATGTGTATTTGCCAATAATTGTTTCTTATTTACAGGTTTTAAAAAAGATCCAAAGTATTTTAACAGCATAACCCAGCCCAAGCCCTTCTGTTTCTTCTAGTGCAAACAGTTAAATCCCACACCTATTAGTAATACAAGGGATTCTGCCTTTAGCAAGTAATCAGTTACGCTGGAGGGTAAAGTTGTGTATGTATGTTCACGCATATTCATTCTTTTGATTGTCTTTTCAGCTTTCTTATCCTGTCAAAACAAATGTAAAACAACTTTTGTCATAGCCTTACAGCAATGAATGCATTTTTTTTTAAAACCAGTAAATTCACAATACTCTAACATTCCTGGACTCTGAAATAAGTTTACAGTTTATATTTGTTGTTTAAAATGTATGTTATGCATTATGCTCAATACAGAAATGGTTCTATTGCAAACACTAATGTTTCACGTTTATGTTATAATGTTTTGATATACATCTTGCTACACTGTATCATGTGTGTATTCAGGAAAGTGCTCCACATGTATAGCATTTTTAATGCTCATAACCAAACCTAAATACTGGGGCCAGCATTGCTGACCCACCCCTACAATATGTTCCAAAGCAAAACCCCAGACAAATTAATGCTCCGTTTGTCTTATTATTCACAGGTGCAATAGGCACTGTTATTAAATTGGCATAGGCCAACAACACATGTATTGGTCCCGCTAATTGCATAGTGTATCAGGCATATTGTTATAAACTATATGTTTGAAGCATGTTATTGTAACAGATTTTATGACTCAGGTCTCAGTCAGGCCTGCTTGCAACAGACAGGGAAATAATGTTCATCACTGTCATAACTGCTTCTGTGATTTGAAAGCAGGGGTGTAACCACAACATTGTCATGATTTACAGATGGTCAAATGGTATAATTGAACCTCGGCCTGCACCCCCAGGGTGTGCGGTTGATGTCCCATTTTTATTTTTCTCTTTCCAATTGCCAGAATTTAGGCTCTGTCACACCACTCTTTACAAAACAAAAAAGCCAAATGGTTTACAAGATTGTTATTTATGTGTTTTTAATTCAGTGTCTCACACACTTTGCAAGTTTGCAGGTTTCCATGGTGTGGCACACATAAGATCTCCACATTCCACAGCAGTAATACTTTCATCTAAGTTGCCAAGACCTTCATCTTTTTCCTGAAAAGAAAACAACTGCCACAGCTTTGATGTCATCACTATCTTTGTGCCTGACTAGTTCCATATAAGAACTACTGCATGAATCAAGTTATTTTTACCTCTGCAAGGGTAATGTTTTCAGCAAAATTACACCTATTAGTAGAACTTTAAATCCACTGAATAAGGTCCAGTCAGTTCAGGCTCTGCAATCAAGCTTATTGTTTCTGCTTACTATGAAGTTAAGTCTGGGGTAGGGCAATCCCTAACTTCAGCAAGAACATTTTTTCAACTGATCTTCAAGCAAGACATGCATTTTCTTCACTGCTGCTTGTTCCAAACATGGCTGGTACCTTATACAACCCTATTACTCTGGTTTATTGTAAACTGTTACTTTTATGAACTGTTAATCTTTATGCCGGAGTGTAATCAACTATCACAACACAAATGCCATGCAAGTGTGTGTGTGTGGCTCCATTAAAATAACTCAATGAACTCAATGCATAATCTAATGCACCCCTGGCCAATGTGTCTGCCAATCAGTCATCCAGCAGCCAGCAACATGAACACTGACTTTTCTACTGTGCTGGTGTTTGTTTTTAAATTACTGTCTGCATTGCCCCATGTGCCTTGTGGGGTTACCACCATTCTGCAAATGACATTTCACCTGTACTGTAATTACACCAACCTGTGCTTATTTATATGAACTTTATGGACTGTTAATTTTATGGACTGTTATGTTTTATAAGGACTTATCTGTCAAGAGACATTATCAACAGATTCTTCAATCAAGCTCCAAGGGTGTGCCACACCTCAACACAAGGTAGCATCTACCTTATTCACTCTCAAAGTGGATTCCATGAACTCTTTTTCATCGACAAAATTGTTATGTTATATTGTGTTATATGTGGTATCACATGTTATCATTTTTTTTCACACATATTTGAATTGTGGTGTTGACATCCCTCAGTTCTGTATTGTGTTTTACAAACTCACCATTTGTGTTCCATCTGTAACTCCCTCTGTATCAACTCCAGAACAGAATGTTTTTTTATAAATGCCTTAACTATCTGTATGCTGGCAACCAGTTTTGGATCATATAGATGGAAAGGGAGGTGGTTAGTTGATACAAAGTATCAAAAAGAGGGAGAATGTAGTAGAAATTTCTGAGTTCATACTGGTATATGCTGTTACAGGGTTACAGAATGTCACTGAGGTTACTTGAGGTACATTTGTAGAAGCAGAAAGCAAAATAAAACTGGATAGAACTGGTTGTGTCTGGTACCAGCCTGAATAACAGGCTCGGACAAAGTATAAAATAACAACATGCTTGGGCAAAATATAAGATAACAGCACATTGAGGCATTGAAGGCAAGCTGTACATTGCTATGGTGTGAGTGAAACTCATTGTTTCACTCAGGTCAGATTGATCCAGGCATATGTATCAAGAAGTATTGGGAAAGAAATGAAATAAGCAGTGGAAAAGTACCCCATACATTGGTATCAACTTGTTTTTCTCTCACATTGGCATCATCAGGCATCAAAACCATATTAGGAAGTTGCTGACAGCAGTTCTTGGTATTGAGATAGCAGTTTTTGGACACTCCTTTCGGTAGAATTAACAACGCCTAGATAATAAGTGTATAAAAGTGATTGACTAATGAAGCTTGGGGAGCCTTGCATGTTGTTGGAAGCAGACTCCCATATGCATATGTATTAAACTTTTCCTTTTACTGCATGCAGTGTTCCTGAGCCTGATTTTAAAGTAAAGTGTAAGAAGAATATATTTTTTCCACGACACCACTAACTAGTAAGGTAGGAATTAGGGCGGCATCTAGTGGTGGGAGCTGATAAGTAGCAAATGGCAAAGTGAACTGATAGGCTTTCAGTGGCAGGTGACCACCCCTATAAATTAAATGGACAACCAAGGGTGGTGGTGGGGGCAGTGGGGAGCCGATGCAAAGTGTTGGCTGGGCCAAAACACAAGATTTGAACTTTGTAGCCATTTTGCACCCCACAGAATGCTGCATACCTGCTCCTTGTGGCTTGCTTTGGGTTGGCTTGACACTTAGGGGGAGGGCCAAGTACCACCTGGCCCTCACAGCTGCATGACTGAGCTGTGAAGAAGCAGAAAGAAATACCAAGGAATTAAATACAGGTACAAAGGAGGGAGGGGCTGGAACAGTGGGGAGGCTGGTAGAATTAGGAGAGACAGGGTCAATGAACATGGTTAAAATGCTGGCTAGGGGACTCGGCTCCCTCTGAAACACATTTGGGAACAAGTAAAATTAAAACAGAGAAACCCTACTGGCTGGGTAAATGCTAGCTAAGGAACTCAGCTCTCTGTGCAGTTTACAAGCCACTTATTACAGTTTAATTTGAAACAGATACAGTAGGAAATTTACAAGTTCATTTTGGATAGTGAATAAGATATAAATTAATATAAATAGCTGCAATTGCAGACAACAATTACTTAATTTTGTGATTGAGAGAAAGAGGAGAATTCATAAGCAATAAATTCAGCAGCAGCCAAAAAGAATTGAACAAGGCAGAAGGTAGGATTAGACAGTACAATATCTACTTGTTGCTTAAGATTAAATAGAACAAATAACTACTTGTTGCTTAAGAGAAAATACATAGGCAGTTATTTAGAGCACTGGGAAACCTCTCTGAACCAGAAATGTATTAAGCTTAGCTCCACTGCATCACTTTTCAAATAAATGCTTAAGGCAACTGGACGAAGAGCCCCATGGGTGTGTGTAAAAATAATTAAAGTACACTGCACAGCAGAATAAATCAGCCTCTGGGAGCTAGGATTGCCTTGCAAAAAATCTATCTGTAATGGTTTGATGACTAAAATTAGAGGCTTTTACATGGTGTGCTTTTTTAAGTACATTTGCGTAGTCCATGATAACTAATACAGAGACAGAAAAAGCCAAGTCTGAACTTGGCACCAAAATACAGGATTTGAACTTCATAGCCCTTTTGCACCTCACAGCATGCCACATGCCTGCTCCATGTGGTTTGCTTGGGTCAGCTTGCAGCTTAGGGGGAAGGCCGTGTCCCACCTGGTCCTCATGACCACATGACTGAGCTGCTCCTTGTTGCTTGCTTTGGGTCGTCTTGCAGCTTAGTACTGTAGACACAGTTACATAAATTTATTTCTGTACTTTCAATTGATAGACAATACACAAATCACAACTAGAAGTTTTAAAATCTAAAACGTTTCAGTTCCAATACAACTGTGCAGTTTCATTAGAAGCTGAAATGAAATATGGAACAGGAAAACAACCACGTTCAGACCCAATTAGTGCCTGCAAACAAAGGCCAGATTCTACTATATTTGCAGGTTTATGTGATGAGGGAGGAATTTTAAAATCCTCAGATGCAGAAATGCTGTAAATCATATACCAATTTGTTACAGATATCTTTGGAGTAGATACCTCTACAGTGTAAATGTGCATGTATCTGAATTTTTGAAGCTTCTCATTCCACAGTTGACACTGTACCAAAAAGCCTCATTAGAAACATTAATCACTGTGGATGAAGTTAAATATTCCATAAACTCTTTAAAACAGGGGATTTCCCCAGGTGTAGATGGCCTATCACATAAATGTTATAAGACATTTATTCGGAGCTTTCTGAACCATTAACTGAATTATAAAATGACATTCTAACATCTCCTACTGTTATGACAAATTTTGGGACTGCCATCATGATATTCTTTTTTAAAAAAGGGGATAAACATCACATACAAAACTGGAGGCCAATAAGCCTCCTTAATACCGATTATAAGCTTCTTTCTTCCATCTTATGTCAAAGGTTACAAAAGGTGGCTGAAATACTGATACATCCAGTACAAACATGCTCGATATCACATAGAAATATAACAGATAACCTGTCCTTTATAAGAGATATTTTTGAATGTGGTAATCAAAATGAAGTGTCAGGCTATGTTGTCTTTCTTTGGACCAGGTCAAGGCATTTGACAGAGTCTCCCATATCTATCTATTTAATACATTAAAGGCATACAGTATACCACAACATATGATCACCTGGATATACACTTTATATAGGGATGCTATCATTTTACCATCAGTGAATGGCCTTTTGGATGCTGAAATTTCTTTAAAGACTGGAGTACGACAAGGCTGTCCCATAAGCCCTCTGTTATATACTCTTGCTTTGGATCCATTGATCATCACATTTTATGGGAAACTGGATACATGGGATTACAACAACAATAGATATACTTCCACAAAAGATTTCTGCATATGCAGATGATAACTGTCTCTTTATTGAAGACCAGGCATCAGAAGAACAGGAGTTGAAAGTTTTTCAAAATGTTTCTCCTTGTTCTGGGGCTTCTTTAATCCTTGATAAGAGTGTAGGATACAGACTAGGCTCTGAGATACCTACCTTACAGCAGTTAGCTAGCCCCTTACCCCAGTTAAAGTTTGGGAGTCTGGTTTGGAAATGGTGATAAAGCTCACATAAACTGGGAAAAACAAATTCAAGTAGGAGAAACAAAGGTGAAATTATGGAAAGCTTAGATGTTCTCAAAGGAAAAAAAGAATAGCAACTATAAAAAATTCTTATTACCCTTTTTTATTTTTTAAGTAATATATATACCCACTTCCTTTACACTTAAATATCAGATTATACAGTGTGTTCTGCCAAAGGCAATGGGTAGAAGACTAAACCCAATCAAAAGAGAGTATACTTATTTGCCTTACAAAGGAGGTTTGAATATGATCCATCCCATATTTTTTTTTTTTTATTCTTTCATGTTTTCCTCAACATTACAGAAGGGGTGGATTAGACAGACCTCACCATGGCAGCAGTGGACTACATTGCTTTTGGAGCCCTTTTTTTCTAAATGGGAAACAGTTCCTCCTAAGTTAGTTGCAACATGTACAGATCCTGATTTAATGGTTCCTTCTTTTTGAAGGGTAAGACAGCGGAAAATAGTTTGGGCACATTTGACTAGTCCCACCCGAAAACAACTCTACGGTATATACATATTATGGAAACAAATTGTGCAATTCATATTGATTTCCCTAGAGGTCCCCTTACAAAACACAAAAAAGCTTTAATATTGTTAAAAGATCCTTGAATCCCTCAGAAAACATGAGATGTTGTATGGCTAAGTTGCCATGGCAGACTTGGAGTAAAGAGCAATTTAAAACATAAGGTTGTGGATGAATGCCTTTGCCTTAGACCTGAATGCAGATTGAAGAAACACAGGAGCATTGTTTCTTACAATGCCCCTTTAGTGGACGCGTATGGCACTTTCTGGTCCTCAGATGGCAGTGGTCTTTTTTGGGACACATTACTTATGAATCCTGGATGCTAGGGGATTACACGGGAATTTTACAAACATGCCATCCTAGTACACTGAATGTGATTTTGTCATGTATTGAATATTTTATTTGGCAAGCTAGATGTCAGTATTTAATGCATCATCTGGCATCAACTGAGTTGACAATAACAGGTTTTATAGAATCCACTTTACATCAAGTTACATTCAGGACTACAAGGAATTTTCAAAAAGTAAGGCTGATTCTTTATGGAAAGAAATTTATTGAATGAAATCTGTTTGAATAATATGTTTTTTCCAACTGTTTAACCAGGAGAGACACACTAAGCTGAAAGCTTGTTTACAGCTGTTACCTGGGAGCACAGAGAAGTTAAGTCACTTGCTCAGGACCACACAGTATGCAAGTGGGAGCCATGGGATTCAAACCCTGGTCTCCAGATTTGCAGCTCAGGGCCTTAAACCACTGCACTACTGCCTCCCTAATAACATTTTCTGATATGGTACTCAGATGTTAGTAGGTTTTCTTTTTCTGCAGATCATTTATTTTTATTTCTTTCTTATACAAAGTCAGGCTGACCCACTTTGTTTTTTACTGGGTCAAATTTCTGTTATTATTTATTGTTTATTTCCTTTTTTTTACTTATGGGGATTTTTGGTAAAGAAAAAAACCTTTGTTTATTTGAATCTGACTTTAAGATGTATTTATTTTTCACATTATTTCATACTAACATTTTTTTTTCATTTCTGTATGATGTTTTATGTTTCAAATAAAAATTCCTCTACTATTGTGGAGGGGTGCTGTTGGTCCACTTCCAAGATGGAGGATCCGGAGGCTGCAGAAGCTGAAGAGCTGCAGCAGGCTGGGGTTTGGTCCTCTGACTCAGTCAATGGCAGTAAGGAGGATGAAGAGACTCCAATCTTAACTATTCCCTTGATGTTACCACTAATTAAAACAATAACTGTTATGTTCTGCAATGAAAGTGTACATGCAACAGACATTTCTTATTGGTTACAACAAAAATGTAAGGTGCTCAGTGCCCCAGAAGCGATAGTGAATACCAACCACTTGCAGACTGGTGGATGGAAGTTTAAAGTGTGCGTTAGACAGATTCCTGAGGAGACTGTGCATTTACTGAACAGTTTCTTTCTGAGCAGAGATATAGACATGTGCTTCTATTCTGGCCAACCTAAGGCCTGTTACAAATGTGGGGCAAAGACACATTTGTCCTACCTCTGTGATAGGCTGCATTATGGGACACATAGGGAATTCAATCATATCAGTTTATAATGTGCTAACCATTCAAAGTGTAATTTATGTGAAGAGCATGGGCACATTTTTCGGACTGTCCATGAGCAATGCATAATAAATGAAACACTATTAACCCTGATGACCTAATCAAAAAATCTCAACAAAGAGATGAGGAGAGCATAGGCCTAGATGCTTCCAGGAATACTGCTAGGCCTCAGGATAAGGAAATAGTCACTGTAAGGCAGGCACAGCAGGACCAGATCCCTGAATCTATGGAAATACAAACTGCACCTGAGGTTGAACCAAGTACCAGCACTTGTCTGCTACCTGGTGAAACTATAATGACGACAGCCGAGATTGAACAAAAAGCTCCTAAAATCCCCCCCCCCCCAAATATGGGTGGTTCCAAACACAAGAAGGAGGAGCGCCAGACAACTTAAAAATGCTCCTCAACATAGGGACATAGAAAGAAACAATCAATTTGAAGTATTGAACTCACAGATGGCGAGAGTCAGAGACAGAAAAAATGGTTTCTGACACTTCTTCCAATTCAGAAGCTCCAGATCTTGAGGAACAGCCCCTTGTCAAGCTCCCTTTGGACAGGAAAAAGAAGACACGATGAATTTCCAACTACTTGTGCTAAATGGACACATTTAGTATTGCATCTTTACACTCCTTTGGCCTGAAAAATGTACAGAAAAGAATGACTCTGTTTTCTTTGTTACATAGAAACATAGAAATTGAAGGCAGATAAAGACCGCCTGGCCCACTTAGTCTGCCCATTTCCCTACCTACTGTATAAACTCCAGATCCTATTTGATCTGTGGCCTACCTCCTCCTTTATACAACTAGTTTTGCCTTCTACCTGTCAAATGCATTCTTGAATTTGCCAACTGTTTTTGTTCCCACAAACTCCTTCAGGAGGCTGTTCCACCCTTTCTGTGAAAAAATACTTCCTCACGTGGCTCCTGAGTCTTCCCCTTCCAGCCTTATATTGTGACCCCTTGTTCTTGCACATCTCCTTTGCTGAAAGATACTGCCCTCTTGAACTCTGTTGATCTCCTTTAGGTATTTTGATGTCTCTATCATATCCCCCCCTTCCTCCTGTCCTCTGGAGTATAAATATTGAGTTTTCTCAATCTCTCCTTGTATGGTTTCTGGTGTAGCCCCTGCACCACTTTAGTTGCCCTTCTCTGGACTGCTTCCACCCTGTCAATGTCCTTTTGGAGAAGCAGTCTCCAGAACTGCATGCAGTACTCTAGATGAGGCCTCACCAACTACCTGTACAGCGGCATCACCACCTCCTGTTTTCTACTGGTGATACCTCTCCCTATGCACCCCAGCATCCCTCGGCTTTCCTCACTGCTATCTCACATTGTTTGTCTACTTTTATATAATCTTTTATGACTACCCCCAGGTCCCTTTCCATTTTGGTTGTTTTTAGTACCCCCCCCCCCCACACTGTGTATTTCTCCCCTGGATTTTTGTTTCCAAAGTGCATGATTTTGCACTTCTTGGCACTGAACCGAGGATATACTATGGTATCCCTAAACTCAGTATCCTGAGTCTTGGATACTGACCTCACTGGTCTTCAACCAGCTCCGTCAATCAATCAGGTGCCTGAAAATATGATTTTGCATCTAATTGAAAAAGGCAAATCGGCTGGCTTCGCTCACTGAACCCCCCACACCCCTCAGAACAAAAATATCTAACTCCAAGGAAGTGGACCTCGGATTTAGAAAAAAACTAGTTACTTGGGCATGACCCATAAAAGTTTTGCCACCTGCAGCGTGGATAGAACCTGCACCTCCACAGCACGTCGGCTGAGCTGCCAGTGGTGTACTGCTCAACACCACCAGGGCAGCTCGGCCAGCCTCCCAGTTCCTCCAGGATTTCAATCTCTTGGACAGAAGTAAGGTAGCAAGCTGTCACATCCGTTACCTTACCCCTGTAAATGTGCCTCAGGATTCCTAATGCCAGGATCCTCACTGTCCGGATACTGAACCTGTTGGGCAATACTGCCCGGGCAGGTCAGTATCAGGATAGTGAGCCTTGGCATACTATAAGGGTACCAAATCTGAGCTGCCACACTCTTGACCACTCCTCCAACTCATGTACAGTTGTTTGGTCCCCAGACATAATATAGTGGTCTTAAAAAAGTGGATAGTATGTCACAGGGACAAATTGGAACTGTCTATTTTGTTGACAAGATTTGGATTTTTCGTTGACAACCTGATCAACCCTGGGTATGCTGGTTTCTCAAGCTTAAGAAACAGTGAGTATTTGGACTTTGGGGAACTGGTGTCAACCAAATTGGGGAGGCAGTATAGCACAGTGGTTTATGGCTCTGAGCTGCAAATCTGGATACCTGGGTTGGAATCCCACAGCCTCTACTTGCATACTGTGTGACCTTGAGCAAGTCTCTTAACTTCCCTGTGCTCCCAGGTCGCACCTGTAAACAAGCTTTCAGCTTAATGTGTTACTCCTGGTAAAACAACAACTGAAAAAAAAAATGGGACTGCTTCTGGTCCTTGGCCACACAGACTTGGTTAAAATTGTGGAATTTTGGGTGTTAGGACACTATGGAGGAGAGAGCACATAAACTGAATACTTGATTGTGCGGCTTATCCCTGGCCTTAGTAATTCAAAAGGTAATAAAGAAGATGTATGTGTGGGGTAAATGCAAGTAATGCTGCTGAAATATGTATGGGACAAAAAGTCACACTGTGCAGCAGGTCATGCAGTCACTGGTATTTGATCACCATAGATTCATTTTGTCCGCTATAGCTTTACCTGCGACCACATGTAATTTTGACTTTTTGTTGGCCACATTTTGACCGTGGTGATTTATATGGTGAGGAAACATCTGTATGCCCTCCAACTTGCCTAAGTTCTCCTCATTTGCTCCACCTCCCCCCCCCCACCGAGTGTCAACCCTATTGCAGATCTTGGTGTCATCTGCAAAGAGTCACACTTTTCCTTCGAGTCCCTCTGTAATGTCACTTATAAAGACAATAAAGAAGACTGGACCAGCACTGAACCCTGTGGCATCCTGCTGTTTACCCCCCCACCCCTTCTTCATACTGAACTCCATTTACCACCACCATCTGAGTCCTGTTGCTAAGCCAATTTCTGACCCAGTTTATCACCTTGGGACCAAATCCCATATTGCCCAACTTGTTTACTAGCCTTTTGTGTGGGACTGTGTCAAATGTGTTATATGACTTCAAGCTGGATATAATTTATTTACAGGAAACTTGGATGGATTTTAATTACCATATGCAAACAGCAAGAAATAACTGGGTGTGGGGTCCATCGTCTTGGTCATTTGGCACAGGAAAGGAGGATGGGACAGGAATACTGTTTACTGGCTATCGTTTTACTTTATAGAAAGTGATATATTTGATTCCAGGTAGAGTTTTGTTAGTGGATGGAATTTGGCACAAAACACCTAGCAGATTTATCAATGTATATGGTCCAGAGCAAAAAAAGCAGATAGAGTTCATCAGCTCAATTCTCAAAGCCCTGGAAATGATGCAAGGTGCCTGCGCCAAACATAAATGGTGCAAGTGGCACCTTGCATTCGAAACTGCCAGTGGAGCTATTTGCAAAGGCAGCCTGCGTCAACCACAGGCTGCCTGCCCCAAATGGGGCTTGCACCTCCTCTGCAATCAAAAATGGTCAGTGATCTGGTGCTCGGGGGCATGTGGCAGACACAAACTGCCACATCCCCTAAAATAGGATTCTGGGATTCTGGTAACACACCCAGATGACAAATTTCTATGTACTCTTAGACCAACCAAGGCTGGTGTAAGAGTACTTAGAAAAATGTCCTCTGTGGGAATGTATGTGTAATGATGTGCCACATTTATTCCCACACCCACCACCAAAATACCCAAGCCAGATTAACCTGGTTATCTAGAGGACCTCCCTCCCCGATGCTGCACATACAAGTCAGTAATATTTTACTCCCTGCCCTAGTGATCTAGTGGTACCCCCGTCTGATCCCCAATGTTGGCAGAACTGTAAATATGTTTAAATTCCTTGCCCCCTCCCAATCCCCGATGTTTGCAGAACTAAATATGTTTACATCCCTTGCCCCCCCCCCCGGATTCCTGATGTTGTCTGGGATTTAATATTGCCAACATCGGGGATCAGGAGGGGGTAAGATATTTAATAGCAATTACAGTTCAGCCAACATCAGGGATCAGGACAGGGGCAAGAGATTTAACATTAATTGTAGTTCTGCCAACATCATGGATCGGGAGGGGGCAAGGGATTTAACATTAATTGCAGTTCTTTTTTTTTTATTATTCCATTTTTCTTCAACGGTGGGTCCACTGTCACACATCTCCCCTGGTCATCATCCCCGGGGCTTCCACCACCATCTATTGCTGCTATCGTCCCCAAGTTACCCCCGGCTTATCCCCCGGAGGGTGGGGCCATGGCAATGGTCCCCTAGCCACGCTGCAGAACTGGTAACTGGTCAAGGGACTGCAGTGATGGCAGTTGATCGAAGCCCCACAGACAGTGGACCCTGCCCACCTGTTCTTTTTTCTGTGTTCTTTCGGGGGCCGGGACATGAAATGATGCCAGCATCCACCCCATCTTCCTGAGAAATGAGCGCCGGTAGCATGAGTGTCTCCCAGCAGGCATCCACCAGGAGTCCTCAGTGCTCCAGACACTTCCCCACCCACCCCCCAAGAAAAGGAAAGCCATCCATGGGATGCTCCATCCTTCTTCCCCAGCAATCCATCTAATGACCTGGGTCTGTTCCCGAACCCAGGTCACCAGCGCCACAAGTGTTAATCCAACTGCCGCACTGGTGGGCCAATTAATTGCAGTTCTACCAATATTAGGGAGAGGGGCACTAGAGCACTAGGATCTAGAGTGGTGCACGGCTGCCCTGCAGCTTGCAGTAAACACTATTTAGATATAACACAGCATGGGTTTACTAAGGGCCGATCGTGCCAGGCAAACCTCTTGGAGTTTTATGATAGGGTGAACAGGGCCATGGATTTTGGAAGTTCGGTGGATGTTGTTTACCTTGATTTTGCAAAGGCATTTGATAAGGTGCCTCATGCGGAACTGATTGGTGCTCTTAGGAAATCTGGAGTCCATGAGAAACTTTCTGCTTGGGTTGAAGCATGGTTGGCTGATAGAAGGCAGACAGTTTGTGTGAGGGGAGTTTGTTCTGGTTGGGTTGAAGTGACTAGTGGTGTGCCGAAGGGGTCGGTGTTGGGACCGTGCCTGTTTAATGTATACATATCTAACATGAGAGTAAATAATGAAGTATGGCTATCAAAGTTTGCAGATGATACTCGGCTGGGGTTCCCCGTTAATAATATATGCGAAGCTACTAAGTTACAGACAGCACTTCTAGAACTAGAGGAATGGGCAAATCATAAGGGCTCAATGTTCAATATAGATAAGTGTGTGGTTATGCATTTTGGTAGAAATAATAAGCGCTTTGAATATAAACTTGCCAACAAGGTATTGAGGACTGTACAGGAGGAAATGGATTTGGGAGTGGTGGTTGACAATGAACTAAAATTTAGACAGCATTACATCCATATGATAAGGAAGGCAAGTGGTATTCAAAACTGCATACATAGACATATTGTGAGTCGGGAAAGTGCGGTGTTGTTGCCCCTGTACACCTCACTGGTTCGCCCCTCATCTCGAGTACTGCGCCCAGTTCTGGGCTCCAGGTTTCAGGAAGGATGTGGCAGCACTCGAGAGAGTACAGAAAAGGGCAACAAAAGGTATGAAGGAGGGTTGGGGTTTGGATTATGACCAAAGACTAGGTCTGTTTTCCTTGGAGTATCGTAGACTACGTGGGGGACATGTGTCAAACATGTAGGGCACTCAGTGATGGTAAGCTATGAGAACAAGTGAATATTAATATTAGGCAACAAATCTATGATACTAGAACACATTCTTCTCAGCTGACTAAAGATAAGTTTAACACCAAAAGAAGGGGGAACTGGTTCAGTATAAGAATAACAGCTATCTGGAATACACTACCGAGTGAGGTAGTGTCCAGCCCTACTATGAATATTTTTAAGAAAAGGTTGGACACTTATATGATTGGTAAGGATATTTGAGGATATAGTTATTAATCAAGCGAGCTGTATGGACATACGTCTTCTATGCTCTGTATAAACCTATAAACCTATGAACCTATAAACACTCCCGATGAACAATCTGTTTGGCACCTAGCCATGTTGCCATAAGCCATAGGACTTTGCCACCTGGACCTTGCCCAATATAGAATTGAGCACAGGGTCCCTGGTGCACTGGGCTATGGCGCAAGCTCTTGTTTGCCACAGCTTGTGCTGATCCAAGCCCATTTCAAGAATCGAGCCCCATTTGTTTACTCAACTGCAACTTTTTTTGGCAACAGCTAAACATTTCTATTTAAGAGGTGATTTTAACAGCACTGTAGAGATTGGAGATATACAGGCTAAGGGAAAGAAGTTTATTGTGATTCCCATGCTTTCAGAAAGTTTGTAAATACAGCAAAGGTGTGTGATTTTTCTAAAACAGCAATTCCTAAAATTAAATACACATATATTAGGAATACATTAACTACTAAAATTGATGGGATCTGTACATTTGCCCGACTCTTATAATCCTGACATCCAATTGACAACCTCCATAATATCAGCACGCACAAAATACCACCGCACAAAAGATCGAATGTTGAAATCCCAACAAAAGCAAATTTACTTTGAACTGTGGCAGTATTTACAGAGTAGGGCAAATGTACAAACCATGAGCCCGAATGTTGGAATCCCAACTGCTTGTAAAATACTAAAAGCTATAAGCAAATTCTATCAAGGACCTAAGCTTTTAAGTTGTGAATGCTTAAGTTTATTTTTTTTTGTTTATTTTGTTTATTTTATTCTAGGAATTAATACCTTTGAGCCAAGGCTCTTTTACAAAGGTTCCGTGTCAAATTAGGTACAAGCAATAAGGTTACAATGAGTGACACAATAAAGTACATTGTGGAATGAAAGAGACATGAAGAGTCAAGTATCAAAACATTTGTGCAGTGACAGAATTATCAAATGAACACTTTTCTTCAATAAGCAAACAAATGAGGAGGGGAAAAGATAGGTTAGGGTAGTGTGATAGATAGATCATGTGAGAGGGAGGAGCAGACCATAGTTAGAGAAAAGGATTCTCTACCAGGCCTTTGTCAGGTAAAGTGGGCAGGGTGGAGAATTGAAATAGTTGGGATTTAATCAAGGCAGTCACAGGAGTTGGAGGTGGCAAGGTGAGAGAATAGGCTAGATTTAAATGCACCTAAAGAGGTAGAGGAGGTAATAGAGGTGCTAAGGGCATTAAGCCAGTAGGGGGCACAATAGGCAAATGATCTTTGACCCTGGGAAGTCCGGCAACAGGGGACCTGAAAAGGTTGATTTTCTGATCTTCTGGTGGGTTGGACACTTATGTTCTGGCATATCAGGTCTTGAATGCAAGATGGAGTGAGGCCCATGATGGATTTTTTTAGCCATAAGGCAGGTAAGGTACTTTAGGCAGTTTGAGAGTTGTAACCACCCAGTTCCAGCATAGAGCTCGCAAGTGTGAGTACGTCAATGAGCTCCAGTAAGCAGCTGACAGGCCTTGTTAAGGGAGGTTGTAATACGTTTAAGTGTGCTAGTAGAGGCAGACCCATAGACAATTAAGCCATAGTCAATAATTGAGATGATTGAGGATTGAATAGCTAGTTTCAGTGCTGGTAGGGTGAGGAGCTGTCTGTTCCGGTACAGTATCCCAAGTCGCTGATTAATAGTTTTGGCTGTACTATCGATATGGTTTGCAAAGGTTAGGCCCTGATCAAAGGTGATTCCAAGATATTTGAAAGTAGCCACCTGTTCAAGGGTGATTTCCAGGGATGTGTTGATAGTGAGTGGTACTTGCCTTTTCTTGTTTTGCGGGCTTGAGAAGAGCATGGATTTTGTTTTTTAGTAGTTTAGGACAAGCTTATGTTCAATGAACCATGTCTCAACACTGGCAAATGCGTGCTGGAGGCTAAGGCATAAGGGGTTTGGATCTTTATGAGAGGATAGAATCACAGCATCGTCGGCATAGAGTATAATTTGCTCTGGGCAGGATTTAGGAAGGGAGTTTAGAAAAAGGCTGAAGAGGCGAGGGCCTAAGATGGATCCCTGCGGAACTCCTGAGAGGACAGGCTTTGGTTCTGAGAGCACTCCTGCTATTTTTACAACTTGAGATCACTGGACGAGGTAACTTTTTATCCAGGCACCAGAACCCAGGGAGAGTCCAAGCGACTGTAGTTGACTGATGAGTAGACCATGATGTACTGTCTCAAATGCCTTCATTAGATCAATGTACACAGCTCCAGTTAGGAGTTCTTTGTCCAAGGCCTTGTGGATTGCTCCTGAGAATTCGAGGAGGGCTGTCGATGTGCTATGCCCTTGTCTGAATCCATGTTGCTGGGCACAGAAGATGTTATATTTCTGCAGGTAGTCTGTAAGCTGGTCCGCCACAATATGTTCAAGAGCCTTTGAGAGGGGAGGTAGTATTGAAATAGGTCTATAGTTACCAGGCAGAGACTTGTCACCACTTTTGTGCACAGGAGTGACTATTGCAGCCTTCCATTTACTAGGAAACTTGCTGGAGCAGAGGGAGAGATTGAATAATCTGGTGAGGGGGAGTAGTACTTCATCCAGAGTAAGGGACAGTATTTTAAGGTCAATAGAGTCACTGCTTGCCCGGGATTTAGATATAGCCTTCTTTATGTATTTATGGACTTCATGTGCTTTAACTATTTTGAGATGGAAGGGTGGTATGTTTGGAGAGGCAGAGGGGGATATAGAGATAAGAGGGCAGTATCAGCGAAGTAGTCAGATGAGAGGACACCGCTAAGGTCAGTGAAAGTCTCATTAAGGGTGTTTGCAATGACCAAGGAGTCAAGGGTGGTAGTGCCATCCACATTCAATATAGTAGGAGAGGACTTGGACTGCTTACCCATGATATTTCTTAAATTGTCCCAGAAGGATTTCCCTTCACCCCAGGAGTTGGAGAGGGCATTCTTGAAATAGGAGCTCTTCACCCGGCGAGTCTCTTTGGTGCAGTGGTTTCGGGCCTGTTTATAATTTGGATGTCAGTCAGTGAGCCAGTGGCTATTGCGATAGCCCAGAGGTGGTCCCTACCTTTGAGTAGTGTCAATAGCTTAGCAGTGAGCCAGGGATTTGAGAGCGCTTTCACTTTGCGCTTTTTTTCAGGTGCATAGGAGTCACAGGCAGCATTGAAAGTGTTGATAAAGTGATTAAGGGCTACGTCGACATCTTGAGTATTGTAAATGGGAGACCAGTCTGTCTGCCTAAGATTTTCCTTGAGATGAGTAAGGTTGCCAAAAGGTAGTACTCTACTGGAGATGGTTCTAGGAGGAGGTTTTCTGAACTTATTTGACCAGGTACATTTAACAGGTACAGGGGGCAGTAAATTCTATCTGCCCCCTGAGCCTGCTTTGATATATACTTATTTGCCATAGACCCCTTTATTAGGACAGTTTTAGGGCATCAAACTATAAAAGGAATAGTGGGGAGATTTTAAGAGGAAGAACTGAAAGTTGCTTCATATGCAGATGATTTGTGCATCTTTGTACAGTATGAGACAATGTGTTACAGACTATGAACCCATATGCTGAGGTATCTGGTGCATCGTTAAACAAAGAAAAGTAAGGGAATTAGACTGGGACCTTGGGACTAGCACATTATGCAGATTGCAGGAATACATATTTCAGCCAAACCCTTTAAAATTTTAGGGATTAGCTTTGGTTATGATGACACAGTGCAGATAAACTGGGAAGAGTGCCTGAAAGTCTGTGATACAAAGGATCAAAGATTGAAAAGTTGGAAGTTATCCAAACTTAAGAGGGTGCATGTCAAAAAAAAATTTATAATACCAACATTATTGCATGTAAGGATGATGTTTCCTTTGCCTTCAGATTGTGAGACTATAATCCTAAATATTTTTTTCCAATTATTATGGGTAGTAGGCTCAATCCCATAAAAATAGTTTGTACCTATTTACCCAGACAGAAAGGGGAGTTGGATATAGTGAACCACATATTTTATTCATACTTTATTTTGGACAGTGTCCCTTAAGATAGCATTTAATGCAGAGGTGTCTCAGGCTCAATGTATTGGCTGATCACTTAACAAAATGGGAAGATATAGCCCCAAAACTAGTGAAAAATCTTGCTGTACCTGTATATATTAAACCAACTCTCCAAAACTTATCAAAATGAAATGTTAGGAAGCATGATGTACTCCACAATACTAGGAAACAACTTTATGGTTTTGAATAAAAGGGTGTTTTACAACCAGAAATAAAAAAAAATGCAGACCATCAACACAGCACTTAGTATGTAGACAGCTATGAGCAAAATAATTCCACAAAAAATGTGGGACATCCAATGGCTGAGATCATATGAAAGATTAAATGTGAAAGGGCATAGCACAAACAGAAATTATGAAACATTTTTTGTTTTCCTGTAGCTATGCTGCCCAATTTTCCACTTATGCAGCACAAAAATGTAACTTAATTTGGTTACTAACATTAACCTATGAACAATTAGTCCTATGTGATTTTCAGAAGTTACCACAGAAATATGATAAGAATACATTAGAAGTGCTTTTGGCATATTTGAAATATTATTTATGGCAAGCTTAATGCCAGTACGTATTGCAACAGTGGTGGATGTATTTTTGTACTTTTTTTTTTTTTATTTAGTTGTTTAACCAGGTATAGCACACTAAGCTGAAAGCTTTTTTACAGGAGCGACCTGGGAGCACAATTACACTTTATGTAATACATGTGAAAATTCTTTGAAAGAGGCTTACACAAAGGATTTCAAATATCATTCAAAATTAAATATGAATTTTTGTAGGAGGGTTTTTTTAATTTTTTCAGAAATAGAGGTAGGTGGTGGAGGTAGGAACAGTATGTCTTCATAATTTTATTTTGAAGATTTCAAATGGGTAAAACTACAATCTGTATGTTATACAAAGTGGTATGGTTATGGAGTGATGTATGTGATTTGGTTTCATAATAAAAAATTCTCCTACTCTTCCAGTAGGGGGACTCACTGACCATCTGGTAAAGATAGCCACCCCTGGTGTTGGTGAAACAGGAGGTGCATAGCAGCCCTCTACCTTTTTTGTGGGAAATGAGTCTTCTGTTTTGTCTGGCATTTCATCTTCTGCTTCAGTTCCGGTGATTCTCCTGTTTGCTCCACTGGTAGCTCAAGACTTTGTCACACATCCACAGTACCTGACTTCAGTTGCACCACTCTCTCAGAACGTCTCTACAACTACAGCAATGCTGCTAGAAGACCCTTGACTGCTATCTGGCATTGCTGAGCAAAGCATTCATCTTTTGCATCTCATGGATACAGCTCTTTTGTCCTGGCCTATGGAGGGTGTTAACCAGGTTATGCATCTGGTTGTGCTGCCAGTTCAACTGCCCATTCTACATCACAGGATTTCTCTAGACTAACTGTGACTTGTACCTGGCCTGTGTTTTGCCTGACTCACTTGTGGCTCCATTTCTGCCAGATATTTCAGTTCCTTTACCTATTTCTCTTGACCAAATGGACAGCGATACGCTGACCGGTGCTCCGGTAAGTGATACATATGAACTCCTCACTACTGGTACTGCTTCTTCTCCTGTTTCTGGTTTTCCATTATTTGTGCTACCTGTGGCTCAGCCACAGCCAAGTTTCTTCCTGGAATTGCTACCGAGTATAGCATTGATTAACTTTCTGCTAGGAATGGAATTTTTAGAAAAGGTCTTCTGTCTGCAGTTGTCATTTGTCAGCCCATTTTCAGTGGACCTAGCGATTCCTAGAGCCACCCCTTCAGGAAATGCAGAGGCTCAGAGTGAATTGATACATAACCCACTGGTGGCTTCATCAGAGACTTTTGTTGTGCCTTCTTTGCCCCTCTTTACTCCTAGTCAGCCTGTTGAGGATGGGACCCATTGTGAGTCCATGGAGGTCCTGGGGGCTTCACCCACTCAGCCTTCCCCTGTACTGAGGCCACCTACTCCTTTGACCACTGCTGGGTACTTACATATCCACTTGAGTCTCATGGTACCAGCTCCTATGGTGCCAGTTTCCTTTCTTTCGCCAATGCAATGCCTACTCCTGAGGTCCCTGTTGTCTTGGACTTCCCCCCTCCTACCACCTCAGGGATTCCAATGCCACTGCTTCTTTCAGATACCACAGAGGGATCTTCCATGCTGCCTCCTTCCTTCACTGAAATACAGAACCTCATAGATGCTCCCTTCAAAATTGTCCTCTATGTGGAAGTTTCCAATCTGTATCTACCAGGTCTCTACCACTTCAGAACAGATTCCATCCATTTGCATCTTCCAAGGCATGGGGGGGGGGACACTGATGCAGATATTGATTCCAATGCCTCTTCAACAATGTCAATTGGATTTGATGGCTATCTGGACACCGAAGATGCTACTCCTAGACTGATAGCAGCTGGTAAATGCAAAGGTGGACCCTGTCTTGGATCAAAAGTGAAATTCAAAAACAAACCGTAAAAGCCACCATCATTTGTCATCTGCAAAGAAATGGCTTTCCTCCTTTTTCCATTTTTTTTTATGAGGGTGGGAATGCTGAATGTAAACAGCATTCACAGTCCCATGTGATGAAAGATATTTTTGCAGGTTCTGAGAGATTCTGGTGCAGAGGTGTTTTTCTTACAGGACACAAGATTATGCACTTTGTCAGATATTGTCACTACACAGACTTTGGACATCTGGTCATGCTTATTCTTCCCTGGGCACTGATTGTGCACTGGTGTAGCCATCCTACTTAACCATTTTTCTCCCACAATTTCTAGGGTAGTTGATATTCAACCAGGTCAGGCTCTCTTGCTTAACTGTATATCAGTCATGCAGCTTTCAGACTGATTGTGATTTATCTCCCACAGTCCAAATTTTATAGGGTTGCCTTGTTCATGTCTCTCCAGTCTTTTTTTATGTACATCTAAAATGATCATTCTTGGTGGTGATTTCAATTGCCTTCTCCATCTCTGAGATCAGTCAGCCAAAACATCCAAGTTTTACTGTGACTCCTTAGGTCTGGAAAGCCTTTGTAGAGAGTCCCAACTGGTTGATTCATTTCATGCTCTTCATCCCACTGGTGGCTTTACTTACCACAGAACACAACTGGTAACATGTATTGATTATGTTTTTTATCCTGTAGGTATACCATCTTCTCGGCAGCCATTTATTCAATGGAATTCTCTGATCATTTTCTTTTCCATTGCATTTTCCCCATTGATCCATCCGTTCTCCCAGGAAAGCCTGTATGGAGGTTGAATAACAACATCCTGATGGACTCTTCATTTCAGAGTAGATTAGAATCAATCTTGTGAGCCCCTACATCAGTCCTGGATCTCTACCCTGACGTGCTGCTCTGGTAGAATCACACCAAACAGTCCATCGGAACCATGGCAAGGACATGCTCCAAGTCTGTTGGCAAATCTACCTACCAGTACTATCTAGAGCTTTGATATGCACTCCTTTGACATATTTCCTGACAGGCTGAACAGGGGGTGTCCCTCATGGCCCAGATCCACTCTGTGACAGATCATATGCAGTCATTGCAGAAAAACAGGGTGAGGTCCCTGACATTTGAAAGATCATATGGTATTCAAAGTAAACATCTGACAGGTGACAGATTTGTCAGTTGTTTTCACAGACTTAAACTAAGACAGATGACATCTTTATGTGACCTGCAGGGATAGAACATACCCCCCCCCGAGTCGGGATGCAACAGTGGTACATGACTTCATATAGCATACTTTTGGAACTAGTTTTCTGATAGAGGACTCAATAAATCAGTTTGTGGACTCCTTACCTCTCCCTCAGGTGTCATCACCTGATAATTTACTATTAACCCAACCGATTCATGAAGAGTAAGTCTTGTTGGCAATTCATTCTCTTCGTAGATATGTTTTTCCTGGATTGGATGGTCTCACGTCTGAGTTATATCAGTCATGCCCCTCTGTCTTCTCCTCTTTACTCACTTTTGTTTTTAATCATATTTTAGCTCATTTGTCCTTCACTAGATTCATTACAGAGGCTATTCTAATTTTTTGTTTAAAACTGGTGACAGTCGACACATTACCAACTGGCCTCCGATATGTCTTCTTAATACAGATGCCAAGCTTTTAACTCGTAATTTTTGTGGTTGGTTAATCTGACTTTTTCCTACTATTATTCATCCCCTCCAGTCCTGTTTTATCCCAGAGTGTAAGATTCAGAACAATCTATTTCTAATTAGATACTTGATAGCCTCTTGTTAGTTGAAACAAGTGGGACACTTCATTTTAGTGTTAGATCAAGCTAAGGCCTTCAAAAGAGTTTCACACAATTATCTCTTTCTGGTCCTTCATAAATATAGATTCCTGGATATATTTATTCAATGGATCCATCTTTTTTACTCCCATGTGTCCATCCTACCATCCATTAATGGTTGGCTAGACTCCTGCATTCACCTGAAATGAGGAGTCCATTAAGGCTGCCCATTTAGTCCTCTTCTTTGCATCCTGACATTAGAGCCATTGTTTTGGGTGGTGACTGAAGCTCCTCAGATTCATGATATTCCAGTACTTTCTCTAATGCCTCTGTGGAACTATCAGCATATATGGATGATGTCTGTTTATTTGTTCAAGATATTCTATCTGGTGAAAATGCCATTGATCTGATTTCTAACGTTGCTTCCCTTACAGGTTCTGGTTTTAATTATTTCAAATGCTGAGTGCTCCTGATTTGTATACATGGGGTTCATCCTCCATCACTTAAGAATATAACAGCATCATTGGAACTAGTTAAAATTCTTGGGATCCTTTTTGGTAGTTCCGATTTGCCATACCTCAATTGGATCCATGCCTTGGATACTGGGCCTCTCATGTGACTGTCTGGAAATCATGGCAACTGTCCAAAAAGAAAAGGGCTGGTGTTAAATCTTTTCTGATCCCCATTTTCTTTTATGTGAGTGATGGTTTTCCACTGCCCATTAGTTTTGAAACTCGGTTACATAGTATATTTTTTTACTTTTGTTTGGGGGAGTAGACTCAACCTGATAAAACAGGACATTGTGTACCTCCCTTATGATATGGGTAGGTTAAACATGGTAAACCCAGTGGATTCCTTTATAGTGTTTTTTTTTACTACAACATTGTTCCTTGGGTATCAGGCCTTCCTTTCCCCTTGAAGAAGTGGGCAACATTTTGGATGACTCCTCTCACATTGGACTGGAAAAGACTGACACCTTATTTTCATCAGGTGCATTGTTTTCCTGGGTTTTTGGTACCATTTCTGACATTTATTAAATGCTGCCAATTATCATGGGATGAATTTCACATCCACCATAGAATGGCCTCTCTGTGGAGGTGGGCATTATGCTAGGGTTACTGCCTAGCCTTAGACAGCGTGCCTTGTAATATTTAACCAATACGTATTTTCCTTCTCAGTATTGGGATTTCACATGGCTGTGCTGCCATGGTCAATTGAAATGTTAAAGGCAGTAACAAACACAAAAGTGTCACGGAACAATTCTACCCAGGGACAGTTGTCTGACTACTGTTGAATTCATTCAACACTTGTTTTTTGATTGCCCCTATATTCATCCTTTTTGAACCTTTTTGGGAAGTACTTGGGCTGACCCTTTTTGGTGTTCATTTACTTATGAAACTCTCTCTTTTATGGCTCAGTGACTGGACACCCTTCCATGCATGATCCTTCCATGTTGCACTTGATTTTTTTTCCTGTTTCAGTGTAATTATTTGGAGAGTGCACTGTAAATATGTGTCACAACAACTAGTGCTTGATCACCCCGTCCTCTTAAAGACGGTGGAATCAGATCTTCAGTGGTAATGCACAATAGAAAGAACCAAACTCCCCAGCATGGCATGGATTCACCATTGGAAACAATGCCTATGGGTGCTTTTTTGATGACTTTTTTTGTGGTTTTCCTTTTCATGCAGAATATCATACATATATGTTAATCTTTTGTTTTTATTAGACCTGTTTCTTTTCCCCTTTCAATGTTTTCCTTTTCCTTTAATCCATTTTTGCACGTAGTTCCATGTGGTAGGTTGTGGTTTTCCTTTCATGTTTTTCCTTTAGAATTTGTTCTCATGCCTGTTTTATATTCCTGTTGATTTTGTTTTATAACATTTGTATCACTAATCATTGTTTTTATTTAAATAAACAGTTCCCCTACTCTTCCTGTAGGGGTCCCTTTGGCCATCTGGTGTTCTGCCAGAATAACTGCTCCAGAACGCAGTGCAAAATAGCTCCGATGGATGCTGGGGAGAGAGCCTTCTCCCCAGTTACCCTTTCTTCAGAGGGTGAATTGTTTTCTAGTTCTGACTCTCTGGATATTGCGCCGACTTCTCTGAAACACTGACTGCTTTTTTACCAGCTTCCTTTTGACAGATTCCTGGATTGGCTGACCCACTCATCACTGCCAAAGACTATTTACAACATGAAGTAGATCACCATAAGCAATAATTACTGCAACTGATAGAGGAGGAAGAACACAGAAAAAACAACTTGCCTCAGTAGCGTTTCCGTCTATGGCTCCTGAACACCTGCCTGAATATGATCCTGGTGGAGATTTTGTCCTGACACCTCCACCTGCTCTGGCTTCAGTTGATACACCTTTTGCCCAAGTAGGCTCATTTACTGCTATTTGACCCTACATTAATGTTTCTTCCTGCCTCTGTCCAAGGCTATTGTCCCTGAACTTACTGCAGTTACTCTTGCTTCATCTCTTGCACCTATAATCTCTGTTGCAGCTGCTCCCTCCCCACTGATGCCTATTGCTTTACCTCCAGTTTCTTCTCCTATGCTTACTACCACAATCCCTGTCAATACTCACCCAGAACTAGAAGAGTCTACTTCAAATTTGTTCCAGCAACACGTTGCTCCTGCTCGTCTTCCTGGTGTCTCTACTATGTCCTTCTGACCTGCAAAACTTTGCAAAAATTGTCAGCTGAACTGACCCCTTTGGCAGTGAGCTGGAAGAAAGCCGATGATGGGTATCTTAGAAACCAATTGACCTGGACTGTTACTCGACTCTCCCACAATGATCCTCCACTGCTGTAGGGCTTCCAGTGCCTGATCCTTCTTTATTTCCTGCTAGTTCCATGACAAAGGGTGTTATGAATTCTGTGAAAGTCCCTATTTTATGGACATCCTCATCAGGTGGAACAGTCTCAAACCCCCTTGCTGGTCCCTCAAATACAACTTTGACTTTGACTGTTCCTCCAGTTCAGCCATGGGCACCTCCTGTGGACAACTCTTTGAAGCTATCTGACCTATTTACTGCCCACAAGGATCCTTTGCCACACAGGAATGTTCTACAGCTCTGACATAGAGGAGATCTGGACAACCCCCGGACAGAATCTATGTAATCTGAGAATTGATTAAAGACTATCTGGGTTTCATGCCTTGGACTTGTATGCTGTCATTCACATTTTGGGTGAAGAAACTTTTGATATTAACTTCAGATCTCAGCTTTTGCCTGTTTGATTTTGGTTCAAATATAATGCTATTACAAGCTTCCCCCCCATGGATATATTTTGTGACCATCTCCTTGTCCAAACCCATGACCAAAACAGTTACCATCTTGTTTCGCATTGCAAGTCTGAAAATTTTGGATATTCTTTACTGGTTGAAGCTCCTTTGTGAAGTTTTGGATACCCCCTTCCCCATCACTGATTCTGAACAGGTTTGTACAGGGGATGGGAAGTGAAAGTTCACTTATTGCAGACTACAGACAGTATTAGCCATCTACCTGGCAGCTTCTACATTGGTCACAATAGTGGCATCTACTTTAACCCAGGCCAATTTAAATTGTGCCATAAGTGTGGTGCCTGTACCCATTTTAGTTCTGCATGTGATACAGTCCACTGTACTAGCTGAATGGAATATGGGCACTTCAGCTCTGCCTGCTCTAACCCCTTAAAGTGTAATTTGTGTAAAGAATAGGGTCATTCTTTTCTTCAGTGACCCTCGGCATCACACAATAGGGAGGATGGTTTGAATCAGGAGGCTCTTATCACCGACGGTCAATCTTCAAGTGGCACAATCCCTGCAAAAAGCTCTTCCCCTGATGTTCAGCAGACTCCAAGTTTACCCAGACTACTCTCTCAGCTGATTTTCCTGATACATCTGCTATTCCCTTGGCCACAGCTGAGCTGGTCCTGCCTACCTCTTCCGCTGATCTTACAATGGATGAAGGCTCTGGGGCATCCCATCCCTTCTCAGTTTCTTTTGCTTTACACCAAGAGATGCCCCACCACCACTTCTGATGGATGTGGATGAATCTGTTGGTGTTGTAAAGAAAAAGAGAAGTCACCAACCTAGGCTTAAAACTAAGCTTTGCAAGTCACTTGATCTTCTGTTATGGAACATGTTTGCTGCCTTATCCTCCACAACCCAGTGAAGGAGACAATAAGGATGAAGAAGAGCTTTCTGATGCCTCCCTCCTTTCTTCTCAACATGACGCCATCTCTGAAGTGGAGGACTCTTTAGTTTAGAGGCACTATGGACCTTCCTTGGTTTGATGCTTTTTCTCCTACCTTGGACATCCCCGATTTACCTGAATCTGACCAAATGCACCTATCACATCCCATTTCCTTATCTGAGGTTGCTGTAGCCATTCATGATCTCCCTAACGGTATTGCCTCGGGTGCTGAAGGCTTGCTGATAAGGTTTTGTAAAACTTGTTCTGATCAGTTAGCTCGTACATTGCATGTGCTGTTTAATCAAATCATACTCCAGGGCACCTAACCCCCTTCTTTCACTGAGGCCCTTCTTAGTTTTCATATATAAAAAGAGTGATCACACTGTACTACATAATTGGAGGCCTTTGTGCCCTCTACACATGGACTATAAGATTTTAGCTAAAATTGTTGCTAAATGATTGTCTACAACTGTGGATTTGAGTATCCCTCCATCTCAATGTTGCTCCATTACTGAGCATAAAATTAGTGATAGTCTCATCATAGTGAATGAACTATTTGAAACAGGTTCCTGTGGGAGAAGTACTAATTTTGTTCTCTCAGTAGATCAAGAACAAGCTTATGAAAATGCCAATTTACCCTACCTTTTTGAAGTTTTGAAATGGTATGGTATTCCTCCAGTTTTTATCAGATGGATTCAATTACTGTATTCTAATGCAATGCTGTTTCCCCTCATTAATTCTTCTTTGGGCCTCCCTGTTTCCCTTAAATGGGATGTCCATCAAGATTGCCCCTTGAGCCCTTTACTTTCAATTTTTTGACTGATCCTTTACTCTGCTTACTACTTTCTAGAACTGACATTAGAGGTACACAGTTTACGTCTGATACTTCTGAAATCAAGGTTTTAGCCTATGTGGATGACCTCTGCATTATTTTGAAGGATCAATCCTCTAGCCCCTTACTTTTTTCTCTGCAACACCAGTTCTCCTGGATGTCTGGTTTCCAAATTAATTATTCTAAAAGTGTTACAATCCCGATTGGGTTAAATTCTTCTGCTGATATTCATTAAACTTTGAGCATACCTATTAGCCTTGACCCTGTCAGATAGTTAGATGTTTATTTTAACCATTCTGATGTTGTTTCTTCAGTTGTTCCCACTGTCTGCTCAAAGCAGAACACAACCTGGCTGAATGGAAACACAGAAACCTGTATAAAAGCAAGAGGGTTTGTTTAATTAAAACCTTCCTATTTCCCTGTTTTACTTTTCTTAGTTGTAAATTTCCACCTCCTTTAGCCCTAGGAACTAGATTGTTTAGTTTATTTTTTCAGGGTTTATGGGGCTCCCACCTCAATCAAGTTAAAAGAGATATCACCTATTGACCATTAGCCAAAGGGGGGACTCAACATGGCCAACCGCATTGTGTTTTATTTCTGTGTCTTTTTTACTTATATTTCCCCAGTTTTCTGTCATGTCCAACCATCTTGGGTCCCCCAGGTGGAAGATTAGCTTACACCCTATCTGGCCTGTTGCAGAGTAGGTGGCTCGCATCTTCCAGGTTGTGAGTACAATGATGCTGTCCCTTTACACATTAAATGGTCCTTTCAAAAAATCTGATCTTGGCACCTTTCTGTTTCAGACCTGACAGCTGGGGATGGAAGGCAATGTATGGGTCCATCCTTGAGTTGACATTCTCTCCTACGTCAGACCTCATATTTTGCTACCCTATAGAAGTTGACTCTGCTTTCTTACCACTTACCAATCATAGAATTCCCCATAACATATGGGATGTCATGTGGCTTAGACATCATGGCAAACTGGCTGTATGGGATTCTTTGAAACATAAGTCCCTAGCTGACAGAATGTGCCCATGGCTTGATTGTTTAGAAGAAGTCAAAACTCATTCACATATTCTTGACCTGGAAGGACACTACTTCTTTATTCAGCTGTGAGCTGTGTGAGAAATTCTATATTGCACTTGATATCTGCAAAAACGTGCATTTTTGCTCAATTCTGTGGGAGGCGAAACTAACTACCCATGGTAATTGCTTTTTATTTACATATTTAGTGTTTAACCAAGAAGGGCCTTGCAAACTCTGTTTGTCTTGTGAGTAACTTCAGAAGGATTTAAATACTGCATTTGGGTAGACCCTTGGAGGTAGCTAGATTGTCTACTAGGATTTTCTGACAGTTAAACTATTTTTAAATTTACAGGTGGCTGAGGAGTTGAAAAAGGAGCTTGCAAACTCTGCTTATCTTGGAAGTAACTTCACAAGGGTTTGAATACTGCATTTTGATTGTCCATTGGGGTAGCTGGATTGACTACTAGGATTTTGGGACAGAAACTATTTTTAAATAATTTACTGGTGCATAGGAGTTTGTGATAGTTAAACTATTTTTAAATAAGTTACTGTGGTTAAGGAGTTGTCATAGCAAAACCTGCAGTATGAATTGAAACACAGACAGCCTCAGGTGCAGGAAATTGTTCTCCTCATTGTTTTCAGACCACAAAGTGTTGTATTGGAACAGGAAAGGTTGCATCATAACCATTGTCAACAAATTGCCCTGGGTGGAGATATCCAGACTAGATCAGATTACTATAAGTTACAGGTGGCTGCAATATTTAGAGACACAAAGCACATCTTCTTGACCTGGAAGGGCACTACTTCTTTATTCAAGACACTAGTGAGGCCCCACCTGGAGTACAGTGTACAGTTCTGGAGACCTTACCTACGTAAGGACATAGACAGGGTAGAGAAGGATCAGAGGAGGGCAACAAAGATGGTGCATGGATTGCATCATAAGTCCTATAAGGACAGGTTGAAGGAACTGAACATGTACTCCTTGGAGGAGAGGAGGGAGAGAGGGGATATGATAGAGACATATAAGTATCTTACAAGGAGGAACAGGGTGCAGGAATACACTATTTTTAAGTGAAAAAGATGTTCCAGGACTAGAGGGCATGGGATGAAGTTGGAGGGAGGATGATACAGAGGAAACGTGAGGAAGAATTTCTTCATAGAATGGGTGGTGGACAAGTGGAACACCCTGCCAGAGGAAGTGGTGGGGGCCTGAAACAATCACAGGATTTAAGAATGCATGGGCTACACATAAAGGAATTCTGGAGGTCAGGGGTAAGGGGCAACAGACTTCTAGGAAAACATAAACTGAACCTACAAGCTCAAATGGGCAGACTGGGTGGGCCATAGGCCCTTATCTGCTGACACTGTCTATGGAACTATGCAGCTGTATGAGAAATTCTATATTGCACTTGATATCTGCAACAACGTGCACTTTTGCTCAATTCTGTGGGAGGCGAAATTAACTACCCTTGGTAATTGCTTTTTATTTACATATTTATCTAGTGTTTAACCAAGAAGGGGCTTGCAAACTCTATTTATCTTGTGAGTAACTTCAGAAAGATTTAAATACTGCATTTGGGTAGACCTTTGGAGGTAACTAGATTGTCTACTAGGATTTTCTAACAGTTAAACTATTTTTAAATGTACAGGTGGCTAAGGAGTTGAAAAAGGAGCTTGCAAACTCTGCTTATCTTGGAAGTAACTTCACAAGGGTTTGAATACTGAATTTTGGTTGTCCCTTAGGGGTAGCTGGATTGACTGCTAGGATTTTGGGACAGAAACAATTTTTAAATAATTTACTGGTGCATAGGAGTTTATGATAGTGAAACTATTTTTAAATAAGTTACTGGAGGTTAGTTGAATTAATATAAAGGGCAGTACTCACCAGGGTGGTGGAGCAGTGGTGTATTTAATTGTTTCTAACAGTCACCTGTGGTTGTGGACTACCCCCCTTTCCCCGCCCCCCAACCCCCAGGCATGGCATTATCTTTATAGCCAAAGTTCTGGCATCACTTCCTCAATGGGTCTTGGGGCAGAACTGTCACATTCTTAATAACCCATCACAGTGCATAAAGTGTAAGTACACACCACCAAAAACAAAATGATATATATTACATATTATATATTGTAAGGGAGATGGACATGTGGGGAGTGGTGCAATGCACTGGCTGTAGAGCAGCAGTTTTCTGGGAGACATTCTGGAAACTGTGCTGCTGTCCTATTTGCAGGCAATTGTAAGCTCTGAGGGAGGAGATTGCCCACCTCCAGTCTGAACTGACAAGGACTAAGGAGGCCTCCCCCACCCAAAGGGCACCACTGCCACAACCACTACCTCAGAGATTGCCAAGTATGAATAGCAGTTGGACCACAGTGGGTTCTGGGAGGGTGCAGGTGGTGGAACAGAGGTGAAGCCCCCTAGTTGTACCTCTACACAAATCATATGCCAGTCTGGCAGAGCAAGGTTCCTCTATGATGGTGCCCTGAGTGGAGACCAAGAAGAATGCTGAGGACATCCACATGGGAGACGTACAAAAGTGTGGCAAGGGACACCACAGGGGAAGGAAACAGCTTCTGATAGGGGACTCAATTGTTGGGGGCTAGAACTGGGGAAGGGAGAGGAGAGGGAAGTAAGGTTCCTGCCTGGTGCCATGGCTTGGAGGGACAAGAAGCAAATCCTTACAATTGTAGAAGCAGCATCACAGGAGAGGGAACTAGATATCATTGTCCACCTTGGGACAAATGACCTAGCTAGGCATGGAATCAGTGCAGTGCAGGATGAATTTGTGGAGTTGGGGAGGGGCCTCAGACAGGTAGCAAGCACAGTTACCTTCTCAGAGGTGCTGCCAGCCCATGGCAGGGGTGAGGCTAGAGTACTGCACACCATACAGTTTAATGTACAGTTGCAAAACTGGTGCAGAGCACAGGGTTTTGGCTTCATTGGTGACTGGGGGTACACCTGGAGAGATGAAGGCCTATACTGGCACGATGGTCTGCATCTGTCCATGAAGGGAACCAAGCTCCTAAGTGACAGGTTTAAATGCTTCCTTGGCAAGCTTTTAAACTAGCCAAGGGAGGAGGTGATGATAAGAGGCAGGAAATGTCAAGCCCCCCCACAAAACATGGCAGGTAGTAAGGTAATCATTGAGGTACAGAGCTCAACAGAGGGCAGAACAGGGGTAAAGGGTAAAATAGACAAGGGCAATAAGAGCAGGGATGGGGAAAAAAGGATAAAGCCAACATTAAATGGAGGGCAATGAGTACCAATGCCCGTAGTCTGGGAAACAAGCTTCCTGAGCTAGTAGTCCTGATGGAAGATGAAAATTGGATATTGTGGCAGTCACGGAAACATGGTAAATGGAGAACCATGACTAGGATGCCAACATACCGGGGTACAAAGTCTACAGAAGGGACAGGGAGGGTAAAAGAGGAGGTGGAGTGGCTCTATACATAACAGAAGGGATCAAAGCTACAGAACTAAAAAGTAAAGAGGGAGGACAAGAGACACTCTGGGTCACCTTGGAGACAGGAAATGGTATCACAATCCGCACAGGGGTTGTATACAGACCCCCATCTCAAGGGGAGGAAACGGACAAGAAAATGATGGAGGACATTCTCAAAAGGGCTAAAAAGGGGGAGATACTGTTGATGGGAGACCTGAATATGCCAGATGTTAACTGGAAGACATGTACTGCAGCTACATCCAAGAGCAGGGTCATTCTCGATGCCCTGCATGAGGCAGGCCTTTAGACAGCTAGTGTTGGAACCCACTCAGAAGGGAGCAATACTAGACCTGGCACTCTCAAATGGAGAGAGGATCACACATTTAGAAGTCAGTAGACATCTGGGAACAAGTGACCACTGCACAGTGTGCTTCACAATAAGCACAACCATGGAGACAGCCATACAAAAACAAGGATACTGGACCTTAGAAGGGCAGACTTTGGAAAAATGGGTGAATACCTAAGGAATGCACTAGCAAATGGCCAAAAAGGAGGGGTGGAAGAACAATGGAGAAAAATCAAAACTGCTATCATACAGGCAACAAGCCTTTGTGTGAAACAAATAAAGAAAACAAAGCAGAGTAAAAAACTACTATGGTTCTCAAAAAAGGTGGCAGGGAAGGTTAAGGAGAAAAAAGGCTACATTCAGAAAGTATAAGGAATCACAGAAGGAGCATGACAGGGAACTGTATCAATTAAAGCAGAAAGAAGTGGGGAAGGCAGTCAGAATAGCAAAGGCCCAAACCGAAGAAAACATAGCCAACTCAGTTAAGAAGGGGGATAAAACCTTCTATAGGTACATTAGGGAGCATAGAAAGGTTAAGAGAGGAATAGTGAAGATTAATAAAGGAAAGGGGAGGTGGGCAGAGGGAGACAGTGAAAAGGCAGAGATACTGAATGAATACCTTTGCTCAGTATTCACAAATGAAGATGAGGAGGAGTTACCTAAACCAGACAATAGAAGCACTCTGGGCAGGGGGGTTGACACCAGTTCATTTACAGAAGAAAGAGTCCTGAAAGAACTCCTAAAACTCAAGGTGGACAAAGCAATGGGGCCTGATGGGATTCACCCCAGAATCCTGAAAGAACTAAGGGAAGACCTAGTGACACCACTGACCACAATTTTTAACAAATCTTGGGAGGATGGGGTGGTATCTTAGGACTGGAGGAGGGCAGATGTGATTCCCCTTCACAAAAGTGGGAGCAAGGCAGAATCAGGAAACTACAGACCTGTAAGTTTGACCTCAATGGTAGGGAAAATGATGAAATCACTTCTGAAAGAAAGAATTGTTGAGTACCTAGAGGCCAGCGGGGTACAGGACCCAAAGCAGCATGGATTTACAGCAGGAAGGTCATGTCAGAAGAATCTAATTGATTTCTTTGACTGGGTGACCAAAGTAATAGACCAGGGAGGGGCTGTGGATATGGCCTACCTAGACTTTAGCAAGGCATTTGACACAATCCCACACAAAAGACTAATAATCAAGTTAGCCAGCCAGGGAGTGGGTTCCAGGGTGGTAGCCTGGGTAGAAAACTGACTGCACAACAGGACACAGAAGGTAATAGTGAATGGAACACATTCTGAAGAAAGGGAGGTTACCAGTGGAGTACCTCAGGGCTCAGTACTGGGTCCAGTCCTCTTTAAGATCTTTATAGGTGACATTGCAGAAGGTCTGGAGGGAAAGATATGCCTCTTTGTAGATGACACAAATATCTGTAACAGAGTTGATACACAAGGGGGGGTAGAAAGGATGAGAAGGGACTTGGTAAGGTTGGAGGAATGGTCAGACATATGGCAACTTAGATTCAATGTAAAGAAGTGCAAAGTAATGCACCTGGGAAACAAAAACCCAGGAGAAGAGTACACAATAGCAGGGGAGGTACTAATGACAACAGAAATGGAAAGGGACTTGGGGGTAGTCATATCAGATGACCTAAAGGTGGGTAAGCAATGTGAGAAGTCAGTAAGGAGAGCCAGGGCGATACTGGGATGCATAGGATGAGGCATCACAAGTAGAAAAAGGGAGGTGGTTGTCCCTCTGTACAGACAGTTGGTGAGACCCCATCTGGAATACTGTGTGCAGTTTTGGAGACACCATCTACACAAGGACATAGACAGGATGGAAGCAGTCCAGAGGAGGGCAACTAAAATGGTACAGGGTCTGCATCAGAAACCATATGAAGAGAAACTGAGAGAGCTTAATATGTATACCCTTGTTGAAAGGAGGGACGAGGGGACATGCTAGAAACTTTTAAGTGCCTCAAGGGAATCAACAAAGTCCAGGATGGTAGCATCTTTCAGAAAAAGAGATGTGTAAGAACAAGGGGGCATAATTTAAAGATAGAGGGGGGATGGCTCAGGGGTAATGTGAGGACATTTTTTTTTCATGGAGAGAGTGGTGGATGCATTTAACTGCCTTCCCAGGGAGGTTGTTGGGTCTAAAACAGTGGGGGAATTCAAACATGCATGGGACGGACATAAGGCAATTTTAGTGGGGCGGTTGCAGGAAGTAGGCTGTTGGTTAACTAGAATCTGCAGCTTATCCAATAGGAAGGGAAATGGGCAGACTGGGAGGGCCAAGTGGTCCTTATCTGCCGTCAAAGTCTATGTTTCTATGTTCTATGTTTCAATCCCATTTTTTCTTTGATTGCCCTACTGATTGCCAGTTTTGGATACTTTTTACTAGAAAATGGAACTTTCCTCTATTTGCTCAAGTTACTTATCACATAGCTGTTTTGGTACTATACCCTATTGCATGGCATCACTTTCAAGTCACTAGTTTACAACTTTGTTTTGCTTTTTGTAAATACTTTCTTTGGCAAGCTCACTGTGCCTTTAGGCTCCTACAGCAAGTGATTCCTCAACAGACGATTGTTTCCATGGTTCATAATAGCCTGCTTAATTAATATTTAATGGACAAAAAGGTAATCTCATTATCTGTTTTACAAAAATGATGGGCTGGTTTTCATTCTCTTTGTTTTCTCCTTGATTTTGTGGTACTTTTTTCCCCTATGATAATGAACCTACCATTTCCATTCTGAACCTGACTGTTACAAAAGGAGATTTGTCCAGATACCCAATTACACCTGTTTCTGTAACCACTGCTCCTGAAATAGTAATTATGGAGCATCAGAGGGCTTCTCAGGACAAGACTCCTATGCAAGATTCTGCACCAGAGCATTTCCTGGAATCCTAGACACCACAAGAGCAAAGTGGGGAACACCCAAATGAACAGGAAGAAAGAAATCCTGCAGGTGGTAGTAATGAGGCAAATGGGGAGCATGGCTGAGGCAAACAGAGGTAAGGAGGGTCAAGGGGCCCTAGAAGACCAGAACATGAACCCTCCTTTATGGCTGATATTTTTATAAAAAGAAAAAATGCTGTTAGTCTAAAATACAGTGGTGGTTTGGAGGAACAACTGGTCAGAGTTTATGTGGCAAAAAAACTGCTTAGAAAATCTCTTCAGTTCCTTGCCGCTAATATTTATACCCTCATTTACATATCAGGTCATGCAGTTTGATGTTAGTTTTAAAACTCCACAGCTATTGGAGACATTTTGGAACCAATACCAGCAGTTTAAACTATATCCTCTTTGGGCACCATTTCTAGACATTTCTCTCATCAAGCCCACAGTCAAAATAATAACTTTTTTTTTGGAATGAGGAAGTAAATATCTCTAACATTTTGTCCCTGGTCAAACAAAGGGTGGATGTTCTAGATCATCCAGCTCTAATATTAGATATGGAGTATATTTAGATGGGAGGGTGGAAGATTAAAACCCGATTAAAGTCTACTGAGTTGTATTCAAAACTTACCCAGCAGTTTTTGCATTGAAAGAGAGAGAGAGAGAGTTTGGTTTCTATCCTTGCTAGCCAAGTCCCTGTCACTAATATAGCTCCCTAGACACCTTAGCAGTGCATGTGATGCCCTGATATGCAGTCTATTGTATGCATGGGTCATGGACATGCTAGCCTGAACTGCCCTAATCCAATAAAATGTAATCTACGTGAAGATTCTGGACATCCGTACACACAATGTCCACGGGTGGCTCACAATAATGATACATGTTATGACCAAGAAGTCCAAGGTGACATGGTACAACAGGTACAACAGCACCAGCAACAGAAAAGCAGATAAAGGAATTGACAGTCCCAAGCTTCAACATCTGCCAATCAAAAGGAGGAGGAAGCAGACAAGTACGACTGATTTTGCTCCCCCATCCAGGTTGACAAGTTCACCTTGGCCCCACATCACAACCTTGACAAGTCAGAATAAGACAAATGACATTGCTGAGGCTGCTACACCATCCCTATCTCAAGCACATTTTTCAGATGGGGTGGCAACACAAGAACACATTCCAGATCAGTAACACATGGATGTAGTGATTGATATGCTGCCTGCACTTTGTCCAGATAGACTTCATAGTAGTTGGAGGAAAAAGACACCAGGATGTGTTCTAAGTCAAAGATAGTTAGGAGGGAAGAGATCCCTATACATAACTAATTATCAGCCCTTCAGACTACAAGGGTGGATTCAGGAGGAAAACAAGAGAACTCAGAAACGTCTTATATTACGTCCTCCCAAAAAAACTTCTCTGTTACTGATTGGTCTCTCAGATGTATTCCACTGCAGAAAAAGGACTGAAAAGAAAAGAGGTTTTATAACATCTTAATCCTAATGTCATCACCTGCCCTTCTCCATTTACTAATTTTGATGGCTGATAATTTAATGCTCAAGCTACACATTATGGGCCCAATTCTCAAAGCCTGTAGCATGAAGCAAGGTGCCTGCATCAAACATAAATGATACAAGTGGCACCTTGCATCAAAAAATGCATCGCAAACTATTCTGAAAGGCTGCCTGTGTCAAATGCAGACTGCATGCACCAAAGGGGTCTTTCAGCTAAAATGAACTGCAACATTGCACTAGGGGACTTGTGGCAGATGAAGGCTGCCATATCCCCTAATTTGGCATTCACAAAACCCTCCCAGAGGGCAAAGGTCTAAGTACCATTGGACCAGCCAAGAGCTGGTCTAAAGGTATTTAAAAATCTGCTGGGAGGGTTTTGAACTGTGCACCAGTGTGCCACCTCCCCCAACCCTGATCCCCCTGTATAACAAAAATCTACTGTCCCTGTAGTCTCACTGCCCCTCCCAAGCTCCAAGCCCTCAGTATTATAAATGAAGATCCCTGGTGATCTAGTCTCTCCCCAAGCCCTGATCCCCTGTTATTAAGATCCCTGGTAATCTAGCACAACCCCCAAGCCCTGATCCCCCATTATTAAATATGAACACATCATTGGTTGTTTAGTTCAGTCCCAAGCCCAGCAGGGCATGTCCCACCACCCTGCTCTCCCCTCTCCAAACTGAGTTGGTGACTGATACAGCCCACTGCTCACCACCAAAGCCCTGAGCTCTGTACTATATTCAGTGCATGGTTATGGATTGACAGCAAACTGTCAACAAGCACATACTGAGTACAGTACAATGCTCATTAAGAGCTCAGTCAGCAGCTGGCTGTGGTGGTGAGTGGTGGGCTGTGCCAGTCTCCAGCTTGGTTTAAGGATGAGGGAAATGGGGTGGTGGGGATGGGGTGTGGTGGGGTCAACTTGACCACCAATGATTTGTTCATATTTCATAACACAAAATTGGGGCTTGGGAGGGTGCTAGATCATCAGGGATCTTTGTTTATAATAATGAAGGATCAGTATTTAGGGGGTGCTAGTTCATCAGGAATCTTAATAATGGGGCTTGGGAGTGTCACTAGACCACCAGGGATGTTTCATTTTTAATAACAGGAGATCAGGACTGGGGAGGTTCACTAGACCACCAGGGATGTTTCATTTTTAATAATGGGGGATCAGGACTGGGGCAGTCCGCTAGGCCACCAGGGAATGCTTGGGGAGATTTTTTTTATTTATTTAGTTTCTGTTGACCTGGTAAGTGCACTAGACAAATCCTGCCTATTTTCAGGCATGACCCGGGGGAGGGGGATACAGATGAATTCCAACTGACCTTGAATCAGATTAAGCTGCTGGTGGTATTTTTAGTGAATGAGGGAAATTTGGCCAAGATACTGGGAAAATTCCACTACTCTTTTCAATAAGTGCCATAGGATCTTTAACATCCACCTGAACTACCACCAATCCAGGCAGATGGGACCTCAGTTTAATGTCTCATCCGAAAGATGGCACCTCAGAAGTGCAGCACCCCTCTCATGCTGCACTACAGTGTCAGTACTGGGATATTAACCCAAGTGCCAGATGTGGGAACTGAACCCACAGCCCTCTGATCTCCCGGCCTCAGAGGCAAGTGTGCTACCTACTAAGCCACTGATACTGCTATTAGATTGCCTCATGGCTGGTCATCTCTTGCGGCAACCTGTCCAGTTGCACCTTCTGTTTGGCACAGTTTGCCACAAGCCATGGGACTCTGCTACTGGGACCCTACCAAACCATGAATCAGATGCAGAGTCCCTGGAACATCAACAATTAGCACATGCTACCTTTGGCACAGCTTGTGCCAACTTTTAAGAATCAAGCCCTACTTCTTTAAACTTTAATAACCTCAGGAATATTAAAAGGAAAATAAGTACATTTTCCTCTTTGGCTCCCTCAGATTCTTGTGTATTCCTTCTGCCACACATACTTCTGTTGGACTGGGTGTGGTTTATGCTCCCAAAACAAAAGCTAATAGGGTGGAGCTGTTTCAGAAGCTACAACCATACTTACTTACTGCCAAACCAGTACTTCTGAGTGGGGACTTTAATTATCCCTGAGCTCTAGAAGATAAAACAGGGAAAAAGGCTAAACTTGTCTGTGACTCTAATTTCTTAAAATCTATTATCCAGGCAGCCAGTCTGAAATATGCATATAGAATGATTTAGAACAGAGGGGGGCACACTTATTTCTAGGGGTGGCCTGTCCTTTAGAATAGATTTTTTTATATCAGCCCCAATAAAGATTCAGGAGGCAGGGATGATAGTTTCTGAAATTTCAGACCATGCCAAGCTTAGGATCCTGTTAGGGGGAAATTGCTATAAAAAATGAGTCCTGGCTACTGGCAGCTGGCTATTACTTTTCTGGAAGATGGAAGGGTAATGGCTGCCTGTAGAGAGCTATTATAAACAAGGATTTCAGTGGCCTGTTGATTTGAACCTGTCCTCTCTTGGTGGGTACGTAGTACTAAAGCTGAAATCCAAAAGTCTTTTCAGACACAGCCCTCAGAAGGATAAAGAGTTATGTTTTCAGTATTTACAACTCAGGAAACAGTTTCAGAAAAAATCAGCTTATAGTACACACTTAAAACTTTTGAATCCTCTCAAATTGCTCATATTTAGTCTAACTTAGAGAAAATACAATACAACAGAGCCACATAATTAACTGCTGAGTTAAAATTGGATACTCAGGGATCAAAATAGCCCACAGATATTTTTAAGGGATGTTGCATTAAGAACAAGAAAAAAGTGATGTGATGATGTGTTTGAAGGATGCTATGGGACATTAATATACTGACCAAGATGACATAGCAATGTTACTGGAACAGGCTGTCATTAATTTTTTTTTGCATGACACTTCTAGTACACAAGCGGATTTAGAAACATTTCTTCTGTGGATTCTATTGGATGCTGAATGTAGCAAATTAACTGCTCCCTTTGGGTTGATGAGATTTTAGAAGTAATTAAATCTCTTTGCACTGGGTCCACACCTAGGCCAGATGGCTTGAGTGCAGAGCTATGTAAAACTTTTGGGGCAAAATTAGGTGCAATTTTGGCTGAGGTGTACATATTTATTTTGGAAAACCTGTAATTGTCTGATAGAATGGAGAATTACATAAATATATTTTTTTGCCTGTTAGCCCTACCCATACCCATACCGGGCTGAGGCTTCACCCTGCATACCACCCCCATGCCCAGGCATACCCCCCTGGTTAGGGCCACCAGACAGACACCCCCTCTCCAAGGAACATGGTCTTCTAGCCCTGGCTAACCCCCAGGGTGGGGCCATGGGAGCAGAACACCCCCAGTGGACATGAGTCTCAGTTGAAGCAGTGACAGAGGCGGGGGCATCATGAACAAGATCTGATTTTCTTATATGCTGCTTTCCGCTGTGGGAGGACAGGCAATAACATCAATGGGCACACCCAACATCTGTCCCACCTCTTGACTCATGTGGCCCCAGTCTCCGTGGATCCCCCAGCCTCTGTCAGGGGCTGCTAATGTACCAGGCACTCACCACTCTTCCATCAGGAGGAGAGCTTCCACTTGGGTGCAATCATTCTCTGCCCAGCAGGCCCACTGACCCTCAGGTTTGTTTCCAAACCCAGGATGTCAGCATCACCAGTGGGTGCCTTGCTGCTGTGCCGGAGGGCCAGCAATATATTTTTATTTAAAAAAGGGGACAGAACATTTCTTGGGAATTGGCACCCTATTAGCATTATGCACATTGATCAAAAAATTCTACATAATCTTTCGTGCAACAGGTTAAGTAAATCTGCAAAAAATGTAATTATGCCTGAACAAGTTGCCGCTATTCCCAATAGATCAGTACAAGACAATTTCATTATTATTCAGGAAATTGTGATGAAAGATAATTTGTGTTCCCTGTAAGGTTTTCTTTGAAGTCTTGACCAGGAGAAGGCATCTGATCAATATCCCACTAATTTTTGTGTTAGGCTCTGTGGTAAGGTTTTGAGCAGAAACCAGGTACTTGTAGAATCTCATCATATCCATAAAAGGAAACATTTAGAGGAGAGATATATAAAGTGATTTGATTGAGACATTATAACAGCAGCAAGAAATGAGGTATCAGAATAAATATAATTGAAGATAGGGTGTTTGCATAGAACATGTATCATAGCTGATGATACCAGGAAAGATGTCAAAATAGAGGACACAATACATTTTAAAAGTATAGAAAGAAGAAACATTTAATTTTAAAATCTATTACAGTACTCTTGACCATGGAAAATCATGAAAAATCATGATGATATGTGATCATCGTTAATCACAATCACCAGTTCCACAATATCATGGTTTTTGATTGGCGGCCATTCAACATTTATGTTTAATCATTGATAGTCATGATCTTTGCCCATAATTGATAATGATTATTAATGATACAACTTTAAAAATCCTCATCAATTCAGTTCTGCATGCAGATATTATTTGCATATTTATGGCAGATATAAGTTCTTCTGACTTAGCCTTTCAAGTTTTAAAAGATTCCCAAACAGTTTCTGGGGCTTGGACTAGAGATGCGGTGAAATTAAATTCCACTGGCGAAGTCAACGTGAAGTGCCCACTTCGCATTGTCACTCCGCTAGGACCACTATGGGGAGTGGCCAATAGGAAAGGCTCATTTTGCCTTGTAATTAGTACTTGCATTGTCATTCTGCCTTAACGCAACGTAAGGCAGAGTGACAACAATATTGACAGCCCTCCAGTGCTCCCCCCACACACACAGTCACTAGAATTAATGTGCATCCCCAAAATGCTACTGTCTTATGTCCAGAAAACTCCCCAGTGCTGACAAAGTGAAATGAGAGCACAACAAGAAATACAAAGTCTCCCAGAATTAATGGCACAATCAGTCATGCATGCAGTGGAAGTGGTCACATCACACACAGATACCATAATTAATTTGCATCCCCAAAATGCTACTGTCTTGTGTTCAGAAAATTCCCCAGTGCTGACAAAGTGAAATGAGAGGGTAACAAAAAATGCAAAGTCTTCCAGAATAAGTGGTGCACTCCGTCATGCACACAGTGGTCACACGCAGTCACCAGAATTAATGTGCATCCCCAAAATGTTATTGTCTTATGTCCAGAAAATTCCCCAGTGCTGATGAAGTGAAATGAGAGCGTAGCAAGAAATGCAAAGTCTCCCAGAATTAATGGTGTACTGTAAATGCACAGACAGATTAAGATTGTGCTGTGCACTCAAGAGATGCAGATGCAAAGGCAAAACAACACCTAACCAATGCTCACAACTCACAAATCCAAATCTGGAAAAGAATAACTTTTGCCGGTTGGGGGGTAGTGCACAGCAGTAACAGTCTACTACCAGTAAAGATACAACAAAGCAGTACAAAAAATTAATGCAGGTGTGGTGGATCGCATGTTCAGACTGCTGCAATTACTCTGGCACAATAAAAGGTGTCTGATTTATTGGCATGCATTGCACACACTCACACACACACACACACACACACACACACACACTACAAGTAATGCATAGCAAATTGAAAACCTTTAGCAGTATAACCAAATGTTTTAAACAAACTGAAATTAAACACTGCTGCAACACAACAATTAACAAAAAAAATGTAAAGAATTACTGAACATAATACTGTGTGTACATTAACACAGTTATGCAAGAAAAATATAACCAAAACAGAAAGACTGCCTTTTTCTCCCAGTTAATCTACCTACACCACAGATATGACCCTCCTCCAAAGCACACTTCACAGTACACAGACTGACTGTTCTAAATTAACATTCAAAATCCACACACAAACAATAAACACTTGATGATATGAGCATAGGAGGGTTTCCTACAATTGATGTACAGCATTTTAAGCCAAAGAAAAAAATGGCTCAAAAAGACTTTTTTAACAGCTTTTAGAGGATTTGAATCGTAGAGCTTTGAGAGGAAACTGTCTCCATCTTCCACTGCACACACACTACACAGAACTGAGGCTGTGCAGAACAATCTAGAGCCCATGTGACCTCCAATCCCATGAAGCACTGCAAATTCGTCTTGGAGCTCAGTAACAAGGCGAAGTGATGCGAAGTACATTTATTTCAGTGTACTTTGCTTTAAAATTGGTGAAGTGGTTTGGGGAAGGTGGAATAACGTGAAGTCACTGGTTTCAATAAATTTCACGTTCCTCATCATGATGCAAAGTACTCCACTTCACATTGTGGAGCACTTCACGGATTACGTGTTACTCTGTGAGTCACTTCGCAGAGCGAATTGGGGACACTTCGCCCACCATTAGCTTTGACTAACATGCTGAAAGTGAAGCTTTTTATTTATGTAGGTCCAGATTTTTAGGATTGTCTACTATTGGCTTATTTCTAGTTTAAGCCACTTTTTCAACTATCTTGGGACTTGAATTGTGGTGAGAAGATATGGCAACCAGGAACTGAGTACAAAAAAATTCAAGAAGTTGAAAGTAAAGTACTTACATGGAAGAACTTATTAAGAAAAAAATATTTTCAGTGAAACTTATGTTGTTGACTATATTTTATTTTTAAGTTGTGTTTTTCACCCCAAGACAGAAGTGAGAATTACAAACTTGTTTTTTCAACTAGTATCACATTGCAGAATGAACCTACTTAGGAGGAAATATACTTTTCTGTCATGTAAAGAAGGAGGGTTGGATATGATAAACACTATCGTCTTTTTCTTTTTTTTTTCATATTGGTTTTTCTCTTTTGTCGGGGGTACTGGGCAGGTTCTTCTCATGTCCTGTCCTCATAAGGACTTGTTCTGCACCTGAGTTTGGGGCATCATCCAACCTTCCCCAATGCTCCCTTTTTTCCTATTTTCTCCATGTTAACCAAACACTCTGGCACACAGATGCCCATGCATGTGGAGGAATGCATGTGCTCCAAGGCTCTGATGTTCGCCTCTTCCTCCCATCCAGCCTAATGCCAGGTTCCCCCTTAGCTTGGTACTGCCATCATGCCTTGAACTGGTGGTGGCCAAGATCCAGGGAAACCTCATTTCCCTCCCAGGAGAGGAGATCTGCCTGGTGGCAGCTTGATCCCACTCTTACTCCCCCCTCCCCGGCTGACCCCTGACAACTCAGTCCTTGTTTCTGAATACAGATTGCTAGCATGGGAATAGGTAAGGTGCCAGCACCTCAGCCATCTTTGACTTTGGGATGGCCTTGTCTTTTTCTTTTCATTATTTTTTCATCATAACATTTCAAAATTGTTTTCAGATGTAGGTCATTAACAGTTTTACTCCTTCAAGAGTGTGTGATGCCTTTCTATATTATATGGGAAAAGGGGACATGTATAGTACTATTGGACTTAGAATGTTACATATACCCTTATACATTTTGGTGGCATTATGGAAGATTAAGGCGTGAATAATGACTCCTAACCATTTAGGTCTACCACATAAAAACAGGTCTATATCACCATAATGGATAATTGTTTTCAAGAGGTGTTATTCACTGGGGGAATACTACACTCCACTCAGGCTACTTTAAATCAATTAAATGACTATAGAATTCTACTTTATATATGGGACATTTTATGGCTCAGTAGTCATGGGAGACTAGGTGTATGATACTCCCACAAACATGAAAGTGTAAAAAAGATACTTGTACTTGAATTCTGGAGTTGCTGTCCCACTTATATTTGGAATGTCCTTTTGTTATGTGTTTTTGGAACACAATTGCATTAGCTAATGAGCCTCCCAGTCTTCGATTATGGTGATGTTGTCTGCAGTGTGGGTCCCAAGTCCACGCTAGCCATATTCAACCTTCTCTTCCACTCTTTTTGTCGCTCTCTCATGAACTGCCCATACTCCACCCATCACTGTACCCTCTACCAATCTATGAACCTTACATCTCTAGATAACTGCAGGCAATCCCACTGTGCCAAAATATCGGACAAGTACTGGTCCCAGCAACTCCCCCCCCCATACCTCTCCTCTGCCCTAACCAATGCTAGCACCCAAGCATACTTACTCAGAAACAATGACCAACAGATCCTGGTTGTCCCACATAGAACCACTGCTGTGGGACAGGCAGCTTTTAACTACTGCATGCCTAAGATGTGGAACTCCCTTCCCGCAAACATTTGTCACTTCTCTTCCTCACCACATCTTAACTCCATGCTTCTAGCTCACTTGTCCCCTACCTGCTCATACGGCACAGCCTTATAACAGCCCACAGTGTGTCAGCCTTGGTCGCGTAGCCTACGTTCATTTATTGATTGCTTACCTATCATAATATACTTATTTTATGTATGTAAACTGTGCCTGTTTGTGTCAGTATCAATTTGTTCTCCAATCATTATCCTTGTCTCTATATTCAGTACTTATCGTATTGGGTTTGTCCTTATTGAGGTACATGCACTATGTACTATGTATTATACATTGTATTACCTACCTCAATTGTATGTACCACACCTTCCCCAGGATGCATCTGGAATTGAGCAGTAGCCTGCTCAGTATGCCTTCCCAATTAAATGCTTGAATAAATAAAATACATTAATAAATTACAGAATTTAGGCATATGTCTTATGAATGTTTAGTACAGGGGTATATGGCTCTGGGTGAACCTGCTTTCATGAAAGCGCAGAACAACTGATTCTGGCAGTTTCTAAATTTATGATTTGGCAGTTTAGGTACAGCCTTGTGTTGCAGCAAGGCTATGGTTCTGGCTATTAAAAGTCATATTCATTCTTGCTATGAGAGAGACAAAATGTGGTATTCTCAAATCCAGATGAAATCTCTCTATATAAAGTGCCAGCATTTCCTTAGTTAATTGTTATATTTTAAAATTTGTATTTGCTTTCTTTTTTATTGTTTTTCTTCTCTGTGGTGTATTCTGTATGAGTAATTTATAGATTGGTGATGTATTTTATTGTATGAGAGTGATATTTGTACTATACTATTTTCCAATAAAAAAGTCCCCTCCTCTTCATCAATAAGTGCCATGGGGTCTTTTACTTCCACATGGATAGTGACCAGAGATGGGCAAAAGGGACCTCGATTTAACATCTCATCCGAAGTAGAGCACCACGGATATTCAGCACCCTCCTCCCCCCATCATACTGCACTACAATCTCAGTTATGGGTATTACACCAAAAGTACCTGGTGTAAAGCTGGAAACCATGACTATAGATCTTCTGGCCTCATAGGTGAGTGTGCTACATACTGAGCCACTGATACTGTTAATTGGGGAAGGGGCTTAGAAAGAATTGAAGCAGTGCCTGCATTTAGACTTCACTTTTGTTAGCTCTTGCTGTCAGCATGTCCCATCATTTGTGTCCCATCGTGTGAGTGACACAGAGCAGGAGTGAAAAATCTGCCTTAGGGGCATCTGTAGAAATTCTTTGTGGTGACTGAAGGTTCTCAGAAGGCAGTACCCCTGAGGCATGAGGTAAGCCTTTGCTGTTTTAGCCAGTAGTCCTGAAGAAAAAGGGAACCCAACAAATCTCTATTGGAGGTGCACATATACATTACCTGATCATCAGCAACTGGGTAAGTTACTCTAAAATATGACACGGTAGTGTAATAAATGTTATAAGATTGTGGGGTTGTATTGCATCTGCTGAAACAAATTAGATTCCCTGGCCAAATACCTATATAGGATAGGATTGCAAAGACTGTTAGGGACATAGTATTGAGAAACAGTAAACATATGGTATGTAGTGTCCTTACCCAAACTGTTTACATGGGATAGGAGTACAAGGTAGTAATTAAGGAAGGAAAACCAGGTAGCAAAGTAGGACAGAAAGTAGCAAGACTGTTTTTATTCAAAAGGCACTAGGCAGTTAAAGGAATACGGGTTGTTATCAGTGGACTATGGTTATCATACAGTAGGTTCAGCAGCACACTAGGCAGAAATAAGGTGGAGGTTCAAACTGGGCTAAGGGAGGGGTCCATGAAAGGATGACTCACAAAGCCTGAAAGCAATATGAAAAACAAAAATGTTAAGGAGACTAGTGAAGAATAAGGGAGAAAAATAAAAGAAAAGCAAAAGGCAATCAGAAGTTAGATAGTCTGGGCCTTGACTTGTGCCAGAAGTCTGAATAATAAAATCAGCGAGCTCCAGACAATGGTGGCAGACACTGAGATGAACCTCATAGACATCAGAAAAACGTGGATCTCAGAAAATAATGACTGGAACCTGACAGCCCCCAGTTACACAATGTTGTGTGGGGATAGAGGAAAAAGCAAAGGGGACATAGCCCTATATGTTAGGGAAGGCATCAAGGCTGTGGAACATGGATGCATCAAAGGAAGTAATGGGGAGACAGAGTTGCCGTAGGTACAGCTCAAGGCAGGCTCAAGCAAGAAACTACAGCTGGAGCAGAGATGATCAATAGACTTCCTGGACAAGGAGAGAGAGAGAGAGAGAGAGAGAGAAGGGAGCTTAGGGAAGAACTAGGAAGGAGAGTGGCAAAGAGCAAAGTAGTGGTGGTGGGTGATCTGAACCAGTGGGATATTGATTGGGATGTTTCGGCTGCTTGGAGTACTAGAAATCAAGCATTGCTGGATACATTGCATGACTGTCTTCTGGTGCTGCTGATTAAGGAATCCACCGGGCAGGTTGCCATTCTTTTTTTTTTTTTTTATCAAATAAGCGTTATTGAATTTTCAACAAATGAACAGAAAGAACAAAAGAAACAACAATAAGAAAAAACAATAATATAACCTCATAGCCAAGTGTACAGGTAAAATGTCAGTTACAAATCACAAAATTCCCCTTCCTTCCCCCACTCCTGAATCCACCCCTAATACAACACTGCCCTACCCTTCTGCTTGTAAGTAAGAAAGAAAAACTAGTTAAGGCCAGAAAAGGGGACCTGGCACTGGACTAATACTAAGGGGTAAGCCAGCAACAATTATCCAGTAGAACTATCAAGATCTGGAGAGCCTGTTTCAGTAGTTATGGAAGAGAAAGGGACAACAACATGAATAGTGGTTCCTAAAAAGAATGATAGTGGTACATTTGATGGTGTAATAAAGCTACAGTATTTGTTTCTCTACCATTAAGGTAGAGAGAATTTCTTGATGCTACTCTTTAAAGGTGGGAGTTGAAAACATCCCACCAATGTCTGAATGTCACTGATTTTACTATTGTACTGATCAGAGCTATTTGCATTTTCCACATCCTGGGTAGGCCAGAAGAGTACATGCCAACAAGACATATCTGGGGTAAACAAATCCAATAATCCCAGAACACGGTCCAGAGAATGTTGAATGGATTCTCAGAGGGAAGTAACAGGAGGGCAGTCCCATATCATATGCTTCAAGGAACCATCTTTCTGTCCACAATGTGTACAGCAAGCAGAGGGGGCTTTTCCCATCATGAACAACTTCACCGGAGTACTATATAAATTGTGCAAGGTATGGAACTATGTAAGATTTAATCGGTCTTGTTTAAGAAATGTGCAAAGTTAACGTCACATCTTCTTCCAAATGTTGGCATCACAGGAAAGAAATAGGGTCTGTTGCCACTAAAAACAGGTACCAGATAGAGAATTCAGGTTTAAGGATTGAAATATTTTGTAGATCTTTGAGACAACATAAACTTGAGAGAACAATGCCGAGAAAGATTTAGACACTTGTAAAGACCATAACTCCCACAGATTGGGACCTAAAAACCAGAGAACAGAATGAGTTAGTTGGTAGTATTAAAACCCTTGGATAGGTAAAGGAGAGGTCAGAACAGGATGAAGGAAATGGAAGTAAGTGGTCTCCCATTAGCAAAGATTGAACCTAGAGTTCAACCAGTTGTGGGCAGAAGGATCTCTGTATTGGATGGTTGGCAATTAAAAAAATTGTGGTTACCCAGTAATGGCTGGATAGATGCTCCTTCCCATTTCCAGCCCATATAAGTATTCAACTGGTGTATTGCCTTTAAGGACCAGAATAATGGGATGTACTTAAAGAGCTAGTGTACTGCTTGGGATTAATAGTAATTTTCAGATGCAGTCAGCTTTCGCTTCTTACATCTCAAGTACTTTTTCTTTTCTGTTTGTTAATTACTGTAGGAGATTTTCCACCTGGCAGTACTGGGGGTGATGTGTGGAGCAGCACTGTGTCTGGAGGAAAAAGGAAATTGTGACATCACTAGTAACCAGGAAGATCTAGTCCCTGCTGCTTCATGTGAAATTGAAACCTGACAGTGAGAAATGCTTATCATAGGTTACTAGTGATGTCATAGTCAGTGTGGTTTCAGTGTTGAAGTAGTGGGATGAACAGAAATGACTTTTCCCCCCTCCAGACATAGTGCTGCTCCACACATCACATGAGTACTGCCAGGTGGAAAATCTAATTAGCAAACAGAAAATAAAAAAAAATACTTGAGATATAAGAAGTGATAGCTGACTACATCTGAAAGTTACAATCCATTGCAGGCAGTTTCCAGGCAGTACACTAGCTCTTTAAGACCCCAGGGTAGCGAGGACGGCATAACACAAGGAAGGCAATTAAGGTTTATTCCCTGTTGCCTGCAAAGAGAATTTTCTATTTTGACCCACCCAGGGGCATAACCAGTGAAGCAACTTTGCTGATACTTAAACCATCAAAGTAGGTTACTGTAATGTAATGCTGTATAGTAAAAGAAGAAATTTGTCAGTTGCAACCCACCATTCACCTTAGACAGTGTACGCTTAAAGTAAGACTGCCAAACTGAGCCACTTTGCCATAAAAAAGGCGTTGATCATAGTTTGGAGGTGATGGAACCATGATTTAGGGAGGTAAACTTGTTACATGCTCATTACATAGCGTATCCGTGGAAACAAATTCATTATAACCACATTAATCCATCCCCAGAGTGTTAACATAAGAGCAGACCATCGTTTAAAATTGTGTTGCACAGAAGATGGCGGGGGATTCTCTTTATCTAAGCTCGAAGGGGTCCGTCTTGTCCTAATTCCAAGATAAGTAATGTGTTTTGGTTCCCACAGTAATCCCAAAGAAATTATATCTTGTTTGTGTAGCAACGAATTGAGGGGTAGAACTTTAATTTTCTGTGCATTCAATTTGTATCCTGACAATGCTGAAAAGTGGTTATATCATTCAAAGCAGCCAGTATTGATTGCAGAGGAACTTCTAAATGGAGAAGAAGATTGTCCACGTTTGCCGAGGGAACATATCTGGTGGGACCCACCGGTATTCCTTTTATATCTCCATTATGCTGTAATCGATAGAGTAAGGGTTTCACATAAAGATTAAACAAAAATGGGGATCATGGGCATCCTTGACTCATACCCCGTTGAAGTACAAAAGGGCAGAAAAGACCCCATTACATCATAACTGAGCTGCAGGGTTCATAAATAACAATTTAACCCATTTAATAAAGCTGACAGGAAAGCCGAATTTATCTAAGGTGGCAAACAGGAAGAGGCGTAACACTCTGTCAAAAGCTTTCTCGGTGTCCAGGAAGGCCAATGCCGCATGGACCCTGCTATCCCTGGACACCAAGATCAGGTAATGGAGCTTCTGAGAGATAATCATTAGACAATCGTCCTGACATAAAGCCCACTTGGGCTGAATTTATTAGGTCATCCCAAACTAGTATCAATCTGTTGGAGAGAATCTTGGCTAGTATTTTGATATCTGTGTTTAATAAGGATATAGGTCTATAATTACCAGAATCAGTACCATTTATACCTGGCTTCTGAAGGACTGTAATGATGGCTTTTGTAAAAAAGTGGTATTAGAGAAGCCTTTCGGAAACTAGTGATTACAGATGTGTAACAGAAGTGGGGCCAGTTTGTCACTGAATGTGGAGTAGAAGTTGTTAGACAAACCATCCAGTCCAGGTGATTTGTCCATGGGGCGCTGCTTGATAGCCTGAGAAACTTCTTGGACAGAAAGATGAGCTCCAAGAAGTTCTTGTTGTACTGGGCTGAGATTTGGGAGAGTGATGCTATTTAGATATGCTGTAATGGCTTCTTCTGACAGGAGATCTGACTGATCGGTGGCATATAAATTAGAGTAAAAGGAATGGAAAATGTCAACAATTTCCCAAGATCGAGAAGTGGACATACTCATATCAGGCTGGATAAGGAGCAGAACATAATAAACCTATTCTGTAACATGGAGACAGAGAGCCAGTAATCTACTGATCCTTTCCTCAGATTCAAGATATTTGATCTTGGTTCTACCGATCGCTAACTCTGTGCTCTGGGCTAATAGATCCACATTTTCTGCTCTCAATGTGTTTAATTTAGTCTATGTACTGGAGTCAAAAGTAGAAGACAGGGTGTGCTCCACTTGTCTGATAGCAGAAAGGAATTCCGAAAGACAAGCCTGTCGCTGTTTATGGAGTTTAGAAGCAAGACGAATACACTCACCCCTAAAAGAGCATTTCAGAGCCCTCCATAAGATATCTATGGCTTCATCTTCTCTAAAATTCCTTAACCAGTCTGATAAAATTCAGGCTGCAGTATGGTTCTGAAGCAACTGGACATTAATTCTCCACATAAAATCCTGATCATCCACAATGCCTACATTATGTACTACTTTAACCAGTGCATGGTCAGAGATTATAGTGGATAAAATGTCAGTAAAGATAAAGCCAGGGAGTGCACTTTGAGAAATGAGAAAATAGCCTATTCTAGAATATGTATTGTGGGGCAGGTAGTGAAAAGTATACTTCCTTTCTAATGGGTGCATTAGATGCCATGGGTCAACAAAGCCCAAGTCATCTAGTAATAGAGTTCTCAGACCTCTTTGCCCTGGAGACAGACCCAGTCAATTGAAGTGTGATTTGTCTAGATCTGGTTGAAAATATATATTCCAGTCCCTTCCTACTATACGAGTAGAGCAAGAAAACAAGGCTATAATGGGGCCCACTGCAGTGAAGAATACTGGGTTATTGATATTGGGTCCATAAACTGAACCAAGTAACACCTTTGTGGGTCCCAAATTGCCCAGATGAAAAATATAACGACCCTGAGGATCCCAAATTTCTTTATCTAGAGTAAAAGATACCCCTCTCACTATAAGGATGGCTACTCATCCTTGCTGATTGCTGCTTCTGGTGCCATATGCCTGGCCTTTCCACTGACACCTAAACAAAGCACATTGTTTTTTTTTGCAATTAAGTTTATTTTTATTTTATACACTAATACAAACACAAACCAAGAAACTCAGAATAAGTTATACATACTAACATAACAAGGTACATAGATAACAACATACTGAAATAAACCAGGTCTGATAATCCATTATCGAACTTTGATACAGATAATAAAAATGAAAGAAGAAATAAAAAAAATAAATAAAACCTCCCACCCACCACCCTCCTTCCTCTCCCCCCTCTAAAAAAACCCAGCGAGCACACTTCAATTGTCAGGTAAAGGGAAACACAGTAATAAAATTAAGGTAAAATCTGACTCATTGAAACAGTCATCCCCAACTAATCATATTGTGAGCATCTATCACTTAAATCAACGTACTGCAGATAGGTATGTAAATTCAATGTTGAATATAAGGTAGGTATGTTTGGGGGGGGGGAGGGTTGAGATTAGTAACCAAATTTAGCTTTCAAAGCAGCAAACAAGGGACTCCAACACTTCTGAAATCTAGGCCAAGAATTATTAGCTCTAGCCACACTCCTCTCTGCATTAAGAGCGTTAAGAAATTATGTCCACCATTCCTGAAGAGATAGGACCCAGGTTTTCTTCCAGTGTTTAAGAACAAAAGGTTTCATAACCATGGAAACCATACTGTCTGTGTGTTAAGAGAGAGAGTGTGGGAACAGTGGAATAATGCTCCAAAATGCATACATTCTCTTTAAAATATGGAAGTAGTGGCAAATTGCCACAGATGTGCCATTTAGCCAATTCCTATAGAGAAATTATTTTTGGGCAAGATCATAATGTGTGGCCTAGGGAAGCATTAGCAGCACCACAATCTTGGCACCCTGGAGTTGGTAATAAGACCATTCTATATTGTTTATTGGGCATATAGTATAGATTGTGTAAGACATTAAACTGGATACCCCTTAGTCTGTCTTGCTTAATTAGTCTATAATAATCCATTGGAACATAGAAACATAGACTTTGATGGCAGATAAGGACAACTTGGCCCACCTAGTCTGCCCATTTCCCCTACCTACAGGTAGAGGATAAGCTGCAGATCCTATTTAACCAACAGCCTATTTCGTCCTAACCGCCACAAAAATTGCCTTATGTCTGTCCCATGCATTCTTGAATTTTCCCACAGTTTTCCACCCCACAACCTCCTCAGGAAGGCTGTTCCATGTGTCCACCACCCTTTCTGTGAAAAAATAATTCCTTACATTGCCCCTGAGCCATTCCCTCTCTATCTTATAAATTGTGTCCCCTTGTTCTTGCACATCTTTTTTTCTGAAAGATGCTACCCTCTTGGACTTTTTTTATTCCACTGAGGTACTTAAATGTTTCTATCATGTCCCCCCCCCCATCCTTTCCTCAAGGGTATACATATTAAGCTCCTTTAGCCTCTCCTCGTATGGCTTCTCTTGCAGATCCTGCACCATTTTAGTTGCCCTCCATTGAACTGCCTCCATCCTGTCTATGTCCTTGTGGAGATCGGGTCTCCAGAACTGAATGCAGTACTCCAGATGGGGTCTCACCAACTGTCTGTACAGGGGAATAACAACTTCCTGTTTTCTGCTGGTGATGCCTTTCCCTATACATCCCAGTATCCCCCAGCCCTCCCTACTGCCTTCTCATATTGCTTGCCAACCTTAAGGTCATCTATATAACTACCCCTAGGTCCTTTTCCATTTTTGTTGTTGTCACGACCTCATAGAAACATAGAAACATAGACATTGATGGCAGATAAAGACTGCTTGGCCCACCCAGTCTTCCCATTTCCCTACCTAATGGATAAGCTGCAGATCCTAGTTAACCAGCAGCCTACTTCTTCCTACCCGCAGCCCCTAGAATTGCCTTATGACTGTCCCATGCATGCTTGAATTCCACCACTGTTTTTGACTCCACAAACTCCTCTGGAAGGCCATTCCATGCATCCACAACCCTCTCTGTGAAAAAATACTTCCTTAAATTACCTCTGAGCACCCCCCCCATCTTCAAATTGTGCCCCCTTGTTCTTGCACACCTCTTTTTTTGAAAGATGTTACCCTCTTGGACTTTGTTGATTCCTTTGAGGTGCTAGAAAGTTTCTATCATGTTCCCCCTCTCCCTCCTTTCCTCGAGGCTATACATATTAAGCTCCTTAAGTCTCTCTTCATATGTCTTCTGATGCAGAACCTGCACCATTTTAGTTGCCCTCCTTGGATAGCTTCCATCCTGTCTATGTCTTTGCAGAGACTGGGTTTCCAGAACTGCATGCAGTACTCCTGATGGAGTCTCACCAGCTGTCTGTACAGAGGGATAATAACTTCCTGTTTTCTATTGGTGATGCCTCTCCCTATGCATCACAGTATCCCCCCAGCCCTCCTTGCTGCACTCTCACATTGCTTGCCCACTTTAGGTCATCTGATATGACTACCCCAAGGCCCTTTCCATTTTGTTGTTGTTAGTATCTCACCCCCATTGTGTACTCTTCCCCTTAATTTTTGTTTCCCAGGTGCATTACCTTGCATTGAATCTAAACTGCCATACATTTGACCATTCCTCTAACCTTGCCAAGTCCCTTCTCATCCTTTCCACCCCAACGTGTGCATCAACTCTGTTGCAGATCTTTGTGTCATCTGCAAAGAGACATACTTTTCCTTCCAGTCCCTCTGCAATGTTGCTTATAAAGACATTGAAGAGGACTAGTCCTAATACTTATCCCTGCGGTACCCCACTAGTAACCCCCCTTTCTTCAGAGTGGACTCCATTTTCTATTACTCTCTGTGTCCTATTCTCCAGCCAATTCTTTACCCAAGCTGTCATCTTGGGACCCACTCCCAGGCTGGCTAACTTGTATATTAATCTTTGTGTGGGACTGGCAAATGCCTTAGCTAAAGTCTAGGTAAGCCATGTCCACAGCCCCTCCCTGATCTACTACTTTGGTCACCCAGTCAAAGAACTCTATCAGATTTGTCTGGCATGACCTTCCTGCTGTGAATCCATGCTGCCTTGGGTCCTGTCGCCCTCTGGCCTCTAGATACTCAACAATTCTTTCCTTCAGAAGTGATTCCATCATTTTCCCTACCACTGAGGTTAAACTAACAGGTCTGTAGTTTGCTGCTTCTGCCTTGCTCCCACTTTTGTGAAGGGGAATCACATCTGCCCTCTTCCAGTTCCCCCATTGTGTAAAGTTAGCCAGCCTGGGAGTGGGTCCCAAAATGACAGCCTAGGTAAAGAATTAGCTAGAGAATAGGACACAGAGAGTAATAGTAAATGGAGTCCACTCTGAAAAAAGGGGGGTTAGCAGTGGGGTACCACAGGGTTCAGTATTAGGACCGGTCCTCTTCAATGTCTTTATAAGCTACATTGCAGAGGGACTGGAAGGAAAAGTATGTCTCTTTGCAGATGACACAAAGATCTGCAACAGAGCTGATGCACAAGGTGGGGTGGAAAGGATGAGAAGGGACTTGGCAAGGTTAGAGGAATGGTCAAATGTATGGCAGCTTAGATTCAATGCTAAGAAGTGCAAGGTAATGCACCTGGGAAACAAAAACCCAGGGGAAGAGTACACAATGGGGGGTAAGATACTAACAACAACAAAAATGGAAAGGGACCTGGGGGTAGTCATATCAGATGACCTAAAGGTGGGCAAGCAATGTGAGAGGCAGCAAGGAGGGCTGGGGGATACTGGGATGCATAGGGAGAGGCATCACCGCAGAAAACAAAAGTTATTATCCCTCTGTACAGACAGCTGGTGAGACCACATCTGGAGTACTGGCAGTTCTGGAGACCCAATCTCCGAAAGATATAGACAGGATGGAAGCTGTCCAGAGGAGGGCAATCAAAATGGTGCAGGGTCTGCACCGAAGACATATGAAGAGAGACTTAAGGAGCTTAATATGTATAGCCTCGAGGAAAGGAGGGAGAGGGGGGACATATAGAAACTTTCAAGTACCTCAAGGGAATCAACAAAGTCCAAGAGGGTAGCATCTTTCAGAAAAAGAGATGTACAAGAACAAGGGGGCACAATTTGAAGATAGAAGGGGTGGCTCAGAGGTAATTTAAGGAAGTATTTTTCAGAGAGGGTTGTGGATGTATGGAACAGCCTTCCAGAGGAGGTTGTGGAGTCAAAACAGTGGTGGAATTCAAGCATGCATGGGACAGTCATAAGGCAATTCTAGGGGGTTGGGGTAGGAAGAAGTAGGCTTCTGGTTAACTAGGATCTGCAGCTTATCCATCAGGTAGGGAAATGGGCAGACTGGGTGGGCCAAGCGGTCCTTATCTGTCGTCAAATTCTATGTTTCTATGTTTCTATGTTTCCCCTGAGTTTTTGTTTCCCAGGTGCATTACTTTGCACTTCTTTGCACTGAATCCAAGCTGCAATCCTTCTGACCATTCCTCCAACCTTGCCAAGTCCCTTCTCATCCTTTCCACACCTCCTTGTGTATCAACCCTGTTGCAGATCTTTGTGTCATCTGCAAAGAGGTATAATTTTCCTTCCCGTCCCTCTGCAATGTCACTTATAAAGACATTAAAAAGTACTGGACCCAGTACTGAACCCTGCTTTACCCCAATAGTAACCCCTCTTTCTTCAGAGTGGACTCCATTTACAATTATCTTCTGTGTTCTGTTGCTCAGCCAATGTTTTACCCAGGCTACCACCCTGGGACCCACTCCAAGGCTGGTTAATTTTACTACTAATCTTTTGTGTGGGACTGTGTCAAATGCCTTGTTAAAGTCTAGGTAGGCCATGTCCACAGCCCCTCCCTGGTCTACTACTTTGGTCACCTAGTCAAAGAAATCAATTAGATTCATCTGACATGACCTTCCCACTATGACCCCATGCTGCCTTGGGTCCTGTGCTCTACTGGCCTCTAGGTACTCAACAATTCTTTCCTTCAGAAGTGATTCCATCATTTTCCCTACTACTGAGGTTAAACTAACAGGTCTGTAGTTTCCTGCTTCTGCCTTGGTCCCACTTTTGTGAAGAGGAATCACATCTGCCCTCCTCCAGTCCCCCCATTGTGTAATCTTCCCCTGAGTTTTTGTTTCCCAGGTGCATTACTTTGCACTTCTTTGCACTGAATCCAAGCTGCCATACTTCTGACCATTCCTCCAACCTTGCCAAGTCCCTTCTCATTCTTTCCACGCCTCCTTGTGTATCAACCCTGTTGAAGATCTTTGTGTCATCTGCAAAGAGGCATAATTTTCCTTCCTGTCCCTCTACAATGTCACTTATAAAGACATTAAAAACGACTGGACCCAGTACTGAACCCTGCTTTACCCCAATAGTAACCCCTCTTTCTTCAGAGTGGACTCCATTTACAATTATCTTCTGTGTCCTGTTGCTCAGCCAATGTTTTACCCAGGCTACCACCCTGGGACCTACTCCAAGGCTGGTTAATTTGACTACTAATCTTTTGTGTGGGACTGTGTCAAATGCCTTGTTAAAGTCTAGGTAGGCCATGTCCACAGCCCCTCCCTGGTCTACTACTTTGGTCACCCAGTCAAAGAAATCAATTAGATTCATCTGACATGACCTTCCCACTGTGAATTCATGGTGCCTTGGGTCCTCTGCCCCACTGGCCTCTAGGTACTCAACAATTCTTTCCTTCAGAAATGATTCCATCACTTTCCCTACCAAAGAGGTCAAACTGACAGGTCTGTAGTTTCCTGCCTCTGTCTTGCTCCCACTTTTGTGAAGGGGAATCACAACAGCCTTTTTCCAGTCCTCATGTACCACACCATCTTCCCATGATTTGTTATAAAGGGTAGTCAGTGGCGTCACTAGTTCTCTGCTTAATTCTTTTAGAATTCTGGGGTGAATTCCATCTGATCCCATTGCTTTGTCCACCCTCAGTTTTAGGAGTTCTTTCAGAACCCTTTCTTCTGTGAAAGGACTTGGATTGACTCTCCCTCTCCAGAGTGCTTCTGTTAATTGGATTAGGCACCTCCCCCACTTCCTCTTCTGTGAATACTGAAGAAAAGTATTCATTCAGTATCCCTGCTTTTTCACTGTCACTCTCTGCCCACCCACCTTCTATTCAGCCTCACTATCCCTCCCTTTGTCTTTCTACACTCCTTGATATACCTATAAAAGGTTTTGCTCCCCTCCTCAACCGAGTTATCTATATTTTCCTCAGTTTGTGCCTTTGCTATTCTGACTACCCTCCCTGCTTCCTTCTGCCTTAACTGGTACAGTTCTCTGTCCTGCTCCTTCTGTGTTTCCTTATACTTCCTAAATACTATCTTTTTCTTCTTAACCTTCACTGCCTCTTCTTTTGAGAACCATAGTTGCTTTTTCTTTCATTTTGATTTGTTTATTTGCTTCTCACAAAGGTGTGTTGCCTCTGTGATGGCAGTTTTGATATTTCCCCATTGTTGCTCCAACCAAATAAATTTCCATTGAAATTCTAATAGAAATGTAGCCAGGTTGTATTTCCAATAAAAGGCTGTAGATGAGCTATCCTTCCAGCAAAAATTGTTAAATGCTTTATATAGCCTAGAGATGAGTTTTCCTTTTCTTTTATCAATCAAAAGGGAATCCAAGAAGGGTTCTATTTTGTTCATCCATGGGGGTTTACCCCCAAACCTTTGAAGACAATGGTGGATTTGGGTGAAATAAAGCCATGTTTTTTGTTGGAGAGTCCAATTAAATATTTATTTGGGAAGCTGCAAGAAGTGAGGTCCTGTGTAACAGGTGTCTCAGTTTTACATCAGATTGCAGTTGAAGAATCTTGAAATCAATGATTTTGTTAGCAATTTTTAAGTTAGGGTTATTACAGAGGGGTTGGGAAATATCTGTTCTCCTATGTAACTTGAAATGCATGCAGAGCTGGTGGAAAGCCCTAATGTTTCACCCTACAGGGGATTCTTGACTCTCTAGAGGGACTGCTGCCCAAGGGCAGTATAGGAGAGCTCGTAAAGAGAGGTGCTCAATTTTAGCATACTCATGGTTGAGCTGAATGCCAGGAAGGGTTACATAGATACATAGACAGTGTCAGCAGATAAGGGCCTATGGCCCACCCAGTCTGTCCATTTGAGCTTGTAAGTTCAGTTTGTTTTCCTAGAAGTCTGTTGCCCCTTACCCCTGACCTCCAGAATTCCTTTATGTCTATCCCATGCATTCTTAAATCCCGTGATTGTTTCAGCCCCCACCACTTCCTCTGGCAGGGTGTTCCACTTGTCCACCACCCGTTCTGTGAAGAAATTCTGTCTCATGTTTCCTCTGAATCGTCCTCTCCAACTTCATCCCATGCCCTCTAGTCCTGGAACAGCTTTTTTGCTTAAAAATAGTGTTTTCCTGCACCCTGTTCCTCCCTGTAAGATACTTGTATGTCTCTATCATATCCCCTCTCTCCCTCCTCTCCTCCAGGGAGTACATGTTCAGTTTCTTCAACCTGGCTTCATAGGACTTGTGATGCAATCCATGCACCATCTTTGTTGCCCTCCTCTGAACCTTCTCTACCCTGTCTATGTCCTTACGTAGGTATTGTCTCCAGAACTGTACACTGTACTCCAGGTGGGGTCTCACTATTGTCTTGTATAGCGGAATTATGACCTCCCTTTTTCTGCTGGTAATGTCTCTGCCTATACATCCCAGCATCCTATTTGCATTACCTGCTGCCTTGTCACACTGTTTCCCTACCTTGAGGTCATCAGAGATGATAACCCCAAGATTCCTTTCCTGCTTGGTGCATGCTATATCCTCACCCCCCAACTGATATATTGTGTCAGGGTTTTTGTGCCCCATATGCATTATCTTGCACTTCTTTGCATTGAATTTCAACTGCCAAACCCTGACCATTCTTCAAGTTTCTGCAGGTTCCTTCTCATTCTGTCTACACCCTCTGGTTGTGTCTACTCTGTTACAGAGCTTTGTGTCATCAGCAACAGTGAAATTCTGCCTTCTAGGTCCAGCGCCATGTCATTGATGAAGATGTTGAATAGGACGGTCCCAGCACTGATCCCTGTGGTACCACTGGTCACTCTTCCCTCTGTGGGTGACAGCCATTTACCACCACCCTCTGTGTCCTGCCACCCAGCCAGTTACCTACCCACCACACTACTGTCCTGCCCACACCCATATTCCCAGTTTGTGTAATAGTCTTCTATGTGGCACAGTGTCAAGGCCTTGCTGAAGTCCAGATAGGCCATGTCCACTGCCCTTCCCTGATCCACCTCCTAGTCACCCAGTCAAAAATTCAATGAGGCTGGTCTGACTGACCTCCCCTGGGTGAAACCATGCTGCCTTGGGTCCTGTAGTCCATTGACAACCAGATGTTCCACCAATCTCTCCTTCAGCAGTGCTTCCATGATCTTCCCCACTACCGAGGTGAGGCTGACTGGTCTGTAGTTCCCTGCTTCCTCTTTGTTCCCACTTTTGTATAAGGGGACTACATCTGCTGTCCTCCAGTCTTTGGGTACCTCCCCTGTTTCCAGTGATCGGCTAAACAGGATAGCCAGAGGTTCAGCCACCACCTCTCTTAGTTCTTTAAGGACCCTGGGGTGCACCCCATCTGGCCCCATTGCTTTATCAACTCTTATTACTTCCTGTTCCTTCAGGACCCTTTCTCGTGTAAAGGGACTTGTGTCCATTTCTGCACCATTCTCACCCTTTGTACTCCCTTCAGACCCATTACCTCCTCTTCCTCAGTAAAGACTGAGCAGAAATACCTGTTCAGTATGTCAGCTTTACTGTTGTCATCCTCCATGCGGCCCCATCCTCCCCTTTCAGTCTCACTATCCCTCCTTTGTCTTTCTTTTTCACTTATGTACCTGTAAAAGGTTTTGTCCCTCTACCCACTGATTTTGCAATGTGTTCTTCTGTCTGAGCTTTGGCTTCCTTACTGACCTCCCTGCCTCCCTTTGCTTCTCCTGGTACTTCTCCTATCCCCTTCTGCCTGTGTCTTTTGTATTGCCTGAATGCAATCTTTTTGGCTTTCACTTTCTTTGATACCTCTTTGGAAAACCATGATGGTCTCTCTTCCTTTTCCTCTTGCTAACCTGCTTAATACATAATTCTGTTGTTCTTGTAATCCCCATTTTAAATACTGCCCACTGTTCCTCAACCCCTGATTCCTGACCCATTCCCTTAATGCCTCTTTCAAGTATCTCCCCATTTTCCCAAAGTCTGCCCCCCTAAAATCCAGGATACGTGTTTTGTGTGGTTTGGTTCTGCTCTTTCTGTGATTTCAAACCACAATGACTGGTGGTCACTGTTTCCCAGGTGCTCCCCACTGTTACCCCCATCACATTGTCCCTGTTTGTGAGCACAAGGTCCAGTATTTCCTTCTGCCGAGTTGGTTCCATGACCAGTTGCTTGAGGAAGGCACCCTGAAGGGAGTCCAGGATAAATCTGCTCCTAGTTGATGCTGCTGCTGGGATGCTCCAGTCCACGTCTGGAATACTGAAGTCTCCAACCAGTACTACCTCTCCCTTGTCTGCCATCCTTTGGATGGCTAGCATCAGCTCCCTATTTGTTTCTTCCTCCTCCTGGACTGGTGGTTTATAGACCACACCTGTGCGGATGGCTGTCCCCCTTTTCCTTTCCAGCTTAACCCACAGTATCTCTCCCCCATTTTGTTCCTCCTGGATCTCTGAGGCCCTTATGTCATTTTTCACATAGAATGCCACTGCTCCTCCCTTCCTGCCTGCTCTGTCTCTTCTGAAAATGTTGTAGCCAGGTATGGCCATCTCCCAGTTGTGATGGGTTTCTCCATTGGGGAAGTCTAGAGCAGAAACTTGCTGGCATGGATAGCTACTGTAGATGATATGAGCAAAAATCTGGTAATTGCAGACCTCCTTTATGTTTGGGGCCTGTGAGTTTCCAATAAGCTCTGCGTGGGGGTTTCCCATTCCAAACAAAGTCCAAACACAAATTGTGTTGATTCTTAAAGAAGGATTTTGAGAGATACAGGGTTAGACAATTCAAAGGATAAAAAATCATAGGTAATATTGTCATCTTCAAGATATTTGTTCTGCCCCAAAATGAAATAGGAAGCATTTTCCATCTTGTCAAGTCTTCCTTAATTGTCTGCACAAGAGGATCTAAATTAAGAGCTTTTAGTTTATCCAGATCTCGGGTAAATTGTATACCTAGTTAGTTTATAGCATCTTTCTCCCATTGAAGGTCCGAAGCTTACGCTTGCTTCTTGTCTACTGTAACTGAAAGGGAATAAACAATAGTTTTACTTTTGTTAATTTTGTAACCAGAGATCTCACTGAATTGAGTAATAATTTGAAAGGATAAAGGAAGGGAATAATCCCAATTAATTAAGTGGAGGAGCAATCATCTGCAAAAAGTGAGAATTTTGATTCTTGTGATCCCAGATGCAGGCCCTCAATCCCTGCCTCCTTATTGATAACCCTTGCTAGTGGTTCTATGTACAAGTCAAAAAGATAAGGGGACAGGAGGCATTCTTGTCTGGTTCCACTCTTTAAAGGGAAGGCAGCTGAGAGTTGATTGTTGCACAGAATTCGTGCTGAGGGACATTGGTAAAGGATATGAATCCATTGAATGAAATTTTCTGGGAGACCAAATTGGGCAAGTACTGTGAATAAATACATCCAACTGACTCTGTCAAAGGCTTTTTCTGCTTCCAGGGACACCAATACCAATTTTAACTTGGGGTCCATGGATGCAGAAACCAAATGGCCCAATTTACGAAAATGATCTGCCGACGAACGGCCCGAAATAAATCCCGCCTGTTCTGGCCCGATTAAGGGAGCCCAAACTTTGGTTAATCTGGTTGCCAGAATTTTAGCATAAATTTTAATATCTACGTTAATTATGGATATACTGGTCTGTAATTGCCAATTTGCGCTGGGTCCTTCCCTGGTTTTGGAAGGGAAATAATCCTTGCTTCAAGAAGAGAAGGATAACTAACTGGATAAGATTCCCAGAATGTGAACAACTTATATAATAGAGGGACCAGTTGAGTTTTATAAGTTTTGTAGAACAAGCCAGTGTATTCATCTGGTCTGGGGGCTTTATCTGGCTTCAGTGAGTCTATCACTGAAGAAATTTCCTCCTCTGTGATAGGCTCATCCAAGAAGTTTTTTTGCAGTTTTTGGCAGGCAAGGGAGATCTGCCCTCCAAAGGAAAGCACCCATCAGTTAGGACTGAAAATATGACATCTGTTGGGAGGAACAGAGATTTTGTTAGAATTCTTTAAAAGATGTCACCATTTCTTGGGGGTCTGTAGTAATTAAATTAGTATGCAGATGCTCAATTGCTGGAATCCATTTGGCCACAGAGCGTTGCTTTAGTTGTCATGATAAGAACTTACCAGCTTTATTGCCTTGGCTGATATAGGTTGCCTTAATCTGAGATGCAGCTTTCTCCATTTTTTCCAGGAGAGAGCTAGCATAGTGGGCCCTAAGTTGAGCCAGTTCTAAATGTTTCTTTAGGGGAAGTTTAACAATGCCTTGAGATTCCAAGTTACTAATCCTATCTAAACACAAATTTAAATGAAATTGCTTTTTTCTCTTAGCTGCAGTCTCAACTTGGATAAGCTCCCCTCTCCAAGTTGACTTTAGGGCTGGCCTTACTTTATCACTCTCAGGTATAGAATCCATATTCTCTTGAATGGTAAGGGAAAGATAAGCTTGGAAGTGGGAATGAATCTGAGGATCTTTCAAAAGAGAGTTATTTCGGGACCAGGTAAGGGGTCTAAAAGGTGGCCCATGAGTTTTCAATAAAAGCAAAATCAGTGCATGGTCAGAAATCACTCTAGCATAGATCTGAGCATCAAGAATGCCAGAGTAAAGTTGCTGGTTCACTAAGAAGAAGTGAAGATGAGAGTAGCTCTTATGTACTGATGAAAAAAAGGTGTAATCTTTAGTTAAAGGAAAGAGAAGCCTCCAAGGGTCTACTAACCCTAGTGATGACATACGCTCTAGTAAGGCTCACTGGGCTGGGGACGGGCCAAGACCTTTGCGGTATGTCCGATTAATATCGCTAACTTGGACAAGGTTCCAGTCCCCACCAAGAATAATTGGTAGCTGTACAAAGGGAGCCAGCTCAGAGGACAGTTGGGCAAAGAAGGAGGGACAGTCTACATTAGGATCATATATTGACCCCAGTAGTAGTTCCTGATTGCCCAACACACCGTGAGCCAGAATGTAGCAACCTTCCTGGTCTCTCACCACATGGGTAGCAGAGAATGGCACCCCTTTTGCCAACAGAATAGCCACACCCCTTTTGCAAGAGTTAAATCTGGCTCCAAAAACTTGGCCCATCCAATTGTTTTGCAAGAAATTCTCTTGTGCTGATAAGAGGTGGGTTTCTTGCAAATAAACAATCATAGGGCTTTATTTTGCCAAATGTTTTGGAATAACATATTTTTTTTTTATTGTCTCTGCTCCCTTTAATGTTCCAAGATAGAATTTTCAAGTTAGCTGTGACTGCAAATATGAATACCATTGATAAGGGGATACTGAAGGATGAGAGTACTCGCTCGCTCTCTCCTCCCTCACCCTCTCCCCAACACTAATAGAAACCAGCTTAACATTAACAAAGAAAGAAATATCTATCCAAACCCATCCAAAAATAATGTCTAATCGGCCCATTGACCAGGCCCTAGGCCTACACCTCCTACTACTATGGGACCTGATGCTACCCAAAGGTGAGGTGTCTCCCTCCGGTACCAAAGGAACTTATTGTTGTAGTTTATAGCCATGCAAGAGAAAGAAAAAAAATAATAAAAACTATTATTGGGAGGCAATACCCTCTTTAGGGCTAGATTACACTAAAGCCAAGAGAGAGGGAGACGGTATTTTAACAGTAAAAACTCCATCCCTCCTATGTTAGTCACCTTCTTTGGCACAAAAATACTAAGAGTGGAGCTGAATCATATACTTTGCCCAAGTTAGGTATTTGTAAAAATAAAGCCTCTCACAATTCTGTATTCAGAGAAACTCAAGATGTAAAATATTTAGTTAAAACATATTGTTGAGTTATAACTAAACTTTCACAACTCCTAATGCTATGCAAACTGTTTTTACTATTAAGGTATACTGTTAACAGAATAGAATTATGCCATCAAGTGGACTAAACCTAGTAATGCATGTTCTGTAGCAACTTTAAGAGTTGCCCATAGCATCTATTAACTGATCACTCTATCAGATATTATCAACAAAGCAATATCCTCTAAACTGAAAAGATTTATACCATCCAACAGGGGAAGAGAAAATGAGAAAATCTAAATAATATAAAAAAAGAAACATGCACTTCCTGTGTTAAGAAAGAGCTAAAGTAGTTCAGCTACACATCGGAGCTAGTTACATACTATTCCTGCTTCAGTAGGTCCCCAAGTAAGGAGGATGGCAGTCAAAATATGTCCTTTAGTAATATACAGTCTCAACACTAAAGGAAGAGAGGGCAGTTTTAACACAGTCAAATCTATAAAGTACAAGTTACGGCATGTTAGCTAGAGTGAACACAGAAGAAACATTAGATTACCCTAAAGGAAATATCATGCTCAAAAAACTGCTCCAGTCTCATGTGGGAAATAAGTATGGGAGAGACTGCCAAAGTGTCTTCAGGGAATCTTCTGCCATGTCAAAACATTTAATGCCATCTTCTAGAGTGACTTCTAGTTTGGCTGGATATAACAAACGGTGACAAATCCCTGCTGCCCACAGCTTTGAAGTAATTGGCCTGAAGGTCACATGTATTTACCTAGTTTTAAACATCAGGTCTGGTAACAGTCTTAGTTGTTTGCCCTCCCATAAAATTGCTGATAACTTCCTTGTTTCTTTCATAATAAATTCTCAGCTCAGAAAATTCAGTAGCTTAAAGATAATAGGTCGGGGGGGGGGGGTCAGTGGATGAAGGCTTGGCCTGAAGTGAGTGGTGGGATCATTCAATAATATATTCAGGGCCATTAGGAGAGGGTCCCACAGTTTATTTCAAGAATCTTTGTAGAAATAGGATGGTATTAGGCTCTCCTCCCCTTCAGGTAACTCCTGCAGAAGCAAGTTATTTCATCTGTTCCTTCCTTCGAGGTCATCAATACACTCCTCTAATTTTGTTTGGGACCTTTTCAGAGCGATGATCTCAGGCTCCATTTTATCCTGTTTTTTCTCTACCGAGCTGACTGTTGCCTCGGAATCAGCAACTCGACAAGAGAGCTGGGTATGTACTGGTTTAATGTCAACAACATCATTGATTACTTTTAAGAGAGCTTCTTTAATCAAAGCAAGTTCAGTGCAAATATGCACTGAGGAGGTATCCGGAATTTCCTGTAGAGGCGAGCTGCTGAGGTGGGGACGTTTAGCTTCTGACTCCTGTGCAGTAACCCCCATAGAGGCCGCATTTAAGATCCGGGGAGAAGGGGAGGAATCCATTTCTCTGTGAGTAAGATTTAGCAATTATAATTTTTTACAGTGCTCTCTTAACTTGATGTGAAAGTCAGTAGTTGAAATACTGGTAATTTGGTGACTTTTGTTTGCAAGATATACTAGGGGGACAATGGAGCTCTTCCACCCACGTCCTTCTCTTTTGCTAGCATCATATGACTCAACAAAAGCACATCCTGTCTCTTAGTGTGTGTTTCTTAGATGTAGGCAATTTGAACACCCATCTTTTTGAGATGTAATAAAATTATATGACGCTTCTGCTTGTTGTGTTCCCCTTTGATATTACACGTCAAAAATGTATAGTTAACCATCACAGCTTATTTCAAGAGACTATAGTAGGCTCGCCACTTGATTGGCAATTGCTAGACATAGAATCAAATAGAAGTGGAAGGCAGTCCTGCCAAGCCCACCTCCTCCCTCCCTTTAAACCAATAACACCTCGAGAATAGATGACAACCGTGCAATAATCAGTATATGGGGACAACAAAAGAAACAATTCCCCAGTTCCCATTGACCCCAAAGAATCCCAATAATTCCTTTCCCAGTTCAAATGATCAACAGACTCCTAACAATAAAACAACACTTGGTCCCTGCTGAATATACATTCACCACTGACTAGTCCCCATCGCCCCCTTCCTCCCCTGAAAGGACCATTAACAGCTGCAGTCAGAACAGCAACATTGCAACTGCCTAAACATTGAATTAACAGATTATAAAGTTAAATAGTCCCTCCAGAAACCAACATATAGAATGCAAAGGTATATTAATCAGCAATAAGAAACTGGACACATCTTAAAAACTACAGATACCTACAAAATAGCATCCTTCACAGGTGAACTAGAGCTCTATCTTTTTGAACCACAAAGGAGACAAGCAAAAATCTTAATTACTAAGAAACATAACTCCAGCAAGGCTGCCATGGGGCCCTGAACATCTGCCACATAATCATTCAGTCCTGCTGACAAACATGACCAAAGGGGACAGATATATGCATCATCTCCTGCAGCAGAAAATTAAACATGTAAGCTTTAAGTTCTATACAGTGATGATTCAACCATCAGTCCAAGGTATGGTCCAGTTTTCCATTCTGCCAGGACCCTCACCCGCAGCCCCTGAAAGCAAACCGAAGGGTCCTCCTGGTTGCAGCTGCATACTCCTGTTGCATGGTGCAAAACCATCCAGAAAACAAACATGGCTCATAAATAAAGCCTGACAAGACCTAGTGGCCTCTAGACTCATCACACATGCCACCACTGAGACAGAGAGTATAGATGAGGACTACCTCAAGGAACAGACCCAAAGCAATGGGCCTTCCTCACTGACACTGAGTCTTCTAAGTACAACATGGCAAACTCAATAAAGAAAAGCAAGACTCTGATATTCATCCTTCACGTGAGTGGCTTCGTACCATTAACCCATGATCTTGTTTACTAGGGTCTGTGATCAGGTATTACAGCTCCACAGGTTTTGCTAAGAACCCGGCGGCAAAATGAATCACACTAACCTTCCCTAGAAGGTATCTATTTAGAGTACGCTGGGACCTTCATAACCAGAAGACAGTAGACAACCTCCATCCTCAGGGATGAAGAACAGAGGGGGAACAAGGCCAAGGAAGACTTTCACTGATGACCCAGAAGAGTATAACATCTGATAGTGAGTCATTACAGTCCAAAGAATGCTCCAGGTCAGTCCCCCCTCAGACAAACACAAGCAACACCCCATTGTTCCCAACACCAGCAGTAGAAGTGCAGGATTCCATAACAGCCCAGCCAGTGTGCCATTTTGAGCCATAGCCCATCGGCTAAATTAATAAGACCCGCATTAGTGGAAACATGGGGCATAAATTATATATTTTCCATTTGACTAGGAACAACAGAACTACCTACAAATCATTAAATATTCTGCATACCTGTAAAAAAGAAAACACTGTAATAAACATGAAAAAAACAGGCTATAGATTTAAATACTACAAAATAATCTAGTGAATAATCAAACCTCATAAAGTAGTAGCCACAGACATTGCCTGCTATTTCCAGATATTTCGTGAAATTTCTATAGAGTTTATCTCTGCTGCTCCTACTGTGGAAATGCAGAAAGCAAGAGATTTCTCTAGAAATATCACAGAAATTTCTGGAAATAGCTGGCAATGTCTCTGGCTACTACTGCAGCTATCCTGCCATGGTAATAGAAATTGGCCCATGATTCCAGATCGATGTAAATGTAAAGCAATAGAACCCCAATCAGCCCGGCCAAAATAAGAAAAACAAGTGATAAAACCACTGAAACATTAAAAGTCTGCTTTTATAATCTTAGCATCACAAGTTAGGTTGCATTGGAAAGGTCCCTCTAGGGTGAGAGCATACAACTTAATCCCAGGTGATGCTCAATGTTCAAAACAAGATCTTAAAGTGAGCCACGGGGAAGCATCGAAGCAAAACTGTCCATTGATGCAGGCAGATAAGACCCCTTACTGATTCCCTTCAGATAACTCCCAGAACAGTCTTTTAAAAACTAATACTAACAGCACATGAACTACATAAAATATCCAAATAAACAGCACACAAGAATGCAACCTGACATGATAGAATCCAAATTCAAGGAGTAGTCTAGGATTGCAACATGAGCTCCATCACCTTCATTTAAATATGCAGTCCAAAACACAGCAAATGCACTAGCGTCACCATCTCCTTGTAGCAGGTACTCACTGCTCACTGCAAGGCACCTACTCTTCAATAAAGTAAGAAAGTCTTACAAATAGTAAGAAAACATGCCAGCAGGTGATTCTTCCAGAGTCAACTAGCTCCAGTAGATAAGTCAGGAAAAAGAATTGGCAGATCTCATTTGGCCTGATCATAGGAATCATAGGTTTTCAAAGCACCCTTATAATTAAATTGGAGCAGAGCTGGATATAACATTTTGAAGCAGATCTGTGCTGCCAGGAGTTTGGAAATAGCAGAGCTATAATCTGCCCTCTTCAATCAGACCAATTTGGGAAGATCCTGAACTAGTCTAAGTTTGTGGTTATTCCATATAATTGCTCTAGTGTTCTTAGCTTTGGTTAAGACATGGGTTTTGTCCAAGAAATGTAACAGTTTTATTATCAGAGGTTGGGAGCAGCATTTGGTAAAGGAGGTGGATGCAGATCCTGGTGGGCTTGTTCAATTATGTAGTGTGTGTCATACGGAGAAAAGTCTGCAATTTTTTCTAAAAATTTCTGAGTGAAGGTAATGGTTGACTGCCCTTTGGACCTCTGAGAGAGCCCAATTATAACCAAATTATTCTGACGACTGCGTTCCTCAAGGTCTTCCAGTTTCTCCTCCAGTTTATGAAGCCTTTGCCTAAGGGGTGCACTCTCGAGATCCATCCTTACTCGCCAGTCCACCAGTGCACTCACCTGGGTCATGGCATCTCCCTTACACTGAGTCAGTTTGTCAACAGTCATATGGACATTCTGCAGTTCTGAGGTGAGAGTTTGTATGGCATCTTTTAGAAGGGCAAATTATTGTAGAAAATGGGTCTCTGTAAGTGCTGGTGGGGGATCAGAAGATGATACAGGTACCTGATTTTTGACCTTGCTCCATTTTGCTGCTTTATCCCATTCTGGTGTGAGAGGTAGAGTGTGATGCACACCCCAGGTCTTCATTTCAGCATCCATATATCAGCTAAAACACACCAAAGCAATCTTCTAATTAGAATCTGAGATAGAGTTGTTTGCTATAAACCATGTTGTAAGCCAAAAAATATTAAAAATGAAGTTTAAAGGGGAGATGGGGAGCAGAGCACTCAGCAAAAGTTGCTATGCTGAGCTGCGCATCATGTGACCCCCTCCCCAAGTTGCCATTCTTGATTTGATGTTCACCAGCTTGGAGGTGGTAGAAGGTGTATAGGAAGAGGAGACACTAAGGTCTAGCAACTATAATTTAATTTGGTTTGAGCTGGCCTTTGGGACCGGAAAGCACCACATAAAGGGCTGAGGTCCTTGATTTCATAAGGGTAGACTTCAACAGGATGAGGAAGTTGGTCCAGGACAAGCTATTTGAGGTAGACAGCATCAGAAGTGTGGAGAACGATGACATAATTAAGGGTGTCATTCTCCCGGCATCTAAGTTATGCATGAGAATGGTAAACAAAAAAAAGGTATGAGACCAATATGGTTCTTGGGGTCAGTGAGAAGTGAAGGCCAAAAAGAAGTCCTTCAGCAGGTGCAAGCAAATGCAGAGAGAGAAAAAATGCATAGAATACCAATTGTGAACTAAAGAAGTAAAGAGGGTGGTTTAGGAGGCAAAGTCAGAAAATGAGCAGCATACTGCTGAGGGTGTCAAGAGTGTGGAAGAGCAGTTCTTCAGGTATAGAAAGGAAAAAGAAAAGAAAGGAGGGAGAATGTTTAGGTAGTCTGTAGGAGGTAGGGTAATTGAGGAGGACATGCAAAATTAGCTGTCCTTGATAATTACTTTTGCTCTGTCTTCAGACTGGAAAACAGTGGGTCCCTGCCAGAGAGTGACACTAAGAGAGCCATACTGGGGGTCCCATGGTTGAAGCAGATAGTATTTACCAAAGAAACGGTCCAGGAAGGGCAAACAGACCTAAAGATAGATAAGGCCCTGGGGCTTAATAGGATGCATCCCAGGGTACTCAAGGAACTGGTAGCGGAAATGGCTGAAACCTTGGTAGGGCTATTCAGTAGCTCATTACTGACTGGAGTAATTCCAAAAGATTTGAGGGTAGTGGATATGGTTTGGCTCCATAAGGGTGATCAAGGAGCAAGAGAGGAACTACAGACTTGTCAGTCTTACCTCCATTGTGTGTAAACTGATGGAGTCACTGGTCAAAGAGGACTCTGTGAAACAGATGGAGAGCAATGGAATCCACAATAGTAAACAGCATGGGTTCATGACAGAGAGGTCTTTGTCAGACCAACCTGATAGTTTTCATTGACTAAATAATGAGGGTATTGCTTAGAGGCCATGCTGTGGATTTACTCTATTTTGACTTTAGCAAGGCATTTGACTCATGTCATACAAAAGATTGCTGAAGAAGATGAAGCATCTGGGTGTGGCAAGGAACATAGTAAGATGGGCAGGAAATTGGTTGAATGAGAGCTAGCAGAAGGTTGTGATAAACTGTGTCAAATCATAAGAGAGGGGAATTCATGAGTGGGAAACCACAGGGATTGGTCCTGGGTCATGTCCTCTTCAATAAGTTCATCATCAACACCGGAAGAGGAATCCGGGAAAAACTGTTTCTTCACATATGACACTAAACTCTGTGTGAGGCAGGATAATGATGAGGGAATTAAGGAGATGTAGTGTGACTTGTAAAGACTAGAGAGGTGTTCTAAGGTTTGGCAGTTGAAATTCAACACAAATAAGTTAAAGGTGATGCACCTAAGGAGCAAAAAACACATGACAGAGCACTAGATGGCAGTGGTAAAATGAAGTGCAATACAGAAACATTTCAGCATAGAATGTGATGGCAGATAATGGCAGCCAGGCCCACCCAGTCTGCCCATTGTATTTTTTTTTTCATTTTAATTCTGAAGATCTTTCCTGAGCAATGGCACCATCTCTAGTTCTCCCCTTCTCCTCCGTGCCTCACCCTTGCTGTTCCCACCACCTTCCTTACCCGTACAATTCCTTTGAGTGTCTCTTGCATTTTTGAACTTCTCCACTGTTTTTGTTCCTGCTACCTCCAATGGAAGGATTTTCCAGGGGTCCACTATCACTTCTGTGAAAAAGAACTTTCTCACAACCTTACATAGAAACATAGACTTTGATGGCATATAAGGACCGCTTGGCCCACCTAGTCTGCCCATTTCTTTACCTGGAGGATAAGCTGCAGATCCTATTTAACCAACAGCCTATTTCTTCCTACCCCTACAAAAATTATCTTATGTCTGTCCCATGCATTCTTGAATTCTCCCACAGTTTTACACCCCACAACCTCCTCAGGAAGGCTGTTCCATGTGTCCACCATCCTCTCTGTGAAAAAATACTTCCTCACATCACCCTGAGCCGTTCCCCCTCTATCTTCAATTTGTGTCCCCTTGTTCTTGCACATCTCTTTTTTTGAAAGATGCTACCCTCTTGGACTTTGATTCCACTGAGGTGTTTAAACATTTTTATCATGTCCCCCCTCTCCCTCCTTTCCTCAAGGGTATGAATATTAAGCTCCTTTAGCCTCTCCTCGTATGGCTTCTCTTGCAGACCCTGCACCATTTTAGTTGCCCTCCTCTGAACTGCTTCCATCCTGTTTATGTCCTTGTGGAGATGGGGTCTCCAGAACTGAACGCAGTACTCCAGAAGGGGTCTCACCAACAGTCTGTACAGGGGGATAACAACTTCCTGTTGTCTGCTGGTGATGCCTCTCCCTATACATCCCAGTATCCCCCCAGCCCTCCCTACTGCCTTCTCACATTGCTTGCCAACCAAAAGGTCATCTGATATGGTTACCCCTAGGTCCCTTTCCATTTTTGTTGTTGTTACTACCCCCCCATTGTGTAATCTTCCCCTGACTTTTTGTTTCCCAGGTGCATTACTTTGCACTTCTTTGCATTGAAGCCAAGCTGCCTTACTTCTGATCATTCCTCCAACCTTGCCAAGTCCCTTCTCATCCTTTCCACAACTCCTTGTGTATCAACCCTGTTGCAGATCTTTGTGTCATTTGTAAAGAGGCATACTTTTCCTTCCAGTCCCTCTGCATTAAAAAGGACTGGACCCAGTACTGAACTCTGCAGTACCCCACTAGTAACCCCTCTCTCTTCAGAGTGGACTCCATTTACAATTACCTTCTGTGTCCTATTGTTCAGCCACTGTTTTACCCAGGCTACCACCCTGGGACCCACTCCAAGGCTGGTTAATTTGACTACTAATCTTTGTGTGGGACTGTGTCAAATGCCTTGCTAAAGTCTAGGTAGGCCATGTCCACTGCCCCTCCCTGGTCTACTACTTTGGTCACTCAGTCAAAGAAATCAATTAGATTCATCTGACATGACCTTCTCACTGTGAACCCATGCTGCCTTGGGTCCTCTGCCCCACTGGCCTCTAGCTACTCAACAATTATTTCCTTCAGAAGTGATTCCATCACTTTCCCTACTACAGAGGTCAAACTGGCAGGTCTGTAGTTTCCTGCCTCTGTCTTGCTCCCACTTTTGTGAAGGGGAATCACATCAGTCTTCTTCCAGTCCTCATGTACCACACCATCCTTCCATGATTTGCCATAAAGGTTGGCAGTGATGTCACTAGTTCTCTGCTTAATTCTTTTAGAATTCTGGGGTGAATTCCATCTGGCCCCATTGCTTTGTCCGCCTTCAGTTTTAGGAGTTCTTTCAGAAACCTTTCTTCTGTGAAAGGACTGGAATCACCCCCCCCCCCGATTGCTTCTGTTAATTGGATTAGGCTCCTCCCCCACTTCCTCTTTTGTGAATACTGAACAGAAGTATTCATTCAGTATCCCTGCTTTTTCACTGTCACTCTCTGTCCATCCACCATTCATTCTGTTCATCCTCATTATCCCTCCCTTTGTCTTTCTACGCTCCCTGATATACCTATAAAAGGTTTTATCCCCCTTCTTAACCAAGTTGGCTATCTTTTCCTCAGTTTGTGCCTTTGCTATTCTGACTACCCTCCCTGCTTCCTTCTGCCTTAACTGGTACAGTTGTCTGTCCTGCTCCTTCTGTGTTTCCTTATACTTCCTAAATGCTATCTTTTTCTCCCTAACCTTCCCCGCCACTTCTTTTGAGAACCATAGTGGCTTTTTCTTTCATTTTGATTTGTTTATTTGCTTCACACAAAGGCTTGTTGCCTCTGTGATGGCAGTTTTGATATTTCCCCATTGTTGCTCCACCCTTCCTTCTAGCCTGTTTGCTAGTGCTTTTCTAAGGCACTCACCCATCTTGCCAAAGTCAGCCCTCCTGAAGTCCAGAACCTTCACTATTGTATGGTTTGACTCTGTAGCTGAGTTTGTCATGAACCGCACTGTTTGGTGGTCACTTCTTCCCAAATGGCTACCCACTTCTAGATCTGAGATCCTCTCACTGTCCCCATTTGAGAGTATGAGGTCTAACATTGCTCCCTGATGAGTAGGTTCCAAAACTAGCTGTCTGAGGCATGACACCTGAAGAGCATCAATAATGGCCCTGCTTTTGGATGTGGCTGCAGCAAAGGTGCTCCAGTTAACATCTGGCATATTAAGGTCCCCCATCAACAGAATCTCTCCTTTCTCTGCCATCCTAACTATGTCTTGTATCATATCCTTGTCCATTCCCTCCCCCTGACATGGGAGTCTATATACAATCCCTGTGCGGATTATGGTGCCATTTCCAGTCTCTAAGGTGACCCATAGTGCCTCCTCTCCTACTTGTTTACTCTTTTGTTCAGTTGCTTTTATCCCTTTCCTTACATAGAGAGCTATGCCCCTTCTGCCCTCCCTGTCTCTCCTGTAGGTTGTGTACCCTGGTATGTTAACATCCCAGTCATGGTTCCCTGTGTACCATGTTTCTGTGACTGCTATGATATCCAGGCATCCCTCTTCCATCAAAACCACCAATTCAGGGGGCTTGTTTCCCAGACTACAGGTGCTGGTGCTCATTACCCTCCATTTCTTGATGGCCTTTCCCCTTTTTGCCCCATCCCTGTCCTTATTGCATTTATCACTGTCTCCATTTACCCCTGCGCTTCTCCCTATTGACATCTCTATGTTGGTGTCTTCCTCACTTAGTACCCTGATTGTTTTGGGGAAGGGGCTAGGATTTCCCTGCTCCTTTCCAGTGCTTCCCCCCCTTGGCTAGTTTAAATGCTTGCCAATTAAATATTTAAACCTATCACCTAGGATCCTGGTTCCCCTCCTCGACAGATGCAGACCATCATGCCAGTATAGGCCTGCATCCATCCAGGTGGACCCCCAGTTCACAATGAAGCCAAATCCCAAAGCTCTGCACCAGTTTTTCAACCACTGATTGAATCCCATGGTGTGGAGCACCCTTGCCTCATCTGTGCCACAGACAGGCAGCAATTCTGAGAAGGTTACCGTGTGTGCTATTTGTCTAAGGCCCCTTCCCATCCCCACAAACACTTCCTGCACTGCTCTGATCCCTTTCTTAGCCAGGTCATTCATTCCTAGGTGGACAGTGACTTCCAGCTCCCTCCCCTGTGCAGCTGCTCCTGTGATCCTGAGGATTCGCTCCCTGTCCCTCCAAGTCATGGTACCAGGCAGGCACCTTATCTCCCTTTCCCCTTCCTCCCCCAGTTCTACCTTCCTAACAATGGAGTCCCCCACCAGGAGTTGTTTCCTTCCCTTGTGGGGTCCCATGCCACCCTCCTGTGGGTCTCCTTTGTGGAGGTTCCTAGCATCCTACTTGGTCTCCACCGTGGGTGCCTCCATAGAGGAACCACACTTTTCCAGAATGGCATAGAAATTGTGGAGAGGTACAACTGGAGGGATGCACCTCTGTTCCACCATCCTCACCCTCCCCAAGCCCACTGTGGTCCAACTGCTCCTCTTTCTTGGCAACCTCTGAGGGAATGGCAGTGACCCTTGTGGTCCCTGGGTGGGAGAGGAGGTCCCACAAGTCCTGGCAAACTCAGCCTGGAGATGAGCAACCTCCTCCCTCAGCCCTGAAAGGTACTTGCAGATGGGACAACACTGTATCCTCCAGAACATCTCCTGGAAGACTGCTGCTCCACAGCCACTGCACTGCACCACTCCCATTATGTCTTTTTTCTGGCCCCCTAAGTGTTTTTTGGAATACTTACTCTTTCCTCTGTTTGTTTAATTTTTTTCCTTTTTTCCTCCCCTACTTACTTACTGCTTCTGTGCCCTTTTAGCGCCTGATCTTCCTGTTCTAAGACAAGAAGTTCCTATATTTTTCAGTTGTCTCCTTACTTGCTCAGAGTCAGACCTCAAGCAGCTGGCGGGGGGGGGGCGGAGAGCTACTCTTGCCCTTCTAGAATGGTGAGTCTTTGGTAGCACTGTGATCACTTACTTCCTGCTCCCAAACAGGAAGTTCCTGTTGCCAGTTAAATCCTGTGCTTATAAAAGTAGAACTGGTTTAGGTGGGGGGTGGAGGGAGGAGGGAGGGAAGGAGAGCAATATAGTCCCAGTAGAGAAGTTTAGTTATACTGAGCAGCTCCTTCCTTCTAGTACACAGATAACAATTTACTTCAACTACCTCTGACAAACACACTAACTCTTTTTTTTACCATAAATTGAAGGTCCCAGTACAAGATTTCTAGTTCTTGGTCCCAGTAGAGAAGTTTTGGTTATACCAGCAGCTCCTTCCTCCTGGTGCTCTGTCTGTTCTCTGGTAGAAGCTATCTAGGGCAGTGCTTAAATCTGGTTTTAAACTGGCTCCTTCTAACTAAGCCACTCCACCTACTTTGCAAATCTTTCTACACTTAGTTAATTTCACAGATAACAATTCCCTTCTGACATCTGTGACAAGCAACTAGATAAGTACTCAGATAACACAGAAAACAGATAATAATTTACTTCAACTGCCTCTGACAAACACACTAACTCTTTTTTTTTACCCTAAATTGAAGGTCCCAGTACAAGATTTCTAGTTCTTAGTCCCAAAGGAGAAGTTTTAGTTATACCAGCAGCTCCTTCCTCCTGGTGCTTTGTCTGTTCTCTGGCAGAAGCTATCTAGGACAGTGCTTAAATCTGGTTTTAACCTGGCTCCTTCTAGCTAAGACACTCCCCCTACTTTGCAAATCATTCTACACTTCGTTAATTTCACAGATAACAATTCCCTTCTGACACCTGTGACAAGCACCTAGATAAGTACACAGATAACAGATAACAATTTACTTCAATTACCTCTGACAAACACACTCTTTTTTTTACCCTAAACTGAAGGTCCCAGTACAAGATTTCTAGTTATACCAGCAGCTCCTTCCTCCTGGTGTTCTGTCTGTTCTCTGGCAAAAGCTATCTAGGGCAGTGCTTAAATCTGGTTTTAACCTGGCTCCTTCTAGCTAAGCCACCCCCTCTACTTTGCAAATCTTTCTACACTTAGTTAATTTTACAGATAACAATTCCCTTCTGACACCTGTGACAAGCACCTAGATAAGTACACAGATAACAGTTAATTTACTTCGACTCCCTCTCACAAACATACTCTTTTTTTTACCCTAAATTGAATGTCCCAGTACAAGATTTCTAGTTCTTAGTCCCAGTAGAGAAGTTTTAGTTATACCAGCAGCTCCTTCCTCCTGGTGCTCTGTCTGTTTTACAGCTTCTTAGCATGCCCCCATGTTCTAGAACACCATTTTCTCCCTGAAAAATACTTCCCATCTTGTACCTTATTTACTCCTGTTAGGTATTTAAAGGTCTCTATCATATCCCCACCTTCCAGGGTGTACATGTTAAGCTCCCTTATTATCTGCTTATAGGACTTATGATACAGACCCAGCACCATTTTGGTGACCCACTGCTGGACTGCTTCCATTATGTCTATGTCCTTCCTGAGGTGTGGTCTCCAGAACTGGACATGGTATTCAAGGTGCAGTCTTAGCAGTGATTAATACAGAGGCAGCATCACCTCCTTCCTTCTCTTGGTGATACCCCTTCCTATGCATCCCAGCATCCCATGTGCCTCACTTATTGCCTTGTCACACTGCTTAGCCACCTTGGTGCCATCCAATATGACTACTTGTTGAGCTCTTTCCTGCTTTGCCTGTGTCAGTATTGTTCCACCATTTTATTCTCTGCTCCAGGGATATTGTGACCCAAGTGCATTATCTTGCACATTTTCATATTGAAAACCATCTGCCATACCCTTGACAACTCCTCTAGTCTTTTCAGATCCACTCCATCCTTTCCATACCTCCTGGAATGTCACCTTTGTTGCAGATATTGGTGTCATCGGCAAAGTGACAGACCTTTCCTTCCAGTTTCTCTGCTATGTCACTTATGAAGACATTGAAGAGGACTGGACCTAGCACTGATCCTTGAGGAACCCCACTGGTCACCCTTCCTTGCTCAGAGTAAACACCATTCACTACTGTCTTTGTGTTCTACAAACATATGAACATACAAAAATTCCAGCATAAATTAGATCTCTAGGTCTATCTAGTCTGCTTGAGTGTGCAGCTAACCCCTACTTTGCAGCTGCCAATTTCCCCCTCTTCCACCTTCCCAAATACTCCCCCTCCCTGTCCAAACCACTCTTGAAAATACCCACTGTCCTACAGGATTCCACCTCCTCTGGCAAAGTGTTCCAAACTGCCACCACTCTTTCTGTGATAAAGTGCCTCCTCATTTCCCTCTTATACTTACCTCTTTCTAACCTAAGTCTATGCCCTCTCATGTCCCTCCCTTTCTAGAACTTGAATATTTATTCGGAACCAGACTTATTTATTATCTTTAAGTACTTAAAGTGACAATCATATCCCTCGATCACGTCTCTCCTCCAGGGAATACATGTTCAGTTCCCTTAATCTCTCCTCATAGGGCATATCCTGCAATCCCTGAATTAACTTTGTCACCCTTCATTGTACCCCCACCAATGATCTCACATCTCTCTTCAGATAAGGGCACCAGAATTGCACACAGTATTCCAGGTGCAGTCTGACTAGTGACTTGTAGAGTGGCAGAATGACATCCATGCTTCTGGAGGAGATGACCCATGCTATACAACCCAGCATCCTGTTGGCCATCACTGCCACCCTCCTGCACTTCTCTGAATTGTTCATATTCTGAATTGTTCTGTCCAATAACCATTTTTTTACCCTGGTTACTACCTTATTACTCATACCTAAGCCCTCCAACTTGCTTACCAGTCTCATATGTAGAACTGTGTTGAAAGCCTTGCAGAAGTCCAGGTAGGCCATGTCCACTGCTCCATGCCTCAACCTGGTCCAACTCCTTGGTCAACAAGTCAAATAAATCTGTCATATTTATTTGGCATGACCTTCCTTCTATTAAACCATGCTGCCTTGGATCTTGTAATCCATCTGATATGAGATATTCCACCATGCTTTCTTTGAGTAGTGCTTCAATCAACTTTCCCACCACCGTGGGTGTGGCTTAGCCCTAAACCTAGATGTCACCATAGTTGTACAGCTCTGCACAGCCTGGGACATAATCTGACAAAATACTTCTTTTGGGTTCTACAAACAGCTTAGCAATCATTACCGAAGGACTCAGAGGACCGTTTTGCACATTTTGATCTGATTATTGTCCGACTGGACCCTACTTGTTCTTAACCACTAGGATGCACGATCGACAGCTACAGGCCCTGCATCATGGCCTCCCCTGTTTCCACAGCCTGTGATTCAGTCTGAATTGAACATTTTTTTGTGCAACTGAAGGAACAGATGTCTCAGTTAACTGTCACCACCAACCACAACACACAAGTTGTACAATCGATCAAGATGAGACTATTCCAATCTGAGCTCAGGATTAGCTCACATGAGGTGGCAATACAACAACTGACAACCACTATGCAGGAGCAAACCAGAGCCCTGCATGAAATGCAAGACAAGGTCGACAATTTGGAAAATTGCATTTGTCACAACTTGTACTTTTTGGGCTTCCCAGAGGGAGCCGAACAGTGAGACACAGTACAGTTTCTGCAGCAATCCCTTTCCCAAGTGCTGGTTTTGCCACAAGGTACATCACTACAAATTGAACAGTCACATCACTCCCCTGCACCCCCTTCAAGGCCAGGGGAGTGGCTGTGACCTCTACTTATCCATTTTTTGGACTTTAGACAAAAATAACTTATTACTGCCGTAGCCCAGAACAAAGGCCAACTTCAATGGCGAGGGCAGCACATCCAAATATATCAAGATTATTCCAGGTATTTTTCTGAAACACAGAAGGCCTACACAGAATGCTGTAGAAACCTGCACAGATTGAACTTGCCCTTTTCACTAAGATACCCATTTACCATGCGGGTGATCTATAATGGTGCCCCATTGTTGTTTGCTCACCTGAATAACTTGATGGATTTCCTTTGTTGCTCTTTCCCTTTGGAATCCTGGAGTCAAAGGAGCCCCTCTAAAGCCTACAGTAGCTCTCCTAAAGAACATCTGGAGGTTGCTCGATCAGCATCTTCTACACACCAGCCATCTCTACCAGATTGCCTGGTATTCGTTGGCTGTTTACCTCCTCACACTTGTAAGAGACAGACCTCCACCAAACATGGCAGACATGAGCATCCCTCTGATAGAGTGAGGCCTGGTGGCCCCAGAAGTGGCAGTAACATAGCTACGGAGGACACAAACAGTCTGCAGGCCTTCCATTCCCTGAATAGGTATGCAGCACTGCAACAGCTTTCTCCTGACACCCGAGACACAGAACAAGATCACCTGGCAGAATTTTAACCTGGTCGGGATGCTGCAATGCCAGAGATGGGGAAATCATGGACAGAGGTCACAGGGATGGGCATCTCATCCTCTCCAGACATCGGTGTTGAACATACCATGATCTAAAGATGTGACACAGCCCTAGTTGGTGCAGCCAGCAGCTGGAGCCTCCCGCATCTCCCTCTACTGGCCCAGGCTGAACTCAGATAACTGCCCAATGTTGGATGCTTTAATGAGGGTTGGTTGATTGGGGGGGCATTGATATGCTTTAGGTGTTCTGAGATGCCATGGTTTGGTATTACCAGAGTTGTTCCATCCACTCCATCCCCCCCATACCTCCTATATGGGAGATCACATGATGGTCTGGGCTTGCTAGCTGTTGTTTCCCTCAGCTCCCGCTCCCCCATCTGAAAATCTATTATAATCTTGTGTTTTCTGGCTTAAACTATTGGGGATCGTCTCAACATTACTGTTCCTGTCTATTCATCAGAGTTTTCAGGCAGAATTTCTGGTGTCTCTACTATTTTAAAACGCCATGATGGAGGCCGAAATGAAGACGGCCTTGCCCAGACACATGCCCCGGTCTCGCCCGATAAGCAAGCAAGCAAAAACCTCTCCAGCACTCTTCAACCAAGCAACTGGGTCCACTGTCAGCCTCTGTACTACTCTCAGAAGAGCTTCTTGCAAGAACTGCAACCATTTAAAGAGACTGTTCAAGATATAGCCACCAATCTTAAAATATTCGTACTGAGATGGCGGACCTCAGAACTCGAGCGGCAGATACCGAGGCACGCACCTCATCTAGAGGCCTGAGAGACAGGACTGAACCAGAGATTACAAAGCTCAGGCAACAAATTACTAAACTACAACTTAAAACTGAAGACCTAGAGGGGCCCAGTAGGAGGAACAACATCCTGATCTTTGGGCTACCAAAAGGAGCTGAGGGCCCCTCTGCAATCCCGTTTATGCAGAAATTTCTCTACAAGATCATGGGTCCTTCCACACATAACCCTACTTATTTAATAGAAAGGACGCTCAGGTCTTTATGCCCAAAATCAGAAGAGTCTGCCTCCCCTTGTCCGATTATTATCCGTCTCCTTAACTAATTGGAAAAGCAACATATCTTGGTGAAAGTCAGAGAGCTACAAGCTATACATTGGGAGGGGAAGTGACTAAAGATTACTCAGGATCTGCCCCTTGAAACCTGTCAGAAGAGAGCCACATTTCACTCAACAGTCAGCAAGCTGATAGCTGCCAGCATTAAGTTTTATATGGCATACCCAGCTCGTTTGCAGGTTTTGGTGGATGGGGTATGGCTTTCCTTCGACTCTGCTCACCAGGCTCAGGCTGATCTGTGCAAGAAGCTGCTTTCATTATTTAAATCTTAAGGCTGGGGTCCTGCTTCCAAGTTACCAAGAAATTGTTTTTTTGACTGTCTGAATGTTTTTTCAGGTGGCTTACCATTGATGTGTCTGGTCCAGGGGATGTCTTTGTGTGGGCAGGTATTTCCCTCTGGGGAGAGGACGGTGACGGACTGCGAGGGAGGCAAGCAGTGGCCTGTAGGCCTGGAAGATTCTACGCTGCATTGAGGCACCATTTTCCTGCAGACTTTTTTTGTGCAGCTAGCTGTTTCCAGTGGGCATTCTCTCATGGTGTGGTCCTGGCCCGTTAGCAATCTGGTTCCCCCGGGGAACAGCCGCATATTCAAGGAGCTGCTCGGCTTATTTAGTCCTCCCTGTGATATCTCTATGTTGCCTTATGCAACTAAGTCTGGAAACTCCACTTTTCATCTCCCTCTCTGCTCACTATTAATCCTCTCTTTTCTGGCTGCTTCTCTACCATACTACATTTCTGGTTTTGTTATATTTGGAGCGATAGCTATGCCTAACCTCAGCACAAAGAGTCTGTCTCTTCTCGATACCCCTCTATAGGACTCCTGTCCTCCTTCCCATTTTCTTTGTTCTCTTTCATATTTTTATCTCAGCATTTACAACTAGCTTTCTCTACAGTCCTGTTTGTTCTACACTTATCTCTTTTTTTCTGTTATCTCTTTTAGAGTGTCTGGCACAGACTTTGCTCCCCTCTTGACAAGCTAACAGGAATACGGCTTTGTTTTTGAGGGGTGTTCGGATTTCATTATTCCATGGGGCATCTCTGTTTGGATTTAAACTACTCTCAGTACCCTTTGTCCAAAGTTTTGTGGTGGGTGGGAGGGAGAGGACATTGGCTTGGGAGTAACCCACCACCCATCCTGGTGTATGGGGGGACATACCCTAATTACACGCATCCCTTTCTCTATATTATATGGTACTATGGGGATTATTTTTGGTTTGTTAGGTCAGTTCATACTTACACCCAATTTAGTGTTAGCAGTTTATTCAGTGCATGAACCTGTTAATTTCAGCTTTGTATGCCTAGATAGAATTATAGAGGGTAGTTATAACAGGGTACATATGGGGACTCTACCACTCAGGAGCAATGAGGCTTTTCAGTCGATTTCGAAGTTGCGTAGAGGGTTATTTGTAAATAGTTATAAGGGGGTAGGGATTATGGGTGGGTATTCGATAACCTTGCTGTTCTGCTTCTTTCCACCTTTAACAATGGGGTTTCCCCTCACTTTATAATTGCTTTAATGGACGGATTTATGTTCAGGTTTTTTTGGGGTCTCGTGGGAACACCAATCTTATAGTTTTCATGGAGCATTGGTTGGGGGGGGATTATTGGTGCACTTTCTCCCTACAATGGACTGGCTATGTATGGGGCACAATAGACTTCAATGGCTAATGGACTGAAAAAGTTTATAACCTGGAATGTAAGAGGGGCTCGTGAGCTTAATAAAAGAATCCAGGTCTTAAAACACTTATCATTACTGTATGCCCATATCTCCTTTATCCAAGAAACCCATGTTCTCTCCAGGGAAGCAGTGGGCTTGCATAGACTGGAGATTGGGCAAGTTTTCACTTCCGGTATTTCATACGCCAGCGGTGGCACTGCCATCCTAATTCACAAGTCGATCGCCTTTCAACCCAAAATAATAATTGCTGATCCACAAGGGAGATACGTATTAGTTCAAGGATTATTGGATTGCACTGAATTAATCCTTGGGAGTGTGAATGGCCTGTGGGGGAAATTCTGAATTTTTTCAGGATTTACTGAATGAATTACAAAAGTTTTCTGCACTTCCCTTAATTCTTGGAGGGGATTGCAACTTACTACACACACAGGATTTAGATAGATCTAATTCCTTGCCCAAGTCCCCCTCCAATGTCCAGAGGACATTCGCTGAATTTCTTGATTCCGCCAGACTGTGCAACCCTTGGCGCCTGCAAAACCCCAAGACCCGCGCCTTCTCATTTCACTCTATGGTGCACTCCACCTGGTCCCGGCTGGACTATACTTTTCTCAGCCATTCTCTTATACACAGTCTTAATGACTCTGCCATAGAACCGATTGTTATATCGGACCATGCTATGGCCTGGGTCACTGTCCTGCTAAACCAAAACCTCCAGAGGGACTCAGTATGCATTTGAATACGCAGCTCTTAAAGGAAGACTATGTTATTACTAGGATCTCTGACTTGATTCAACTCTTTATTGCAAATAATCAGGGTTCTGTCACAAGAACGGATCACGAATTGTGTGCCTTGAAATGCTTTCTGTGAGGCGAGTTTATTAGGCTCTCCTCTACCCGTAAACGGAGGAGAGAGGCTACCATCATTTCACTTCTGGATCAGATCCATACACTCGAGCAGTTTCTCACTTCTTCTTCCTCCTCTCCCAATTTGTTAAAATCATTACTGAATTTAAGGAATCAGTATTCTTGTTTAGTACAGGAAAAAGCAGAATTTCTCATACTAAGCACCAAGGCAAAATATATAGAGCAAGGTGAGAAGGCGAGTCATCTCCTAGCCTTGCACCTGAGGAAATTAGAGGCGTCAAGATTCATTTCCTCTATTAATGATCCTGATGGAATTACCAAAACACACCCAAGAGACATAACTTCTATTTTTAGACAGTTCTATTCCTCTCTTTATAGTCAGCGTCCCGCATCTCTGTCACAAGCTGAATTATTAGATTACCTGTCTGCCTCATCCTTACCTACTATCTCTGTCATGCAGCAATCCCTTTTATCTGCTCCTATATCCCTCCAAGAAGTGCTATCAGCTATTCATAATCTCGCATTGGACAAGGCTCTTGGTCCAGATGGTTTCCATTCGAATTTCTATAAAGTTTTCGCCAAAGATCTCGCTCCCTGCCTGTTCCGTCTGTATCAATGTATGCTCTTCGGGAAAACTCAAGATCCATCCCTGTTGGAAGCCTTTGTTATCCTTCTCCTTAAACCAGATAATCCATCCCAGTCTCCAGCGAGCTACCGTCCTATCTCTCTGTTAAATTGAGATATTAAAATTTTAGCCAAGATACTCGCTAGTAGAATCGAACAAGTCTGGACTCAGCTTCTCAGCCCGGAGTAAATTGGATTTGTGTCAGGTAGAACCCCTGCTGATCACCTTCGTAAACTGTCGTATCTGGTTCAGGTGGACAATACCTCCCCTACCCCCATGGCCCTGATATCCCTTGATGCAGAAAAAGCATTTGATAGGGTGGAATGTAATTTCTTGTGGGCTATGCTACAAACAATGGGTTTCCCTAATAATTTTATTAAATGGATCCAGGCTTTATATTCCTCCCCTCAGGCTAGAATACACTGCAATGGTGTAATCTCTGAGGTTTTCCCTCTCTTTTTGGGTACGCGGCAAGGTTGTCCGCTTTCTCATTTTCTCTCTAACATATATCTCGAACCCCTGATTAGGCAGCTGAAATCTTCCCCTTTAATTACTGGTATTCCAATAGGCAATAGGTTCCCCGTGCTCTCAGTTTATGCAGACGACATATTGCTTCATCTCTCAGATCCGGTCTCTTCTTTAACAGAAGCATTGTATATTATTGATACGTTTGGGAAATTCTCGAACTACAAACTCAATATTAGCAAAACCAAAATTTTCCCCCTTAATTGTCTAACATATAGCTCAGCTTTCAGTGAGTTTGGTATGAAATGGACCCCAGGTCCATTAAGTATTTGGTATTCGACACTCAGACTTATCATTACCCGCAAACTCAATCTGGAGGATTTGTGGTTTAATATTCAGCAGGACTTATTAAGATGGAAAAAGCTGCCTCTCTCATTATGGGGCAGAATTAACACTGTCAAAATGAATGTCCTACCCAGACTGTTTTATCCACTAAACATGCTGGATGTTTGGTTACCTTTGTCTTTTTTTCAACATATCCATTCTGATGTTAACTCCTTTATCTGGCAGAACAAAGCTATTAGAAGATCCTATCCTAAGCTCTCCTTTCCTAAAGAGTTGGGAGGCTTGCTAACTTTTTATTTTATTACTGGGCTTGTCACCTCTATAAGTGTGGGAAGTAGTTTTCTTTATCGGAACTCCTCACTCATCATGAATATGTCCCAATCTGGCAGCATATTGAGTCGGATATTCTTACTGCACATAATTTAGCTCCTTCCTCACTTTTTTATATGCCTTTTAAAAATTTACCAAAAGCTCTGCAGTCTTTCCCAATTGGTATTTCACTAAGCGTTCTCTCTCAAATGTTCAGTTTTTATAAGGTAGTCTCGAGCTCTGATTTCTCAGCCAATCTATGCCAACTTGAATCTCAAAGTAGGTGGTGTTCCAATATCTCGGTGTTGGTTATCACTCCCTCCCAAGCTCACTATGGCTGACTTTTACTCACAGGATTCTATTTTGTCTACTGAGGAAATTCTTGCCAAATTTGACCTAATGTCACGGGCTGGCTTTCAAATTTTTCAGCTTAAGCATTTACTAGCCAAGGTGTTTAGGAAAGAATTCAACCCCTCCCATATTGGAGCCTTTCTCCAACAAATTAAGATTCTTGCTCGCAAATCCCATGGCATTTCTACCATATATAAAATGGTTCTCACATACCCACAACCTCCCTCGAGTGCCGGATCTCGGATCTGGCAAGCACTTTTCCCTGACGAAGTTATTAACTGGCACTCAGTATGGACAGGCCTATATACATACCTCACCCAAGACCGATACAGGCTTATGCAATACTGTATTTTAAACAACATGTATTACACTCCTATCAAATTGGCTCAAATGAAGAGGCTTCCCTCCAGCATGTGCTCTATGTGTAACAAGGAGGAAGGCTCACTCCTTCATATATTGTGGTCGTGTGAAAAAATATCCCCTTTGTGAAAACAAATTGAATCTGCTCTAGACCCATTGCTGGGACTGCAGTGCCTCTTCTCCCCCCATCATATGTATTCTGGGAGATTATTCCAGAATTCTCATGTAGGAAAGAAGATTTCATATGGCTCTAATCTCAATGGCGGTCAAAAAGCTAGTGCTTAGACACTGGATGGATCAAGTCACCCTTTCTTATATGGAATGGTTGCATGAAATATCATTCGCACTCCGTGTTGAATATTTAATTGTGAGTGTATGCCATCGTCTTTCATCTTTTAATAAAAAATGGGGGAAATTATATGCCCTCTATTTGTCTTGATAGGATGTCTTGGTAAGTTCACGAGCCTCTCCTTCTTCTAAATTTTATTTTAACTGTTATCATTTTGGTCCTCTTTCTAGTTTTGTTGTGATAAGCTATAGGAAAGTGCACCCTGGGATGGGGGTGGGAGGGAGGGTAGCTTTTTGATTTTTTTTTTAAGGTAGTGTTGCTATTATTTTTTCCGAAAGTTCACCTCTCCCCGTTATCAATCTGCTTACAGCCTTTTAAGCAGTATGTGTGAATATTAATGTATCTTATTCTTGTTCAATCTTGTGTTGGGTTATACTTAATAAAGTATGTCAAATTAAAAAAAAAAACTCCTATATGACTGAACTATGCTGGCCTGGACCTCTTTGATTTCTTGGGCCCATAGGCATCCTTTCCACCTTTGGGGGATTCGCTGCCATTGCGGAGGACTACCAGGCTGTCCTCACCAGATGTTCCTGATTTGATCCCTACTATTAAGAGGCCTATGTTTAATCTCTTACGGGACTGATTCCTAGAGCATGGTGAGACTTGTTTGTTGTGGAAGGGGTCTCATGCTGATGGTCTGGTAGCTTTTCCAGGCATATGTAACATATCAGCACAACATAGAAACATAGAATTTGATGGCAGATAAGGACCGCTTGGCCCACCTAGTCTGCTCATTTTCCTACCTAACAGATAAGCTGCAGATCCTAATTACCCAACAGCTTACTTCTAACACTAAATGGGGGATTAACTGTCTGCATCTAGTACAGGATTATGTGGGGTATGTGGGGTATTATGAGGGGTTTTGATGTGAAGGTGGTAGCCAGGTTGGAGATATGTACTGCGTACTTGTTTGTGAGTTGCAACCCCCGAGGCTACCACTGCTCTACTCAACCCCCCCAGTGGCCGTTGGTTCTCATCCAAGCTCCAGTCATACCTGAGTAGTTCACAAATATGCCCCAAGGTGGCACCCTTTCAGACCCTGGGCTGATCACAGAGTGTACTTGTGGTTGCCATGACTGGTATTCCCAGTTCTGGCTATACTGCCAGCTGTGGACGCCTTACCTGTGCGAATATTAGGGAAGGCCTTGGCATTAGGTCACCAGCTTTACACCTGCCTCCCTCCTCTACTTTAAGGCTATGGTCTTTGTAAATAGAGGTAGTTATGCAGTATTATTGTTCTGGGCCTGTAGTCCATATGTTACAGTTTATCTAAGTTTGAACTGGGCAACTCTGAAGTCTGCTGATTTATGTATTAGTAATGGTGCTGAACTTTACTAGACTGGGTCATACTGCTCGGCTGACTGGTGTGAGATGCCAGATTGGACCTCGATGGGGATCCTGTATATGCCACAACCTCTGAGCTTAGTACTTAACTTCATACCTGATTATGGGTGATATACACTGCCACACCTGGAATGCACAAGGCCTCAGTATCCTGGTAATATGGAAACAGGTGAGCTCGCACTTAAAGAAACTGAGGTCCAGTCCAGCATTCTTACAGGAAACAAAACTAAATACATCAGATCACTCCAAGTTACATATGAACATATGAAACTGCCAGCACAAACAGGCCCCATGGTCTATCGAGGTTGCTCGAGTGTGCAGCTAGCCCCTCATCTCGCAGCTGCCCGTTCCACCCCCCTTCTCAGTATCTCTTCCCCTTTCCCTGTCCCAACCCCTCTTGAAACTGCCCACTGTGTTACAGGGCACTATCTTGTCTGGTAAGGTGTTCCATTTTTCCACCACTCTTTCCATGAAAAAATGTCTCCTCATCTCCCTCTTGAATCTTCTTCACCTCCAGTCTCATTCCATGCCCTCTTGTGTCCCTCCCCTTCTCATGTGAAAAAAACCTTCTGTGTTGGTCTTGCTTGTCCCCTTCAGATACTTAAAGGTCTCGATCATAGCACCCCTAAGTTAGCCAAGGACTGGGTGGGTCAGGTCTTTGCTTTCTCTGCCCTCAATAGGAAACAAGGAGATGCGATCCTCATCCGTATACAACTTAAATGGACCCATGAGCAAACCAAGCACGGTGCCCAAGGGAGATGGGTTTTCATCTGTAAGGACACTCCAGAAGGCCCCCTCCTGTTGGGGAATGCTTATGGACCTAATGAAGATGGTCTGGCCTTTTTTCAATGAGGTGTCTCAAGCCCTGGATTCTATGTCCACTGATTCCATACCTACTATAATTGGGGGAGACTTTAATTTGCTGTGGGTGCCCCTCATAGATCACAGCTCTAACTGCCCAGAGCACCACCCCAAAGCTCGCCTGTCACTGCATCAGCTAGTGCATAATACTGGGTTAACTGATATCTGGCACATACTACATTCCAGGGACAGGGATTATACATTTCACTCTCCTGTGCATGGCACCTTTAGTCGAACTGACTACTTGCTGGTCTCTACTCACATTGCGCAGAAGGCTATAGACTCAAAGATACTTCCCACAATTATTTTGGACCACTCTCCTGTCCACTTTCATTTGTTATGGGGAACCCCCATCTATATTTCTCTAAGTGGAGGCTGGAACTCCTGTTACTTCATGATCCAGACTTCAAACCATGGCTCATGGTGGAGGTTTCCCAGTTCCTTGCAGAAAATCCAATCCTGGACACTAGCCCAGGGAACGTGTGGGAAGCACTTAAAGCCACCCTTTGAGGGGATTAGGGGCTATGCTTCCAAATGGTGCAGAAAGAATAACCAACTTCTGGCCTCACTGGAGCATCAGCTGCAACATGCTGAACAAGAAGCTAAAGCCTCACCTACCAACTATGCACACTCCACTCTTGGTCACAATATTAAGCTCAGGATGGAAATCAACGACTTCCTATCCAGGAGAGCAGAGGTGTCCATCCTTAGTCTAAAGCAGAAATTATGGGGGGGGGGACTTTTAGCCTATAGGCTGAGGAGGCAACAGGTGGAATGACATGTAACTGGGTTAAGGGACTCCCAGGGGAAGTCACAGACAAACTCATTGGACATTAATTACATAATGAAACACTATTATGCTGAGCTTTGTGCTTCTTCTTAACTCCTGAAGACTAGTAGAACACAGGACTCATGTCTTTCCTGAGCTTTCAATGGCTTGAGAAGCACTAAGTGGAATGTCTGGAAGCCCCCGTTACTGCTTGGGAGGTGGAGTCAACTCTTAAAGTTCATGAGCACAGGGAAAGCCCCTGGGGAGGATGGGTGTCCCATGGAGCTCTGGCAAACCATATGTACCATAATATCCCCCCCGCTAATCTTCCTGTACAACTATGTCATGACACAAGACTCCTTCCCTCCAAACCTCCATGAAGCTGTTACAACAGTTTTCCCTAGGAAAGGAAGAACCCTAGTTTGCCCTCCAGCTACCACCCAATATCCTTGACAAATGCTGATAGCAAGCTATTTGCTAAAATCCTTTCTATCAGGCTGAGCTTGCTTCTCTCCTGCCTTATACATCACTCCCAGGTGGACTTTGTCCCCAGCAGGTGTAGCAGAGACCATTTCCGGTCATTGATTGACTTGTTATAAACAGCAAAATCTCTACCCAATCCAGCAGCAGCGGTGGCCATGGATTTCGAGAAGGCCTTCGACTCCCTGGAGTGGGATTACTTGTTACAAGTTCTGCTCCACTTGGGGTTTGGGGATCATTTTATTGGCTGAATTAAAGCCCTATATCATTACCCAGCGGCAAAACCTCTGACTAATGCTGTCCTTTCTGATCCCTTCCCCTTAGGTAGAGGAACATGCCAGGGCTATCTTGTCCCCCCTTCTATTTGTTATTGCAGTAGAGCCCTTGGCCACTGCCATATGACAACATCCAGCTGTTCAGGGTATCCCAGTGGATAACCAGAAATGTGCTACCCTTATGTATGCAGATGATTTTATGCTTCAACTAAACAACCTGTCATCCTCTCCCCCCATCTCCCCGTCTAACCCTACTCTCTGAATTCATAACAATATCTGGGCTGAAGGTGAATCAATCCAAAACTGAAGTGCTTCCTCTCAATGTGTCTTGTACCCCAGCCCTGATTTCTCCCAAAGGCTTGCACTGGTCCCCCTCAGAAGTTAAGTACCTAGGGAACCATATAGCCCTGGATCCAACAAAAATGTGGGATCTCAACCCGAGACCCTTGATTGCAGAGCTTAAGACTGAGCTGGAAAGGTGATGAGCTCTGCATCTTACCCTGACCAGGCAAATCTCTACAATTACAATGATTTCAGCACCAAAACTGCTATACATTATCTCTCACATAGCTCTGGTACTTTCCCTAAATGGTACAAGCTGATAGATACCATATTTGGCAAGTTCTTATGGGACCAGAAGAAGCCCAGATATAGCAGAAACAAACTGCACTCACATTTGAAGTTGGGTGGGTGGTCCCTCCCCTGACTGAAGGGGTACAAATGAGTCTACTCCATTACACAGACATTGCAGTGGTTCCACATCTCAATGCAGGACTCCCCACAGTGGCTGTATATTGAAAGGTCAGTCTCCAAGGTCCCCCATCTTCCTCTTTTGTTGTACAACAGGCTCTCCCGGAAATTAAAGTCTCACCCTACTATTGCCCCTTCACTTAAATACTGGCTTAAGGCCCACAAGAAACTACATCAAGTTCCACTACCCACTAATATGACCCCTTGTTGGGATAATGCTGTCATTCAGATGGATCACAAATCCATCTCCTGGCCATATTGGGCAAAGGAGGGCATTATCACAGTGGGCGATCTACTGCTTGCAAATGGCAGTTGCCTAAAATCTTTTCAAGACTTGACCCAAGAAACTGGGATCACTCTATCAGATTTCTGGCAGTAACTGCAACTTCAGAGCTCGGTCCAGGCTTACATGAGAAAAGGCCCTTCAATAAATTTTCCTGAGTCTCTATCATACTGGCTGATTCTCCCCAGAGGGCAGGCACGCAAGATCTACACGGCACTGTGGGACACTCTCCATTTGCAATCTGCAGATTCTAAAGCTAAGTGGAAGTGAGCCTTGCAAATCTCTTTCTCTGACCCACAATGGGAGCACTGCTGGAGACAAGCACATTCAGCATACCCTGACACCAAAAACAAACTTATTCAAAATAAGATCCTCCATCACTGGTTCAGGACCCTGCTTTCCTACACAGTAACAAACTTTTGTATAATAACCTGTGCTGGAGGTGTCTAGCCCAAGAGGGGGACTTGAAGCACGTACTTTGGGACTGCCCTCTTATAGCACCCTTCTGGAATACTGCCTGTGATTTAGCCTCATGTGTCCTGGGTCTCAGGATCCCACTGGACCCTAAACTTTGGATTTTTGGCATCTCCATCCTGTATCCCCAGCTAAAGCTGAGCCAAAGCAGATTGCTCTCCCTTCTTAGTATCCAAATAAAGAGGCTGATATTGTGCAGATAAGGATGCAGCGAACTAAAATTTTGCCAGTGAAATTGCTGCAAAATCGCCAATTTCACCACAAGAAATGTTTCTTGTAACTGCAGTGAAATTTTGCAATTTTGCCAGTCCACCAGCCTAGCAAAGATGGAGAAATTTCACCCACAGGAGGTGAAATTCCACCTGCAAGTGGTGAAATTCCACCAGTAGTGGTAAAATTTCACTGGCGATGGCAAAACTTTGCTCACAACCACGGGTAAAAGTTTACATTTCGCCAAGCAATATACTCCGCGTAATGTGTTAATTACGTGAACTATTTTGCTCGGCAAAATATTCCAGTTTTGCACAACTCTATGTGCAGATGTGCATTTGGAGCAACACTGAAGTTCCCTCAATAACAGAGCTTCTGAAAACCCTTTTGACAATGGCCTCAATAGATCATCTGTATCATATCATTTCAAATAACCTCCTGAAGTACAATTTCTGCTAGAGCCCTTTCCTTAACTATTTAAAACCTATAACAGGTATTGGGTGATGAAACTCAGAATTATGATAAACTGCTAGTTCCTTATTAGTGACACCGGTCTGATATTTATAGATCCGGTTCAGTCATTAAACAGCTCACTTATCTTTTGCTTAGATATGTCTCCTACTTGATGATAGTTGTCTGGTTCTTTGTGTTACGTTTTTGCGATTCTGTGCAGGATAAGGGAGTTCACTATAGCAAGACAGCATAGTCAGGCTCCACACATTACTCCTCTTACAGGTGGCATGCAGTATTCCTGGTAGGTGCATTCATTTATGTATCCTTTTTGTGTCTGCTTGCTTGCATGCACAAGAAACGTTATATGGCAGCTTAGGAGAGAAGCGGGTTGTGGAGGTGCAGCACTGTGGCAGCCAATGCCGGCACTGCATTTGTGAGCTTAGCACTGTTCACCCAATGCAAGCTCAGTGTCCTGATGACACTGGTTCTGCAGAAAAACCACCAACTTGAAATTATTTGACTGCTGCAATGAGGGTCTGCCTCATCATTGCATCATCAGTGACCCATCATTGCAGGGCGGTACCTTGCCTGGTGTAACATTTCCCTAAACATGGTGGCTTCTTATGCTGCCACCTTAGAGCCCCATGAAAGCCAACTGACAGGGGTGACCAGTCCATCTGTCGGCATGCCACCAACCCAGTTCATTTTTCCAATGGGGTAGCCCACTCCCCGTAGGCATAATGTCCCCCTCATTTGTTGTGTGCCTAGGGGGGTGCCCAATCCCCCTCGGCTCTTGACCCCCCAACACTTAGTATGTGCTGACAGTGGTGCCCAATCCCTGTTGGCTACAGCCCCCCCCAAAAAAGCACTCAGGTGGCACGCTGGAAGCCCACTCCAGCGTGCTAAAAGTCCCTGTAAATAAGAAAACCTTCCTGTGACGTTATAACATTTTTTTTTAAACTGTAAAGTAGAAAACTGTGCCTTGTTTAATCTCCTACAACCTGCATCCACCCACTGCACATACCACCTCTCCACACACCCCCTTCACCTCATATTTACCTACTGAGTCCAGTGAGACAATCTTTGGTGGACCGGGAACACATCTGCATTCTTGAAAGATGAACTGAAGAAATACCAGTAAGCTGTATAATGGCATAAAATGCCTTTTTTCAACTTATGTGGATATCTCAGGCATTTTTGGGATTTTGGCACCAAACTTTCAACATGGGGTTATTGGTGCCCATGAATTCAGTCACTGTCATGGCGTTATTTGGTCCCAAAAGGTAATTTCATGGTCACTGCGTGGAATCACCTTTTGGGACTGAGCAATGAAATGACAGTGCCACTGTTCATGAGGTGGGCTATCAAAAAGCCTATATTGCAAATTTGGTGAAAAAAATTCAGAAAATTACTGTTTTATGAGCATGCATTGTGCAGTTTCCATGCACACTCATAACTTCGTGAATCTGTAATATTTTCACTCCAGATTTTTAACATTGGCATTTTTCTACACATCCTTATGAAGAGTACAACTGTCATTTTTCACATCCTGGCAGAAATCTGTTTTCGAACTTCCACGGCAGAAAAGGGCGGTCACTGTGGGCAATCAGTGTTTGGGACAGCTTAAGAAAATCACAGTGACACTGTTCATGACCAGACGTCCTAAAATGCCTATGATGAAAATTTGGTGATGAAAGTCCATAAAATGACTGTGTTACGAATGTGTGTTGTGGAGATTCCATGCACCCTCGAAACTTCGAAAATGTGTAATATTTTCAAGCCAGATTTCCAACATTGACATTTTTTCACACCTCCTTATGAACAGTACAGCTGTCATTTATAACATCCTAATCAAAATGTTGTTTCACACTTCTGGCTCACAATGATGCGATCGCTGTGGGAAGTCAGTGTTCAGGACAGATTAAGAAAACCACAGTGACACTGCTCATGAGCAGAAGTGCTAAAATGCCTGTGTTGAAATTTAGTGACAAAAGTCCATAAAATTAATGTATTATGAGCATACATTGCACAGTTTCCAAGCACCCTTGTAATTTCACGCTTTAGTAATATTTTCACTCAGATTTTCAAAATTGCCATTTTTTCACACCTCCTTAGGAACAGTACAGCTGTCATTTTTCATATCCTGACCAAAATATTCATTTACACATCTGACGCAGAATAGTGCAGTTGCTGTGGGAAATCTATATTCAGGACAGATTAAGAAAATCATAGTAACAGTGTGCATGAGCAGAAGAGGTCACAAAATGCCTATGTTGAAAATTTGGTGAGATAATTCCACTAAATGACTGTGTTATGCACATGTGTTGCACAGTTTCCACAGACGCTTGGAAGTTTGAGCACTTTTAATATTTTCACTACAGATTTTCAACATTGCCATCTCTTCACACCTACCTATGAATGGTAGAGCTGTCATTCTTCACATCCTGCCCAATCTGTGTTTTCGTACATCTGGTGCAGAATGGCACAGTTGCTGTAGGAACTCAAAGTTCGGGACACATTAACAAAATCACAGGGCCACTATTCATGAGAAGAGGTCCCAAATGCTTTCATGAGGTGGGGGTCACAAAAAGGTCATGTTGAAAATTTGTAGTGCAAATACCAACAAACGCCTAGGGCATTAGAGTTTCTAACCATAACTTCCCACCCTGTGGAGACTGACAGGCATCAGGGGTGTGCCTTTGGATTGCTGACTGTAATGCTCATGCCATTCCAGCCACACCCCCTCTGCAGCCAGTGACAGGCACCGAGGTGTGCCTTGGACTCTTTGGCCCCAGAGTTCATCCCATTCTCCTATACTGCACCCATTTCAGAGCATGTCCTTATGGAATGGGGTGACTGTAAAGCTGAACACCCCAAGGCACACCTCAACACTTGTTAGTGTCTGCAGGATAGGGTGAGGTGAAATGGCATGAACATTAGGGGCAATGACCCAAAATGCATACCCCAATGCCTATCTGTCTCTGCAGGGTGAAGGTGGGGTTGGCATGAAGTTCAATACTTCACTGTCATTCCTATTCTGCATCAACCTAACTCCTGCATTTCCAGTGCTAATACCAGCAAGCAAACATTCGGTATTGACAAATGCTTATTCTGTACTGGACAGTATGCAATGTTTTTCCCTTACTGGATTGCCTGTAAGTATTGTTTATAGTCTATGATGAACCTACAATATGTACTTGCCATTGTGTATTTATGTTTACTCTCTGAAAATTAATAAAGTTATTAACTATAAAAACTTTCCCACCACCAATGTGAGGCTGACAGGTCTATAGTTGCCCACTTCCTCCTTGCTGCCACTTTTGTGAAGTGGGACTACCTTTGTCCTTCTCCAGTCCACTGGGACCATGCCACTCTCCAGTGATCTGTTAACTAGGTATGTTAGAGGTGCAGCAAGAATTTTCCTGTGTTCCCTCAGCACCCTTAGATGTACCCTGTCTGGCCCCATAGCCTTGCCTACCTTCAGGTTAGCCAATAATGCCTATTGGACTTCTTCCGCAGAGAATGGGCTGGTGTTCAGTTCACTTTCCCCAAAGTCACTGATGCTATATGGCAGCCACCCCCCTCACCTTCTATTGTGAATACCAAGCAAAAATATTTATTTAAGATATCTGCTTTCTCTTGATCCACCTCCAAAAAATCGCCCCCTTCCCTCTTTAATCATTCAGTCCCTCCCATTGTCTTCCTTTTCTTGCTCATATACAGTACCTGAAAAATGTCTCGTCCCCTTTTGATATTCCATAAGCTATTCTTTCCTCAGTCTCTGCCTTTGCACTTCTTACAGTGTTGCCTGCCTCCCTTTGCTTTCCCAGATACACCTCCCTATCCTCCTCTCTCAGGGTCATCTTATACCTTCTGAATGCAATTCTTTTAGCTTTTACTTTTTCTGCTACCCCTTTGGAGAACTACAATGGTCTCCTCTTTCTTTTACTTTTGCCTACCTGCTTGACACATACATTTGTTGCCCTCACTATCCCTTCTTTTAGTTAGGCCCACTTTTCCTCCACCTCATCCAAGTCCTCACCCCCTGCCAAGTGATTCCTGAGGCACTTCCCATTTTCAAGAAATCTGTCCTTCTGAAGTCCAGGACTCTAGCCATCATGTGGCTGGATTCTGCAGCAGTTCTTATGTGGAACCACACTGTACAATGATCACTGGTGCCTAGATGGTTTCCCACCTTGCCCTCCTCATTCCTTTCCCAGTTTGTAAGCACCAGATCTAGTACAGTCCCATCATGGGTGGGTTCACTTACAAGCTGCTTGAGTTATTCTCCTTGCTGGGATTTCAGGATGTCCCTGCTCCTAGCTGATGCTGCCACAGGAAGGCTCTAATCTACATCTGGCACATTAAATTCCCCCATCAGCAACACCTACCCTTGTCAGCCATCTTGCTAATTGCTTCTAACATATCTCCATCTAAGTCCTCCCCGTGTGTTGCAGGACTGTGGATCACCCCCTTCTGAACAGCTGGACCATTTCCCACCTCAAGAGTAACCCATAGTGCCACTGCCCACCCCTGAATCCCCCATATTTTTGTCACTTTATGCTACCTTTCACATAAAGCAACACTCTGCCACCCTTCCTTTCTACCCTGACCTGTCTGAACAATGTTTACCCTGGTATGACAATGTCCCAGTCATGTCTGGCTGTGCACCATGACTCAGTAATGGCCACAATATCCAGTTTGGGTTCCACCATGGTGTTCTGTAGGTCAAGGAGCTTATTTCCTAGACTTCTAGCATTGGTGCACATGGCCTTCCAGAATTTGTTAGTACACTGCTTGCTGGTTCCTCTTCTTTCCCTTGGTGCCCCCTTTCTCTCTCCTCTATTCTGTCCTCTTTCCAGCTTCACAACACCTATTTCACAATGTCCTACTTGCTCTGCAGTGGGACTGGCTCCCCACATATTTCCTAAGCACCCTACCTCAGCATGTGGGGGGGGGGGCAGATTCTGCCTCCAGCACTGTCTTCGCCTCAACTAGTTTAAAAGTTAATTGAAGCAATGTTTAAACTGACCTCTGAGGACATGGTTCCCATTTTAGAAGGATGCTGGCCATCCCTACTGCATAGGCTGTTATCCTCCTATGTAGGCCCTCAGTTCACAGTGTAGCTGTACCTCTCCACTCTGAACCATTCCTTCAACCATGAGTTGAAACCACTGGTGCTGAGCTCCTTCCCCTTTCCCCTATCATAGACAGGCAGTAACTCTGCAAAGGCTATACAGTGTGCTGCCCCCTTACATTTCTCACTGCTCCCTGAACTCCCCCTAGAATATGGCTGCCCCATCCCAAGCAAGGTTGTTCATCCCCAGATCGATGACATCCACCTCCCCCTCCCTACCTACTGCCCAGGCAATCTTTAGGATATACTTCCATCCCTCCTTGCCATGGCACCAAGTAGGCACCTGACCTCCCTATTTGCCCCCTTTCCTACCCCCAGCTAAATCCCCTGACTACTGAGTCCCTTATCAGTAGTTGCTTTTTCCTTCTCTGGGATCCTCCTTTACCAACCTTGAGGCCTCCACCTGGGAGGGCCCCCACATCCTCTTCAGCCACTTCCACAGGTACTTCATGATCATCCCACTCCACCAGCACAGTGTATGAATTTTTCAGTGGGACCGGTTTCAGAATGTGCTTGTGACTCCCCCCACCAACCTTCTAAAATCCACCACCCTCTCCTCCTCGAGCCCACCATAGTCCAGCCACACTTCCTGCCTCACAACCTATGAGGAAATGGTTGAGGACGAGGTGGTCCCTGGGTGGGAGAAAAGGTCCTCTGACTTTCAGCCAATGTAGCTTCAAGTCTAGTGACTTCCTCCTGCTATAAAGCTAACACAACCTTGAGACTATAGATCCTTTCTGCCAACCTAGAGAGGTACACACAAATGGGGTAGCACCACAGTCTCCAGAATGTTTCCTGAAGACTGCCATCCCACCACCACTGCACTGCACCACACCACACATTTTCTGTTACTGCACTCCATATGCTGTATGTCCTCCCAACCCAGAACCCTCCTTTCTGTCCTCCTGACCCAGAACCCAATGAGAATAAGCTGACCCCAGCACCAGGCTTAGCACCCTCCACACTAGTCTTACAGGGTAGTCACAAGCCTCCAAACATTTCTGGCAACAGTTACCAGTGAATCCCCCCCACAGCACAACTCCTACCCCAAAACTGTATCCCACAAACCCTGACACTCACAGAACCAGGCTTTACCTGGGAACAGTAGTTAGTGAGCCCCCTCACCCACAACACACTTTCACTCAGAAATGGTTTTAGAGAATCCCCACTCCCCCAACCTAGGATTATCCCTATAGCAGTTACCTTACAAGCCTCTTCACACAACAACATGCTAATTAGGTCCAATATTACAGACACAGTGAGCTCCCACTACCCCTCCCCAGAACAACCCAGCAAGTCATACCTGTGATCTAACAGACAGGATTCCTGGCTTCTGTCTGCCTCCTGGGCTGACTCCAGGCATACTCTACTCATTGCTGCCCTTGTTGCATGTCCTTAGCAAAATGGCCACAAGGAGATGGCTGCTTGTCAGGAAGGAGCAATGGCCACAAGAAGATGGCTGCTTGACAGGAAATAGCTTTATACAGCAGGCTGGCTCCCACTGTACCACCCCCACATTCTTCCTAGATGCCCGATTGGTGCTTCTAAGTGCCATTGCCCCAACAATGGCCAGCAGCTGGCTTCTGGAGCTCTTGGGGGGGAGAAAGGCTTTTCTTCCACCTAGCCTCCTCTCCCACTGCTCCTCCTGCATGCCAATCCTGCTTTGTTCATTCTGTGTGATCTGGTTTACTACCAAAACCCTTTAATCTCAATGGGCTCTGCAGTTCCACCCCCTCCACATTTTTCTGAGGTGCCCAATTGGTGCTCCTAAGTGCCGTTGCCCCAGCAATGGGTCTGGTTTATGAAGATCCAAGGGGAGAGAGGCTCTTTTTCCCCATAGCCACCTCTCTCACTGCCCCTGCAGCATCCTGATCCCCACTCTGCTTCTTCTATGTGCTCCAGTTTACTACCTGAGCCCTTTAATCTTGGCGTGCTCCAACAGCTCCACCTCCCACACTCCTCCGAGGCACCTGATTGCCACTACTAACTGATATTGCCCCAGCAATGGCCCACAACTGGCTTCCACAGCTCTGAGAGGAGAGAGAGGCTCTTCTTCCACCTAACCTCTTCTCTCAGTACTCCTCCAGTGTCCCGATCTTCACTTAGCTGAGGAAAGGGACCTAGGAGTCATCATTAGAGACTCCCTTAAACAATCACATCAGTGCAACAATGGCTACAATAAGGCACATAGGATGCTGGGGAGTATCAGAAGGGATACTGACAGTAGAAGAAAACTGATATTATTACCTCTTTATAGATTGTTGTTGAAATTGCACCTGGAGTACTGTGCTAAGTTCTGGAGTCCTTACATCAGTATAACACTTTCACTGGGACAATAAGTAAGAAACCCTACACAAAAGTTTAATAGTCTTGATATCATTTTAGGATCAGAGTGCCTAGTAACTGACAAATGTTTAGTGACATCTCCTCTCAGTAATAGTGATCATTTTTCTGTCACATTTGAAATTGTTTCTAACTTGCAAAAAATAAAATGTATAACCAAAGTATATTCTTATAAACAGGCTGATTTGGACAAAATAAATATGAATTATCCAAAATAAAATGGCTAGATTTATTTTATCATCTCACACCAGAGAATATGTGGAATTGCTTAAAAACAAGATCATAGACATTGCCAACAAAAATATATATATATATATATATATATATATATATATACAATAATGGATGGGGAAGTGTGCTTAACGAGAATTTTTTTTTTTGTATTATGTGTTTATACCCTCCTCCCGTGCTTTGCTGCCCCCCACTCCTTCAGGCTCCACAAGTTCCCTTGACCCCACTGACCTTAGCCAGCCCTCCTCAGGTCCTCAGATCACAGCCAATCCCTGGGATATCCTGGCATATCCCTATCACCGGATGGGTCCCCCTCCTTTGAGGGGGAAGGGCACTGGGGACCGAGGGAAGACCCCAGCACACACTGCATTAGGGCCCGGGGATGCTGCTGAGGAACAGGAGGTCCTGGCCAGGCACTGGGGGCACTCTGGGAATGGAGAGCTGTCATCTAGGCAGGCAGAAAGCAGATTTTCTGCTTTTCATGTGGTGGGTGACGTCTGACATCAAGGCGTATGCCAACATCTATCACTGCCCCCCTTGAACACCATGATCTGGCTGTATGCTGTGCCCCCAGCCTCCGCCAGGAGTCAGCCTACGAGGGTATGTATTCCCTACCCACCCCCTGGAGAAGGAGAGCTGTCCCCAGATGCTCTATTCTTCTCCCCCCGTCCGGCTCTCCGGTAACCCGAGTCCATTCCCGAACCCGGGTCACCGGCATCACATGCATAAATCCACCCGCTGTGCCAATGGGCCAGCCATTTAATGAGAATTTAATGGTTGCATGAGGTGTGGGATGCTACATATACCCTGAGGGCAAAGCCCAAGGGGTTTATTAAAACATCCCACACTGAGGGCAACCATTAAATTTGATTTAAAAGCACACTTGCCCATCTTTTATTTGTTATAATTGCTGGTTAGAAAAGAATGGTATGAGTGAACTCCACTTTAATTATAACTCATAAATTTTTATTCAAAAATCACATAACACAAAAAAGAGAGCAACAGTTTTGTGGTGATCCCACTTCATCAGGCCACTGTGTTACTTATCTAGGTACTGTTGATTATTCAGTAACGTACTCAGGTCCTATTTGGAGTATGAATCTTTCTCTAATTTAAAGTTCTCTAGAGTTTTATAATGAGACTTCAGATCCAATCACGTGTCAACTGCAAGCCTCTCAGTGCTGATTTCAAAAAGAAGTCTCACAATATTCGGTCTGTAACTAGCGTTTCATTCGCTTCATTAAATCAGCATACCACGTGCCTGTTGCTGCCTTCATCCAAAGCAGCAACAGGCACGTGGTACGCCAATTTAATGAAGCAGTTGACACGCGATCACTAGAAAGGATATTTATCATAATTTTAATGCCTGTGACATTTCGCCTACGTGATAAACTTTAGCGCCGAGCTATGCGCTTTAGGTCGGAATAATTTACATGCCCTATATAATTAGTGAAGTCTCATTATAAAACTCTAGAGAACTTTAAATTAGAGAAAGATTCATACTCCAAATAGGACCTGAGTACTTTATTGAATAATCAACAGTACCTAGATAAGTAACACAGTAGCCTGATGAAGTGGGATCACCACGAAACTGTTGCCCTCTTTTTTGTGTTATGTGATTTTGAATAAAAATGTATGAGTTATAATTAAAGTGGAGTTCACCCATACCATTCTTTTCTGATTATCTTTTTGGTACTAATGGATGACCCAATTATAAATAGATTCTTTACACCTGGCAGCCTGGAATCTCCCCCTTTTTTCTAGACAAATTTATAATTGCTGGTTAGCAATTTTTTGCCACATTGATTTTTGTGGTGTTTTTTTACTCATGTAGGTAGACACACACACACACACACTCATTCTTTTTTAGCTGCTTTTAGTATTTTTTGTTTTTCGTTTACTTTGTTGGCCATTTGTAAATTGTGAATGCATTTGCCATCATGAGGCATGTTGGGTTGGAGCCATTCCCATTGGCAGTTGTCATGTGGTGCAGCTTCCAAATAGCAGGATCAACCAGATAGTGTTTTTGTTTACATTTTGAAGTGCATACAAAAGAAAAAAACTATGAGGACTGTTGGCAGAAATGCAGTTTTTTTTCCCTCTTTGGAGATGAGCACTCCTAGTCTGACAGCTACTCATTATGGAGGATACAGAGCTACCATGTTTCTAGAATTGATTAGTCCACCCAGCAGGAGCTCAACAGCCAATCAGGGAGTGGCTGTTTCTTAGTGACTTGGCACGTGCTTGCTGTTATAACCCATGGGTTATAATGGCAAATAGTAACTCAGTCAGCCTATGGGGAAAATTGCTTACCAATTATTATATACCAGTTATTAATACATTTTCTAACTCCCAACATAAATCAAAATGGATCAATAAAAAAACCATTACACTAATTAATAAAAAGGAAAAAACATTTGAAGAAATTTTAACAGAATAAATCCCATTTCACCTGGGAAAAATTTAAAAATGTTCAGAAAATGTGTAAGGTTGAAATCAGAAAAGCTAAACAGAACACAACACTTGACTTAGCTCAACATGCCCAAGCAAAGTGGGGAAATAAACAATATTTTAGTTATGTAAATTCATTAAAACCACATGTTTGTAAAGCAGGATCATGCTATACAACAATATTTTGATTAAGGAACAAACATATATGGCAGACTCTCTTAATTTACATTTTTTTCAGTATTCAACAATGATAGCAAGGTCTATAAACTGCCAGAAATTAATCATATCAATAATATCACTTTTAGTGAAGAAGAGATAAAAGCTAAACTTGATAAAATTAAAACTAGCACATCTCCAGGATCAGATGGAATTGCAGGAGATATGATAAAAATTATGAAAAAAATCCTGGTTGTCCATTAAAGCATCTGTCTGATAAAAGTATAGCAATGGGTGTGGCACCAAATGACTGGAAATGTGCAAATGTGGTGGCACCGTTTAAGAAAGGCAATAAAGAACTTATGGATAATTATAGACCAATCAGTCTAACTTCTATATTAGGGAAAGTACTAGAAGGATCATTAAAGATAAAATATCTGCATCCCTTGGTAATTTAGATTGCACCCAACATGACGTTACATCTGGACATTCTTGTACCACTAACGTTGCTAAGTTTTTATGAACCAGTTAGTACCTCCCTTGACAAAAACCTTTCTTATGATGTAGTATTCTTGGAGTTCAAGAAGGCTTTTGATTCTGTACCACATTGAGCAATTCTGGAAAAACTAAGCTTCCTGAATATTGATAATTATTATTTACAATGGATACCTAACTGGCTTAAAAATAGAAAACAAAGAGCACTCATTAAGAGTCAGTCATCAAAATGATGTCACATACAGAGTGACATACCTCAAGGGTCAGTACTTCACCTTTTGTTTTTCAGATTTTCATTTCAGACTTGTCCTCAAATATAAACAGCTAGTTGTCAAAATATGCAGATGATGGTAAATAAAGAAGACCATGTAATTCTGAAGAAGAGGCTAATATGCTTCAAAATGACTTAGAAAAACTAACTTCCTGGGCCAGCAACTGGAGTATAACATTTAACATAAATAAATGCAGTGTAATGCATTTTGGTAAACAGAACCCCCAGTATTATTATTATTTCAATGGACAACTCTTAAAGAAAACAAAAGTTGAGAAAGTCTTATCAATCAATCAATCAATATTTTATTTATATAAGGCACCCTGCCTATGCTCAGGGTGCCTTTATTGTGCAAGATAAAAACACACAATATTACAGTTTAAAACAAATAAAAACATAACAATGTGCACATTAATAAATTACTGAGAAAGCTTGGTTGAATAAATGGGTCTTCAGCAGTTTTTTAAAACCCTCTATGGCTGGCACTCACATATCTGGTGAGGTAGAGAATTCCACAGGGTAGGTGCCATAAAGGCAAATGATCTTCTTCCTGATGTTCTTAGGGATACCCTGGAGATCTCTAGCAATCCCTCACCAGAGGATCGGAGTGAACAGGTGGGGAAGTAATGACATAGGAGTTCTTTCAGGTAGTGGGGTCCCTGCTCCTGTAGGGCTTTATAGGTCAGCAACGTGACCTTGAAGGTAATCCACCACTATATAGGCAGCCAGTGCAATTCACACAGCACAGGTGTTATATGATTGGCTCTAGAAGTTCCAGTCAGCAACCTGGCTATCACGTTCCGCACTATCTGCAAGCGGCAGATGTCTACCCCTGGGAGCCCTAGGTAGAGAGTGTTACAGTAATCAAAATGACTGATGACAAAGGCATGGACTGAGGTAGGAAGCTCTTCGGGTGGGACCAGGTGCTTCACCTGGGCTATGTTCCTTAGATGGTAATAGGAAGATTTGACCACAGCTGAAACCAGCACCCTCAGGGTAAGGCCTCCATCAAATACCATGCCCAGGTTTAGCATCTGGCCTGAGGCAATAAGTGGGGTCCCCCCAAGATTTAATCCTGAGGGTTTTCTCACCCATGCCCTTGTTGTCCTATAACCAGGGTCCACCACTAATACCTCTGTTTTTCCTGAAGTCAGCCAAAGCCAGCTGGCACTCATCCAGCTCTGAATCTCCAGTATGCAGTTGTTAAATACCACAGCAGAGTTTAATTCCTGTTCAGGCACAAAAGACATGCACAGTTCAGAATCATCAGCATAGCAATGAAAACTCAACCCATACCATCTTATAATGTCCCCTAATGGAAGCATGTACACTGCCAATAGCATGGGGGACAGCACTGAGCCTTTTAGAACCCTGCAGAGTAGCTCATGAGGGGCTGAGAAATAAATCCCTGATACCACTCTCTCGTATCTACCCTCAAGGAAAGACCAAAACCAGCTGAGGACCGCTCCTTTCAGTCCACAGAAGAACCACAGGCTCTCAAGCAGCACCCCATGATCCACAGTGACAAATGCTGCTGAGAGATCAAGGAGAACCAAGATGGAATGGATTCTCTGACCTCTCACCATCAAAAGGTCATTAAGTACCCATACCAGGACTGTTTTGGTGCTATGCCTTTTTTTGAAGCCAGACTAGAGAAGGTCGTAGATATTGGGGTTAGTTAAATGGTCTTCCAGCTGCAAAGCAACCATCTTCTGAATAACTTTCCCTACAAAGGGTAAGTTCGAGATCAGTCTGTAGTTAGCTGGGCAATCAGAGTCAAGGGAGTTTTTTTTAAAAGGGGTTGTACTACTACCTCCTTCAAGGGATTGGGAAAGATCCCTCTCTCCAACGAAACCCTCACTATTCCAGCAAGTACCAGGCCGATAACATCTACACATCCCACTAGTAGGCATGTAGGGCCCGGATCCAAATTACAGTAGGTAGATCACAGAGTCTGGATGATTCTCACTATATCCACAACTACCGGCTGACTAAAGCTGGACCATGTCTGACGGGCATTAGTACCACCATGACTGATCAATGTAAGGCTCAATGGGAAGGTACTGGCTGATCTCATCCCTGATGGTGGACACCTTATCAGCAAAGAACTGTGCAAATTCCTCACACTGCTTTTGTGACATTGCTCGACCAGAGTGAAGACAGGCTGGATTGCATAGTCTGTCCACAGTCGGGAAGAGCTGGGCTGGCCTGTTCTTTGCCATAGTGATTTATCTGGACAGGAACTCTGCCTTCTTATGGGAAATTGCTGATTGATAGGTCTGATAATGATCCATCAATTTAAGTGTGTCCACCTCCAGGTGAGTTTTCTGCCAGGGCCATTCCAACCTTCACCCCTGCCTCTTCAACTCACAGATTTCCCCCATTAAACCAAGGAGCACCCTGGTGAGAGAGAAGAGGTGTGATCATATCTGAAAACCTCTCTTTTGACTCGCAAATTTCTGAGATCTTAGCTAAACCTAATAGGGTTTGGTGGTCTATAATACATTCTATAAAATCTAGGGATAAAGAGGTGATCCTTCCTCTATATTGAGCTTATGTTATGCCACTAATCAATTATGCATCACAGTTTTGGAACCCTTATAAAAAGAATTATATAATTAGGCTTGAAAAATTTCAAATGAAAATTGCAGAGCATTTCTCAAATATCTCTGAACTAAGTTATCAGGAGACACTCAGTATATTGGGCCTAATGCCACTGGAAACTAGAAGACTTCATGGGGACCTAATGATGGTATAGAATACTGTTCAAGATCAGCAATTAATGGCAAAAACTGGCCCGAGTTTTAAGCAAATAAAGTTTGATACCAGAGGTTATCCACTTCAGTTGGAGAGAAAAAGGTTTAGAGCTACTAAAAATCCTTTTTCTTTTCTAACAGAATTGTTAAACCCTAGAATAGGTTACCAACCAAAATTGTGATTTGTAAAACAAAGGAATCTTTCAACTGAAATTAGATAATTAAATATTTGATAACCAAAGCAGGTATGCTGACTGGAGGTTGACACCTGACCGCGATGATCAGCACATCGATAGATCTCGCCTGATATCGGCAGGTCACTGTGCTGGTCCCTGCAGACACTGGCAGTGCAGTTCCTGGTGTTGTGCCCCCTCCCTGAGACAACTCTGACCTGGAGCTGGAGATCTAGAGTCCGCGTGGTGTGGGGGATGGAGCCCCGCCAAAGGAAACACACAGACATCCCTGACAGTACAATGCCAACACTGCATTCTGTCTATCACTGTCAGGGATGTCGACATCAGTGCTGCGCAGTGCTATGGTGCATGATGGGAGCTTACAAGGGCTAGGACCTCTGTTCCCAAAATCTTCCATAGTGAACCATAGTGACAGATCAGTACAGACTACAGACAGTGCAATGAAGGGTTTTCAGGATAATTTAGGACTAGCAGAGCAGATCTGATGAGGATCAGCCCAAGGCACTGAACATGTTCTTACTGGAGGCTAGATGAGAGAGGATTAATATGATACAGACCTTCAAGTTCCCAAAAGGTACAAACAAGGTGAACTATGAAGAAGAATTTAGCATGAGAAACAGCTCAAGGACATAGGAGCATGAGTGAAAACTGACTGGAGGCAGGTTCAAGAGGTATAAGAGAAAGTTTTATTTTACAGAATGGGTGGTGGAACCATGGAACAACCTACCAGCTGAAGTCGTGGGCACCAAAATCATGCATGGTTTTAAGTACAGCTGGGATAGTGTGAAAGGTATATTGGTTTCTCAGGGATGTAGTAGTAGGGAAGGGAAAGGGGGTGAATACTAAAGGTCCGTACCCTGCATGGACATTAGGTCCTGGTGTTTGAAAGGGAACTACAGGCAGAGTGGATAGACCTTTGATCTTTTACTGCCATCATTGGTCCCTATTTTCAAAAGTTGTTTGCCATAGAAACAGGACAGGAGAAATCCTTTTGAAACTAGGTCCCATTGTCTATGTCTCTATATTTCTGTATCCTCTATATCTGCTCTTAAATTACTATACCTAAAGGTGGGTACCAGTCCAGTGGCATGGCAGCAGTGAGCTCTACCATCTGGGAGACCAGTATTTTGGTGTAAGCCTACAAATTCCACGCCATGAGCTGGCCCATTGATTCACTGACAGGGCTGCTGCTAGCAACTCCAATGACGCAAGTTTAGAAATGAGTATGGGTCTTTGGAGTCTTACTGGTGGAGGGAAGACTGATTGTCCCGGGGACAGCTATTCTCACTCTAGGTGGCTGTACTCTTCATCTGTCAGTGAGATTGCTACCAGGCAGAGGGCAGGTGGTATAGCCAGCACCATTACTGACAAAAAGGTAAAAACTTTATAAGTATTTGGACTGGAAAACATACTAGGATATGCATTGACATTTATGTAAGAAGTATATGCAAGAAATATGTAAGAACTGTGACATGAAAAATTCCTTCCTTTATGCAAGAAAAATTCCTTGCCAATATCATGATATGTAAGAAAAAGTATGTGTGGGGTTACTGCACTACAGTATTGGTTTTACCTCCTGATGTGGGGCTGGAATCTACAACCTTCTGGCTCTAGAGGAGTGTGTGCAGCCTACTAAAGCACTGACACTGTGCTACTCAAGTGTCTTGCAAGCAAGTATATACCTAGATATGCAAGCAATAATCTTGATAAATTCTTACATATTTCTTGCATTTTTAAAAAGAAATGTCTTCATTTTGCTCACAAAGTTTTTGATTTGAATGCATAAGATTAATCTTACAATTCTTAGAATGGTCTTTTCATCAGTATTAACGTAACCATAGGCAATAATACTGTACTCTACTTGTAGCATTGCACTCATTATCCTGAATAATAATGATGTACTGTAGCTATAGAGGCATATGAATTCAAGTGGGGAATAAGAAACAACTAAGCGATAGGGCATGACAGGGGGTGTGTGTTAATGAGTAATAATGTCACTCCTAAGGTGGGTTGAAGCACGAGGTGAAGCAAAGTGCTTCCACCACTCCAGAAGTGACATTATTACATAATAACACACACTCTGGAGTGCCTTATTGCTATTATACAATGGCTCATTTGTTAATTTAAAAAACATGAAAAAAAAAACATTTTATCTGTTTTTATTTCTTTGATATTTTTGTGGGTATAGGTACATCTTTAAAAGAAAATGTCCTGAATATTTATTTCACCACAAGGTGGAGCTGCTGCCAGCATGATGCTGCCTGCAGAGTTTACAACGTTTTTTCTTGTTTTCCTGCTCTGTGTTGTTTGACTGCCCTCTGCCCCTCCTGGCTGTTGAATTAAACCTAATAGAGGGGGGTGTTTGAGTGAACTTTGTTTTTTCATTTTAAATTGATTCCTATTTTCCTGCAGCTAACAAGTAGCTCGTTGAGAAGCCATTCACTGAGTGTACAGCGTGATCTAGTGTGTACATGGTGACTCATTATCAGCGCCAATGAAAACAGAGGACAATACACTAAAGAGGTGATTTCTTTATTGGCAACTGTTTGCTGAAAACAAAAAGATACAGTTTTTTGTTTGTTTTAGATACTGCCACTGCATGCAGGTTTTTGGAGAAATGGCCGATTGAGCTCATGCTCATACTGAAAGCCTTTAGTCATAGGCAGCAGCACTCCAGTGAAAAAAAATTCTGTTTTGAAGAAAAAAATATAGCTGCTTTTTGAATTACAGGAGAAAGGGACTAGGAGGAGAAGAATGTTGCTCTGTGAGGGCTTACCCACACTAAACAAAGAAAAAGAGAATGGATGGAATGTGTGTGAGTTGGGGGGCATAGCTCGTAGCTGAAGCGAGTTAAGGCAGCATTTACTTGTGGAGTGGAGCAGTGGAATGATTTGTCACTGTGTTAGGTGGTCACGAAGCCTACATGGGAGGTGTGAATCAAGCAGGGGAGGACTTTTTCCAGCCGGGCTGCTAACACCTTTGGAAGGATTTTGGTGTCTGCATTAATGAGCGAAATGGGCCTATAGCTTGCTGGAAGAGTAAGACATGATGGGAGTGGTGCAGTGCAGTGGCTGTGGAGCAGCAGTCTTCCAGGAGATGTTCTGGAGGATGTGGTGTTGTCCCATCTGACAGGCACCTCTCTGGGCTGAGGGAGGAGGTTGCTCATCTCCAGGCTGAGTTAGCCAGGATTTGTGGGACCTCCTCCTCCATCCAGGGATGACCAGGGCCACTGCCGTTGCCTCAGAGGTTGCCAAGAAAGAGGAGCGGTTGGACCACAGTGGGCTCAGGGAGGGTGAGAGTAGTGGAACAGAGGTGCATCCCTCCAGTTGTACCTCTCCACAATTCCTATGCCATTCTGGCAAAGTGTGGTTCCTCTATGGAGGCACCCACAGTGGAGACCAAGGAGGATGCTGGGAACCTCCACAAAGGAGACACACAGAAGGGTGGCATGGGACCCCACAGGGGAAGGAAACAACTCCTGGTGGGGGACTCCATTGTTAGGAAGGTAGAACTTGGGAAGGAAGGGGAGATGGAGGTAAGGTGCCTGCCTGGCACCATGGCTTGGAGGGACAGGGAGCGAATCCTCAGGATTGCCGGAGCAGCTGCACAGGGGAGGGAGCTGGATTCATTGTCCACCTAGGGACAAATGACCTGGCTAAGAAAGGGATTAGAGCAGTGCAGGAAGAGTTTGTGGAATTGGGGAGGGGCCTTAGACAAGTAGCACGCATGGTAACCTTCTTGGAGGTACTGCCTATCTATGGCGTAGGAGAGGCTAGGGTGTTCTGCACCATGGGATTCAATCAGTGGTTGAAAAACTGGTACAGAGCTCAGGGATTTGGCTTCATTGGGGATTGGGGGTCCACCTGGAGTGATGCAAGCCTATACTGGCATGATGGGCTGCATCTGTCCAGGAGGGGAACCAGGATCCTAGGTGATAGGTTTAAATGCTACATTGGCAAGTATTTAAAGTAGCCAAGGGGGGAGGCACTGGAAAGGAGCAAGGAAATCCTAGCCCCCCCCAAAAAAAATCACGGTAGTAAGTACGGTAAACACCTACATAGAGGTGGCAATAGGGAGAAGCGCAGCAGTAAATGGGGAAAGTGACAAAGGCAAGAAGGATAGGGATGGGGCAGAAAGGAGTAAGGCCATCAGGAAATGGAGGGTAATGAGTACCAATGCCCATAGTCTGGGCTACAAGCTTCCTGAGCTGGTGGCCTTGATGGAAGAGGGATGCCTGGATATCGTAGCAGACACAGAAACATGGTACACAGAGAACCATGACAGGGATGTTAACATACCAGGGTACATAACCTACAGGAGAGACAGGCAGGAGAGAAGAGGGGGAGGAGTAGATCTCTATGTAAAGGAAGGGATAAAAGCAACTGAACAAAAGAGTAAATAGGGAGGAGAGGAGGCACTGTGGGTCACCTTGGAGACTGGAAAGGGCACCACAATCTGCACAGGGGTTGTGTACAGACCCCCATGTCAGGGGGAGGGAATGGACAAGGATATGATGGAAGACATTCTTAGGATGGCAAAGAAAGGGGAGATACTGTTGATGGGTGACCTGAATAAGCCAGATGTTAACTGGAGCACATTTGCTGCAGCCACATCTAAGAGCAGGGCCATTCTCGGTACCCTACAGGTGGCAGGCCTCAGACAGCTAGTTTCAGAACCCGCTTGTGAGGGAGCAATCTTAGACCTTGTACTGTCAAATTGGGGCAGTGAGAGGATCTCAGATCTAGAAGTGGGTTGCCATCTGGGAACAAGTGACCATCAAACAGTGTGGTTCACGTTAAACTCAGCTACAGAGTCAAGCCATCCAAAAGTGAGGGTACTGGACTTCAGGAGGGCTGACTTTAGCAAGATGGGAGAGTGCCTCAGAAAAGCACTAGCAAACAGGTTAGAAGGAGGGGTGGAGCAACAATGGGGAATCATCAAAACTGCCATCACAGAGGCAAAAAGCCTATGTGTGAAGCAAATAAACAAATTAAAATGAAACAAAAAGCCACTATGTTTCTCAAAAGAGGTGTCTGGGAAAGTCAGGGAGAAAAAGATAGCAATCAGGAAGTATAAGGAAACACAGAAAGAGCAGGACAGAGAGCTATACCAGTTAAGGCAGAAGGAAGCAGGGAGGGAAGTCAGAATAGCAAAGGCCCAAACTGAGGAAAAGATAGCCAACTCGGTTAAGAAGGGGGATCAAACCTTTTATAGGTACATCAGAGATCGTAGAAAGACAAAGGGAGGGATAGTGAGGCTGAATAGAATGAATGGTGGGTGGGCAGAGGGGGACAGTGAAAAAGGAGAGAGACCGAACGAATATTTCTGCTCAGTATTCACAAAAGAGGAGGGGGAAGTGCCTAATCCAATTAACAGAAGCACTCTTGATAGGGGGGGTCGATCCCAGCCCTTTCACAGAAGAAAGGGTTCTGCAAGAACTCCTAAAACTGAAGGTAGACAAAGCAATGGGGCCTGATGGAATTCACCCCAGAATTCTAGATGAATTAAGGGGGAAACTAGTGAAACCACCGACTACTCTTTTTAATAAATCATGCGAGGATGGTGTGGTACCCGAGGACTGGAGGAAAGCGGATGTGATTCCCCTTCACAAAAGTGGGACCAAGACAGAGGCAGGAAACTACAGACCTATCAGTTTGACCTCTGTGGTAGGGAGAGTGATGGAGTCACTTCTGAAGGAAAGAATTGTTGAGTACCTTGAGGTCAGTTGGGCACAGAACCCAAGGCAGCATGGGTTCACAGCGGGAAGGTCATGTCAGATGAATCTAATAGATTTCTTTGACTGGGTGACCAAAGTAGTAGACCAGGGAGGGGCTGTGGACATGGCCTACCTAGACTTTAGCAAGGCATTTGACACAGTCCCACACAAAAGATTAATAGTCAAATTAACCAGCCTGGGAGTGGGTCCCAGGGTGGTAGCCTGGGTAAAACACTGGCTGGACAACAGGACACAGAAGGTAATTGTAAATGGAGTCCACTCTGAAGAAAGAGGGGTTACTAGTGGGGTACCTCAGGGTTCAATACTGGGTCCAGTCCTTTTTAATGTCTTTACAAGTGACATTGCAGAGGGACTGGAAGGAAAAGTATGCCTCTTTGCAGATGACACAAAAATCTGCAACAGTGTTGATACACAAGTAGGCATGGAAGGGATGAGAAGGGACTTGGCAAGGTTGGAGGAATGGTCAGAAGTATGGTAGCTAGGATTCAATGCAAAGAAGTGCAAAATAATGCACCTGGGAAACAAGAACCCAGGGGAAGATTACACAATGGGGGGGGGTAGTAACAACAACAAAAAAGGAAAGGGACTTGGGGGTAATCATATCAGATGACCTCAAGGTTAGTAAGCAATGTGAGAAGGCAGTAGAGAGGGCTGGGGGGGATTCTGGGATGCATAGGGAGAGGCATCACCAGCAGAAAACAGGAAGTTGTTATGCCTCTGTACTGACAGTTGGTGAGACCCCATCTAGAATACTGTGTCCAGTTCTGGAGACCCCATTTCCACAAGGACATAGACAGGATAGAGGCAGTCCAGAGGAGGGCAACTAAAATGGTGCAGGGTCTGCAAGAGAAGCCGTATGAGGAGAGACTAAAAGAGCTTAACATGTATACCCTTGAGGAAAGAAGGAGGAGGAATGATAGAAACTTTTAAGTACCTCAGTGGAATCAACAAAGTCCAAGAGGGTAGCATCTTTCAGAAAAAGAGACATGCAAGAACAAGGGGACACAATTTAAAGATAGAGGGGGTGGTTCCGGGGCAATGTGAGGAAGTATTTTTTCACAGAGAGGGTAGTGGATGCATGGAACAGCCTTCCTGAGGAGGTTGTGGGGTCTAAAACTGTGGGAGAATTCAAGAATGCATGGGACAAACATAAGGCAGTTCTAGTGGGGGGGGGTAGGAAGAAATAGGCTGTTGGTTAACTAGGATCTGCGGCCTATCCTGTAGGCAGGAAATGGGCAGACTATGTGGGCCATGCGGTCCTTATCTGCCGTCAAAGTCTATGTTTCTATGTTTCTATGTTTCTATGATCTTTCCCCTCCCTCGGTAGGACTGTGATAATCACCTCTGTAAGGGTGGCAGGGAGTACCTCCTTTCATAGGGCCTCTTGTAGCATGTCCCTCATGGGATGGGATATGGTCTCTTGTATTACCTTGTAAAAGCCAATTGAGCAGCCATCTCCCTCCAGGGCTTTCCTAGAAGCCATCTTATTCATTGCCTCCCTGATTTCATGCAACTCTATAGGCCCCTCCAACTGTTCTCTCTGGGCATTTGTAAGCTTGGGAAGCTTCGTGCCTTCCATAAATTTGTCAAATTTGGTCTTGTCCCAAGTATTACGAGAGCTGTACAGGGAATTATAGAAGGATAGCATGATTTGGTTTACGGCTTCAGGTTTACTGTGTTTTCCCCCCTGTTGTTTTGCAGTTGGGCTATATACCTGTTGGCCTGTTGCTTTTTTTAGTCTGTATGCTAGCACTTTCCCAGCTTTATCCCCTTCAGCCCAATATTTATGTCTCAGTTGTAAGTTCTAAAGTTCTGCCTTTGGCGAAGCTAACATATTCAGTTTCATTCTCAGGGCCAGGAGGTCATGCAACAACTCTGGGTTGTAAAGTCTTTTGGGGTATCTCTTATACAGATCTTCCTTCTCGGCCTGTGTCTTTTCCAACTCCCTGGTCTCTTTTTCTCTCTGTTTCTTGCAGTGGGAGGCATAACTTATAATACAGCCTCTCATCGTGGCTTTGAAAGCCTCCCAAATGGCTGCCGCTGAGGCAGACCCCTGTGGATTGTCAGAGAAATAATTTTTTACCTCCCCCTTAGGCCATTCCTTAGAGCCTGCCTCCTGTAACAGTAGGGGATCCATCCTCTAACTAACTGACCTAGAGCAGGGGGTGGAAGGCCCCAGGGAGAGTGTCAGTGGGGCTTGGTCTGACATATACAGGGGGGCTATTGTGACATCCAGGATCTTGCTCATAATGTTTGGGGATGTGAACCAATAGTCAATCCTACTGGCAACTTGTTTGGCTTCGGAGAAATATGTGTAGTCCCTCCCGTCTGGTTAGGCTATCCTCCAAATGTCCTGCAATTTGTGCGGAGAGCAGGTCCTTTAAAGCCTTGATGGATCAGGTGTGTATATCAGGCTTATAATTCAACCTGTCCATAAGGAAGTCCATTTTCAGGTTGAAGTCCTGTCCTAGCATGATGTCCACCTCCCCCGTTGCCATCTCCATTAGTTCTTGTGACAATTTATGAAAGATCTCTGGGGAGTCCTTATTCGGAGCATATAGATTTGCTAATAACACACCTCCTGTGGGGGTATTAACCCTTGCTAAAACCCATCTCCCTTCCTTGTCCGCTCTTTGCTCCCAAACCTCGAATTTTAGGTTTTTGTTGCATAATATAGATACCCCACCTCTGGTCTTGCTGGCTGCACTATGGACCTCCCAACCCACCCATTCCCACATCAGTTTTTGAGCTTTAGTATGATTCAGTTTAGTTTCCTGCAGGAAGGCTATTTGGGATCTCAGGGATTTTAGTCCGGCTAAGACTTTCTTTCTTTTAATAGGTAAGTTCAGACCCCTCACATTCCAGGAGGTGGCCATCACCATATCTTTACCTGCCATAATACAGTTTTACCAATAGCTCCTGAGGCCATAGCCAGAGCAAAAATAAACACTGTGTCATGTGTGCAGGAAACCTGTCCCTAGAATCTACACCCAAAAACCCAATCAGTCTGCCCCCCAACCCCCATCTCCCAACCCCACGTGGTCCACTATTTTTATTTATTTATTTTATTTAGTTTTTGTTGACCAGGTAAGTGCACTAGACAAATCCTGCCTATTTTCAGGCATGACCCGGGGAAGGGGAAACAGATGAATGCCAACTGACCTTGAACCAGATTAAGCTGATTAACCATACCGTAAGCTGATATTCTAACCTCTTTAACTCCTTTTCCTACCTCCCAATACCTTGTCACCCGTACCATACCTTTGCCTAAGATGGTCTCCCTAAGCAACCCAGCCACTAATGATCTAAGCAGTCCATGGTCAGAAGAACCTCTCCAGGGTAGAGTTTGGTACCTTACCAGAAACCGTCAACCTGCCCTCCATCTGAGACAGTAACAAACACATTTATTTAATATCGAACAGGACCTTGTGATCCCCTACTTAATTTGCTAATGCAGGAACATTCAATTTGTTTAGCAACATTTATTAAGCCAAATTAATTCCCATGTAATGAGAAAACCTATAACAGGATAAAACAATGGATACTTCGAGGTAGAAACAGTCCCCATTAAAAACATATTGGGGATGCTCTTCATATCGCAAAATAATCCCTCTCGCTATTCCCTACTTTCCCAGCTGTAGATAATAGCTAAGAAGAAGCCTTCTGGTCAGGAATTGCAGAGATACCCTACTGACTACCTCATTCCTTGCCTGGGGGGCTAGACAAGCTGCAAAATCCAATTAATTATTGAAACAATAATGGCAGGCCTCTGAGGTGCATGCAAGTAAGGTGCAGTCCCCAGCACGTGCCACCACATGTTGAAACAATGTGAAGGCTGCCGAGCCTGAGATAGTGATAGCACCAGAAAGCAACCCCACCTAGGCAAGGAGGGTGAAGACCTGTAACAAGAACATGCTAGGCGGGGAACAACAATAATGAGTGTGTTCAAACTTTTACTATTAATAACCAGCTATTGTAGGATGACAAATCCACCACAGATTGCAGCTGGCATCTCGGTAGAGAAAAGCCTGGCATGCCCAAGGAAGAGCTTCTGAGCTGTGTCATGCTGTGGTGAACTGAGCCCATTAGAGCACCCTATTGCCAGTGAATCTCAAGCGGTGTAAGGCCATGTCCCTGGAGGAGAGGAATATATCCCACCCCCCCCCACCATGGCTGCTAGGTAGCCTGAAGCCTGAGCAGGGGTTAGGAACAGCCAAGCCTAACCATTCAAAGTGGTGGCTGTTGTTTGACCTACAGCTTCCCTACACATTCAGCCCAGTCCTTGCAAAGCAGGGCCTAGTTTGAGAGCAAGATCTGATCCATGAGATCTTCAGGCATCGGACTTTCAAGGTCCCCCATTAGATCCAGGGCTGTTGGCACAAGATCTGTCAAGGTTTGCAACTTATGGTGCTTTTAATTGGAGTGTCCCTTCCAGGCTTTCTTGAACAACCCCTCTGGACTTTCTACCATTCCTCTCCTGGCTTGGCTTCCTTCTGCACATTGCCAGACATTAGTTCCATGGGTGAAGGGGAGACCTCCCTGTTGTGCCATGCGGTGCCACGCAACGGTTGTAGGGGTTGATTCTGACTTCAGCCCCATGACTGTATGGCTAGCAGAAATTGCTCCACCTCCCCAGGGTTATTGAACATATGAAAAGCCCTATTGTACTGAACTCTTAACAGAGCCAGGTACCTTAGCGAAGTGGCAATGCCCATTTTGTTGAGCTGTTGTTTCACTCCTGTGTAAGCTCTTCTCCACCTTGCAAACTCCTGTGAGTAATCCTGGTAGAGCTGAATTGAGCATCCCTGCCATGTCACTGTTTTTAGTTCTCTGGTCAGTTGGAGATAATGCTCCTTCACCGGGTATCTTAGAAATGTGCACATTATGGGGCAAGGGCGCTCACCTTGTTTAGGTTTGGGGGCAAACGAGCAATGGGCAAGCTCGAGTTCTGGGGGCGCCTCGTGCTCCAATTTTAGCATCGCTGGTAATGTGTCTTCAAGAAAGGAAATCATGTCCTTGCCCTCTATGCCTTCTGAATTGCCAACACATCTGATGTTCTGCCTCCGAGATCTATTTTCCACGTCGTCCACTTTGGATAATAAGAATTGGATCTGCTCATGGTGCTCTCTCAGGTATCCACTATGCTGGGACAGTTGCTCAGCCTGCTGCTTTGTTTCTTTTTAGGAGCCCTCCACTTGAAGAGCTAACAGCCGCAAGTCCTCATTTATTTTTGAGGATGACAGTTTTAATTCAGCAGTATCTTGCAGGACTTTGCTCACCATCGCTGTCATGTTAGCAATATCTTGAGCCATGCTGTTGGAGGAGCTTGATGCGGCCATTGCCCCCTCTGCCTTCTCCCGAGTACTGCCCATCTCTTGCGCTTCAGGGTGGGTGCTGTGAAGACTAGGTGGCATTGCAATTGTGGTCTAGAACATGGGCATCACACGGAGATGCCAGATGCTCTTAACATGATGCAGGATCACGATACCGTGGCCGATTTTTATGGGAAGCAGCTTGTTTTAAAGCTCCAACATTCCAGTAAACTGCGCTTACTTCGCTTGAGCAGAAGTAATGGCTAGACCCACTGGATGGGCTCTTAGGGGTTCACAGGGTCTCTCTGGTGGGATTTAGTGTGCCACCATGTTGGCTGCCAGGCTCCACCCCAGAAAATGGGCACTGTGAAAAAAAGTGTTCAATAAAAAATGTTTTTACAAAATTAGTTTAAAATGAATTTTGTAATAAAATAGTTCCTTTGCTTGTATTACAATGATGTTCCTTTACTGATTAACTGGTTCTTATGGTTTACCACACACACACACACACACACACACACACACACAGACTGTGATGCTTTTTTTGGGAGGTATCATCTTGACATCAGTTCGTGCCCCCCATGGATCTCATTTATGCAGGCAAGCTAGAGTGCTGCTGATCATCTGACCACACACACACACACACACACACACACACACACACACACACACTACTAACAAAAGAGCATTGTCACTATCAGGAGACTCATTTTAGCTTTCATCGTATTTTATTTTTCACACTGCAGGCTTGACAGTGGGCGGCTATGTGAAAGAGGGGTGCACAAGACATCAAACGGCTTGAAAGACTTGCATGGCATCACATTTTATGGATGTGTTGGAAGTTTATAGCAGGAAGAGAATAACAATCAGCACTAGTGAAAGTTGAAGATATCGGCAGGAGAATGGAGCAGGAGAGATGCCGGCAGTGCTGCACTGGTATACCGGTTTCGAAATTTTTTTTTTTTGTGAACAAGTGAATCCAGAGGATATTTTGAAGTAGCAGGCAGGGGGAGGGAGGAGTGGAGAATGAAGGAGAACTGCGATTGAGTAGGTGGCTTTGAAGAGGGGTGAGCAGTTAGGAGCATACATTAGAGAAGCTGCAATGATGGTACATTAGACAAAAATAAATAACTGTTCTGCCAGTGCTGTGTAGCTGAAAGTCATTTGTGAATACCTGTTTGTGTGTGTTTGTGACAGAACCCACACTCTGTCTCGCTATGTGGTAAAAAAACATGGCAGCAGTTTGAAATTTCGTGCCCAGTGCGTCAGCCTATGAAGTAGGTGAAGTACAAGCCAGGTCGCTCCTGTAAAAAAGCTTTCAGCTTAGTGTGCTATACCTGGTTAAACAACTAAATAAAAAAATTAAAAAAGTAGTAGGCTGGGTACAAGGATACTTGACTGGGCATGTGGCACGTTTGGGATATGACTTTTTATTTGGTGGGCATCTATTGAAAGTTAATGTACCCCTGTCAAATGGGTACCAACCAATCAGATACTTCCAAATAAAAAGCCAATTTTCTAACATGAAAAAACATCACTGTTTCAGGCACCCACTGACCAATCAGTGAAGAGGAATTTTTCTTGCCATTGTATAATGATAGATAAACTATAAGGGGTTAAAATCCTGTTTTCATTCAAATCTCCTCAGCAATGACAGGAAGGAGAAATCTAATAAAGACTTATGAAATATTACCTGAACTGTATGTAAATAAACATTTTGGAAAAGTTTTTTTCTGATATAAATGCAGTTTTTTACAGCTCAGATTGTACCTATAGATTTATATCAGCATTATGAAGATATGCATTCTTACAGTAGCTGTATGTATACAGAGCACAGCGATGTTTCATTGCAAATCTTACAAGGTGACATTCATCCTTAAACATTACATTTTATACGTGCGTGTTTCTTACCTAGTGTAAGCACAGGATTCTTTTCATGTGCTGCTCTTACGCATATGAACACATTTCTACAGATAGTGCAAATAGAAAATCCTGTACTTACACCAGTCAAGAAATGTAAATTATTTTGCACCACACTATATTTTAAATATGCAGATTTCTTGATTAGTGTTAAAACTTATCTTGTGATCTTGCAAAAACCCTGTGCTTACATAGAATAAACGTGCACTTATTCATACAAGAACAAATTCTTGCAGCCATATAAAGAACTTACAGTAATGTTGACACTAAGTACATTTCCTTATGTTATTCTTACAAATCATGCAAAATCAAAAACATTACATTTTTTTCAGTAAGGGCTGGCCCGTCAGAAGGGGAAGGGCTGCTATCACGTCAGCATCCATGTAAGCCATCGTACACATTAGTGTCTTTGCATGCTGGTACCCATGCAGAAAAAAATTATGGAAAATGCCCTGAACCTATCCTGTTACAACCAACAGGCATGTCATGACCAACATGGCAGACCACTCACAACAATGTGTGGTCCTGGGTAAGTGTTCGACAACCGGTGTCTGCATGAGTCAGGGATGGGGCTGAGGAGCACTGCTGGGCCAGGAGACAAAGGAGCAAAAACACACAGTGAAAAAAAAAAACACTCCCACTCTGAGGTTAGCCAGAGGCTACAGGCATCACTTAAGCATGGCACTTTACTCCCGGGGAGGGAGGGAGGGTATAGGATACTAGACAATTGCATGCCCTCTGCTAGCTTATTGGCATTGATGTCAGTTATGAATGCAGCATTTTGCCTGCCCTCCAAACCAGAAGAAGGCCTTTGTGGCATCAGTAATGTTTTGGGGGGAACAAGGGAGTTTTGGGACTGGGAGTTATTGGCAGTAAAAAAATAAATCAATAAAAAATAGCATATCCTGATTTTGTTTGTAGTATTAGTCTAATAGTGTCATGCAGCCGTGTACCTTTGCTTGTCCCTGACCAGCTAAATATACATCTGTAAATCATGGTGAGGAATCTGAGTGTGCAGGTTTAAGAAGACATTGTCTTCAGTAGTTTACTCAGTCTGCAAACTATTGTAAGGGCTCAGATGGGACTTTGGACCAATTATATTGGACAATAACAAGTACCTCATGCTGTGGAAGGATGACACCTGAGGGCACACCTAAAGCACTGGAAGGGGAGCCATCAAGATGGTTGCATGCATCATATACAGCAGACAGATCAGAATTCATCTTGTGGAGATAGAAAGGACAGAAATTAGTTCTGTAAATAAAAACAGTGTTAACCCACAACTTAGTTTCCAAAAAAAATGGAGGTTTCTACACTGATGCGTGGCAGCTGATTTCCAAAGTCAATATTAGCTCTTGATTTTTCAAAAACTCCTGTAGCTCATCTGAGATGCATACATACTTCTCATTTCAAGGGGTCACTTTTCTAACACTTGTGGTCAATGTTAGTTTCAAGGTACAATGACACAAAAATTGGGCCTTCTAATTTTTGTGCATAGCTAATCATTTTTTATGTTAAGAACTAATATAAAGTAAGCAATGGAGTTCATATTGTTTTGGCAGGATAAATAATTCGTATGGTTAACTCATTTTATCAGACTACAAGTAAGAAGGCACTTCATGGAAAGATTATAAGAGCGACTCTGTACTTCAGCATGTACTTTCATAAACATGTCAGTTATTCCAATTCACTAGATAACACATTTTATGAATTTTCTACTTTCCTCTCAGGGTTTATAACACATCTTAGTATCCTACCCGGAAAGTTAGTATAGAAGGCATTTGACTGTCATCAGTTGGCATCATAGTGCCTTTGTTTATGACATCATAGAGCTTAGCATGATGAGACCAGGTGGGACAGGCAAATGCTTTTTTATAATGACCCAATAATAACTTAAGTTCAACATTAGCTGAAATACTGAATAGATGAATAATATCAGAAAAAAAAGAAAAATCTCGAAAATGCTGAAGATAAGCTCATATGTTGTAATTAAGATAACTTCAAGTCTTTATTTCAGCAGTTTTTTGTCTTTTAAATTGCAAATGGAATCTACATTACAAAACATTTTGGTTCTGAAGCAGACCACTTTGACAGTTGTGCATGGGGGTTATTAGATGTCTGGGAAGAGATATTCATAGATACATACATAACATTTACCAGCAGATAAGGATCACCAGGCTCATCCAGTCTGCCCATTTTTCCTAACTTTTACTTACTCTGATTGTAGATGATCTGCGGCTTTCCTTCTCTTCCCTCTCACTAGGACTCCCTTGTATTTGTCCCATGCATTTTTGAATTCCTCCTCTATTTTTGCCCCACCACTCCTGCAGGGAGGCTGTTCCAAGCATCTGCCACTCTTTCTGTAAAGAAGTACTTTCTCACAAACTTCATATCATCATGTCCCCTAGTTCTCTATTTTTGCAAGATGCTACCCCCATACCGTATTTATTCCCTTAAGCTATTTGAATGCCCCTATCATGTCTCTCCCCCATCTCCAGAGAATACATATTTTGGTTTTTCAGCCTCTCCTCATAAGACTTCCGGTGCAGCCCCTACGCAATTTTTGTAGAGCAAATTGTTGTGGGTGAGACCACACCAAGGGCTAGCTGTGCCTCTGTCAACAAAATGTGAATCAAGCAAAGAGAGAGAGAGAGAGAGAGATCGGCACTCAGCTAAAGGCCAAGAGTGCTTGAATTGCTAACTCTGTCTCTGTTTAAATGCCTGTAGCAAGCAAGACACTGCGCTACTATAGTACTCCAAACAGTGCAATCTTTTATCGAACAAAAATAAGTGGTACTCACACAGTGCGGTTGAGGTAAAATCAGATTAATCCAATCAGATAAATCCAAGTAAGTACAGGCATAAAACCATGCAACCTCCAACCAGGAACTTATTGATCATTCCTTTGACAAAACATATCATGTGCGAAATGCGTCAGATGACTTGGAACCTTCAGTAACTTCCTGGTTGGAGGAAGCGTGGTTTTATGCCTGTATTAACTTGGATTTAACTGATTTATCAAGCGCTCCTGTCCTTTAGCTGGTACCGGTCTCTCACCATTTTTGTAGCCCTTCCCTGAACTGCCTCCACACTGTTTGTATCCTTTCTGAGATGCGACGCTTAAAACTGGATACTGTACTCTAGATGAGTCCTTGCCAATGATCTGTATAGTGGCATCACCACCTCCCTTTTTAGGGTTGTGGGCAGAGTCTACAGCCATTTTGGGATCAATCGTACCTTACAAAAATGACCAGTCATGGAACCTTCCATTGGACTTTTGGAAGTATCCTTCCAAAAGTCCAATGGAGCTTGAAACCCTCAGACATGATCGGCTGCTACAGAATAACAGCTACACTATTTCGGCTGTTACTTCCGCATTCTGGTCAAGAACTGCGCATGCATGTGTCACGTGTATGTGCAGTTCCACTGGCATCATTATGTTGTGAATGGCAAATTGCCATTTGCCACAACTATGTATGCTTGCGTGCCATGCATGTGCAGATGTGTCACCGCTGACAGCACCAGCAGCAAAGAAAATCCTCTAGCACCCCCTCCGACTGCTGCTGTCCTCCCTGCTCCCTCCATTCCCATCAACCCACAGACATCGAGGTTCCCAATCCCTGTGCCTGCATTATGTAGCCCCCCCAACTTATGTGGCACACTGGGAGCCCACCCCAGTGTGCCCAAATGGTATTTATTTCCCGTGCGCCAACATTGGGGTGCCCACTCCCCATGTTGGCATTATGTGTCCCCCAACTCATGTGGCACACTGCGAGCCCACCCCAGTATGCCCAAATGTATGTTTTTTTTTCTCCCCCCCTGCCGACATCTGGGTGCCCAATCCCTGTGACAGCATCATGTACTCACCCACCCCCAACTCTTGTGACACACTGGGAGCCCACCCCAGTGTGCCCAAATGTATGTTTTTTGTTTCCCTGTAAGTAGAGAAAACCATCCCCGATGTGTTTTTTTACCTGTAAAAAAGAAAACAGTCCCTTGTCATTGCCCCAGTCCCCCCTTCCCCATCCCCACCTTCCCACTAAGCACCCACCTGACCGCACTCCCCTGCACCCCATACATACTTCTGGAGGTCAGCACTGTCACCTTCTCTGGACTGGGACAGGTCTGCACTCTTCAAAGCCAAACCTCAAACTGAAGAATCAAAGGTAAGCATGCTGTAATGGCATTCACTGGGGTGTTCAACTTAACTTGATAAATCAGCCATTTTACAGAATTTTAGCCCACAATTTTCAACATGGGTTTCTTGGGACCCCACCTCATGAACACTGTCACTGTCATTTTATTACTCTGTTCCAAAAGGCGATTTCTTGGTCTCTGCACAGAATCACCTTTCGGGACCGATTAGCAAAATTACGGTACCATATTCATGAGGTGAGATCACTTCCATATTAGATTTGGTGTAATATATTACAAGTTAATGCGTTGCGCAGTTTCTATGCACACCCTAACTTTGCCAATTTTTTATATTTTCATTCCACATTTTTAACATTGCAATTTTTGCACACCTTCTTTTTAACAGTACAGCTGTCATTTTCCACATCCTACCTGAAACTTGTTTTCACATCAGTGGCACAGAATGGCATGGTCAGTCTGTGAAATCACCTTTAGGAAAAAGTGAACAAAATGACACTGGCACTCCTCATGAAGAGGGGGTCCCAAAAAAAATGTTGAAAATTTGGTGCAACACTTCCAAAAAAATTTATACCCGGGCATTCAATCATTTCTATGCACATGTGTAACTTTTGTCATTTGGCAGCTTGTCACAACCCTAGCAGCTCTGACCAGAGTTTGTTCTCCTGGTGATGCCTCTCCCTATGCAACCCAACATCCTGCTAGCCCTTCTAGGCACCTTTTCACACTGTCCAGCCACTTTCAGGTCCTCAGATATAATCTCCCCTAGATCCCTATCCTGTCTGGTGGCCATCAGTACCTCACCCATTGAATACTCCTTCCTCGAGTTCCCATGTCCTAAGTGCATAATTTGGCATTATTTTGCATTGACTCCCAGCTGCTATACAGTACATTTGACCATTCCCCCATCTTGATGAGGCCCCTTCTCATTCTTTCTACCCCCCTCCAGTGTGTCAACTATATTATAGATCTTTGTGTCATCTGCAAAGAGGCACACCTTCCACTCCAGACCCTCCCCAATGTTGCTTATGAAGACATTGAACAGGACTGGGCCTAGCACTAATCCCAGAGGCACCCTACTAGTCACCTCCCTCTTTTTGGACTGAACTCCATTCACTACCATCCTTTGTGTCCTATAGCTCAACCAATTTCTATCCCAGTTTATCACCTTGGATCTGACTCCCAGGCTGCTAATTCTGTTTATTAGTCTTTTATGTGGGAAAGTATCGAAGGCCTTGCTAAAATCCAGGTAGGCCACATCTACTGCCTCTCCCTGATCTATCTCCCTTGTCACTCAGTTGAAGAAATCTATCAGGTTTGTTTGGCAAGACTGGCCTGCCATTAAACCATGCTGTCTCCGATCCTGCTGTCCACTTGATTCAAGGTATGTCACAATCTTTTCCTTGCGTAATGATTCCATTAAATTCCCTACCACTGACGTTTTGTTGACTAGCCTATAGTTACCAGCCTCCTTTCTACTGCTGCTCTTATGAAGAGGGACTACCTTTGCATCTTCCAATCTGTCGGGACCACACCTGTTTGTAATGACTTGTTGAACGGGGCTGTCAGCAGTGCTGCTAGCTCCTTTCTAAGTTCCTTTAGAATTCTGGGATGAATTCTGTCTGGCCCCATTGCCTTACCTACTTTCAGTTTTTCTGGTTCCTTTAGAAATCCTGCTACTTAAAATGGACTGAGATCTACAACCCACCCCTTGGTACTTGGCCCCTCCCCTTCCCTTTCTACCGTGAACACTGAACAAAAATATTTGTTCAGGATTTCTGCTTTTTCCTGGTCCCCTTCTGCTGCCCCCTTCTATTTTTAGTCTCACAATCCCCTCCTCAGTTTTTTTTTTCTTTTCTCTAATGTATCTAAAAAAGGTTTTGCCACATTTCTTTATTGCCCTGGCTATTTTTTCCTCTGTCTGTGATTTGGCTTTCTGACTGCTTTCCCCACCTCCTTTCACTTTTCTAGATACATTTTTCTGTCTCCCTCCCTTTGCATTTCTTTTTATCTTCTGAATGCTAACCTTTTTTCCCTCACCCTCCCTGCCACCTCCTTTAAGAATCGGAATTAACTTGTCTTCCTCTCTGTTTTACTTAGTTGCCTAATACAAAGACTCGTGACTTCCATTATGGCTCCCTTAAGATGTGCTCATTGATCCTTAACATCCCCCTTTCCCACTCTACCCCCTAGGGCTTTCTTTAGACATACCTCAAGTTTTTCAAAATCTACCCTCCTGAAATGCAGGACCCTTGCCTTTGTGTGGCTGGATTCCTCCACTGTCCTTACACTAAACCACAGCATACGGTGATTGATGGAACCCAGGTAACTCCTCACTTCCACATCCATCACTCTTTCCTGGTTGGTAAGCACCAGATCCAATATTGCCCCTCACGGGTGTGTTCTACACTAACTGTCTGAGTCCCACCCTCTGAAGAGCTTCCAGGATGGCTCTGCTCCTTGCTGTGGCTGCGGTGTTGGTACTCCAGTTTACATCTGCCAAATTGAAGTCTCCCTTCAGCTGCACCACCCCTTTTGCTGCCATTCTGTGGATGATTTCCAGTAGCGTATTGTCTAACTCCTTCCCCCTCTGCCATAGATCTGTAGATCATGCCTGCTTGAATGGCAGTACCATTCCTTGTTTCCAGTGTGACCCACAGTGCCCCAGCTTCCTCCCTTATGCCCTGTACTTCTGTTACTTTTATTTCCTCTCTAATGTAGATAGCCACTCCTCCTCTTTTCTTTCCTACTCTTTTTGTTTGGAATAAAGCATACCCTGGCATGGCCATGTCCCAGTCTTGGTTTCCTGTGTACCATGTACTGATGACTATGACAATGTACAGGTCTGCCTCTGACGTCAGCACCAATAGGGTCTGGGAATTTATTTGCCAGGCTGCAAGTATTTGTGCACATAGGTTTCATAAATATTAAATACTCAGGAAAATTTGTAGAGTTCTTCCATGGGACAGAGTTTTTCCTGTTATTGCTGTGCTGATGTCCATGCCTGAGGTGGTAAGGGATCTGTCCCTGTGTTGAACAACGCTGTTGATGGTCTGACTCACCCATAACACAGCCAGATCAAACTTGCATGTAACAGCTACCACAATAGAATAAAATAGCATCAGTGAAAAATCAACAAGATTGGAGTATGCTTTAATTACATCATAGGAGTTAACAAACCATTTTATAGCTGTTACCAGTGTATATAACCCATTGAACAATAATGTCAGGAAGACAAAGCACCACAGTGGCCTCAGTTTAAAACCACATAATACATTGATAAATTACTTTTGAAAGCTGTGTTGTTATCTAACATGAGTTAATGGATATGTTCTTATATATTGTTGTAACTGTTTACCCTTGGGTCACACACAAGGCTTTTCAGAAGATAGGAAATAAATCCAGCGTCTGGTACCATGTAAAATCATACTTCCATTTATGAAGCATGTGAATTTTGACATAGTCCATTAATCAGAAACTCCTTCAGGCAGTGAAAGAGCTTTAATTAAATGCTTAGTGTGAAACAGCATGCATTAAACTTTCTGAATCGAAGGGTCTTCTGTATTTTTTCATAGCAGTAGCAGAACACAATGATTCAGTCACGCTAATGTTAAAGATGCTGCAGTAGTTTCCTCAGGCCTTTAATATTTATGAAAACCATTTTGTGCAGCTCATGATTGTTCACTTATGGACAATAATTGAGTTTGAGTGGAATCTACAGCAACTAGCAAAGGGCTTACTGCCTTTTTTATGTATTGTAAGAATATTTTGATTCTTCTACTGGCAAAGGAGAAATTTCCTCTCTTGACTACAAGAATGTGAGGCTAATTGGAGCAATTTATCAGAGAAATAATGAAAAAAAATCACAGTAAAATAATTTAAATTATACTGTGTAGAGAGAATTGCTTAGCTGAGCTGTAACCGTTTTTACGCTGTGCTCTGTATCTTGTAGTTATATGGCCTGCCACAGTGGTACAGTACAGTAGGGTAGGTCAGCTTCATGCTAAGGGACATGAATTGATTCAGTGACAGTGGTGATATTCAGCTACTGTATGTGTTCTCCTGTTTTACTGTTCAGTGCTCAGGCTACAATAGAACATTGCATTGCTACGGTCTTAGGTATATCTGTCAAAAAGTAATATGCAGGGGACTTATGTCTCTACCCCTCATTGGAAATGCCCCCATGAGGCAGATTCTGTGACAGTCTCCTGTTTTTTTTTTAAATATGTCTTCCTAAAGTCCAGGATCATTGTTCTTGTGTGGTTTGCTTCTGCTCCTTTCTATATAGGCTAGTAGTATAGCCTAGAGGTTAGAGTAGCAAGCTGTGAATGAGCTTGATACATACAGCAGACTGGGTTTGAGTCCCACAATCTCCACTTGCATACTGTATGACTCTAACAAGGTCACTTAACCTCCCAGTGCTCTCAGCTCTCAGGTCACCCCTGAAAACAGGCACTTGTGTGTAGTGGGTCTCACCTGGTTACCAAAGTCGAAAATAAAAAACAAATAAAATATGTTAAATCACACTGTATGGTGATCACTGGTATCAAGGGGACTAAGAACCAACTCCACTTAACCCACCTCCTCCATTTTTACTTCACCATTCACTATCTCCTTTGCTTCTTTATTATTGCTTACCTGGTTTATAGTATATCCCCCTTTTCCTCTCCCTTGTCCCAACCTCTGTTTATTTGCATCCATGCATTAGAGGGGTTTCCTCCATTTTGGCCTTCCCTCCTTAATGTTCCAACATTGGGGAATTGTTGCCTACTATGGTTTTACAGTGCCCTTGCTACTTAAAATACTAATCAAAGTAGAATTTAAACCTCCCACTAAGGAATGTGGTCCTCTTCCTGGAAGGATGCAGGCTGCCTCCCCTATAGTGGCCCATATTCTCCTAGGATGGTCCCTAATCCCAAATATAACTGAAACCCTCCTCCATGCAACATGCATTCGACCAAATGTTAAATGAACTGATGTGGAGTACCATTTCCTCTCTCAGGTCATACACAGGTAACACCTTGACAAAAGCCACCATGCATGACACCTTGTTGTGGCCCCTCCATAGTTCCCTGAAATTTTCCTGCTCTACATCAACCCTGTTCATTTCTAGTTCATTTGTTCACTGGTGGACAATGAGATATAGCTGTCTCTCCCAATTCCTGCTGCCCTAGCTGTTCTCTAGATATGCGGTTTATCATGGAATGTAGGAATTCAAACTTCTGTAGAATTCTACTGACTAAATTATTACCCCGTGTCACATAAACACTCACAACAGAAAACCTCAGCAAATTCAGGGATTCAATTTTGTATCTGGCAGGGCAAACAGCAATGATTTTCCTGGTAGGCAGGCAGGTGAAAATGGAATGGAGAGAGCTGCCATGGTCAGAAGAAAAGATGCTCCAAAAAATAAAGTGTATGTTCCTAAAGAGGATCATACAGCAAAAGAGAAGAAAAGTGTATGTTCCTAAAGAGGAACATACAGCAAAAGAGAAGAGAAGAGAAGAGAAGAGAAGAGAAGAGAAGAGAAGAGAAGAGAAGAGAAGAGAAGAGAAGAGAAGAGAAGAGAAGAGAAGAGAAGAGAAGAGAAGAGAAGAATAATGTGTTCGCTCTTTTTATTTTAATGCAGTTTTTTATTAGGGTGTGAATGAATTTTCTAGTGGGTAAAGGTGGCACCCATGTTTGAAATGGCAATCAGGAATTTTTGAAAAAATGTTGATGGTGGTAGTGTGCTAGGTCTTGATTGCCAACCATTTTTCTACCTGCACATTATACAGAAGTAAGACATATCTGCAACCAATAAGGATGAAGGATTTTCCTGTTAACATTTTGCAAGGCAGTGTTAACATACTGTACATAAGATGGTATTTCACGTAAATAGTTCTGAAATTCTATGTGCTAAGTTACATATTTCCCACACAGCTGTTTCTCTAATTTTCTACAACATAACTTTCATTTTAAAATCTGGTTCCATTTTTTTTAAATATAAATATTTTTGAGGAGTTTGATATTTATAGCAGTTCTTATGATTCTTATAGTTCTGACTGTTTTTTTTCCTCATGTTCTTTTTCAGTACAATTTAAGTAATAATGGAATAGTGAACTGGATATATGAGGCAATAACTGTACTGGTTTGCAAATAAGCACCGGGGCCCAGATATTCAAAGGGTTGCACATGGCGCAACAGTGTTGCACCATGTGCAATCTACCTGATGTGCCCCAGCCACGATATTCAAAAGGAAAAATGGCGGCACAAATCTGACGCCGCCTTGTCAATGTGTATGCGAGCACAGGTAGGAAGAGCATGCCACATCATACTCTGCACAGCCCGATATTCAGCCCAGGATGTGCAGAGCCATGCATGCACAACCCCTACCTGTGCCAGCACAAAGTTGATCCCCAAAAAGGAACAACTGATGGCTCACCCACAGGTGAGCTGCCGCATTGCAGAAGTGCAACCGCGGCAGCTGCCACCTGTGGGTGGCCACTGAGTGAAGACTGCACCTAGCAGCGCCCATCATGCCAGTCATGGACATTTGTAAAAACTATGTCCTATCATCTTGTGGTCAGTGGACCGCTATCTACCTTGATCGCGGGCATTTGTAAAAAGAAATAATTCAGTATCCCTGGTGGTCTAGTGGTACCCCCCCCTGCCCACTGGGCCCCACCATCCTGCTCCCCGGTCAGCTGATGGGTGGCAGCACCCACCACCTGCCACCTGCCTACCACTGACTGACACCATTGGTAGGGCTGTACACCATTGGTCCACAGCGTGAGCCAATGGGCGTCGGCTCATGCCGCACTACATATTCAGATATGTGAATGGGTCATTCACATATATAGAATGTGTAATGCGGTATAGGCTGCATGCCCATTGGCTCACACTGTGGATCACCGGGCATACAGCCCTACTGACGGTGTCAGTCGGTGGGCAGCGGGTGGCAGGCGGGGTGCTGCCGCCGCCAGATGACTGGGGGGCGGGCGGCTCAGTGGGTGGGGGAGTACCATTAGACCACCAGGGATATTGGAATTATTTTTTTTTTTTACAAATGTCAGCAATTGGGCAGATAGCGGTCCACTGGACCACCAGGGATATTGGACGAAGTCTTATTTTTTTACAAATGCCCGCGATCGGGCAGATAGTGGTCCACTGGATCACCAGGGATATTGGACAAAGTCTTATTTTGTTTACAAATGTCCATGATCAGGCTGTAGAGCACATTGCCAGCTTCAGGGGGCATCGTTCCCCAATGGCTGCTGCCTGGCAGGGTGCCAGGTGCAAGTCATCGGGGATGGGCACACCTGCATGCAAATGGGGCCATAACGACATGCAAATGGCCCCATGTGCACCTTGCATACATTATGGCCCCATTTGCATGTTAACTTCTTAATATCGCAGTTGCTGTGCATGGTGCAATGGAACTTGCGCTAGCGCATTCCCATGCTCCACTCTGGCCACTTGCGCTGGTGCAGTACCACTATGCCATGCACACTGGGGTAGCCAGGGTGCAATATTCAATGCTGCTGAGCCATGGTGCAACTCCGTTAAATATCACCCAGTCCACACCACTGCGCAGCCATGTTGAGCTGCGCCCAAGCTTGCACCACAGCCTGGCACAGTTTGAATATCTGGGCCCAAGACTGCAAGGCATCCCAGGACAGTTATTCCAACTTTAAAAAATTGGCTTTTTATTTTGTGATTGGCTGGTAACCTTGCCGGGGGAGGGGGTATATTAACTTTCAATAGACAACCAGAAAAGAAAAAGTTCTAAACTAGCATGCCTCACATTCAAACTGGTATCCTTATGCCAGTTTTAATTTGAAAACTGATTAGACATAATTTTTTCCATTCCTTAGCAACAGAGATGAGTGAGTCATCCCCCCCTCACAACTGACCTACTATAAAGAAACTTAGTCATTTAAATAAAAGCTTCTTTTTTTCCCAATCCACTTTTTTTTTAAATCTTGCTTTAAACTTGCTGCCCATTTGCCCTCGGTTACACATTCAACTGCCTTCAGTCTCCCACACCCCCCCAACTAGTCATTCAAAAGAAATCCTTTAAAATCAACTATTCCAACAAGTCCTCACACCATTTTTATGTCCCACTATTGACACACTTCTCCAACAGTAATACGAGTGTTTATTTTTAAATTAGTAGCGCTTACATGTCACATGCCCAGCAGTATTTGTAGACAGCGTTTCCTTGAACTGTGTCCCTGGTTCACTCCAGTTCCATCAAAACATTTAAAGATTTGTTTTTTTAAACAACAAATAAAGTTCTACTAAGTTCAACAATGTAATCACCTCTAACTTCTACCATCCATTCCCCAATCGCCCGATGTTGCCATCAGCCACCAGTAATGTCCCAAGCAAAACATGAAATATACCTATCTGTATTGAGGGGTTTACACCTGGTGGTGTCACAAAGCAATGACCAGAAAAAAAAGAGGAATGCAACTGAGCTGATAAAGGAGTTGGGGGAGCATGGTTGAAGAGCCAAGCAAGGACATGCTATACATACCAGTGAGAAACCTGTAAAACAACTGAGAAACATTGAACTGCCCTATGCTGGTAAGCATTGGTAAGTGTACCGGTAAAGGGAGTACTTTATTAGAAAAGCAACTTTGTTTATTTTTTGTCATTTTTTTTTACTTTTTTTTCTGAAGTATTACATAAAAACCTTACATATAGCCCATTTCCTAAGTACAGTAATACTCTCCAGGGTGGACGGTATGGGTAATACTCGACGTTTCAGGGGCTATAAGGCCCACTGCATGTGGTGGCAAGCCTCATTGTGCCCCTGGGTGGTCCAGTATTGCCCAATACTGCAAACCCTGTTGGGTATTATTGCTTGCTTAACCCAGCTCACTGTGCCATTATTGATTTTATATTGCAGATAATGCCATGGGAGAAAAATCGCTCTGCCAAAGCATTACTTGTAATACACACAGCCTAAAGAAAATGTTTTGCTATGTGAATTTCATTTAAGGAATGTAGTTTCTGTATATAACTGGTCCATAAAGAATGCATTTATTTTCTTTTATGAGACTTAGCAGAAGAGTTTTCTTCTGTAATTTAACATTGACAGTTAACAGCAGTTTTTTGAGTGGTGACCAATCCAAATGTTGTCAATAGCATACACTCTCATTGCTGAGGCTACTTTCTGTTAATCTCTGAATAACAGGACAGTAGTTCTGTATTCTGATTGACTACATGGTCTTTTATGCAGTATACAATGCAATAATCACACACCACAGAATATATTATGCACTTACCAAATGGGTTGAAATGTGTCTTTTCTTCTAAAGAAATGATTTAAAATAGGTAAAAATTATAACATTTTATTGAAATATATGAGATGAAACATAGTCTCTATCTGATAAGGGAGTGGATGGTAGCTTAAAAAATAAAATACTATGAAAGCATGCTTGGACCTCAATTTTCATAAAAATCACACTAAGCATGTTTGGCACCTTATTTTCATAAAAATCACACTAACTACCTACTGCAGTTTGCTTGCATTTCAAACTAATTCAGACATTTTTTAATTGAAAGGGTAAAATGTTCAAAAGTGTTGAAATTGCCAGGTTGGGGATGATGTTGACTTCTGCTTAAACTGTTTATCCTTTACTGGATCCTAGCTTGTGCTTTTAAGAATTGGATTATTTGTGTTCTTGAAAGGCAGTTTTAATGTGTTTCTGCCTATTTATTTGTGTCACCACCTTCTCCGTCCCTCATTCTTTGTATTATTTGTGCTTTCCCCACCATGTTATATCTTAGCCTTTAACCAAATGTCCACATGTAAATGAATGTTTTGCAATACAAGAATTTAAAATTCTCCATAATTCCAGTGACACAATGTGCAATACCTTACACCCAACCTGAGCCTTGCATTAATAAACTCTTTCCAATATGCACACACAAAACATTGTTTAATTTGTCTAGGTATGTAATGAATGGCACATGAAGAGAAATGCTGTAGAACAGATTATAGTCAATGTGAAATAATTGTAGCTATATTAGCTTAAGTGATAACTGTACTAGAATAAGAAGGCACTAATTGGCTAAAATTGCGTGTTTTCAATGGACATAAATTAGGTGATAATTGCAGAGCATGAAATTAAATTTGTGCACTGTGGCTGATTAGCACCATGTACTAAATATAACTTGCATGAGAATAAACAGTTCTACATAAACATTTATTTAAACAATTTTTCTTTAAATTTAAGAGCTTCATTTAAGAGCATATTTAATGTTTATAGTGAGTTAAGGGTCAACCAAGCATGTGATGCCATTCAGGGCCCATGAAACTCCTTGTAAGTTGCCCAGCTTGGAAAACAAGTGCCAATACTGTTTAGCCCATGCAGTTGTAGTTCTAATAACCTCATGGATCTGGACAGAACTGACCAATAATATCACAGAAGTTTGCATACCTATTGTATATTCTCTTTTAAGAGTTTCTGGCATTCTAATAGATAAACAGTCCTGATTTGCTAACTACAGTTACATGGTTTGTAATTGTTAGGCAAACTTTCAGGAGTGTGCATAAACTGTTCATCAAATGGATATGCATACTATGGCTAAAACATGTGTTCCTGACCATTACCACACTGGTGACAGGGGCCACTCACCATGCTGATGATCCAGATCCATTCTTCATTCCAGATTCATCAGTGTAGGTGAGCATGAGATGGAGCCAGTGACCCAGCTTACACTCTTCAACTTTGAGCTGCAGTGCTGCATGCTCTGCTGCTTTAATGCCTTCCAGTGGTCAAAGGAGACTGAATGATTGTGTGTAAGAGGTACAGAAGTCATTTGGCTATCACATCATACAGATTGTTCAGCACTCAAAATCTGAGGAATGAGAAATGGATGAAAATATCAGCCTTGCTATTGGATGATATTTGTTGGTCCTGCCTCTCTGTTGTTCCTCTTATACTGGACCCTGATCTCCAGTGACTGTGCATCACCTAGGGCAAAACACTGTGCTTCTCTCAGTTCCCCTGAGATAAAAAGAACATGGAGTGTACTACCAGAAAGATACTCCAGAACTGTGGGGTTATCTGACATACATTTGCATATTTATTTATGTATTTATTTATTTATTTTATTTACTTAAACGTTTCACCAGGAAAGACATACTGAACAGAACTGTTCACTTCCAGATGCATCCTGGGGGAATGGGGTGGGGAACAGGTAATAATGCAGTGATGTATAATTTACAATAGAATATACGTTTTACAATAATGCAAGGCTGTAGACAAGATACAGCAAGAGTAACCAGTGAATAGCAGGTAGAACAGTGATGCAGTCAGAGTGCATTGAGATTAATCACTAAGGAGCAGGTAGTGCAAGATACAACCTGGCAGCTGCAGGTCTGAGCTATGAGGGGTCTTGAAATTGTTGTACATGTGTGTAATCTGTAAGGGCAGTTTGCTACCAAAACAGATAGTACATAAATGGGAGTTTGCATACAGCTCAGTTCTAGTAGGGTAAGACAAAAATAGTAGCAGTCAGATGGGAGCATAAGACCTAAAGGGATAGGGCATGGAGCAGAACATTATGATCAGTTGCAGACTGATGAGATGTAGTTTTGGAGTAGAAAGGAGAGGGATCATGGAGTGCGGGCATTGCGAATAGAAGGGGGAGAGTGTTCAACAGTTTAGGGCATCTATATGAAAAGATGGACTGGCCTACAAAGGTGGACCTGGGAGGGAGGACAAAGATTTTTCAGGGACCAGTTATGAAGGGGATAGGAAGATGGAGGGGGGATGAAAAGGATAGAAGTGAGGTAGGAGGATACTGAACTGAACCAATATTTCATTGCAAAGCTAGTGCAGTGAGCAAGGCACCTATCATCAAGTAAAGGGAAGAAGAGGGATTTGTAGAGGTCACAGTGATGAGTCCAGGGAGGTCAGGATAGGGCGAAGTAACAGAATGAGATGAAGAGGGTATCCAGTCTGGATAGGGAGGACTTGGGAGCAGCACTGTTGATTATATCTTCATAGTCAAAGGTGGGAAGGATCATTTGTTGAACAATCTTGCAGCAAGCCAGCGGGGAATGCACCCATGGTTTCTGTATAGTGCTCCAAGCTTGGGGTGCAGCTTCTTGATTATGGCATTCACATGTACAGAAAACTCCAGGTGCTGGTCAAGCCAGAGCCCAAGGTACCATCTCCCAGAATCATCCTGGCCAGCATGTGGAATGGGGGGTGTTGAGCCTGGAGAGTGTCTGCTTTGTGCCAAAGGTCATGGAGGCAGTCTTCTTGGCATTTAGGAACACCTCATTGGAGTGGAAAGTCATGATGTAGTCTGGAGGCCACATCAGATGGTGACGGTCCAGAGGTGTACAGGACAGTGTTGTCCATGTACATTTGGATGGAGGATGAGGAGCAGATAGTGTGGAGGTAATTTAAGAAGATTTAGAACAGGAGTAGACCGAGTATGGAGCCCTAGGAGACACTAGTGCTGATGGTGGGTGGGGGGGAGAGTCTCCAATCTTGACAGTCTGAGACCTTCCATATAGGTATGAGCAGAACCAGTCTATGAAGGGAGCTGAGAGTACTGCATAAGCTAGTTTGGAAAGGATGAAAAATGGGATACTGTGTCAAAAGCCTTGACCTGGGTGACAAATATCACCAAAGTGATATGGCCCTGATCCATACCTGAAAGTATAGTAAGCCAAAGTAGAGAGGAAGTGGTAGAGTGTGATTTCTGGAATTCAGATTGGAAAGGGGTGAAGAAGGATGAAGAGTTGAAGAAGGGAGAAAGCTGGGAAAGCACAATGTGCCCTTGAAGTTTAGTGAGGATGGGGAGTAAGGAGACTGAGTAGTAGTTGTCTGGATTAGAGGGGTTGCCACCTTTAGGTAGAGGGATGACCATGGCATGTTTCCAGGCTGCAGGGACACAGGCACAATAGAATGAGAGGTTTAGAACTGAGGCAAGAGGGAAGGTGATAGCAGAGGCAGAGAGATGAAGGAGTTAGATGTCAAGCCCATCTGGGATCTTGCCCTTGCAGGCAGGGGTTTAGGGCTAGGAGGGTCTTGAGAGTGTCTGATGGGGAGATAGGCAAGAAGTTGAAAGGGGTCCAAAGAGGGCACCAATGGGAGATCATGGGAGATAGTGGGGGAGGTGGGGGAGATAGAATAAAGGAGGGAAGAAGTCCAGGAGATGAAGAAGAAATTGAATTCATTAGCCACAGAAAGCAGATCTGAAAGTGGGTGCTTCTTACCAAAAGGACTGGCATTGGGATCTGAAATGGTAGTGAGAAAGGGTTTGAACTACCTTCCAAAATTTGGAAGGGTGAGTGATATTAGAATTAACGGAGGCAGAGAAGTATTCTGCTTTGGCAAGTCTTGTGGCCCTTGTGTATGAATTCCTGAGAGTGATACATTAGAAAGTCTGTGGGGGAGCCAGTGGCCTTGTGGACTTTCTATGCCTGGTCACATGCACGCATACGGGCTATCAGCTCAGGTGTGACCCATGGGAGATGGGAGCTCCTTACACTCATTCTTCTGAGGGGAGTATGCTGGTTCCAAATGTCCAGGAATTTAGAAATGAAGTAGTTGAGTGCAGTGTCAACTGAGAGGTGATGGGAATTGGTGCTCAGTCCATATGTGCCACATCATCTAAGAGGGGAGCTAGATTTAAGGATTTGAATGAGTGGATCATCAGAAGTTTAGGAAGAACTTTGGGGCACTGGACCTTGCAGATGTAATATGTCATGTGATGATCACTTAGGGCACCAGGGAGCAAACCAACCACAGTTATGGAATGCAGATGAGAGGTGAGGGCCCAGTTTAATCAGGAGTGATTGTGAGATTTAAGGTTTAGCCAGGTGTGTTTAGTAATTGGTTGGGACAGGTTGAGGGATCTAATGTCAGAACAGGTTTGCCATGAGAAGGGGAGAGCCAGTCTGAGTTAAAATCACCTAGGACATAGAGCTCACCAGTGGAAGCAGGAGTGTTGTGAGCTAAGTGAGGAGATCAGTGATTGATGAGGGAGGGAGACCTGGATGGCAATACGCACTAGCCACAAAGATGGAAAGGGTGCAAGGGGGGGAAAGTTTTATGAGCACAGTATAAGCGTGAAAGCAGAGGAGGAGGAGGAGACAGAGAATACAGGAGAGACCTGAATGCAGCAGGAGAGATACATGGCTATACGATCTCCCCTACTGGGTCTATCCTGATGAATAAGGGAGTAATCAGTGATGTGGAGGCCAAGATACAGGATTTTGTTAGGATAGCCTGGTGTCCGAGATTATCAGAATATCCAGCTGGAGGTTCATCAACGCGTATACATTATAGTATGCCGCTCGGTGAGAGTTCAGTCGGTAACAGCAGTGGAAGCATGAGGTGGGCTGTGCCAGTCCTGGCTCTGTCAGAGGATGGGGGGGAGTTGGGTAGTGGGCACTACCAGCTGGGGTGGGGAGTGGGGGCCAGTAGATCACCAGGCATGGGTGCAGTTTGTATCATACATCAATGAGTGGCACTGGGGAAGGGATGGGGGTATTATTATGACTCATTCTTTTTTTTACTCTTTTTTTTCTCCCCTGGGACAGGGCATCCTTCAGGAGTGCCTACTCATCTGTGCCTCTCACTCCCAGCCTGAATCTTCGCATCTCCTAGGCTCTCCCCCTTAACAACTGGTCAGGTCCAGACCCCCGAGAGAGACAGCCCACCCTTCCTTGGTGGCTCTTTTCTGTAATTAGAGTTACCTACCAGTCATTGGGTGGCCCATGGAGAGTCCTGAGTGCATTGGACTGGCGGTGGGATGTGGGCATGCCCCTGAGGCCTCTGTTATCTCAATGGCTCCAGTTTTTTTTTCCTTTTTGTTTCTTGTCCCATGCAGAATGCAGCTGTCAAGGCATTGCTATGCTGCAGCTCTGCCCCCCTTTTTTGCACACGCAGCGTCGCTACACTGTGTGCCTCCGACCACCACCAGAGGACACTCTAACAGTGATCACTTCCTCAAGCCATCCCCGGGGAAGAGAGAGCAGTCCATCTGGATGTTCGATCTCGTCCATCCCATTCTGACCCCTGCCAACCCAGGCTCGTTCCCAAACCTGGGTCACTGGCATGGCATGAGGTGTGGCATCCAGTGCCTCAACTCTCAGCACCACTGGGCCTACTATTATGACTCATTCTTATGGGTAGCATCACAGAAGGCAGGGGGAAGGGGAATTTATCATTTAAGTGTGGCATCAGGCATCGGGGGACAGGGCATTTCATACTTATATTTCTTATGGGTGGCATTGGGGAGGGGGGCTACTGAAACACCTGAGATTGGGGAATTATTGAATAAATACATAACAGGCAGCATTGGGCAAGGGGAAGGGGGGTTGATTTCATATGGGACCGGGCATCAGCGAGGGGGGGCCAGCAGCGTATTGCCACATACAGGCAGCTGTCCAAGAGGGGAATATTCTAAGCATCCTTAGACCAGCCTTGGTTGATCTAAGGGTACTAAGAATTTCTCCCACTGGGAGAGTTATGAGAATCCCAATTAGGGGGCTGTGGCACCTTGCATCTACTACATGCCTCCTTGCACCATATTGCAGCCCATATTTGCGTGCACATAGGCTGCCTTCAAGAATAGCTCCAGGGGCAATATTTGATGCAAGGTGCCACTTGTGCCATTTATGTTTTGCGCAGGCACCTTGTGCCCATCTCAGAGCTTTGAGAATCAGACCCTGTATGTTTAATATATTGATTTGTTGCCCATGTTTCAAAGCAATTCACATTTTTAATCTGTCAGTACCCAAAATTTAAACCAAAAAAGAAACTGTTGTAAACAGTGATTTTAAACAGACCAAGCTTCCCAAAGAGGGATAGCTTGTAGGTGTCACCTGACTTTTTTAATTCCCTAAATTTTAAAAAACAGGTATGCAAATAAGATCATGATTATTTATGAGCTAGGTTACACTGACATTTCTGAAAACATGGGGCACATAAGGAACTGTTCTTCTTGCAACGTGAACAGGAGAAACTAACAAGAAGTTATTGTAAACACTGATTTTGAATAGGCAAAGCTTCCCAGAGAGGGATCGCTTGTAGTTTTCACCTGATATTTCTAATTCCCTCAATTTAAAAAAAAGGTATGCAAATAAACTCATGATTATTCATGAGCTATAAGATGCCTCTAGTCATCCAAGCCATGCCCCTTTTCAGCTATTTAAATGTGCTTACTGAGCATGCTCAGAAAAATACATTTTTAAAATATAATAACTTTGAAATGGATTAATATTTTTTTCACCAAACCAGCAAAGAAAATTATCCTGAGGCAAGCCCTTTGTACCCTGAAAATTTGAGACCAAAATGCCAATCCAACTGGGCGCTATGTGATGGCTAAAGACAGCAAAAAACAGCATTTTGTAATTCTTTTTTTTTTTTTGCTATCTGCATCTCAGAATTCACACATTCAACTGGAACAAAACTTGGCATGATACGAGATCTACCACATGAGACTGAACATACAAATTGTTGTGAAAATCGATTGAATGGTTGCAAAGATATTTAAGTGCAAAAATTGGGGTTTAAAATTACATTGACTACCCAACCCTAACTATAGTGCCACTACTGTGCCACTATAATACTATAACTAGTGCATTAATTAAGTTTTTTTGCAATGAATTGCATTACTTTTTGAGATAGTACTTTTTCTGCAATTAGTTTTTATAAACATATGGATATTTTTCTATAATTAGTTTTTTTAAATGCATGAGTCATTGAGGCACTCTATACTAATGTGCTCCTTGAGGATGGATGCCATTGCCTATTTTTTGAACACTAGATTCGCTGATACCCACTCACCCACTGACTTTTTAAATAAACTGCTTGAACGTATTCTAATGTTTTTATGTTTAATAAAGATGTGCTCCTTCAAATAAAAGGTACACCCATGGGGGCCACTTGTGCCCCCTCTTTGGTGAGTTTATATGTTGAGTTGTGGGAAAATGAATTTGTTTACAGTGCTAGTAAGAATCTATTCTGTAACAAGACTGGGCTTTTGGAAGATATTGATTGATGATCTGGTTTTAATTTGGAATGGGACTGAGTCAGAACTTACTGATTTTGTTGGTTATTTACATAGTGCAAATTCAAACCTGAAATCTTCATTTGTTTGTAGTATGGATCAGGTTTCTTATTTGGATCTGTGCCTTACAAAGGAAGCAAATGAGGAAATAGTGATGGATATTTACAGAAAACCAATAGCTGGCAATACAGTTTTACTGGCATCAGGTTGCCATCCACCCCACGTCATACAGAATATCCCTAAGGGACAGTTCTGGAGGGTCAAAAGGAACTGTAGCACTGAGGAAGGGTTTGAGACTAGAGCCAGTGTTTTACCTGCCAGATTTGTGGAAAGAGACTACAGCCAGAATAGAATATTACATGCTAGGGAGTATGCCAAAAATCAGAATAGGACAGATCTCCTTGCAGACAGGACTCCTACTGATAGGATACGAGCAGATAAATCACACCCAAGATTTAATGTTGTGACTACCTACTCAATGTATGTTAATCACATAGTGGAGTTTATTAATAAACATTGGGGTTGGGCGGTGCTAATGAGTAGCTAAGGATCAGCAACCTCATTCACCATCTCCATCTCCATGGATCATTAAAGAGTGAAAAAAGTGGTTAAAACTAAAAACTTCGGCAAATCACTTGACATCAGTAGGTGGAGAAAGTTACAATGGATGACTATTTAGTTCCAGATGTGGGGAAATTCTCGCACAATGTGGCCAAAACAACAAAAAGTAGCAACTTCCAGTGTGGCAGAGGGCCCAAGTATTATCACTCTTTCCGTGTCGGAGATGAAAATTGTTGGGTGGACTCTCATAGCCCAGGTACTCATGGTTATAAATCTCAAACTTGATGTGAATACTACTAAAATATCAGAATTGTCGGAGCAGCTCACCGGTCAGGTGGCTAAAATCTCCAAAGCAGAAGCCTGTATTTCCAATCTGGAAGACTGGATGGAGTAGCTCTCAGAAACTGTGCGGGACCTCAGGAGGGAGTTGGGGGAACTCTGATACCAACTCAATTACCAAGAGAACTGTCAACACAAGAAAAACTTCTGGACCTGTGGTGTCCCTGAGGGTAATGAGGGAACTCCCCTGAGAACTTCTGGAGCACAGTGCTTCCACAATTGTTGGAGCTTAAACCAAAGGGAGGTAAATTCAAAATTGAAAGGATGCACAGGGTCTTGGTGCTGAAACCACCAGTAGGGGAACCGCCAAGACAGCTAATTTTCCAGCTACACAACTTCAGAGACTGGCAAGCCATCTGGTTCATGTTTAAGAAACAGAAGGAGGTAGTCTACCAAGGGACCCACCTGTTTCTCCATCAGCATTTCTCCTAGCTGCTACAAAGGAAATGGAGAATGTTTTATCCAGTCCTGGATGCCCTCAGAGCCAACAAGGTGGATTTCCAATTTCTCTACCCGGCCACAGTGAAAGTACGGAGAGAGGGAACAACCTTCACGTTTCATGTGGTGGAGAAGGTGCAGCAATTTTTATGAGATCTGGAAGGTGCCCAAAGGAGTGAACCAACCCTGGGGATTTCAGCACATTCAGATATGTGAAAAGTTTTTCAAATGAAGCATTGTAAAAAGGAAGCTTTTGTTTGGTGATTGGAGGCGCTGCACACAGCAGCCTAGCCCATGTTGGACTGAGGTAGAATGTGATCAAGGGATATAAGGAATGAAAAGATCTTTAAGATTTGGAAAAAAGGGGTCAACATCTGACTACACTCCTGATTGGATTTAATTTCTAGTTTTTGGATGCTGTGGTAAGCTAAGAGGGCAACCGGGGGTGCAGCCATGTGGGTGAACTAACTCCATGCCCTCTTAGTCAATGTGACTGATGTGGAAAGAGGGAGGCAACATCACCACTCTTACTGGATTACAATTCCCATTTCAATTACCTTGGATGGGTGAATTTGAGAAGCCTTCCCCTGGTAAGGGGGTCTGCCTTTTTGTCATTGCGCTGACTTCAACTGCGAAGGAAGATACTTTAAAAAAAGGTTTTGTGAGGCCGAAGGCATGAGTGCACATTTAGAGCACCTGGTGGTGCTTGGAATTACCAGTGCAGGCTAAGTTTAGGCCTAGGACTTATCACTGGGACATGTGTCAATTGCACTGCAAACGTAGGGCTCAAGCCCTGGAAGGGTGTGCAGCATATGTGTTGAGGGCTGATTCGGTAGGGGAATGTGACTGGGAGGGAGGTTGGTGGTGCTGCACATGCAGGGAGGTAAAATTGCTTAAGATTGCCTATAATTATAGTCAGGAGGGAAGTGCCCACAAGGAGGGTGACAAAATGGCCTCAACACTAGCTCTAATCATACAATTGCAGGGAGGGGTGGAGAGCTCTCAATGGGGGATCTACTGCAACCAAAGGAGGGGAACCCACAGGAAGGCTGGGGTAAAGGAAAAATACATTGGGCTGTTCTTTATCTGAAAAGGGTGTGTACAGGATAGAGAGTCTTGGGGGCAATGTTGCAGATGGAGGCAGTAGATGAAAATGAAGGGGGCCTGTAGGAAATGGTGACTTGAAAGGTCATGGAAGGCTTGGGATAAATAAGAAACAGCAGAAGAGGTAATGAGCAGCTACAGTACAAGTCATATTAAACTGTTCCAGCAATGAGTTGGTTTATCATTGTTTTTTTGCAGTGGGCAATGCATTGGCAACTTATATTGCATAATTTTTTAATGCTTAACCAGCTCAACAGCAATGTTTGTAAAATGTTTTTGCAACTCATTTGGCATACATCTGCAGTCCAGTCATATTGCAATGCAAAACTGAATTTTAACTTTTAAGAAACAGTTTGTGGAGGGCTTTGTGCTGTACCCAGCAACACTTTATGCAACTCATTCAGAAATGCTACACCAACTCATTGAAGGAACAGTTTAAAATGACTTGTACTGTATATAGCAGACAGTTTAAAGCTGTAAATGGCTCCCTAATTTTTTCTTACAGGTTACAGTCCCGTAGCATCAAACATGGATGAACAAACATGATGGATGCTCGAGGGGGTGGTGCTCTGAACTAGCTCCTTCAGGACATTGGTTCAAAGGTAAGTAGGGGAACCATTAGAGGGGCCCAGAGATTTGGAGGGGCAATAGGGGTGAGTGTAAAAATGGATTAATGGGGACAGGGAAGGTAAAAGGGTGATCCGGAATACCTCACTGGCTGTCAGTGGGAGGAAACGGGGAACAAATCACTTATATGCTTAAGATTTGGTGAATGGTGAAGACGGGGGGGGGGGAGATGGAACCTATACTTGAATCTGCTAAACTTGATGGAGTTGTCAGGGAGGTGGAATGGATGGATGGTATTCTATCCTTCAAGTCCAAGTAAGGGGACATGGGACATAGGAGGATAATGTGGAACAAGGTTAAAAGGGTAAAGGAATGTGGAATAACAATGTATATTGTAAACAGAGTTCAGAGTCATGTTAATGTTTGTTATGATGTGTGGGTTGAAAACCTGCTAGAGGCAGGGGCTGTTGGGAAAGAGGGAGTGGGGTAAAGATGTTCTGGGACATAAAAGAGATAATGCACTTGTATATGCTTGTTGTGACATGTGAGGGAAGGAGAATGAAATGGACCTGGTGGCGGGCCAGAGAGAACAACTGAAATTGAAATGGATAATGAAATTGTAATTGTGTCATGGAATATCGGTGGCTTCCATAATCCCATAAAACAAAAAAGTTGATTCAGTCCCTGAAGAACCTCCAGGCTCAGGGAGCTCTGCTACAAGAGACCCACCTCGGTGTGGAGGAGCACAAGAAACTGGTGGGAGAATGGGTGGGGACATGCCATGTGGCATCATACAACTCCCATAAATGGGGGGTAGTGGTGTTGTTCCACAAAAACTACTCAATAACACTGGAAAGGGTGGTGGCGGATCCAGATGGTGGCTGGTATATTTTTGTGCAAGGTAAGATGAGGGAGGAGCCGATAACATATGCCAGCATACAGTATATGCCCAATGAGTGTTTGATGCTGAATTCTATAAAAAGTTACTGGATGTGATGGTCAGTGAGGAGTTCCCCAATCTGTGCTTGGGAGGGGACTTAAATTGTGTGATGGAGCCCAGCCTGGACCACTCAGAGGGAAAGGGTAGACATGAAAGGGAAATCAGCCAATGGAAACAGGTGTAGTGGACTTGGATATGGTCGCTGTATGGAGGGTGGCTAACCCTGAGGTTCAGGAATACATGTTTAACTTCAACTCACATGGTTTATGGTCCAGGCTGGACTACTTATACATCACGAGAGAGGGATACAGGAGGTGCAAGATGTCATTCATGGGCCCATACACATATCAGATCACGCCATGGTGGTACTGAGGATGCTCCCTGGGTTGGAGGCACATCCATGTCCTGGCTGATGTTTTCCCACATACCTGATGACATCAGAGAAATTCAGGAAATTCTTGAAACAACACTAGGATGAATACAAGGAGGCAAATGAAGCCACCGCTCCTACAAAAGTGATATATTGGGAAGCAGGGAAGGCATATAAGTGGGGCGGGGTGATTATACGCTATGTGAATAGGTATAAGAAGCAGAGAAAGCTTAGAGGGCAGAATCTGGAACAACAATTGAAAGACACTGAAAGGAGACTGATTGCTCAGCCTACAGAGCAGCTGAGGGGGGAAATGCTGCCACTCAGAGGGGCTCTTAACTTACTGCTAACAGGAGAGGCTAGTACATCCTATTCTATCGCCAGACAGTGGCTGTCAGGAGTGGGGGAACAAACCAGGGGCCATTCTGGCATGACTGGCAAGGGGCAGAAGGGGAACGATGGTGGTAACCTGGGTGAGAGACAGAGAGGGCAGTTACACACACAGAGTGAGAAGATATGAGGGACCTTTGCAGCATTTTATGAAGATTTATACAAAACAGACTGTAGGAGTACAGAACCTTTGGTGGCACAGTTCTTGGAAGGAATGAGGTTGCCAGAGCTCTTGGAAGAACAAAGGGAGAAATTAGGAGAGAAGGTAACAGCAGGGGAGATTGGGAGGGCACTAGCATCAATGAAGAATGGGAAAGCAGGAGGGCCCAATGAATTTGTTAAGGAATACTATAAAGTCTTGTATGGGGGAATTGGTGAAAGCTATGGCTGGTATATTGGAGGAGGTAGAGGAGGAGGATGGGTTGCCAGCAACTTGCCTACAGGCAATGATTTGTGTACTTCCCAAGCCTGGTAAGGACCTTGAGAAGTGTGGGTCATATCACTCCATATTACTCCTGATCTGTGACATCAAAATCTTTGCAAAGGTACTGGTCTGTAGACTAGAGGTGATCCTACCCCAGTAGGTGCATGTGAACCAAATGGAATTTGTGCAGGGCCATCAGTCTTATCATAATATGAGAAGACTTCTCAATGCAATCCAGTGAGGTAACCAGCATCCAGGGCAAGTGGTGGTGCTGTTCGTGGATGACAAAAAGGCATTCGACCACATAGCATGGCCCTATCTTTTTGAGGCGTTAAAGAAATTTGGATTGGGGGACACCTACAAAGACCTGGTCAAAATGCTTTACAGGAGACCAAGGGCCCAGGTTTTGATTAATGGGGGCGCTCTGAAATGTTTGACTTACACAGGGGAATGCAACAGGGGTGTCCCTTATCCCCACTCCTCTTTGCTTTGGCTATTGAACCACTAGCAGTCCACATCCAGGAAGATGCCTGATTTCAAGGGGTGCTGGGAGAGTCAGGAATACATCACAAACTGACCCGTAATGCTTATGATTTCCTGTTATTCACCATGCACCAGGACACTACTATACCAGCCCTATTAGAGGTAGTGGAGGAGTTAGAAGGTTTTTCAGGATATAAGCTTAACCTATCCAAGTCAGAAATGTTTAGGATAGCTGGACTCGGGGGCAGAGGTGGTACCAATACATGTGGGTTCAAGGTTGTGAAGAATAACTTCATTTACTTGGGGATCAAGGTAGATAGAGACCTAGAGGGGTTGTATGGGATTAATTATGGACCCTGCCACAGACACTTAAAATCAGATAGGGAGAGGTGGAGGGTGCTTCTGATTTCATTGCTTGGATGCGCTAATCCCCTTAAAATGAATGTGTTTTCCAGGATAGTATGTCTAATGCAGATGCTACCGTTGGGATTGACTACTGGGGACTACAAGGATATAGAAAAATAATTTGGTAGGTTCATCTGGCAGAATAAGAGGCCCAGAATGAGCTTACTAAGGATAAAGGGCAAGACGGAAAAATGGGGCCTTAACTTCACAGATCATAGAGGATACGCACTAGCTATGCAGAACAGATATATCCAGGATTGGGTACATTGGGGGTCGATCCAGGATGGGTGGATTTAGAGAGAGAAGGCACAAAAATCCACCTGACAGCATACCTTGATCCAGGAGGCAAGAAGGCATACCACAGATTGAAGAACAGAAATCCCCTTGTGGAATGACATTAGAGGCATGGAAATAGGCCAGGAAAAGGAGGGGAGCTGAGAGAGCAGTCACAGGACTGGCACCAGTGGTAGGGAACCCAGCTTTCTTGCCAGGGTTAGAAGGGGAGGATTTGAGTTATGGTAACAGGGAGGAGTACAAGTGCTTCCAAGACTTATGGGCAGTAGGAGGTTTGCAAACGTTTGAGGATCTAAGGGAGAGGTATGGTATCCCAGCCACACACAGGTATCAGTAGTTTCAAATATGGGCTTTTAGTACAGCCAGAAGTGGGCTAGGTGGACAGACCTCCATGCTAGAGCCCCTGGAAGAATTGTGATGGACTGCGCATGTTAATCCAAAAGGCCTCACTGCACAGGACAGGAAGCTATTCCTGGATGGATCCGTAAAGGTTAAGGTACTGTGGGAAAGGGATTTGGGAATCCAGATCACAGAGGAGAATTGGAGTTTGGTCCTGCAATCTCATATAGGACTACTGTTGTGCAACAAGTTCAAAGAACCGCAGTTCAAATTCCTACACAGGCAGTACTGCCCACTGGTGGTGGTCAACAAATTCCACCACATGTTCTTGCCAATATGTGGTAGATGTAATGAGATGAGGGGAACATACATACACTATTTCTGGGAGTGTAGGGAGTTATGGCCCTTTTGAAAAGAGAGCTCAAGCAGTGATGGGCGCCATGCATGTGCCTGTGGCAGACACTGCAGTCTCCCTAATGTTCGGGATGGAGGACTTGGGTGGGGAGGATGGGAGGCATTTTCCAGAATGATAAGGGTACTATTGACTATGGTGAGACAATGTATCCAAAACACATGGGTCTCACATGTCAGGCCATCGCTGGGGCAATGGAAAACCTTGGTGATAAATAATCTGGCACTAGAAAGGCTAACATATCAAAGATACAGTAGGGAAGAATTGTTCCTGAATAAATGTGGAACATAGATTAACTCACTGCCTGTGGGGGAAGCAATGATGTTAAGACAAGGAGTGATCTGAATGCCCAAGGGCTGTATTCTCTCCTAGGAGCAAGAGACAAGAGGAACGATACGCTGGATCTGCAGTGGAGGGCTGAACTGATACCTGTGAGCTGATGAGAAGACCAGAGGTGGAGACAAAATCTCTGAGGAGGCTCACAGGTAAGTGATACACAAAAGTGAAGTAGAGGGGGCATGTATCTGCAGAGATGTCTGTGGAAGTGCTGAAAAGGTACACCTATGGATTTAAGGACAGAGTTCACCCAGGGGAAAGCAGGACATTCCCACAACCCTTAAGTGCCACCTGTAGGGTAGGGGTAAGGACAGAGCATATCCAGCTGTGAAATACTCCAAACACACAACAACAACAATGCAACACAGCAAAGTTCAGTAATGGATAATATATATGTATAATTGTACTGAAATGTGAACTGTAAATAGTTTGTGGGGATTTTAGGATAAAATGTGGTTGTTATACAAGTAGGAAAGGAACAGACATGGCTGAATCTGTAATAAGAATATAACAGAATGAAATGAGAAGCCAGCATACTCAGAAGCTGAAAGAGGAGTTAGCATATGTAATGCCATATTACATATGATAGTTACCTGAATAAAATATTTTAAACCCAAAAAATAAAATAAACATTGTGCCACACTAGCTGCAGACCTGGGACTAGACTCTATAGTGCGTGAACTACCAAGAATGTCATACAGGCAAGACCCAATCTTAAAGATAGGCTAGTACATAGCCATTATGTGGGGAGAAAAAGCCCCAGACTTGGCTAACAAGTAGTCTGGGTTGCCACCAGTGCAAAAACTGTATTTATTGTAGATTAGTCAAGACAAGCAGAGATTTCACTTCTGTGAATTGTGGTTGCAAGTTTGCAATTTCATCAGTTAACTTCATGCAACACTAGTGGGGTGATTTATCTAGCAACCTCCTCTTCTAATGCTTTCTACACTGGAAAAACAATGAGATGCTTTAAGACACATGTGGCGGAGCATTTAAGAGCAATAGAGAGAGAGAGAGGGGGGATTTGACATACACAATTGTTCATATTGTAAATACCAGGGATGGGAACTAGCATAATTTCTCTTTCATGGTCATACTGTAGATAAAGTTAGTGAGAACTCCAGAGGCAACAATTTTAATAGTTTAGTGTTAAAACATGAAACAATCTGGATTTTACAAGTTAAAGCAACACAATATTCAGGATTGAGCAGCATCCTTATCTGAAAGATAGGAAATTATGGCATTTGTTCCATGATTATACTGTTGTGTATAATTTAATTATAGAACTTTTATCATATGTATTTATGGGTGAAAAAAATGGTAAGGGGGCTCCACTGAAAGTCATATTAGGGGAGACTGGAGGATCTAAGTAGCTATTCCCTGGAAGAGAAGAGAGGAGAGGAGAGGAGATGTGATGGAGGAGAGGGATATGATACAGACCTTCAAATACTTCAAGGGTGTAAATAACATACAAGAAGGTAGCATCATTCAAAAAAAAAGATGTTCAAGAATAAGGGACCATGATATGAAAATAGAGGGGGGTAGACCTAGGGTAGTGCTGTGCAGAATTTTTAAATTCTGGCAGAATGAAATTTCATGGAATTTTTGAAGTGCCATCAAAATCTCACTAAATTTTGCTGGACATAGAATGGTGGAATTCCACAGAAGAAAATGGTTGCAGAATGATTTTCAATGGAAAAAAAAATACTGTTCTTCATAGATTTCAATACTTTCCAGAGAAATGGTTGCAAAATTATTTTCCGTGGAAAAATGCTGTTCCATGGAATATTATTCCACAAATCACAGTTGGCAGAATTCCGCAGAAGAACCAGTGAAATTCTGGGAGAAATTCCACCAGCAGAATGGTCATTCTGCACTAATTTCACTGGAGGAATTCCGCATTCCTCACAGCACCAACTTAGTGGTAACTTGAGAAAGTATTTTATCATGGAAAGGGTAGTGGATCTATGGAACAGTCTCCTGGCAGAGATTGTAGGGACAAAAATGGTAGGGGAATTCAAAAATGCATGGGACAGACAAAAAGGAGCTTTAGCGATAGGAAAGAGAGGATTAGTGGCAGATCTTTCGGGATCTGCAGTATATGAAACAGGTAAGGAAAATGAACAGACTGGGTGGATCAAGCAGTCCTTATCTGCTGTCAAATTCTATGTTTCTGTGCTTTGTATATACTGTGATGTTTTTATGTAATTTTTATCTTTTGCTCCAAACTCCTCCCCCCAATTACATTTCTTCCCATTTTTACATTGGTTGCATTTGCTCAAGCTAACTTATTGTGGCAATATGGGATTTCAGGGGGGTTTCACTGCTGAATCCATTCAGTTCACAGAACCAGGGGCTCGGGAGTCTACCCCAAAGACAACTAGGTGTGGTCCTGATGCAACTCTCTGCTAGGTGAGCTGAACGGTCATGCTCTTCAAAGGACCGAAGCCACTCTAATCCGAGAGAGTTTCGACCCTTTGATTTGCATGACCATTCAGCCAACCCAGGTGACCAATCCCCATGTCAGCGATCCCACCCAGCACTGTCTGACATTGGGTGCCCAATACCCTTGTCCACGATACCCCCCTATACTATGGGATACTGGGGAGCCCATCCCCCGTGTTCCCAGTTATGTTATTCCACCCCCACCACTCTGGAACACTGGGGAGCCCATCCCAGTGTCCCCAAACATTTGTTATCCTTGAAAAAAAGAAAACAGTCCCCTGACATCTTTTTTTAATTAAACCTGTAAAGAAGAAAACAGTCCCTCGTCCTCTCCCCATCCGCTCCCCCATTCCAGCCCTCCACCTGCGCACCCACTTCTCTGCACATCCCCTTTCCCCATACTTACCTATGAAGGTCAGCAGCTGGCATCTGCTGGGACTGGGGCATGTCTGCACTCTTCAAAGCCGAACACTGAACTGAAGAATCAAGGTAAGTGCCATATAATGGCAGTCAATGGCATTTTAAGCTTATGTTGATATCGTGTCCATTTTTAGGCCTTTTTGCACAAAATTTTCAACATGGGCTTTTTGGGATCCTGCCTCATGAACAGTGGTACTGTCATGTCATTACTTGGTAAAGAAAGGTGATTCCATGGTCCCTATGTGGAATCACCTTTCGGGACCTGGGGGCCAGAAACCCGGGCCAAGTGTACACCCTGGGGGGGGGATGCTATAAGTCTCAATGGCTGAGAAGGACCTGGGGGTGGTGGTGGATGTCAAGATGAACAACTCGGAGACTTGTAGGAGGGCAGCAGCCAAGGCCAACAGGATGCTGGGATGCATTGCAAGGGGGATCACCTCCAGAAGGAGGGAAGTAATACTTCCTCTGTATAACTGCTTGGTGAGGCTGCAGCTCGAGTACTGCATGCAGTTTTGGAGGTCACACTTAAAGAGGGACATTAAACTCCTGGAGAGGGTCCAGAGGAGGGCAACCAAAATGATTTGGGGCTTGGGGGACAGGACCTATGAGGAGAGGCTCAAAGAGCTAAATATGTACACATTGGAAGAGAGAAGGGACCAGGGGACATGAAAGAGGTCTTCAGGTACATGAAGGGGGTAAATAGGGGAGAAACAGTCAGGGTGCTTCAAAGGAAGGAGGAGGGGGCCACTAGAGGGCATGGGTGAGAAAGCTGGAGGGGAAATTCAGGGGAGAAAGGAGGAGGTGCTACTTCACTGAGAGGGTGGTGGAGCCATGGAATGCACTGCATAGGGGCTGGTGGAGGAAGAGATGGTGGAGGGGTTCAAGAGGGGTAGGACAGGTACAGGGAAGGGTTCTGGAAGCAAAATCCAATGCAGCAAGAATATCTGGAACTGGGAAGGGAGAAGCCAGAGAAGGTGAGGGGGGCAGCAAGGTCAGCTCCCAGGGTGGGGGCTGACCAAACGAGCAGACGCGAAAGACCATTAGGCCTATTCTGCTGACATTTTAGTATGTTAGTATGACTGAGTAATGAAACAACAGTGTCACTGCTCATGAAGTGGGTCCCAAAACGCTCATGTTGAAAATTTGGCGAAAACATTCCCAAAAATGGCTGCGTTATGAGTGTGTGTTGCACAGTTTCTACACAGGAACATATCTTTACGAATTTGTAATATTTTCACTCCAAATTGTCAACATACAGATTTTTTCACACCACCTCATGAACAGTACAGCTGTCATTTCTCACATCCTGCCCAAAATGTGTTTGCACACCTGTAGCATGGAATGGCTAGATCCTTGCATGAAATCACCTTTTGGGGCTGAGTAATGAAATGGCAGTGCCACTGATAATGATGTAGGGTTCCAAAAAGGTCATCTTGAAAATCTGGAGCAAGACTACCAAAAAATGTCTGAGTTACATATGCTCATTGACATTTTCCTATACATTCATGTAACTTTGCCAATTTCTCATATTTTCACTCCCAATTTTCAACATAGCCATTTTGCACAACACCTCATGAACACTACAGCAGTCATTTCGCACATTCTGCCCAAAATGAATTTCCAAATCTGTGGCATGGGATGGTGTTTTGCCATGGATTAAGAAATTTTCACCTATGGGGTTTATGAGGTAAGGTGATAAGAATACTATGTTGAACATTTGGGGTCAAAATGTAAAAAAATTACAAAGTTATCATGGCAGCATACAAGCATCTGCTTGCTATGTCTACATCTTGGGCTTGGAGATAGACTTGGGAGTTGGAGGGCCAGATGGGGACAGTAGGATTGAGTGTCCCAGGGACTGCCGTACTTCTCTGAGGAGAGGGGGGAAGAGTGTCCAGTATAATGTACATCTCTGGTGGAGGCTGGGGGTACCACAGCTGGTGGCACCTCATGCATGAGGGGTGAGGCAGATGCTGGCATCATTGCACATCGCCACCCCCAAGGATCTTCAAAAATGAGCATACAAAAAATTCTGGCCCTGTTCCTGATGCTCCCACCTCCGCCACCACTCCTACAGCAACTAATAAAAGAGAGAGAGAGAGAGAGAGAGAGAGACACTATTGAGGGCCAAAGAGAAATGTTATAGTTACAGAAATCACAAATATTTATTCTTGGCCCCAGTGTGGCTGGGTGTGTGCACAGGGCAAGAGTAGGCTGGCAAAATAAATATTTGACTTGTACCACCATCCAGAGGAGAAAAAGAGAGAGATATACTATTCGGGGCCAAAGAGAAATGTTACAGTCACAGAAATCATATATAAATTTTATTCTTGGCCCCAGTGTATCTGTGTGTGTGTGCACAGGGCAAGAGCTGGCTGGCAAAATTAATCACAAAGTTATGAGCCTGCATTGAAATTTGTGAATGCAGGCTCATAACTTTGGCAAGTTCTAATATTTTAACCCTAAATTTTCTACATAGCCATTTCTTTACAGCACCTCATCAATGTGACAGCTGTCCTTTTTCAGATCCTGGCCAAAATGTTTTTTTGGATCCCAAAAGGTGATTTTGCAGTTGCCGCATGAAATCACCTTTCGGGCAGAAGTTGAAATTTTTCTCTGCACTTCTTCATGAGGAGGGGTCATCAGAAGGGTATCTTGAAAATTTGGAGCAAACATATTTACAAACAACAAAGTTATGAGCCTGCATCGAAATTTGTGAATGCAGGCCCGTAACTGGCAATTTTCAATATTTTGACCCTAACTTTTCAGCATAGCCATTTCTTCACAACACCTCATGAATGTGACAGCTGTCATTTTGTAGTTCCTGGCCAAAATGTTTTTTTTGGATCCCAAAAGGTGATTTCACAGTCACAGAGTGAAATCACCTTTTGGCCAAGAGTTGAAATCTTCAGAATTTGGGCTCAGAATTGCAAAAAAAAATGTTTAACAAGCAACCAACACTCAGCATTGGCAAATGCTTGATAATCATGTTTCCAGTGATTACTGTTTTTTAATGAACTTGATTTTTTCTATGTTTTGCATTATTATGACGTTGTGTCATTTAGTACTATTTAAGAATCATGTGGTTTTATAAGCCCCAGCCTTTGATAAAGGATCAGTGTAATCCCAAATGCGTCAAGTGGGTACTTCATTTTGCTGCTGCTAAAGATAAAATAAAATGTCATATTCACCTGCTGGAATCATCTTTTATTTGGGTGGTGAGTGCCAGAGTGCTCATGTGTTTGAATGAATCTTTTCTTGTGAGCACAACAATTCTCCTTGTGTGGACTTTGGCTGTTTGTCAGTAGATGAAATTGCTTGCATGTGGTCCAGTGCTGACATAAGCTGGAGAATTTATTAGCTAACTGTGAACCTTCCTTATCAACCCAGACATTGAAATCCCCTAGTACCAATAAACTGGAGCATGCCAAAGTCACGCTGGTGACGAAGTCCACCAATTTCTGCAAGAAAATCCACTTATTCCTTGCAGGTTGATAGATGAGGAGAATATTTCACCCTCTGCCTGACTTACCCCAAACTGGCACACATTTAAGCAACCCAGTCTCCATGAATGGGAACATGGTGAACCTGAATTTAGATCAAAACCAGATGGTCACCCCCCTCCCATGCTGCTGTACATCAGAACACTAGTCTGGAATGGAAGCCTCAAGGTCTGAACCAGAATCATCCCTGAACCACATCTATGTGATCTGCACCAGGTCTGCTAAGAAACTGGTAATTAAATCCCTCACTACTGTTGTCTCATTCCTCAGCAACCTAGCATGACATGCTGAGTGTGTTTTGTAGCTAGGATCGGGTGTGAAACAAAAGTTTTAATAAATTATAGTTTTAAATATAAGGAAGCAAATTTAACATTTTTTTATTGATGATGCTTCAACTAATTCATTAGGTCAAATGATTTAAGTTTATGTCAAATTTATTAAATACTTTAGCTGTATCAAAGGGATGATGTCATTAATTTATGTGTCAAGATTGATTCTTCAGAGTTACAATCAAAACTACATTTTTTTGTGGCAACTTGGGGCTAAGTTCTGCAGCAGAGTTCATATATACCACAAACGTCTATGGCAGTGGACTGTTATTTGCTTGGAAACTCTGCGGCAGTGTTCTGTCATGCTGTTAACCTTATTGTTAGACTTTATTTTTATTTTTCTTCATATAAGACAGTTTCTACTAGAGTCAAGTGACTATATTGTTAAATTCACCCTTAATTGATGGATAGTTGAATGTATATTTCTATCAATTAAGGGAGAATGTACAATTGCTATGGACAGGTAGATGGCCTTTTCCTTTTAGGCAGGGCCTTCTGAACCCTGCGACTCTACATTTGTTTGGGACCTGCATTAACAAGGATATGATACCACAATCTCGAAATGAAAGGACATGCATTGTAGAAACTGTATTAATGCAACAGTTACATTTAATTTAATCCCATAAAATTAGGAAAATGTGTTTTTTAGGTTTCTAAATCTAACTGCCTCCCCCAAGCAGCAGAAGGACAAGAACACACAAGCAATGACCAACAGCCATCATCAGGCAAGACAAACAACATACAACAGTTTTCAGATGACACAAATGCAGCAGCACTGATTTGTTACCTTTGTGGATTCATATCTTTACTTGCAGATTCACAGGCCACACAGGGGTATGCACTTCTGCAGTCAGAAGTGTGTTTATGTCTTGTAGTGTGCATGAGTACATGGGGCAGCATAAACTCTGGTTCCACTGAGACTTGCGCTTCTACAGACAGAAGTAATGTTGCAATTTGGATATCATGAATTTCTATCTGTAGCTGCAGAAATGCATGTCCCACAGGGGCCTGTGCTTTTGCAGCCAGAAGTCAATGCTCATGTCTTACATGTGTGGATGGAGAAGTACTGCCCTGTCCTGGGAGGTTCCTAATATCCCCATCTTCATCTCTAACTTTTTGTACCCCATTTTTGCATCTTTACTATACCCATAGTGCAACTTATCTTCATTCTTTGTCAGGCTATTGCTCTTATTACAAATTGCTATTTGATTGACCTTACCACCTGATTCTTATTTTAAATTTATTATTGATTGTTTCATTCTTACTATGTATTTTGCCTTGGCAGCTCATACTTGCCATATATTGTCTTGTTAACATTGAATGCACTTTACCACTGTATGCATTTGCCTCCCTGTACACCCTTCCCCCAAGTCACACCTGGAAATGAGTCTTTGCTCAGTGTGCCTTTCCCAGTTACCAAAATTCAATGAATAAAATAAACAAGATAAATTAGTGATCATGCGGCCCCCAGAATGTAGATATATGAATGTATAAGGGGCCACTTTATAACCAGTTGTTTCTTGATTACAATGGTACATTACATTTTTCATTTGTAACTTGAATGTTTTCTAGAACTGGAGGGAACATTCATTAGCCACTTCTCTTAGTCATGCAGAACAATACACACTGATTTTGGATAATCAGAAAGGGCTGGCATTGATGTGCTGTCCAAACTTCTACCATTGCAAATGCTTTTTATGTTCCTGTGAAGATCTAACACATGAATGAACATTCATTTAATTCAGCTCATTTTTCTCTACTAGATATAAAATATTTGAATAGCTGATCTTTTTTAACTTGGATGTTTTTGTTCATTGTAAATGTTTTTTTTTTTAACCAATTAGCATTTGTTCTTAATTCTGAAAATGTTACATAACTGTCAGCATGCTGGTGTGCTTAACGGGTTTGAATTATGTCAGTCTAAACTGTCAACAACTCATATAACTGCAAAATAGCCATATTAACATGTTTCAAACTATAATAGTTGCCGTAGGACTGAATCTGTTAACATCCACTTTGTATTAGCTTCTCCATTTAGGAAGCAACTTTTACCTACGTAAAGTAGTTTTCCATGTTGCCCTTTAGAATTGCCTTGGGTTGTATCACTCTGAGTCTACACTACCTATAGCCATGAATGATTGAGTCTTGTATTTATGTCATGTAACAGAGGAGCACTTTTACTATAAGGTGAACCAATACATAATGATGGATTTGTGTAAAATACAGTTGCTTTCCTCATCTAAACTTGGACTGTAATTTCAAAAAATATAAACCCTAAAAGTCACAAAGAGTTTAATTAATAAGAATACTAACAGCATATAATTATGTGCTACTAGAATATGCAAAATAATATTCTGAGCCCAGATGACATCACCTCATGCTTACTATCTGCAGAAAGGTACTACAAATTGCCCTGTCAACATTTCCTGACATGAACATTTTTCCATGCAGAAACTGCTGTTCATAATTAAACTTTGTTTTTTTATAAAAAAAATTGTTATTATTAGTAGAAGCTGCATCCTTGTACCCCCCTCGGCTACCTACCGCACCTACAGTTCACCTCCTGCATGCCTGGACACCACTTTGTGCCTCTCTCAGTGCCAAGGATCCTGCTGCCACCAGCCCCCTGGAATCAAGCATTCAGGTACGGCCTATACACAGCTCCAGCCTCGCTGACTGTACTCAGCTTTACAGCTTCCCCTCTAGTGATATCTCACTGTACTCGTACCGGCTGTCTTTTTTTTTTGTATTTTATTTAGCCTGCCACCTCAGTTGCTGTGTCTATGTTTCTTAATGTACAGAATTTAGAGCCAAGATTCAGAGTTTAAGATTTCTACATAGCATACTAAATTGTTGTATTTAAATCCAGTGCAGCTACCATTTTAATTTCTCCCTTTCTTGACTCCCCCCCCCACTGTTTTACAAATTGCAGTTACAGGTTACAGAGCTGGTGCCTATCTGTCTGCTTCTTGACCCACTATTTATCCATCTTTTAGTAAATTATAGATCTTTCGTCTCTGTGCTAAACTTAGTTTCATTCCCACCCCTTTGCTGTGCTATAACTCCCTGTTCTGTCTCTTTCCCAGCAGGCGTTCTCGTAGCCCACTCGGCTACCTACCGCATCCATGGTTCGCCTCCTGCAAGCCTGGAAACCACTCTGTGCCTCTCTCAGCACCAAGGAGCCTGCTGCCACCAGCCCCCTGGAATCAAGCATTCAGGTATGACCTATACACAGCTCCAGCCTCGCTGGCTGCTGCTCCAGCTGCCACATTTTTCAAAAACCAGCACCTTTACCTGGAAAGTTCTCATTGGCTGCTCCTCAGCAGGAGCATTCTGACTGTCTGCCCAACGGACTGGCTTTTTGCTCTCCTGGATACTGGACTCAGCTTTACAGCTTCCCCTCTACTGATTTCTCACTGTACTTGTACCAGCTGTCTTTTTTTTGTATTGTATTTAGCCTGCCACCTCAGTTGCTGTGTCTATGTTTTTTAATGTACAGAATTTAGAGTTAAGATTCAGAGTTTAAGATTTCTACATAGCATACTGAATTGTTGTATTTAAATCCAGTGCAGCTACCATTTTAATTTCTCCCTTTCTTGACCCCCCACCCACTGTTTTACAAATTTCAGTTACAAAGCTGGTGCCTGTCTGTCTGCTTCTTGACCCACTATTTGTCCCTCTTCTAGTAAATTGCAGCTCTTTTGTCTCTATGCTATCTTAGTTTCATTCCCACCCCTTTGCTGAGCTATAAATCCCTGTTCTGTCCCTTTCTCAACAGGCATCCTTGTAGTCCACTCGGCTACCTACCACACCTGCAGTTCACCTCCTGCATGCCTGGATACCACTCTGTGCTTCTCTCCACGCCATGGAGCCTGCTGCCACCAGCCCCCTGGAATCAAGCATTCAGGTACAGCCTATACACAGCTCCAGCCTCGCTGGCTGCTGCTCCAGCTGCCAAATCTTTCACCCATGCCCCTCCCCCTCCCCCTCCCAAGCCACCCTTAAATACACTTTAGCTCCTCCCTCCCCTACCCCATCCTGCCCCATTGGCTCCCAGTACTAATGCTCTGATCTAATAGCTTTCTGTCTCCCCACCCCCTTTGTTGATCTTTCCTCCTGTGTACACACTCTACCTACTCTTTGCCATGCATACCCTGTATACTCTGTTTCCACTTCTACTCGCCCTCTCCTTTCTGCCTCCCCTTTTCTACCTCCCTGGTCCATGCCACCCCTCCCCCTCACAAATCACTTAGTCACTACCTACCACTACCAGGACATGCTCTACTATGTGCCCTGACCCCCCCTTGGACCTCCATTTGCTACTACCTGGATGCTCCTAAATATCCCTGTGTTTGGCCTACAGCCCAGCCTTTCTCCACTCTCACACAAAGCATCACACTGGGACCTTTGCCAGGAACCTTCTATTGGCTCATACAAACAACGGCGACACAAAATGGTCTAATCTGCTCCAGTTATGTGAAACCATCTGGGGCTCTCATCCTCGCAACCCTCAACATTTGCAGTTTACTACCTAAGCTTGATGCTGCCCAAACCTTTGCAAGCCAACATAACCCTGATGTCCTTGCTGTTGTCAAAACCTGGCTGACGCCCAAAGTCCCAGATCTGGCAATCACCCTACAAGGTTACAATGGATTCAGGCTGGATAAAATCTCTAAAAGAGGCAGGAGTTGTGCCATCTAAATTAAAGACACTGTCATGGGTCACCCCATTGCAACTCTCCCAGCTGACTCTACTGCTCAGATTCTATCTATCAAAATTCTCTTAGGGGGCAATAATAAAGCCCTCACAATCATCTCAGTTTATATCCCTCCAAAAGACCAAGGAAATTGCCTCAGTGATGTTCTCAACTTTATCAGTACCCAACCTCCTGGCTTGGAACTTATCCTGCTAGGCAATTTTAACATAAACTGTCTTGCCTCAGATGCAGGTGTATACAAGAATGCCATCACAGCAGCCAATCTTATGCAGATGGTTGCCTTCCCCACAAGGACAAACTACAAAACAGGCACTAGCACTCTCCTGGACTTGGTCCTTGCTAGCCACCCTGCCCATCTCTCCCCGCACCACCGTCCTCCCAGATTCACTCAGTGACCACTCCCTTGTCATCTGTGAATGGTCTAACAAATTTTTCAAGTCCCCCCCCAAAACTATCACTAGCATAGTCCTCCCCCGTGAGCAACTTATCCATCTTAAATACTACCTGAGTCTGCAAGACTGGCTACCCATTTAAAGGTGATGGATGTTAACGTGGCTCTTGACTACTTCATCACCACTTTCAATGTGGCCTGTGACTACTTTGCTCCATTTAAAAAATGCAAGGCCAAGGCTGTCTATAACCCATGCTCACTGCAGAGCTCCTTGCTCAGCTCAAATCAAGGGACCACCTTTGGGCACTGGCAAAAGCTAATGGCAGGCACTCCGACATACAAAAATACAAGCATGCCCGAAACAGCTGCACAAAATCTATCCTGCTAATGAAAAGTACCTATTACAGGAATGCTTTCACCATTATCTGGGGAAATGGGAGAGCTTTCTGGGACAATATTAAAGAAGTAACAGGGAAGCAACCAAAAAGCTCCCTGTCTATGCTAAACATTGATGGGATCACTACTCTAGACCCTACGGTCATTGCCAGTGCCTTCAATGCCGCTTTCACTAACCTCAGTTCCATTCTTCCTCTGGACTTTTTTGCAGTAAATGACTCTCCCTCAATCATAAGCCCCACCATCCCATCTAAACACCCTCCTTTCTACTTCAAAGAGGTCAAATTGAATGAAGCCCGCAATTCATTTCCAAAGCAATCTCCAAGTCCAGAACTAGCGGTGACTTCTTGGACTGTAAACTGCGGTCTCTCACCCATTAATAGGTACTACGTCTGTTAACCAATATTCTTAACCTCTTCCTTAGCCGCACTCAGTTCCCTGACATATGGAAATCTGCCACTATTACCCCGGTCCATAAAAGTGGTGACAAGACCAATCATATGAACTATCAGCCGATCTCCATATTGCCTCCGCTCTCTAAGGCCCTCGAGCGTATAGTTGCGGACCAGCTCACTGATCACCTGGACAAATATAATATTCTGTGCGCACAGCAACATGGTTTCAGAAAAGGACACAGCACCACATCTGCCCTCCTGGAGTTCACTGGAGCACTGCACAGCACTCTGGACAGTGGCCACCTAACTGGGGCAGTCTTTATCGACTTGACCAAGGCATTTGATGCTCTCCACCATCAGCTGCTAATAGACCAGCTGCTGAATGCTGGGCTCTCTCATGATTCTATAGTGTGGTTTAAAAGCTACCTTGAAAATCATTTGCAAAGAGTAAAAATTGTCAATGAACTCTCTGATACTCGACCAGTTCACTCTGGTGTCCCCCAGGGATCCATAATAGGTCCACTTCTTTTTAGCCTTTTTCTAAATTCCCTTCCACAATCCTACTCGGAACAAATCATCCTGTGCGCTGACGATGCAGTTGTTCTCTCTTCATGCAAAGACCCTATGCCACTACAACTCAATCTACAACATGGTTTCACCTCTGCAGAGAATTGGTTTACTAATCATAAACTTGTCCTTAATCACAAAAAACAAAGTCTATGCTTTTTATCAGCTTTCACAACCAGCACAGGCTACACCCCCTGACTATCTCCACCAGTCAGGGGAATACCCTTGAACAGGTCCAATCTTTCAGATACCTAGGGTTCATGCTTGACTTCAACCTATCCTATGGGGCCCACATTGACAGCATAGCAAAAGCTGCTAATATGCGACTAGGCTTATTGTTCAAGCACAGGCAACATCTCAACCCGGAAGCCTTGAATATCGCTGTCTAGAGTTTCATGATCTCCATCATTGATTACGGCCTAATCATTTATGGCTCAGCCATGGCAACTACCCTCAGATGCATATCAACTTCCCTCAGCAAGGCCTGTCAGCTTATCACTGGAGCCCACCATCTCACTCATACCTGTGATCTTTACACTCAATCTGGATAGCTCCAACTCTCCAACCATATTAAGTATCAGACCTGCACCATGGTGAAAAAAATTATCCCAGGCCTCTCCACTCCTGGTATCCAAGCTCTGCTGCACCCTAGCACTAATCTGCGAAGCTCCAGGAGATCTGAATCACAGATCTTGCAAGTTTCCCACTGTTGCACTACCCAGGGTCAATGATCTTTCACCTATAGGGCTCCCCAATGGCTAAATGGACTCAGCACCACCATCTCCACTGCTCCCAAATGTGGCTTGTTTAAAACCAGGCTCCGACTCCATCTTACTGCCTCCAGCTCCTGTGATTGCCTCACCTAATCAGAAATACTTGTTACTACCAACAGCGTTGCCTTGCTACCCCTCATAGCACTTATCTCTTGTTTTACCTCTGCTCCCACAACCCGTCCCCTTTCCCACCCACCCCACCCCTACCCACCCCTCTCTCCAGCACTTCTCCCAGTGATGTCTGACAATGCCTCCAGCTGCTACTACTCCCATCTTGCCATCCTGTTCCTCCTCCATTGTTCTTTACCCCTCTCCTAGTTGATGCTGCTCCATGCCATTCTATGTACTGAGCTCTCTAATGTGTTGCCTCTTCCCTTAATTAATAACTGTATAATGTACTGTTTACCTGCAATGTTGTTATTTCTGTTGTATCCCCAGGACTGTACTTCAACTGACGTGGAACCTTTGTAAAAGAGCCTTGGCTCAAAGGTATTTGTAATCCTAGAACCAAATAAATAAAAAAAAATCATCGGGACACCCCAGTGGCTGGCTTTTTGTCCAAATTAAGGGTCTGTCCCCTTTATCATAAGCCCATTATTCTGCCTTATCAGATGCAGTACAGCTCTCCCTGTTAACCCCACCACCTGGTTCCATTAATCACTCGGTGCACTACAAACAGTACAGTACAGTACTTCCTGGCAACTAATTTTTTATGTTATTTAGCAGCTTTCAGTTAAAACAGTACTGTACAAAACTATCATAGAAACATAGAAACATAGAATCTGACGGCAGATAAAGACCGCTTGGCCCACCCAGTCTGCCCATTTCCCTACCTGATGGATAAGCTGCAGATCCTAGTTAACCAGCAGCCTACTTCTTCCTACCCCCACCCCCTAGAATTGCTTTATGACTGTCCCATGCATGCTTGAATTCCACCACTGTTTTTGACTCCACAACCTCCTCTGGAAGGCTGTTCCATACATACACAACCCTCTCTGTGAAAAAATACTTCCTTAAATTACCTCTGAGCCGCCCTCCTTCTATCTTCAAATTGTGCCCCCTTGTTCTTGCACACCTCTTTTTTTGAAAGATGCTACCCTCTTGGACTTTGTTGATTCCCTTGAGGTACTTGAAAGTTTCTATCATGTCCCCCCTCTCCCTCCTTTCCTCGAGGCTATACATATTAAGCTCCTTAAGTCTCTCTTCATATGTCTTCCGGTGCAGACCCTGCACCATCGGTCCCCACCAACCCCTCCCACCGTTCCACCAAATGCTGAGTTTGACTCACTCCATTATCCCCTCTCCTACAGTACCTTTGCTCTCTCTCTCTCCATAAAAGAATGCTGTCACTCAGTCCAGTCAACAAAGGAATGCTGACACTTGGCATTGGGTCCGGTCCGGTCACAAGGTGGTGATAAAGGAATGCTGACATTCCTCACTCAGTCCAGTCTGGTCATAAACCAGTGACAAAGAAATGCTAGCACTTGGTCCAGTCAATAAAGGAATTCTGGCACTCAGTGTGGTCATCTGGCTGAGATCTGTTGAAGAGCTCGGGCACTAGTAAACTTAGTCACACTTTTTCTTTGAAAAAATCCAAAAGAAAGCTCTGCGCTCAAATCTTCAGTAGGTTCGCTTATAACAAGGCTGCCAACCCATATTCAAACATAAAGATGCAAATGCATAAGCGCTCAAAGGAAACACAAACCAGGGATGTTCAACTAAATTGTTGATTTATTTTGCCACAGTCGAAGCGCCTATTGCCTCATTATTTTTGTATGTTGGGTCACTTCTCATTATGATGCCATGCATTTTAAATTGTATAAAAGGTGTATTGTTTTCACTATGGTTCACACCCCCTTGAAGGCTTGTTGCAGAGGTGCTAGGGGCTCCCACTGTGGCAAAATAAATCAACAATTTAGTTAAGCATCTGTGGTTTGTGTTTCCTTCACGCGCTTGTGCTTTTGGATCTTTACACTTTTACTTTGGCTGTCTGGAGGTAAGCATACATGAGTGTGGTTAAGAACTGTCAGGTGTAACTTTGTACTCATTTTAGGGGGAGGGGGGCTTGCTGTTAATGTTGGCTCCTTTCTTTTCAGTTCAGCCCACTACTCATTTTTAGCACCTTTTAACACCTGTGGCAGGAAGCAGGCAGAAGGTGATAAGCAGTTGCTAAAAGGGATTAGTGGTAACAGCAGCAGCCAGCAGCTAAACTCATAGAAATAGTGAAGATTAATGGGACAGAATCATCCCAATAAAATGGCTCCCCATCCCCATTAAGCAGCAGTACTGTCCATAGGATTACATGGTCATTTAATCAATTCCTAGCAGGTTGTCCCAATAAAGCGGATGTCCCCATTATCCACATCCTGATTAAGTGGCTTGTACTGTAATGCCACACCACCATGAATTACCGCTAAATTTAGACAATTTAACATTTAAAAGATATGTTAAAGTTAGTTTTTAGATTCAACCCCCATCTCTTATTTTAAATGCAGAATTATTTTGCATTGGTTAAGATTCAAACCCTGTTCTTCAGATGTATAGGTTGCTGTCAGATTCATTACACCATGGAGCTTCACTTTAATTGCAGGTAGCTTGCAGTAAAGGAATAATGCACGACAGGGTGTGTGTCACGCTGGGATAACATCACGCCTCGGGTGCTTGGACATGAGGCTGCAGGCTGAGTGCAGCCAATCACCCAAGAAGTGATGTTATCCCAGTACAACATACACTCTGGAGTGCATTATTCCTATTATACAATGGTGCATTTGTAAAATAAACAAAAAAAATAGAAAAATACTTTAAAAGTAGATTTTTTTTTCATTTTTGGAATAGGTAGGATTACTTATTAGAAAAAATAGTGTGAATTTCTTGTTTCAGCCAAGAGGTGGAGCTGCTCTGTTTCTGGTGAGGCTCTGCAGTACAGACAGCAATCTTTGTTAGTGGTGCCAGGCTTTGTAAATTAGCCTTCTTCTGCTATTCCCTCAGGGTTTATTAAACAATTTTGGGCTTTCGATTATTTTTGTGTGTGTGTGTGTGTGTGTGTGTGTGTGTGTGTGTTTAACTAAGTCATTATTGATACTTCCACTCTTTATGTATTAGATTGCCAACCCACCCCATTACAGCTGTTCACTTACATACTACTGAGAAGATGATAAAATGAAGTACAGAGACATTTGAGATGGTCTTGAATTGTTTTATGTGGTGGAGTTTTTTGTTTAAAAATGAAAACAATACGTTCAAGAGTAAGCAGACAAGTGAGAGCCACACCATGACTGTCTAAAGACTCAGTTGCTCGCTTGCATGCTGTGCTCACTCTGTGACTGCATTCTACTGTACATATCTTTTTTTTTTTTAAATAACAAGAGGAACCTTTGGGTTTTTGTTTGGATGTTAGATGTGAGATAGCCTTTAAATTCTGAATGAGTCATCAAACTGCGGAAGAGAAGGCATGGTTAATACTGCTTGTTGTGGAGAAGATCTCTGTGAGTTTTGCTATTGTTTTTTAAACTACTGGAGAGAAGGGTTAGTTAGTTCTTGCTGTTGAGGGAGTTAATGTGTAGAGGATTTTTGCAAGCTTTGATATTGTTTTACTTTTTTTTAATTTGTCTAAAAGTAGAATTTAGCTTAAAGGGTTATGTGGCTGGAGTGACTGTAAAAGTTTCTGTGGCTGGAGTGACTTCATAGGGCATACCCAGACTTGCCCACCCACATAGCCTTTAAATTCTGAGTTAGTCATCAAACTGCAGGAGATGAGTGGTTAAGCCTGCTTGCTGTGGATATGATATATGTGAGTTTTGCTATTGTTTTTTAAACTACAAGACAGAAGGGTTAGTTATTTATACTTTCTGTTGAGGGAGTTAATGTGTAGAGGATGTTTGTAAATTTTGATATTATTTTACTATTTTTTTAAATTTAACTTAAAGTGGAATTTAGCTTAAAGGTTTCAGTGGCTCTAGTGACTGTAAAAGTTTCTGTGGCTGGAGTGGCTGCATATGGCATGCCCAGCCTTGCCCACCCACATAGCCTTTAAATTCTGAGTGAGTCATCAAATTGCAGGAGAGAAGGAGTGGTTAAGCCTGCTTGCTGTGGAGAAGATCTCTGTGAGTTTTGCTATTGTTTTTTAAACTACAGGAGAAAAGGGTTAGTTAATTCTACTTGCGGTTGAGGGAATTAATGTGTAGAGGATTTTTGTAGGTTTTTATATTTAACTTTTTTTTTTAATTTAGCTTAAAGTGGAATTTTGCTTAAAGGTTTCTGTGGCTGGAGTGACTGTAAACGTTTCTGTGGCTGGAGTGACTGCACAGGGCGTGCCCACCCACATAGCCTTTAAATTCTGAGTGAGTCATCAAACTGCGGGGAGAAGGAGTGGTTAAGCCTGCTTGCTGTGGAGAAGATTTCTGTATGTTTTGCTATTGTTTTTTTAAACTACAGGAGAGAAGGGTTAGTTAATTCTTAAATACTGAAATACCATTGGGGTTGGGTTTGAAGGCTGTGAGGGAGGAGCTTGGGGCAATGCAAACTGAGCTGAGCCCTCAGAGCAGGTCAGAAAGGTAGAAATGAGGAACAGCCATATGAGCTAATTCTTAAGAATATATAAATATATATAACTTATGAGTAGGATTGTGGTTTCCAGTTGGTACTGTAGTTGGCTGTCTTATGCTACATTCAAGGGCATTTGCAATTAAAGTGTCTGTTAGATGCTGGGCTAGGATTAGTTATTTCTACTTTTTGTGGGGAGAGTTAGTGTGGAGAGGCTGTATAGGTAGTGTGGACCATAGGTAGGATTGTAGGGTGCAATGGTTGTGGGGCAGCAATGCAGATGTACATACTGTGGAGGCTGGGAGGGTGCCCAATATGCCACAGGCTAAGGAGGATCAAGAAAGAGGTTCAGTGGCTTGTCAGGGAGCTGGGGAGGTTGAGGGATGAGGAGAGGATTGAATCAGAAGGAAGGCTGACATCTGAAAGTATTGTGGGGGCACCACAGAGAATGACAAGTGGGTCAAGGGAGGGGTCAGGGGGAAGAGGCAAACTAGACAGGAAGCCATCTGATGAAGGGTGGACTCTCGTAGGAACTAGAAAAAGAGGAGCAGCAGTAGGCAAGAGGGAGGAAAAAGCAGACAGTAAGGCAAAGGTGGTGGGGAACATGTTTGCTTTACTAGCAACACATGGGAAAGAGGATCTGGGAGGAGACTGCACAAAGGATAACACTCACAAAGAGGAGGGAGAGAGTGAGGGGCATTACTAGTAGAGAAATTGAGCAAGGTGTGGCAGGGGGAAGGATAATACTCAGAGAGGTGAGGAGGGAGAGGGAGGTTGGCAGTCAAACAGGAGGAGGGGAGGGTCTCAATTGAGAGGGGCAGGGGGAAGACACTGGGGCACATGGTAAAAGCACCATCTTGAGTGGCCCCAGAAATGAGAACATGGGTGGGGGGTGGTGACAGGCACAGGAAAAGAGGAGGGGGTGTACTGGTATTGGGGGACTCCATACTCAAGGGGATCAGATGGGGCAGCAAGGGGGAGAGGCACAGTCGGATATGGGTGGAGTCCATACCAGGATTAAAGGCAGACAAGGCAGGACAGGCAATCCTAAGGTGCATAAGGAGGGGTAGGAGGAAACCACACATTGTGGTACATGTGGGGACAAATGTCCAAGTGGTAGGGAAATGGTGGAGGTAACAAGAGAGAGGAATGAGGAAGTGGGAAGGTTTTGCAAGGAGACTTGGGAGTCTGTGACCTTCTCTGAGGTGCTCCCAGTACCTTGCGCAAGCACAGTGAGAAAGGAGAGGATTAGGGAGATGAACACATGGTTGGTAGAATGGTGTCAAACTAAGGGGTATGGGATTGTGGGCAGCTGGGCCAGTACCTGGGATAATAACAATATATTTGCAAGGGAATAGACTGCACCTGAATGGGGAGGGGAAGGAGGTATTAAAGCAAAGATTGTGGAGGTATATTGCGACAAAGGTAGATTTAAACTAGATGGGGGAGTGGCAAGTGGACAGCAGGTAGGCAGAGATCCAATAGAGTGGAGTCACAGCATACCCCAGGCTATCAGAGAAGGACTCGAGGCGGCCAAAAAAGGAGGGAGTAGAAGGGAGGAGATGGAGGCCAGTGAAGGGAAGGGGGCAGGATGGAGGGTGGTCTCGTTGAATGCAAGAAGCTTAGGAAACAAATTAGCTGAGCTACAGGCATGCTTAGCAATGTGGAGGGTGGATATTGCAGCTGTCACAGAAACATGGGCAGCTAAGCACTGGGACTGGGATCTGACAATCCCAGGATACAAATTATACAGGAAGGACCATAAGTAGGGGACAGGGGGGTGGGGTAGCAGTCTATGTGCTTGCCGGGATCAAATTCACAAGGGACGAGGGGGAAGAAAGGAGATCAGAGGCAATCTGGCTGCAGCTCCTAGACTCAAGGGGTAGGAAACTGAGGTTTGGGGTAGTATACAGGCTACCATCCCAGTCTGAGGAGCTTGACAGGGAATTAGCTGGGCAAATCAGAAAGATATGTAGAAAAGGGAAGGTGGTCATCATGGGGGATTTTAACTTGCTGGGAGTTGACTGGAGCATTCTGGTGACCTCCAGTTCTAGGGAGCAAGTACTCTTGGACGTGATCAAGGAGGGTCTCCTGACACAGTTGGTTAGTGAACCTACTAGACTAAACAACACCTTAGATCTGGTATTGTCAAATGGGGAGGCAGTAAGGGAAATAAAGGTGGAGGACCCACTAGCTGACAGCAGTCACCAAATGGTGTGGTTTAATATCATGATGTGCGGGGAGCCAGAGAAATCAGTTAATCAGGTAGTGAACTTCATGGGGGTGAACTTTGGGAAGATGCAGGAAGTACTAAAAGGGAAACTGGAGGGCATAAGGCAGATGATGGACACAGACCAGAAATGGGATATTATTAAATGGGGGATAACAAAGGCAACAGAAGTCTGTACCAAGACACAGAGTAAGAGGAGCAGAGCAAGAAAACTCTGCTGGTTGCACAGTGAGGTTGTGGAGGTGGTGAGAGAAAAATGAGTGGTGCACCAGAGGTATTGGAGGATGGGGAAGGAAGTGGACAGGAAGGAATGTGCAAGATTGTCCAAGGAGGTGACCAGAAAAATGAGAGAAGCCAAGGTGCAGACGAAGCAGAGATTAGTGCAGGGAATTAATGGGGGGGGGACTTTTTTAGATACATCAGGGAGAAAAGGAAGTGCAAGGAGACAATAGTGAAGATACAAAGACGTCGGGCGTGGACAGAAAAGGGGGAGGAGCAGGCAGGAGCACTGAATGAATACTTTTGCTCAGTGTTCATGGAAGAAAAAGGGGGACCGCTACCACCATGGGCTGGGAGGGGGGGACAGGGGAGAGGAAGTGACTGATGGAAGAATTAAGGTAATTAGATTCCTAGAGGAACTGAGGGCACTGAAGGCAGACAAGGCACCAGGGCTGGATGGTATCTACCCCATGGTGCTGAGAGAGATGGCGGAGGTGTTGGCAGAGCCACTGACAGATCTGTGCAGCACCTCACTGGAGTCAGGATGTGTGCCACTGGACTGGAGGATGGCACATGTAGTACCATTACACAAGAGTGGGCCAAGGGATGAACCGGGTAATTATCGTGTGGCAAGTCTCACCTCCATAGTGTGCAAACTCATGGAAACGATACTAAAGGAAAGATTGGTATTCTACCTGGAGGACTATGGCCTCCAAAATGTGAGGCAGGATGGGTTCATTTCAGGGAAGTCTTGTCAAACCAACTTGATACCATATTATTACTGGATGGCAGGTGAGCAGGATAAGGGTCATGCAGTGGATTATCTTTACTTGGACTTCAGCAAGGCCTTCGATTCAGTGCCTCATGGGCAGCTTGGGTGGAAGCTTACTGGCGTAGGGGCAAAAATTATGAACTGGATTACAAGCTGGCTGACTGTGAGGCTGCAACAGGTGGTGGTGAGAGGGTGCTCTCAACTCCAAGGCCAGTGATGAGTGGGGTGCCACAGGGCTCTGTGCTGGGTCCAGTATTATTTGGGCTCTTCATATCAGACATTACATACAAGGTGGTGAGCAAGGTAAGTCTGTTCACTGATGACACCAAAATCGGAGCAGTGGTGGATGGAGAGGAGGGATGGAAGCAGCTGCAGGGGGACCTACACAAGCTAGAGGAGTGGTCAAAGAGGTGGCAGCTGGGGTTCAATGCAAAGAAGTGTAAGGTTATGCACTTTGGGGCGAAGAACCCAAGGAGATAGTACTGGCTGGGGGGGGAGGTTAAACTGGGGACCACTAAGGAGGAGAAGGTCCTATGAGTAATGATAACATGGACTAGGAACAACACTGCCCAGTGCCGGAGAGTGGCTGCAAAAGTGAACAAAATGCTGGGGTTTATAGCGAGGGGGTTTCATCTAGGTGAAGAGAGGTGATCTTACCCATCTACAGTTCACTGGTAAGGCTGCACATAGAGTATTGTGTGCAGTTTTGGATGCCATACCTAAAGCGTGATATCAGGCTACTGGAGGGAATGCAGAGGAGGACAACAAAGCTGATATGTGGACTGGAGGGGAGAGACTATGAGATCAGACTGGGAGACCTGAACATGTACACTCTGGAGGATAGAAGGGACGGGGGGACATGATAGAAACATTCAAGTATCTGAGGAGAATCAACAAGGATAAGGCAGACGGGGTCTTTAAGCTAAGGAGGGGGAGGGACACCAGGAGGCATAGGCTAAGAATAGAGGGGGGGAGATTTAGGAAGGAAATGAGGAGACACTATTTCACAGAGCGGGTGGTAGCAAAATGGAATGCACTACCAGAATGGGTAGTATCATGTAAATCTGTGGATAGCTTCTAAAGGGCAAGGGACAGGGAACAGGTGGGAGTGAGGGTGGGGAAGGTGGGGGGTGGCAGTGGGATGACAAAGTGGGGGGCAGCAGAAAACTAGGGGTGCTAGCTGCACATTCAAGCAGACTTAGATAGACCGGATGATCTGTTTGTGCTGGCGCATTCATATGTTTATATGTTCTTATGGTTGTAGATGGGTGTCATATTGGGTGGTGGCTTTTTGCTTAAGCATGAAAGGAATTCTGGAGCAAGCAAGCGAGAGCCCCTCAGTGACTTTTTCAAGATGCATTCACTCTCTGTCTTGCTCACTGGGTTTGCTCTGTGAATGTGTTTCACTGATTTTTTTTGTTTGTTTGTTTTAATGAAAAGAGGAACATTTATGGATTTCCTTTATTATCAGAGGATTGTGAGTGGTTGTTTTTTTTGGCTGGCTTCTGTCCAATGATTTGTTTGTTCTGGGAGGGCGGGCATGGCTTGAAGCCATTTGAGAAAGCAGCTTCCACTTTGGCTTGTAGTGAGTTCAAAGTGATTTATTTTAAACATTTGATGGGATATTTTGTTTGCTGGTACTAGACCTGTGATGTTATGCTGGGATAACATCATGGGTCCAGTCCCAGACAGACCAATGAGATGGCAGCATTCTTTCTTGCCATTGTATAATAAAAATTAACCACTACCTACAGTATAAAGAAGGAGACTAGGGTTCTACTCCTGGTAGAAACATATTAAACTGGTTGAGATTCCATTGCTGTGTCCCACAGAAACAATAACCATGCTGTCATATTGGGTTAAATAACTGCAGTCATTTGTTTATTAAAGGCTTATCAGCAGTACAGGTGCATGCCTTATGTGCAACGGAGAGTCTGATCTGGGAACCCCAAATGTAGGTAGAGCATTCCAGCAGGAACCTTTGTCAGTGGGCAACTGTTTTTCTCTGCCCTGGCAACTAGTAGGAAGGGGGGCCATGAGGAACCCCAGAAGCCTATGAGAGAAGTGGGGAGTCATTGTCCACCATGCCGTATGTGGCACTGTGACCTCTCCTCCCTCCTTGGCCACAGTTCAGGAACATGCCATTCGGGGTGATGTCCCCACCCCTACCTGAGCCAACTTAGGATATCCTGCCTGACGGCATGGCACCCATGATCATAGTCTCCCTATCCACTTACAGTGGTTGTGACAAGTCTCTGCCTACCCACTCTAACCTAGTGACCCTGAAACCAGCCTTGATGAGGACAAAAACCTACTGAAGATTCTGATACACTGAAAAATTGGGAAACATTCCCTCATGACCACTTAAGTAATTTATTTTAGTTTTAAACATCGTTTTACCAGGTAAGCATGCAGATCCCAGGGTTCATTTCCAGTTGTGATCTGGGAGGAAGGGGAGGAATGGGATAGTGAGGAATCCTTTTGTAAGCAGAGCAGTATCCACATTGTTCTCCCTCTGCTTTTCTGCTTTTCACCCTTTTTCCTTTTTTACTGCCCAGTGTGATCTCATCCATACCCTAACTCCATCTGCCAGGACAGGTGGGCAAGTGTCACTGTCTCCTCAGGATTCCAGGATGAAAGTCTGAATTTACAGGATGCCAGTCCTTTCCTACCCTCCTTTCCACATCCCTTTTCCTGTACCCTTGCCTCATCCCTTTACCTGATTAGCACCTTCCATCTGTATCACTAGTCATATGCTTTCCTCCACACTGTTAACCAGATCCATGACACCGGCGCAACAACCCTGACTGCGACTTCCACTACAGAGCTGGGAACCCATTGACACCCCTGACTGTGACATGACCCTGAACCGACCAGCAACATTACAACACACAGTGTGAGAGGGCTGCGCCCCCACACCCCCTATACCTCCCATTATATAGATATCTAACTCCATGTCTCACAGACAGTAGAGTTAGATATTTACCCCCCACTGCCCAAAAGTGTGTTGATGTAAACCCCCCATTGCTGCCGATTTAGGTGAGGTGTTTTTTTTGCTGTGGGGGGTCGCTGTGCGGGTGTCACTGTCGTGGTGGCATACCATGCTAACCTACCCTATTCCTGGTCAGATGCAGCCCCCATCCCCTACCCACCGCTAATCCAGCTTGGACATGTGGCCATTTGACCTGGAACAGGAAGGGTGGTTGTACTCCCTGGACTGCTGGGAAAAGGAAGGGCTCCAACATCCAAAGTCTTTTCCAGTCCGGCTGCTCCCAGAAGAGTCATTAGCTGATTAAGATCCCATGACAATTTCCCACAGACATTAACCATACTGTCATATGGGCTAAATGGTTGGAGCTAGATGTTTCTTGAAAGCTTGTAAGCAGTACAAATGTGTGCCTCATGCACAATAAAGTCTGATGTGGGAACCCCAACCACAGCTGGGGCATTCCCATGGAATCCCTTTGTCAGTGGTCCTTCATTTCAATCCACCGCTTAACACCTGTGTTAGTCACTGTCTCTGAAGATCTGCCAGCAACACTTCACTATATGGATGTGCAGGTTGGGTGGACAGGGTATGGTGGGTGATGTGTTAGTGGGTGGGTTGAAGAAGGGGGTGGAGGTTATGGCTTTTGAACGGGTATCAGATGGTATCCCTAGACTACCAGAAAGGACCATTATTATTGTACTCAGGTGTCAGAAGGAAAGGTACCACTAAACTGCCAGGGATGTAATTGACAAGATCAGTCATTTAGTCTAAGAACAAGCAGGGGGGGACTACCACTAGACTACCATGTATGACACTGACAGGATAAGCCTTCTACTTGGAAATCATGTTTAAGGTGCCACCGCTAATTTATAATTTACCAGGGATTGTACAGGCATGCTCAGTCTTTTACTCTGGAATCAAGCAGGATGGGGAGTACCACTAGACTTCCAAGGATAACACTGGCAAGATCAGTAAGTTAATGCTTCCCTGGAGTAAATCCTGCAATGGTCACCAATCTTCTCTCCTCTCCACTATCTGTTCCCACTCCTTCACTGGTGAGTTGCTCATCCTTGGTGACTTGAAAGTAAATTGAATCTTCCCCTCTGCACATTACATTAATGTTTCCAAAGTGTAAAATCGTTCCAATTATCCAAGTTGATTTCAGACCACACCTGTCTTAATCAAAAATTTCTAAACCATTCCCTTCTGGACTGGGTTCCCTCCTCACAACCCCACCGTATTATGGATTCAGGTATCCTCCCAGACACACATAGTGACCATTATATGGTCTATTGCAAGCAAAGGATCCAATGACTCAAAGCTTGCACTGAATTCCTCCTTCTCATATCCTTCAGGCCACTGGATCTGTTTTCCATGTATGCCAGCCTGTTGGCTACTGAATGGTCCCCTGTCTCAGCAAACTCTGGCAACAGTTATGCCATCCAGTCCATTCAATACAAATTCATTGCTGTCTGGAACCACCATGCCTGCTCAGGAAAACCAGAGTCTGTGATTCCCACCTCCTCTGGCTCTCCACAGAGCTACTTGCCTGCCATTATGTCAGAGACCTAGATTGATGGTTCTTTTTTTTTCACATATATATATATATATATATATATATATATATATATATATATATTATCTCTTTATGCCCCCTTCTTTCCGCGGTTCTCTCTCTCTTCCGGGTATCCTATGCTCTCTCTGCCAGCCCCCAGTACTTCCTGGAGGACTGCCAAACCTGTCCCCATGTTACCTCGGCCTACCCCACTGTGGGGAAGAGGGGGATCCTGGGACTTACCCCTCCAGTCCAGTAGTGTGTGTCGGGTAATCTGAGCATCTCCTTTCGAGAGCCAGGTTATGGTGCCTGGGAGTTGGATCCCTTCTACGCCAGCATCTGTGGGGCTTTTTTTCCTTGATCTGGTGCAACTCCTCAGGATGTCAGCATGCTAGGGGAGCCAAGGGGTGCAGCACCTTGCAACGTGCAATCGATCCAGCTCCCGGTTGATGTCCTCTCACCCTGCTTCCTGCTGTCCTGCTGCACCTCCAAATGAGGGCACCCAGGTGGTGGTAGAGCTGCGGGACAAGCAGTCTACCCTCACCAGAGGAGGAGAGCAGTCTGTGGGAGCTCAATCCTCCTCCCCCTAGCTGGCTGTCCAACCACCTGAGTCTGTTCCCGAACCCGGGTCACTTGTGCCGCGAGAAATAACCCGATTGTTGCACCAGCGGCCTGGCAGATTGATGATTCTTTAAGATCACTGGCTCTCCTGCAGCCCTGATGAATTACCAGATCCTTTGTACCAAAGCCATCAGACTTGCAAAATCCAAGTATGTTGCATCCACAATGCAGAAGAACCGTGCTCATCCCTTTAAGTTCCAAAGGGTTATCCACTCCCTCTTCATCCCTTCACTCTGGCATAGCCTTCCTTCCCATCCTCAAGGAAGGCAACTCCCTCATATTGGGCTCAGCTACAGTTGCATCTTCCTTCAACTCTTTCTTCAGCTCATGTTCTCATTGCCTTCTCTCTTCCTCCCCATCCATCCCCCCCCATCTTCTCTCAAAGTCTTTCTCTCTTCCACACTCTTTCTGCTCTCCCACCACTCCCTCTGCCTCACCCAAGGTCCTCTATGCTCCTTACCCTCTAGAGAGTGCAAACCCTTATGGTCTCAGCCCTAATCTTCTACATCTCTCTGCTTCTACAATTAGCAACCCTATTGCCTCCTCATCCTTTCCTTCTCCTTAGTTACTGTTTCTAACACCTGAAGACAGGCTACTGCCATCCCCCTACCGAAAGAGGCAATACCTCCTCTCCTGGTAACTAATGGCCTATCTCACTCCCCTCTAGCCTAGCTAAGTTCAAGGAACACCTTGTTCTTTCACAGCTTTCCTCTTCCTCTGTTCCTCCTCCTTAACTCTTTCCAGTCTATCTTCAGGAAGTTCCATTCTGCATCCACTTGTCTTCTCCTGTTTCACTGACTCCATCCTTTCTGGTATGGACCAGTGCCTGATCTCCTCTGCCATATTTTGTTGACTTGGCTAAAGCCTTCAATATTGTTCCTCACCATCTCTTCCTTGACAAACGTATGGTAGTGGGCCTCTCTACTTCTGCCTTCTCAGTCAGTCAGTCCCACTTCTGTATGGAGGGCAGGTCTCAATCTGTACATGTCAGAGGCATCCTATCCCCCACACTCCATATCTGCTTAGGCATTCCCCAAGGGTCAGTACTTGGCCCCATTTTCTTATCATTCTTCCATAATCAACTCCCTGCTGCCTGCTCCCCTGGGTTCATCTACATGTACACAGATGATACAGTGTTTTTTGCCTCTGGTCCCCCTGCCCATGACCTCACTACCAGGCTCCAGCCAGACCTTCACTACATCCAGCATTGGATCAAATCAACTGTCCCTAAATGCCAAGAAAACAGTCTTCATGAGCTTTGGCGCCCTACGAAAGATTGCCAGGCTCATGTCCCTTCCCTTCTTCTGTACCCTGACTGATACTGGATTCAAGGATGTCTCCTCCTTAAAGTACTGCAGTGTCTCGAGTTGTCAGCACAAGTAGATGACATGCAACTCAAGCTCCACTCTAAGCTTGCTGAGCTCTACAGGAACAAAGCAAGTATTCTGCTTACCACCCACTGAGTGATCACCTCAAAGACGATCCTCTTTATCTTCAACTAAGGCAACATCAGCTTCAGCACCACTCTTCAATCCGCCCTTGCCAGACTGTATCCCCTCTTCCACTCCTTCTGCTATTTTTTCCTTAGACTGTACCCCCTCATACTGACCACTACCTTCTTTATTCCTCCCTCTGCCTCCTCTTCCTTAAAGCTAGGCTGCCTTGCCACCATACCTCTATCATATCCAAATGCTGGCTTGGCTTCCTCCCTCCCTGCCCTCCTTTCCTCTTTCCTCCCTTCATCCTCTTTAATCCTCCTATCCACTCCATAACTCTGCTTTCCACCCCTCCCCAAATCTTCTACTGACCAGGTTGCTTTCTCATTCCATTTCTCTAAGCACTTGCCCACTCTTACACTGTCCATCTGCTTTTCTCCCTTAAGGCTCTTCCTTGTGAGTTTACATCTCCCTCTTGCAACTGTCTCTGAACCCAAATCTTGAAGAGAGCCTCCAAAACCCACCTATGACTCACTCTAGACCTATTGCCCTGGGAGTCTGCCCCGGTTGGGGTTGTTTACTGCTCTAGTCCCAGTTCAACTTTATCTATCATAGGCACCTTGTTTATTCTGTTTTGAGCTTGCATCAAATATTGGTTTGCACATCTGTAACATATTGTATTTTTGCACATAATTGTTTTGCACCGTATGACTTGACATAGAATTTGTTGCAACACAACTATTACGGTAGTTTTACTCTTGCACCATATTGTTTTTTTTCTCTCTCCTCTCTTCTCTAGAACACACCTGGAAATGATCTTATGTTGTCCTGGTAAAATATTTGAAATAAATAAATTACTCAGGGGTCATATGGAGGGATGGTGTAGACAGCATCAGTTCTGCCAGGAGGCCGGGGGTGTGCAACACTGTGCACACTGATAAGAGCAGGATCTGAAAGTGTTAAATAGTGCTGCCCCAGATGCCTGTTAACAGTTCCAGAATCCTCTCTGTATAGCATTGCACTCTGTATACAAGGGGTTTCCCCGATTTGCATGGGCACAGTGACATATTTGTCACAATTACAGTATACCTTCCTCTATACATGGTACAGAGGGAACCTTTGAATATGGTCCCACCCCATTCAGATGTGCTAAGCCTGGATAGCTTGGTTCTGTGGCTGTTAGCCTCATACATTCATTTCAATATGGGCCTCATGGTCTTACTCTTTGACTGCCAGTCTATACCTGGTCTCAGAAAAGCACTGAGACATGTATGTTCCAAACTGGAGCTATTAATAGCTCTAACTACACAGTAAAAGTATGTACACTATGATGACCCACCCACTACTGTATTGGCCTCTGGACATAGATGAGACCATTCCACAAAGAAATAGGTGACATCAAGGATTCTTTGTTCCTTCCCCTGTGACAACCCTTTCCCAGTTGGGTACTACCTGAGTACAATACCTTATATCCACAACTGGAGTAGCTAAGAGCTTCTAGGAGTAGGGAAATGTGCACCGGACTGACCTTGTGACCTTCAGGAATATAATAATAATAATAAAACTTTATTTATATCGCACCTTTCTAAAGTCAAAGCGCCTTACAATATCTAACAACATTATACATAAAAACCAAAAAATAATAATCTGAGCTCCTAAAATCACAGTATTAATTAAAAGAGACCTTCGACCATAGATAGGTCTTCAGGGCCTATTTAAATTCCTCCACGGATGCACACTGATAAAGTGGGCACAGTAGAGAATTATATGAGCCAATGGTACTACAAGTAAGGAGTCTAACACTTGGGAAGATGATCAAAAAGGCAAAAGTCTACTGAAAATGTTTGAGAACATTTTGCAAATGCAGCCTCGAATGGCACAGTAAAAATTCAGATATAAACAACACTTATTTTTCATCAATCACTTTTTCTTATACTCTGTATATCCCAGCAGGGTACCTACACCCCACTATTCCCTTCTAAATCACCCCTGGAGACTGCAGGCACTCACCTCCCACCAGCCCACTAGATATCACAGTGTCCCAGGATAAGCACACACCTAGGCCTTCATCCTCGAGCTTTCTATACTGTAGAACTAAGGCAATCAGTAATTAATGGGTCATACCTCCAAGCAGTCAGTTCGCTGAATACTTCTACCGGATACCTTCCCTGGTATCCAATTACTGTGTAGATTGCATGGATATATTTTGAAAGACTGAAATTCAGTATCCTGTACTCTGCAAGACTGAGTTCCGGAGACTTAATTTCAGCATCCAGCAAGGAAGTTAAATGAAATGGGGGGGGTTCTGACCCTACTCCCCCTGTAACTTTAAGAACCAACTGCGAGGGGGAGCGGACCTCACAGTAAAAAGAAAATTACATGGGGGTGTGAAACAGTGTGCCAGCAACATTTCGAGTGACCAGGAACAGAACCCGGGTTGACCAGACCATGCTTCTGCACTTTTCAGTCCCTTGTGGTGCCTGGCTATGGGCAGGGTAGCAGTTCTTCACATCCGCTACTGTACCCTGTTGACATCGGCTTTGTTCCTGTCAGGCGTGTGGATGTTGGGAGACTGAACTCAGTCCCATCAATTTCAGGATTCTGAGTTTCAGTCTCCCTAATAGATACTGCATGTATATTCTTAGAACTAAAGCAATTAGTAACTAGTGGACCATACCTCCAATCAGTCAGTCCACCAACTCATTCTGCCAGATCCCCACTGACATCCAATTATTGTGACTTTAATGTCATACAGTGACTACTAGGCCTACCTACCTCAGTCAGCCCACTGACCCTTTCTGCCAGATATCCCCTAGTAACCAAATTCTATTCACCTTTCTGTATTTTATACTTTAAAATTCATTTAATATCAGTTAACACATATCATATTCATTACTAATCACATTTAGCTAAGCAATGGCATTAAACAATATTGCATATTGTACATTAAAAGTTGTGGCAGAATCCTCCCTCAGCCTATCAGGTTCAGTCCTTCACTTTAACAGAGTCTCTTTAAATTAGAAGAATTGAGGTAAATTCTCTGTAAAACAGTGTCACTGAAGCAGACTGGATGGGCCTTGCAGTCCTTATCTACCGTCAACTTCTATGTTTCTATGTTTTAAAATAGTCCCCAATTTTGTATCAACAACGTTTTTACTATACCACACTCATTTGAAAATTGCTGGAGAAATGTTGTGGAGATGATGCAGCTTGATGTGGTTGGAGGGTACTCTGTTGAGTCAGCAGGTGGTAGATGAGAACAATGATTTCTTCAGGTTTGCGGATTCTTTTATGTGAGGAAACTGGTTACACAGGAACAACAGGCACTTGAAGCAACAGGCTTTCTACACTAGGCCCTGTTCTCACTTATTGCCCTGCACTGTCCCTAATCTGGGATACAGGTGATCCCCTATTCTTACACTGTATTTAAACTAAGCTGGTTCTGTCAGGCTCTTCTTTCTTCTGTAGGCCTCTTCAGACAGACACCCCTTGGCATGAGCACCTTCCTTGATTGTCACTCTCCCTGCTCAGACTGACTGCATACTGGCATTGCAGCTCTTTGTATGGTCAAAATCTCATTAACATATTTAAACCTGTGGTCACTGAGTGGACAGTGACCTGCCCAGTAGCTCAGCACCAATCAAATCCCTCCATGCAGCAGCAGCATAAGCCACACTGGAATCCTCAGTTTTGAAGTCCAGCTGCCCTCCTGAACATTCTAAGGCTTCTCCTGTTTTTTCTAACTTTTAATCATTTTAAAATACATTTCCCTTTTCACACAAAACAAATATTTTCTCAAGGGTCAAGCACTTTCTCACTATAATGGTTGGACAGCTGACATTCTAAGCTTTCTGCTGACTTTTTTCTTTTTTTTTTATCAAACTTTTTATTTTTTTTCAACATCAGACATTCAACAAAACATATATCATCTCTCCATAAATATATCCACTGACATCTTGTAGCCAGATGAATTACATATTTCATATATTTTACCAATAAGAGGTATACAGCAGTTTATCCACATGAAAATATGGTCCTTACAGTATAACATAAACAACATAGACAGAAGCAAGAAATGAAATTTAACAAGGACTCAGGCATATGCTAAAATAATTCAAATGTTAATTTATATCACAATGCAGCCTGGATCAAAGGTAGGGGCAGGGCAAGGGACCAAAGAGGAAAACCAGAACATTTTCTTCAAATGTAAATTCCAGTTTATTGGGGACAATTACACAGAGATTGGAGGGGGTCTTACTATCCTTGGTCTGCCAGTATTTGCAGAATATCTTTATTTTCTTTACTCACCTTGTAATGGAAAAAAGGTAGCCAATGAGTTTAAAATTTTTCTTTAAGAAGTCTTAATCTGACTGTAAGATTTGCATCTCTAGGATCCTAGTAGATATGTTATACCAGGAATCCTGAGAGGGTGTCTCTGTAGTTATCTACTTTAAAGTAATGGTTTTAATAGCCACTGAAATCAAAATATTAAAAATATATTTCATAGCTCCTGACCCTATGCCTGGAGGAGGTACTCCCAGGAGAGAGTACTGCGGCTTGGCAAAGTCTGGGATTTCTAAGATACCGGCTGCTGTTGTTGTAAACTGGTCCCAGTAAGGCCTCAATTTGAGACAGGCCCCAAATATGTGTGTATGGGTGCCTGCCTCTCCTCATCCCCTCAAGCAAAGGTCAGAAGAGTGTTTCCCATAGTGCTTAGTGATAGTCGGTGTGTGGAAATATCACATCATCACCTTCCACCTGAATTCCCTCCAAAAACTGGCTGCTGTAGAGGAATGGATACCTCTCCAAATCTGGAGCCAGTCTTCCTCCCTCAGCTGGGTTCCAGTTTCCTTGTCCCAAGTTTGCCCAAGCTGAGTCATAGGGTCCAGATCCAAACTCAGTAAAAAAAGATATGATTTCGGAGATCAGGACCCTTCGATCTGATTTAGAAAGAAGGGGACTAAGGAATTCCCTAAGTGGGTTAATCCCTTCCCCTGTGTGTCGATCTATCTCTTTCTCTGTTAAATAATGTCTTATTTGGAGGAATAGGAAATGGTCCCTGATGGGAAGGCCAAACTCCTGTGTCAGTTGTTGAAATGATTTAAAAATATCACCCCTTTAGAATTGACCCGCCCTCCATAGGCCACTCTCGCCTCATCTTCCGTAGCCAATATCCATTTTATAGGGGATGAAATCCAAACAGACCTCAATGGGTGTGTCTGGACCAATTTTCAATTCTATGTGATAGCGTTTGCAGATCTCCATCCATATTCTCTTTAGGGATCCTGTCCAGGGAGCACCCAGGATCAGACCCCTGAGGCTCATGCCATTCATGTGAATCAGGGTTTCGATCCTTCGTGAGGCAGAAGCAGATTTTTCTAATTCCACATATACAGGGATATCAATTGATGCATTGAAAGACAGCTGGGTCTGTAATTGAGCTGCCCAAAAATATTTGCACAGATCAGGTAGGCCTAATCCACCCCCTACATTTGGGTCTTAGCAGGAACTGCCACTTTATCCTAGGTGTTTTACCCACCCATATGAATCTAGTGATAGTTGTCTTAAGGGGCTTCCAAAAGGAACTCAGGAGTCTCACTGGGAGGGAGGAAAACTGAAACAAGAAACGTGGTAATATGTTCATTCTTATTCAATCTATCCTGTCTGAGAGAGAAAAGGGTAATTCATTCCAATGTGTGCAGTCTGTTGGGATTGTTTGCAAAAGCTTGCCATGGTTCATGCAAAAATGTTTACTCAGATCTTTGGGAATCCAGATTCCTAAATATTTAAGCCCCTTCCTAACCCACTTAAAATGACCCACCACCGGTAATGTTATAACTGGGCTCAGGGAAAGCATCTCTGTTTAGGATCCATTGATCTTAAAGCCCGCAACCTGGCCAAATTCTGACAAAAGAGTGATAATGTGGAGAACAATGTTTTCTGGGTCCTTAACATAAAATAATGTGTCATCCGCATACATAGAGATATGGAGCTCACATCCCATCCCACCCCACCCCTCTGTAAGTTGCTGACTGTCTAATAAGTGCTGCTAGTGGTTCTATGCTTAGAGTGAAAATAAGGGGAGAGAGTGGGCATCCCTGTCTGGTACCCCTTTCAATTATAAATCTATCTGACAAGATCCCATCCACTTTAATCTGTCCCCAGGGCTCCGAATATAAGTTCCTGATCCAATCTCTGAACTTATCCCCAAAACCAAATTTACCCAGAGTTCGGTCCAAAAACACCCAATCTATTTTTTTAACATGTCATTGTTTTTGCCGCCACCATGCTCCATTCAGCCCTACCAGCTCCCCCCCCCCAGCTCCGACACCCAGAATTACCTGGGCTTACCTTATGCACAGCCAGGGAGTGGTGCCTGCGGAGGGTTGGGCATCATCCTGCCTGCTGAGTGTTTTTCTCCTCTGTTTTTCTCCCCATTATCCAGGGCCCTGGGAGTAGAGACGCTTGTGCGTGAAGGCGTGCATGTGCTCAACAGCCCCAGCAACAGCCCCTTCCACCCACCCATTGGCCTAGCACCATTGGACCCCTTTGGCTTGCACTGCAGCTTAGCCTCCACCAGGAGGCAGACCATGGCTGAGGGATGCAATCTCACCATCCCAGAGAGGAAAGCTACCTTTTGGCCGCTCCTAACAGCTCCACACCCTCCCCCCTCGCTGGTCTCCGGCAGCCCGTGCTTGTACTCAAACATGGGTTGCCGGCATGGTGCAAGGTAAGGTGTCCAGCACCTCAGCGCCACTGAGCCAGCTCAAAAACACCCAATCTAAATGGTTGATTGCCTTCTCCATGTCCAAAGATATAAAATTTGACTGGGAAAGGATTTGGAGGTGGACAAGGCATTCAACAACAGGCCAATGTTATCCTGGATGTGACATCTAGGAATATAACCTGTTTGGTTGGAATGCACAAGAGAGGTGATAATAGATTGGAGGCGTAAACTTAATATTTTAGAAAATATTTTAGCTTCCTGATTTATTAGGGAGATCAGCCTGTAACTGGAACCCTACAGGGATCCTTCACCAACTTAGGTAACACAGTGATTGTGACAGCTCCCCATGTGTCTGGAGTGGATCCCTCATTAAGGGCTTTGTTATATACTTTGGTCAACAGGGGGACCAATTCAACATTAAAATGTTTATAGAATTCTGCTGTGAATACATCTGGGCCTGGGGCTTTACCTGTCCTGAGTGATTTAATTACCTGCTTAAAATCTTCTTCAGAGAATTCAGCCTCTAGTGCCTCTTTCTGTGACTGTGAAAGGGAGGGCAGGTCTATCTGGTCCAGGAATTTGTCTACCCTCCATTTGTGGTTCAGGCTCCTCTCTCTACTGTAAAGCTGAGTATAGCAGGCCAGAAACGCCTTTGCTATTTGGGACGGTTTTGATACTACTCCCTGTGGGGTTGTCTTGCTCCTGAGTTGTGTTATGTATCTTATCCACCTCCTGTTAGCTCAAGTGGAGGGCCAGTAGTCTGCCCACTTGCTCCCCCCATTCATAATATTTTTGCCTGGTGAACCTTAGAGCATTCTCTGTATGATGTAGCATTAAATTATTATAAGCTGCCCTAACTTTCTTTAGCTTGGGGATCAAACTGACATCCCTAGTCCTTTCATGCTCTTGTTTGATCTCACTTATCTCATCTAAATTTTTTTAATCTGAAGGTGATACTGTTTATTTCTAAAAGAGGTATATGAGATAATATGTCCCTGAAGGACTGCCTTCAGGCAATCCAAAAAGTATTTGAGAGAAGAGCCCTGCTCCAGATTCTCTTCCAGGTAGTCTTTAATCACCCGATTGAGGGAATCTTTGAAAGCTTTGTCCTTTAGAAGGCCTGAATCAAATCTCCAGCTTCCCTTCCCATCCTCGGAATCCCAGTCCACCTCTGCCATGATCATTGCATGATCAGAGAAAGTGACTGGATAACTTTGCACTTCTCGAAATGAGTGAACCCAATTCATCTGCATATAAAATCTATCAATTCTGGAGTAGGAGTTTGAGGCCGAAGAAAAGAATGTGAAATCTCTGCCCCCAGGATTCTGTATACACTGGGGTCAACTAACCCTAATTCTGATATTAGTGATCTAAGTAGCCTGGAGCAGGATCTATCCCCTCCACGTCTTGGTGGGTTTTTGTCCAGGGTGCTATTTTCTACACAATTCCAGTCCCCTGCTAGGAGTATCTGACCCTCCAGGAGGGCTGAAATAACCCAAAATAAGTATATAAAAAATTCCCCTGTGGGGGGGTGGGAGCATTGATCGAAGCTATATGTATGGGCCTCCCTTTATATTCCCCTGACAGCATGACCTGCCAGCCTGAGCCCTCTACTTGTACTCTGGATATTGACAGAGGGAGTCCTTTTTTTATTAGTATTGCCACCCCCAACTTTGTGGTACTCGGGTGGGAATCTGAGTAAATCGAACCCAGGACCTTTGTAGCTTTTCGTGTTCCAGTTCCGAGAGTCTAGTCTCTTGGATACAGGCTATATCACAGTGGACCCTGGCAAACTCCTGCAAAATCCTCGCTCTCTTAACCACATTATTTATGACTATCACATTCACAGAGCAAATCTTGAGAGATGCCATTTTCTAATTCACGTGGAATAATATCTTTGTGCCTTCCCTTCCCTTCCCCCGCTCACCCTCTCCCCCAGGATACAATTAACAAACAATAATTGAAGAACAAGAATGATTAAAGGAAAAGAAGAACAACCCAACATGGGAAACAACTTAAGGATTCAATAACCCCTAAATCCACAAACAGCAAGAGGCAGTAAATCCTGGCTTTGCTGCAGAAGCCCAAGCTCAAAGTGGGCCTCTGTAGGAATAACCTCACTAACTAGTAGTGAGACAGTGAGTGAAGGATAACATCCACTGGTGTGTCAAGGCTAGGAAGCCCCAGCCTACACATCAACCACCAAGCCTTACCCTTCAACTGGGAACTCTCATGAGGATCTATGGTGCCCCGGCAGAGCGCCTCCCCGGGTGCCATCCCCGATCACTGTGCTGTCTCACCCCTCTCCCCTGGCACTGCTATTTTCTATCCAGCAAGGCACTGGGCACCTAAGCAGGTATCCACCACCTTCCAATACTGAAGTTTCTCCCTGGTAGATAAAGGAAGCTAGGTGGATTGTGAGACAACATAAAATCTGGGGTGATTTCCCTGTAAGTACAACACTAGTAGAAGAAAACAACCATCTCCTATTTACAGTCACCATTAAGTTCGAGATGAAGGGTTCCTACATCTCCTCTTTACAATATACTAACATTTACCTCATATTAATAAAATATAAAGGAAAAATTGTCATTCTCCTAGTGGGAAATGCTGCATGAATGCTACTAAACATTTAGAGGGGTAACCTGCTAAGTAAAGAGCACTCTGTTGAACAAATAAGTAACTAAACGCTTTCTACTGAAGGCTCCAAACTGTCCCTTCTCTTAGGTGCCTGCTTCTGTAAATAAGCATAGTTCTAGGTACCACTGCTAATACATCAGGGCTATGTTGTTCAGCATCTAAATAATAAGACTATAGGTCTCCCCTGAAGTTTTAACTTTAAATCAAAATGAATTTCCCAGTAGCATCAACACTGTTGTAATTAAACATTGACAGAAATCTCAAATTAAGCAGTGTTTGTTTCTTACTAAAGTTCAGAGTCTGATCTTCTTGGCAGACTTGGGACCAGTCGGAGTATCTCTGTTATCATATAAAATTTAAATCCCCCAATTTACCTGCATGGCAAATGAAGTTGTTTGTCTGAAAAATTAAGCATAACTTGGTTCCTTCAGCGATCAGGAACTTCAGCTACCAGCAGGTTATTCATATGGATGTGGGGGGGAGCCGAAAGTTCTGAGTCTTGGCGGTTCCCCTCCACTGGAAGTACTCCAGAAACTCTCCCCTTTTAGAAATGTTCTGTCTCCCTCTTTCAGGGAGCATCAACAGAACCAACAAAACACCATTAGTTAAACAGACTACAAGCCGATCCGGTAAGATCCATTCTACTTAATGCTCTAATCTGGAGTTTTGAGGGGGGACAGTCATACAGAAGTGTAGTAAATGCTATAGTGGCCTCTCCCCCAGTCAGAAGTGAAGCAAGCTCTCTGTGGAGTGATACAAACTAAGTCCCCTCAGGTCCCCATTTTCAGCTAGATTCATCTAGTCATGTCGGCGTGCAGTGGCAGCAGAGAATCTGTGCGTGTTCCCTGTACACACTTTTACCTGGGGCTATGGACCACAACAAATTTTAAATTTCTTTCTCCACCTGATCCTCTCTGATGTCTGGAATGGGGATCCCTAGAGATTCCAAATACGGTGCAGCTGCTAGGAGAGATTCAAACATTTTGACCCCTTCTTTGTCTTGTATCCACAACTTCGCTGGGTATCTGAGGTATGGTCTAAGACCTTTCTCCCTGAGTATCTTAACCACTCCAAGAATTTTCTTGCATTTAGCCAGCATGACTGGGGGATAGTCCTGATCTTTGTACACCTTTGTCCATCCAGATTGAGGTCTTTTTTACCCCAAACCAGTCTTAAGATCTTTTCTCTAGTGGGAAAGCAGAGAAATTTAATGAGGATGGACCTTGAGGAGTCCCCTGTTTGGGTTTAGGGACAAACCAGCCTGTGAATCCTCTCAGTTTCGAGAGCGAAGTCCTCATCCAACGAGAGCTCCTTCCGCAACCAGCACCCCAGGTAATCCTCCATATTATCTTGTTTTGCTCCCTCCGGTATTTCCAACACTCTGATATTGTTGCACCTTGATCAAGCCTCTGCATTCTCAGCTCACAATGTTAGATCCTTCTCTCTTTTGTTCAAGAAGGCCAGCGATCTGCCAAACACCATTTGCTCATTCTGCAGCACTTTATTTATTTATTTATTTAGTTTTTGTTGACCGGGTAAGTGCACTAGATAAATCCTGCCTATTTTCAGGCATGACCCGGGGGAGGGGGACACAGATGAATGCTAACTGACCTTGAACAAGATTAAGCTGTTGGTGGTATTTTTAGTGAACTTCCATGCTGATTCTACTGCTGTGGTTCTGGATTCCATCTTCTTGAAATCGCTTTGCAGGGCAGTGATTTTGGAGTCAATTCTGTGAAGGATTCATAGCATTTGCTGCCCATCTGCCTTTGTAAAAGTAATTGTTGTCTCAGATCCTGAATCATCCTCTTCGTCTGCTGACAATGTGAAGGCAGAGGATCTGCATGGAGAGGTTCTGATAGGCCTAGTTTCCTTCGGGGCACCTGGACGTCTGCGAGTGCCAGTAAAACTAAATTTTTTTGTCTTCCCCATCTCTTTAGGTTAGGTTTAGCTATCTGAATGTGAAAATATGAGGTTTTAGATTTTCAGTGGTGACTGATAGCTCTGTCTTAGGACCCAGGAATGCGGAGCTCCACTTCAAGCAACCATCTCGGTGCACTATGTCACCGGAACTACTGAATTGTTTCGGTTCACAATAACCCCCAGGAAAGTATAGTCACTAAGACTTCTATTATTTTGACATTAAACCATTTAAATACTGACTTCTGAACACTTTCCTATACTTTGTTACTGTCAAAATAGTAATTTCCCCTTCAATTGAACTGATCACAAGTTTTTCTCTCAGAAATTATTTATGTATTTTCCCATGCTAAACTCAGCTTCTAGAGTAACTGCCTGCATGGATTAGCTTCACCAAAGGAACACTCTCCCTAGAAAGGTTAGCAACTCCCTTAATTCAAATTCTGCACATCTCAAACTATTTTTACCATGTGTAGGACATCTTTCTAGACATGTGCGCCAAGTTTGGTTCAGTTTCATAAAGTTTTGGCTTGGAAGCATGTTGCTAAATATGTACATTGTGTTCTGACTTTGTGGTTCACTTCTGGCTTTCCTCCTGTTTAAAACACTCTGTTATGGATTCAGTATATTTCTGTGTGCTAACAACCACTGTATGCTGTGCCCAGGACTCCCCTAGCCTCTGCATGTCTATTTGTTTACTCATTTAATTAAAATCAGTGTATTTTTACTGTATGTGGAGCTGTGAGTTCTCGTGCCTAATCACACCCTTTTTTATCACAACATGGTTCCTGTGAGCTTTTATTTCAATCATTGCTCTATTATGGAGACTCCTTGAGCCCCATACCAGACTATGCTCTGTACATATTTATTTTTATTTATTCGCTCAGAGCCAGTCCCTATATTTAACATTCCCTGGCACTATCGCCTTGCCAACTATTCTGAGGGAAAAGTTTATCTGGTTGATCCTGCCATGAAAGGAGCCCATTGTGTTGCATCCTCTCAATCCTGCGTGTAGCAGGCATCACTATCAGGCTGAAGCCTGCTTCCTGATTAGCTGCAGAGTGAGGCGGCTACCCAGAGCAAGCCTAGGATTCAGGTAGAGTGATGAGTGCTCTGCTGTGGGACCGATGCTCAGTCTCTCACTCAGTTTTTGGTGCCTAGCGCCTGCAGCTGGCTCTCTGCATTCATTTACTTTACTCAGAGCAGCGTAACTTTACTTAGGAGCAATTATTAAATAAATAAAATACAAATAACTATAAGAATGGCACAGGCAACTCAGGCAGCCCAATTATTCAATTGCTGTCCGGCTCGTGTGTCAGTAGCCAGAGCAATCCATTAGCTAGTCCACTGGCCATCAGGAAAATCAATCTCTCTTTCTAACATTAAAAATGACTATTTTTTCACAAAAACATTGTCAACCCCTATATGTAAGTGTAAAACTGTGTGTGGATGAGAAAACGACAAGTCAGGAGTCCTTTCCTCTTCCCCCCGTGCTGCATCTCACCGTTTCAATTAATAAAATGCGCTCAACGTATTTTTTCAAGCAAACTAATTTTAAAGTGCTGATGTTGACTATATTATACTGTAATTATGGAGGCTACATTAAGTCTTTTTATTACAGCAGGCCCATCGGCACAGTGGTTTAATTTCAACTCGTGATGCCGGAGACCTGGGTTTGGGAATGGACCCGGGATGCTGGAGGGCTGGCCGGGGGGAGAAGGATGGAGAAAACTGTGGACTGCTCTCCTTCTCTGGAGGGAGGGTGGGGAAGTGTCCAGCATGTGGTAGACCCCTGGTGGAGGCCAGGAGTCACGCAGCATCAGCACTAGTACGCACAGGAGGTGGGACAGATGCTGGACATCATTGCACATCCCCACCTCTCCAGAAAACCAGAAAAAGGACAGCTGTCAGTCACCCTCGATGAAACCCACCACAGCTTCAATTAGCCCCTTAAGCCAGCCCTCCAATCTATTCCGATGTCTGCAACATGTAAGGGGAGCACTGCAGCTCCGCCATGGTGGGGAAAGCAATGGTGTATCGGAGGGTCGCGGCTGACGTGAGGTGTGGAAGTCCATGGCCCATTACTGAGCTAAAAGTACCGGGCAGCTGGTGGCTTGGGGGATTAAAAATAAATAAATAAATAATAATAAAAAACAAAAAGTATTTTTATTACCACAGGTACTGCCCTACATATCTCTGGCAGCTCCTACCTATTCTGGGTTTTAAACCTGCATCCTTAAATACTAAATTCATATCTACAATGAAACTATTTACATTGTCCCTATACTCTTGGTGGACTCCTGTCTCATATTTCATTCTCAGGACAGGTGCGAGAGGTTGTGGGTGTGCCACTAGGAATGCTTCTTTTCAAATTGCTGGTTATAGGGATGGCAGGATCAACCAGATAAAAGCTCAATTAATACATTCACAGTAGGCAAAAAAAGTTACTGTACACTTTTTGCAAAAATGCTAATCAGGCCTTGCTTCATACTGTGGTATGGCATGATTATGGTTGGATGTTTCCCTTTAGTGAATAGGGCAAGGATCATGTGAGAATAACATTTTTTGTAGTGTGTTTCTCGAGCATGTTTCATGGCATGGCACCATGCTCCTGGTGCTTTGGCTTGGGCGGACCCCTGCAGCTGCCACGCTTCTACCATGTTAGTGGTTGCACAGCCTATGTGCTACCACTGACATTTGTAACAGCAATTTGTATAATTTTATGCAGCACAACTGTCACAAGGGACAATCTGCCCCTGTACGTAGTGGCATCTGCTTGTGTGTATCTGTTTTGGTGAATAGCAGTACAGGGAACCATATGCACCTTCAAAATATGCCACCCACCTTTGTAACTATGTATAGGGATGTCAAATTTATAAATCATGTCACCATTAAGTATGAAAATCATTGAAACTTTGAATGCTATATTGTTATTGATCATTTTAAACATCTGGTAAACACCATTAGCTTGATCACTTTAGAAACAATGAATTATAAAGAAAAGATTTTTGCACTGAACAGATCATAGATGTATCATGCTATTATCAGTAGAGCAAAGAAAAATGTGCTGGATGTCAAATAAATATAAATATTACAAATAATTGGTAAAGTTTCTGGCTGGTAAAAAAAGTATCATAAGCAACATGTTTGCAAATGCTATATGGATGTGAATTTATACTTAATTACTGAACAATGCTGATTTATGGTACAAGAAGCAGCCATGTGCATAACCACCTAGAGCACACTATACTGCTACATGCAGAACTTGAAGGACCATCCATGCAGTAAAGCTGTGTAGAATGCAATATTCTGCTGATGGAATTCCTTTGGAATGGCAATTCTGCTTCCAAAATGCTTTTTTTATATTTTTATGTATATCTCGGATTACAATACCATTGAACCAGATCCTCTGTTACAAAGGTTCCATGTCAGAAAACATATTAATATAATGACATATAAAAATAATTATAGGTATTTTGACATAGCATAGTATCATAATAATGTTTCAGCAGAAAAGGACAATCCTGGTCGATCTAGTCTGCCCATTTCCTACCCGCCCCTTCTTGTATCCACTTCTCAGGGATATTTTCTTCTGCCCACCAGTCAACCCTTTGTGTCTGTCCCACCCCCCTCTTAAATTCCTCCATTGTTTCTACACACACTACCTCATTAGGTAATCTGTTCCAGGGTTCCACCACCCTCTCTGTGAAATAACATCTCCTTACATTGCTCTTAAATCTTCCCCCTTCCAATCACTCCCGTAATTTTGTTCCCACCACTTTCACTCCCATCATTTCACTCCAGCACAATTTCTCCCCATGCACATTCACGCCCAGACATTTTACTCTCGCCTGACAGCAAACAATAACAGCGTCAACTTTAAACTTTTTAACCATTTATTTTTTCTTGTTTCTTGAATAGAAATGTTTTTAAGTACTTCATTCAAGTTTTGCCCTTGCCACCTTTTAAAATAAAGTGATTTTAAGTTATACGATAAAGTTTATCCCTTCCATCTTTTGAAAGTTGTCCAACCACAAGCACAAGAGGTGGCCAGGAGAGGGGAATTAGGGGGATGGGGAAGGGAGTCTTTACCAGTAATCTGGAGGGTAGTTTTTCTTTGGTAGAGATTGAAGCACTGGGAGCATCACATAAATGAAGAGGGGCTGGGCTGAGGAGATTCACAAAAAGGGGAGGAATGGGACATTACTGAAGGGGTGTGGGGAGGTGAGCTGCACAGTCACTGAAGGGGCCTGGGAATAGGATCGTGGCTGGGAGTGAAATGACTGAGAGTGAAAGCACATGGGGCAAAATTGTACGGGAGTGATATATCAGGAGCGAAGACATCAGGAGCGAAATGATTGGAGTGAAATGTTTCGCTCAGTCCAATCTTAAATTATGACGCCTTGTTTTAACTCCTACTTTCTCTTTAAATAATCTACCTTCATTCTTCATTCACTTTATTTATTCCCTTCGTATTCTTAAAAATCTCTATCATGTTACCTCTATCTCTTCTAACCTCAAGCAGGTATAGATTTAATTATCCCCATCTAGTCTCATATGGCTTCTCTTGCATACCTTGCACCATCTTTGCTGCCTTTCTCTGGACACTCTCCAACCCATCTATATCCTTTCTTAAATGAGGCCTCCAGAACTGTACTATGTACTCCAGGTGTGGTCTGACCATGGTCTTATATAAAAGCATCAACACCTCCCTCTTCCTACTTGTTATACCCTTTCCTATGCATGCCATCATTCTATTAGCTTTACCTACTGCCTTACTACATTGCTCTCCTACCTTAAGGTTGTTTGAAATTATAATCCCCAGGTCTCTTTCCTGTTTTGTTTGCTTTATCAGTTCTCCCCAGTGAGTACTCAGCCAGTGGATATTTATGCCCCCCATATGCATCACTTCACAGTTTTTAGCATTGAACTTCAGCTGCCAAATGTCCGACTAATTCTTTAGGGTGCTCAGATCTCTCCTCCTGTTCTAAACCCCTCCTGCTATGTCAACCCTATTACAGAACTTTGCATCACCCACAAAAAGACACAATTTTCGTTCAAGTCCCATTGACATATCACTGATATATGCTGTACAGTATGTTAAAAAGTATTGGGCCCAGTACTGATACCTGAGGAACATTGCTTGTCACCCTTATTATTCTAGAATACACACCATTTACCAGCACCTCTGACTTTTGTCCTTCAGCCAGTTTTCCACCCATCTAGTTATTTTCTGTCCCACTCCAGGGTCTTATTTACTAGCCTACAGTGAGGAACAGAGTCAAAGACCTCACTGAAGTCCATTTAGGCCACATCAACTGCCCCCCCCGATCAATAATCTTTGTTATCCCCATCAAAACATTAGATCAGATTTGTCTGGCAAGATCTCCCACTAGTGAAGCCATGTTGCTTTTCATCTAATAGTTTATTGTCCATTAAGTATTTTGCCACTCTTTCCTTTATTAACAACTCCATCACCTTACCCACCACTGATGTGAGGCTGACAGGGCGGTAATTCCCCACCTCCTCCCTGCAGACCCCCTTATAAACTAGTACTACGTTCGCCATCCTCCAGTCACTCAGAACTCCCACTGTATCTAGGGATAAATTAAATAAGTTGTGATGCCAGCTCATCCCTCACCTCTCTAAGAACTCTTGGGTGCAAACTACCAGGCCAGATTGCTCTATCTACCTTTCATTTTCCAAGCTATTTCTTTACTCTGTCTTCACTTAATGGGCTTTGACCCAGTCCACATTCTTCTCCTCCATTCCTCTTTAACTCAGTCCACTGTGAAAACAGAGCAAAAATAAGTATTTAGAACCTCCACTTTCTCCAAGTCAGTCTCAACATTTATACCATCTCAACTTCACAATCCCCCATCTTGTTCTCCTATTCTCACCCATATATCTAAAAAACGTGTTATCCCCTCTTTTGGCATGTTTAGCAATTCTCGCCTCTGTTTTTGCTTTTGCTGTCCTAATCAATTTCCCTGGCTTTCTCAATTTCTCCTTATAATTAACTTTGTCTATCTCACTCTGGAGTTTTCTTATATTTTCTGAATTCTATCCTTCTATCCCATAATGCCTCAACAACATCTCTATTAAACCAAAGACATCTCCTTTTTTTCCTATCCTCCAATACATACAATTGTATAGGAACATGATAAGTACAATTGAGGCAGGGTAGAATATCGTCATGTCAGTATATTCAGAGAAATAGCCTAGGTACACCAAAACATGATAAAAAAAACAAGTTAGACCAGGGGAGGGAAATGAATATGGAGTTGTGCAGAAAAATTCATATGTTCTGTGAAAAACATAACCAATAAAAAGATCAAGACAATAGTAAGGTAACTGTAAGAAAACAATGCTGTTGGAGGTAGGTGTTTTTATAGGGTGGGGGAAGGGGTGAGGTATACGGTATGATGGGAGAGATGGAACAATGGACACTTGTAAGGGAGGGTGGTAAGTAGAAGGGAGAGTGCAGACATTATAGGGGAGGAGGTGGGATAGGTAGAGTGAGACCATACTGAATACCATAGGGGAGTGTGGGGGTTGAGGAGGGGTTGTGAGGGCAGGGTAGTAGTGGTGGTAGGAGCAGTATCAAGAGTAGGTGGGTGGGATGGAAGGGAGGTAGTGGAGGAAGGGGTTGAGGTATGAGAGGGCAAGGTGAGGGGGCTGAGGGAAGTGAGCAAAATGGGAAGGGTGGGGAGGGTGTTAAGGGTGGGAAGGAGAGGAAAGGTGCCATGTAGGGAGAGGAGTGGCATTTGGCACAGTCACTCACAAAAGATTAGTAAACAAATTAGCCAGCCTGGAAGTGGGTCCCAGGGTGGTAGCCTGGATAAAAAATTGGCTGGACAACAGGGCACAGAGGGTAATAGTAAACGGAATCCACTCCAAAGAAGGGGGGGTTACTAGTGGGGTATTGCAGGGTTCAGTAATGGGTCCAGTCCTTTTTAATGTCTTTATAAGTGACATTGCAGAGCAACTGGAAAGAAAAAAGCATGCATCTTTGCAGATGACACAAAGATCTGCAACATGGTTGATACACGGGGGAGTGGAAAGGATGACAAGAAACTTGGCAAGGTTGAAGGAACTGTCAAAAGTATGGCAGCTTAGATTAAATGCAAATAATTGCAAATTAATGCACTTGGTAAACTAAAACCCAAGGGAAGAGTACACAATCGGGGGTTACTAACAACAACAAAAATGGAAAGGGACCTGGGGGTAGTCATATCAGATGACCTAAAGGTAAGCAAGCAATGTGAGAAGGTAGAAAGGAGGGCTGGCGGGATACTAGGAAGAGGCAATGCCAGTAGAAAACAGAACATTGTTATCCCTCTGTACCGACAGTTGGTGAGATCCCATCTAGAGTACTGTGTGCAGTTCTGGAGACCCCATCTCTGCAAGGACATAGACAGAATGGAGACAGTCCAGAGAAGGGCAACTAAAATGGTGCAGGGTCTGCACCAGAAGCCATATAAAGAGAGACTAAATTATCTTAATATGTATACCCTTGAGGAAAGGAGGGAGGGGGGAACATGATAAAAAAAATGTCAAGTACTTTAAGGGAATCAAAGTTCAGGAGGGTAGCATCTTTCAGAAAAAGAGATGTGCAAGAACAAGGGGGCACAATTTGAAGTAAGAAGAGGGATGGCTCAAGGGCAATGTGAGGAAGTATTTTTTCATGGAGAGGGTGGTGGATGCATGGAATGGCCTTCCTGAGAAGGTTGTGGGGTCAAAAACAGTGGGGGAATTCAAGAATGCATGGGACAGATATAAGGCAATTCTGGTGAGGGGTAGAGATGCAGCAAATTTAAATTTCCCTGGCGAAGTCACGGTGAAGTGACTGATTTCACTGTGCAGAGAAATCTGCAAAATTTTCCGCATTTGGTGGAATTTTGCCAAGGTGAAATTTCACCTTTCATGGGCAAAATTTCACCTTCCGCAGTGAAATTTCGACTTCCGCTGAAGAAATTTCACTGTTTTGTGGGTGAAATGTTGCCATTCCGTAGGTGAAATTTCACATTTCGTCCTGCAAAACAGGTGAAATTCGTGGATTACTCCACATAGCAAAGTTTTGTCTCTTCACCCACCACTAGTGGAGGGTAGGAAGAAGCAGGCTGCTGGTTAACTAGGATCTGCAGTTTATCCAATAGGCAGGGAAGTGGTCAGACTGGGTGGGCCAAGCGGTCTTTATCTGTTCTCAAAGTCCATGTTTCTATGAGTGACTTATAGTTTTGCAGTTTCTCTTTTTACTTCTATGAAATGTCAAAAAAGCATTTCTATATAAACTATTCAATAGCATTCACTGAGTACTGTGGATCAAATGGGTAGGTAGAGGGAAGAAGATAATGACAATAACCTAATTAACTACTGCACACAGTACTCATCAACTTCATAAACTGGTTAGCAAAACAAAAATATAACTTTCCAAATACCAGCCGTTTGTTCTGGAAACATGATGGTGCCATTATGTTAAGTAAGATTTTTAATTAGTTAGATGAAAACCATTAGAAATATAACATATCCCTATTTCTTTTAAACAATAAGACATTACTACTCCAGAAATATTTTGGTATTCAAATACTTCATGTTAATTTGGGATAAGGGACATTTCATGTTACTAAAATATTATTACTGTAGTATTAAAAAAAAAGAAAATAATAGACTGAGGGGGAGGAGGATTGAGCATATGTAGGACTGCTCTCCTCCTCTGGGGAGAGTGAGTAGAGGAGCCTGGTGCTTGCCTAGCTACTAGTGGAAGCTGGTGAAAAGCAGCCGGTGCCAACATGATGGGGGGCAGACATTGATGCACATTGCATGAGAGTTTGTGGTGCGTGTCATAACATCATTGCACACAACACCCCCTAGGGGCTAGCATGGAAGGAAAAGCCAACAGCAGGATGGTGCCAAGTGCCCACAGGTCCTGCACATGACTAGCTGGGCACACCAGCCAGAACTGATTCTGGACCACGGTGGGGGTTGTGGAACCCTACCAACCCTGTTCTGGGGGGGGAACAAGCTCTGGGGATGATGGCTGTCTGTAATTCCCAATGAATATTGGGGTGACATGGCTTGGGGTTTCATTTGGAGGATTATAGTCACATGCCAGAACTTCTGTTTTTAATTTATTCAGACAAAATCCTGGCACATTTTCAAACTGTTCTAATATAGAAAATACATTTGGTATGGATAATGTCAGATGTATCAATGTTAACAAAATGTTGTCTGCAAATAATGCAATTTGATAATCCTGCCCCCCTGCTAAAAGTCCCTCAACTGACCATGATTGATGAATATGGCAAACTAAAGGCTCTACATATAAAGCGAATAATAAAGGTGACAAGGGGCACCCCTGTCTAGTGCCACTAAATAAATGAAAAAGAGATGAGAGATGCCCATTAACCTTCCCAGATGCCTGGGGGGAGGGATCTATATGGAGCTTTCAACATATTGATAAAGGAAGATGGAAACCCAAAACCTGCCATAGATAAGATCAGTATATGCATTCGAAGGCCTTCTTCACATTCAGGTTGGCGAATACCATGGGGATGGACCACTTTGAGGCATATTCTAAAAGAAGAAATGTATGATAAACATTATCATGAACCTACCTCTTACAGACAAAACCCTCCTGGTCCCAATCCACCAAAGATGGAAGAAGGCCCTCTAATCTTGGCGCCCATAGTGACATATATATTTTATAATCGGCACTGAGAATAGATATTGGTCAGTAAGATTCTGGTTTGTTTGGAGATTTATCAGGTTTTAACAAGGCTGCAATTATCATTTGGGACCAAGAGGGGGGAGGAGTTGTACCCTCTTGGACAAGACAAAAAGTCAGGAGAAGCAAAGGTGCCAGAACCAGACATAATGTCAGGACTTTATAAAAATGTGAAGGAAAAATCATGATTGCCCAGACTTCTCCCCAGCTTGTGCTGAGAGATGGTTTCTTCTTCCAAGTCAATGGGCCTAGTTACTAAAGCAACTAGAGGCGGCGTTAATTTAGATAAATGCAACAGTTGTAGGAAAGAGACAAACTGTTTTTCCACGGGTGTGGTGAGTCAACAGAATATAAAGATGCATAGAAATCCCGGAATATTGAAAGAGTATCCTCACTATGATGTACATCCCTATCCAAGTGAGGATGCCGCAGACTTAACACTGTAGCAGAGATCCTGTGCACATGAAGACAATGTGCTAGGCATCTGGCCTCCTTTGGCCCCCCAGATAGTACCACTATTTTAAATAGTATAACATATGCTCTGTCTTTAAATCTATATATTTCTGTAGTTCCACTTTAACTTCAAGCAAACGCTGATGAACTGATCTATCACCTTACATTTACCCAGCCTGCAACCTCTGGAGTTCTGAATGTAGCTCTCTAACCCATCTCTCTCACAATGCTTGGCCATAACATAAGATATGATTATACCCTGGAGGACTGCCTTTAAAGCATCCCATAATATACAAGGGGAGACATCACCACTGTCATTGGATTCCAGATAGGACTTTACAGTATCCTGTAACTAGTAGGTCAGAACTGCGTCTTTTAAATACCCAAGATGCCGGCACCAGTACAAAGGAAGAGGAGACCATTATGGTTTTCCAAAGAGGTAGCAAAGAAAGTGAAAGCCAAAAAGATTGCATTCAGGCAATACAAAAAGACACAGGCAGAAGGGGATAGGGAGAAGTACCAGGAGAAGCAAAGGGAGGCAGGGAGGTCAGTAAGGGAAGCCAAAGCTCAGACAGAAGAACACATTGCAAAATCAGTGGGTAGAGGGGACAAAACCTTTTACAGGTACATAAGTGAAAAAAGAAAGGCAAAGGGAAGGATAGTGAGACTGAAGGGGGAGGATGGAGGCTGTGTGGAGGATGACAACAGTAAAGCTGACATATTGAACAGGTATTTCTGCTCAGTCTTTACTGAGGAAGAGGAGGGTAATGGGTCTGAATGGAGTACAAGGGGTGAGAATGGTGCAGAAATGGACACAAGTCCCTTTACACGAGAAAGGGTCCTGAAGGAACTGGAAGTAATAAGTTGATAAAGCAATGGGGCCAGATGGGGTGCACCCCAGGGTCCTTAAAGAACTAAGAGAGGTGGTGGCTGAACCTCTTGCTATCCTGTTTAGCTGATCACTAGAAACAGGAGGGTACCCAAAGACTGGAGGATAGCAGATGTAGTCCCTTTATACAAAAGTGGGAACAAAGAGGAAGCAGGGAACTACAGACCAGTCAGTCTCACCTCGGTAGTGGGGAAGATCATGGAAGCACTACTGAAGGAGAGATTGGTGGAACATCTGGTTGTCAATGGACTACGGGACCCAAGGCAGCATGGTTTCACCAGGGGAAGGTCATGTCAGACCAACCTCATTGAATTTTTTGACTGGGTGACTAGGGAGGTGGATCAGGGGAGGGCAGTGGACATGGCCTATCTGGACTTCAGCAAGGCCTTTGAAACTGTGCCACATAGAAGACTATTGCACAAACTGGGGAATATGGGTGTGGGCAGGATAGTAGTGCGGTGGGTAGGTAACTGGCTGGACAGCAGGACACAGAGGGTGGTGGTAAATGGCTGTCACTCCACAGAGGAAGAGTGACCAGTGGGGTACCACAGGGATCAGTGCTGGGACTGGTACTATTCAATATCTTCATCAGTGACATTGCACAGGACCTAGAAGGCAGAATTTCACTGTTCGCTGATGACACAAAGCTCTGTAACAGAGTAGACACACCAGAAGGTGTAGACAGAATGAGAAGGGACCTGCAGAAACTTGAAGAATGGTCAGGGGTTTGGCAGTTGAAATTCAATGCAAGGAAGTGCAAGATAATGCATATGGGGCACAAAAACCCTTGCAATATATCAGTTGGGGGTGAGGATATAGCATGCACCAAGCAGGAAAGGGATCTTGGAGTTATCATCTCTGATGACCTCAAGGCAGGGAAACAGTGTGACAAGGCAGCAGGTAAAGCAAATAGGATGCTGGGATGCATAGGCAGGGGCATCACCAGCAGGAAAAGGGAGGTCATAATTCCACTGTACAAGACACTGGTGAGGGCCCCACCTGGAGTACGGTGTACAGTTCTGGAGACCATACCTACGTAAGGACATAGACAGGGTAGAGAAGGTTCAGAGGAGGGCAACAAAGATGGTGCATGGATTGCATCACAAGTCCTATGAGGACAGGTTGAAGGCACTGAACATGTACTCCCTGGAGGAGAGGAGGGAGAGAGGGGATATGATAGAGACATACAAGTATCTTACAGGGAGGAACAGGGTGCAGGAAAACACTATTTTAAGCAAAAAGATGTTCCAGGACTAGAGGGCATGGGATGAAGTTGGAGGAGGATGATTCAGAGAAAGCGTGAGGAAGAATTTCTTCACAGAACGGGTGGTGGACAAGTGGAACACCCTGCCAGAGGAAGTGGTGGGGGCTGAAACAATCACGGGATTTAAGAATGCATGGGATAGACATAAAGGAATTCTGGAGATCAGGGGTAAGGGGCAACAGACTTCCTGGAAAACATAAACTGAACTTACAAACTTAAATGGGCAGACTGGGTGGGCCATAGGCCCTTATCTGCCGACACTGTCTATGTATCTATGTATGTAACTTAAGCAATTACGGTCAAGTAGGAGCATTTCATGTAGCAATATATACAAGTGTAGTACATTTTGGCAACACATCAATACACAAAGTAACAGTAATACAACAAAAGCACAACAGGGCTAGGAAAAAAGTTCAGCAGTGGAGAGGTCATTGGATACATCATGTAGTAGTGGCTCTGAAGTCAGAGGAGGTGGTGACAGGAGCATGTAGGTTATGTAGAGAGCCTTAGAAGATGCTTAAGAGAGGAGAGAGAGAGGGGGGAAACTGGAAGAAGGAGGAGGGAAGTTGATTCCAGAAGTGGGGAGCCAATATGAGAAGGCAGCTTGTCCTGCACAACAGTGTGGTTGGGAATGGAGAAAGTGCAAGGGTCCCTGGAACCTAGAGTGTAATCAGACACAGCTGTGGGTGACAGAAGTGAGGACAGGTAGGAGGGCAAGGAATCAAACCAATACTTGGTGATGAGGGCATAACTGTGGATAGAGCAGTGATGAGCTAGAGGAGGTAGGGAGAGTGCGCTATAAAGTGTGCAGAGGTGGGGCAAGTTGGAGGAGAATTGGCAAAATGAATTGTAGAGTGTGTCTAATCTGGCAAGAGATGTAGAATGGGCAGAACTGTAGAACACATCAACATAGTCAGTGTTAGGGAGTATGAGTCTGTAGTTGCGTTCTATGCATAAAGGGAGTGGGACACAGTCCTTAGTGCAGTATAAGATGCTGAGTTTTGGATGGACCTTGTTGTGGATTGCATCAAAATGAGTGCAGAAGTCTAGCTTACTGTCAAGCCAAACACTCAGATATTTAAAGGCAGAGACTGTCTCAAGTTGGGTGTCATCTAAAGTAAGGAAGGTAGGGAGGGCTGTGAGCTTTGCAAGCTTTTGTCATGTTCTGAAGGTCATGGGTATTATTTTTTTTGCATTTATTGATAGTTGATTAGCCTTGATCCAATGCAGCACACTGAGAAAGTCATGCTGGAGAGGGACTTCAATAGCTGCAGTTGTTGGGGCAGAGGTAGATGATGGTGTCATCTGCATACAGGCGCATGTTAGAGGAAACGCAGGCTGAGAGAAGGTCATTAAGGAAGATGGAGAGTAGGATGGGGCCAAGGAGAGAACCTTGGGGAACACTGGTCAGGATGAGGAGTCAGGGTGACAGTAAATCACACAAGTGAACTGACTGCTGATGGCCTGTCAAGTAGAATCAGAAGCCAAAAGGGGAAGGAAGCATATTCAATTCAGTGCTTTACAGTAACTGGTAATTGCTATTTTTCTTTTAAACTTAGATTGTGGGCTTTCAGTGACACTGTACTTTCTTTGTTGTCTTTACTTAGAATTGTTTTTGGTCTGTTGAAAATTTAAAACGTAGTGGTGGTGTATTTCTTTGCTGTCTTTAATTGCTGTAAATTTAGCCCTGGCTTGTCTGACTTGCCCTGTAGTTTGGGTGAGGGGTGTTAATTGTCTGGCCTCTGACCTCAGCTAAGTGATAACTGGAGGTGGGGCTTAGTCAGAGTTGAGGTATCAAGTGAGTTTTATTTTCTGCCCTTCCCCAACTCTTAATTATATGCCCTGTTAAATCTGATTGACAGGAGCTAAACACAGGGTATAGTAAGGGGTGTGGAGTAGGAGGGGCATAAGGGTGAAGAAGCATACCCTCAGCACGACAAGTGTTTTGATTCATTTATTTATTTATTGGGTTATTTTCTTTTTTAAAAAGAAAAGTATCTGAGGATGAGTGGCAGGATTTTTAGGACTTCAAATTAATAAAAAGGGAACTAGGAGAGCTTCAGTAGCAGACAAGTAGTGGAATAGCAGTATAATTGCAGTATAATGTGGGGAGTGGTGCAATGCAGTGGCTGTGGGGCAGCCATATTCAGGCAGACCTTCTGGACACTGAGGTGCTGCCCTATCTGCATGCATCTCTCTGGACTGTGGGATGAGGTAGCCAGACTCAGAGCAGAAGTAAACTGGGTCAGGAGTACCATCACCCCTATCCAGAGTCCATCCAGTCCAATGCAACTGCCTCAAAGGATGCCGAGAATGAGGAGCACTTGGATGACAGTGGGTTCAGGGAGGGTTAGAGCAGTCAGGCAGAGGCACATCCCAGATCCAATTCCACTCAAGAACTCATATGCCACACTGGAAAAGGGGGACAACCAAATAGAGGTACCCAGAGAAGTGGAAGGAAAGGATGTGGAGGTTAGCCAAGGAGGTGACCTCAGCGGGGAAAGCAGTGGACCCCAGAGGAGGAGGAGGAAGCGAATCCTGGTGGGGGACTCCTTCATAAGAGGGATCCAGCTAGGAGCACATAAGGGGGATGACAGGGAGGTGAGGTGCCTACCAGGTGCCACGGCATGGAGGGATGGAAGGAAGATCCTGGGGATCACTGGGAAGGCAAGATGGGAGGGTGAGCTGGATGTCATTATACACCTAGGTACTAATAACCTGGCAAATGGGGAGCCAAAGGAAGTTCAGGAAGAGTTTAGGAAATTTGGGAGGGGTCTCAAGCAAGTAGCTACTTCTGTCACTTTCTCAGAAGTACTACCTGTGAGAGGCAAGGGAGAGCATAGGGGTGCATGCAAAAGGAACTTTAACTCATGGTTGAAGAACTGGTGCTGTGAGGAAGGGTTTGGATTCATTGGTGACTGGGGACCCGCCTGGAGGGATGGATGTTTGTTCAAGCCTGATGTCCTGCATCCATCCTGGAGGTGAATCCAAGTACTCAATGAAAAGTTTAAATCCTACATTGAAAGCATTTAAACTAGCAAAGGGGGGTGGCAGGCCAGCAAGGAGGGTACCTACTTGCTCACCCCCAACAGCTAGCAGTGGAACCAGTGAACCAGAGGAGTGGCTATCTCTACAAAGCAGTGTACAAAAGATGGAGATTAGCGCCAAGAGGTGGATAGGCAGAAAGAGGCAAAATTCAGCAGAAGGGCAGACAGCAAGGAGAACCATGGATAAGGACAATCAAGGAAGGGGCTGGAGTAGAACAGCAAAACAGTCTAGGAGGTCAAATCATGGAAAGCCATGTGTCAAATGCCAGGAGCCTTAGCAACAAGATGGAAGATCTGGAGGCTGTCATGGTGCAGTCAGACCTGGACATTATGGCCATCACTGAAACCTGGTGTAATGATAACCACGACTGGGAGATGGCCATACCTGGCTACAACATATTCAGAAGAGACAGGGCAGGCAGGAAGGGAGGAGGAGTGGCACTGTATGTGAAAAATGACATAAGGGCCACAGAGATCCAGGAGGAACAAAATGGGGGAGGGATACTCTGGGTTAAGCTGGAAAGGAAAATGGGGCCAGCCATCCGCACAGGTGTGGTCTATAGACCACCAGCCCAGGAGGAAGAAACAGATAGGGAGCTGATGCTAGTCATCCAAAGGATGGCAGACAAGGGTGAGGTAGTACTGGTTGGAGACTTCAGTATTCCAGATGTGGACTGGAGCATCCCAGCAGCAGCATCAACTAGAAGCAGATTTATCCTGGACTCCTTCAGGTGCCTTCCTCAAACAAGTGGTCATGGAACCAACTCAGCAGAAGACAATACTGGACCTTGTGCTCACAAACAGGGACAGTGTGATGGGGGTAACAGTGGGGGAGCACCTGGGGAACAGTAACCACCAGTCATTGTGGTTTGAAATCACAGAAAGAGCAGAACCAAACCACACAAAAACACATATCCTGGATTTTAGGGGGGCAGACTTTGGGAAAATGAGGAGATACTTGAAAAAGGCATTAAGGGGAATGGGGCAGGAATCAGGGGTTGAGGAACAGTGGGCAGTATTTAAAATGGGGATTACAAGAGCAAAGAATTATGCATTAAGCAGGTTAGCAAGAGGAAAAGGAAGAGGAGACCATTATGGTTTTCCAAAGAGGTAGCAAAGAAAGTGAAAGCCAAAAAGATTGCATTCAGGCAATACAAAAAGACACAGGCAGAAGGGGATAGGGAGAAGTACCAGGAGAAGCAAAGGGAGGCAGGGAGGTCAGTAAGGGAAGCCAAAGTTCAGACAGAAGAACACATTGCAAAATCAGTGGGTAGAGGGGACAAAACCTTTTACAGGTACATAAGTGAAAAAAGAAAGGCAAAGGGAGGGATAGTGAGACTGAAGGGGGAGGATGGGGGCCGCGTGGAGGATGATAACAGTAAAGCTGACATATTGAACACGTATTTCTGCTCAGTCTTTACTGAGGAAGAGGAGGGTAATGGGTCTGAATGGAGTACAAGGGGTGAGAATGGTGCAGAAATGGACACAAGTCCCTTTACACGAGAAAGGGTCCTGAAGGAACTGGAAGTAATAAGAGTTGATAAAGCAATGGGGCCAGATGGGGTGCACCCAGGGTCCTTAAAGAACTAAGAGGTGGTGGCTGAACCTCTGGCTATCCTGTTTAGCTGATCACTGGAAACGGGGAGGTATCCAAAGACTGGAGGATAGCAGATGCAGTCCCCTTATACAAAAGTGGGAACAAAGAGGAAGCGGGGAACTACAGACCAGTCAGCCTCACCTCAGTAGTGGGGAAGATCATGGAAGCACTACTGAAGGAGATATTGGTGGAACATCTAGTTGTCAATGGACTACAGGACCCAAGGCAGCATGGTTTCACCAGGGGTAGGTCATGTTAGACCAACCTCGTTGAATGTTTTGAGTGGGTGATTAGGGAGGTGGATCAGGGGAGGGCAGTGGACATGGCCTATCTGGAATTCAGCAAGGCTTTGACACTGTGCCACATAGAAGACTATTACACAAACTGGTGAATATGGGTGTGGGCAGGACAGTAGTGTGGTGGGTAGGCAACTGGCTGGGCGGCAGGACACAGAGGGTGGTGGTAAATGGCTGTCACTCCACAGAGGGAAGAGTGACCAGTGGGGTACCACAGAGATCAGTGCTGGGACCGGTCCTATTCAACATCTTCATCAGTGACATTGCACAGGACCTAGAAGGCAGAATTTCACTGTTCACTGATGACACAAAGCTCTGTAACAGAGTATACACACCAGAGGGTGAAGACAGAATGGGAAGTGACCTGCAGAAACTTGAAGAATGGTCAGGGGTTTGGCAGTTGAAATTCAATGCAAAGAAGTGCAAGATAATGCATACGGGGCACAAAAACCCTGGCACAATATATCAGCTGGGGGGTGAGGATATAGCATGCACCAAGCAGGAAAGGGATCTTGGGGTTATCATCTCTGATGACCTCAAGGTAGGGAAACAGTGTGACAAGGCAGCAGGTAAAGCAAATAGGATGCTGGGATGCATGGGCAGGGGCATCACCAACAGGAAAAGGGAGGTCCTAATTCCACTGTACAAGGCACTAGTGAGGCCCCACCTGGAGTACAGTGTACAGTTCTGGAGACCTTACCTACGTAAGGACATAGACAGGGTAGAGAAGGTTCAGAGGAGGGCAACAAAGATGGTGCATGGATTGCATCACAAGTCCTATGAGGACAGGTTAAAGGAACTGAACATGTACTCCCTGGAGGAGAAGAGGGAGATAGGGGATATGATAGAGACATACAAGTATCTTACAGGGAGGAACACGATGCAGGAATACACTATTTTTAAATGAAAAAGATGTTCCAGGACTAGGGGGCATGGGATGAAGTTGGAGGGAGGACGATTCAGAGGAAACGTGAGGAAGAACTTCTTCACAGAACGGGTGGTGGACAAGTGGAACACCCTGCCAGAGGAAGTGGTGGGGGCTGAAACAATCATGGGATTTAAGAATGCATGGGATAGACATAAAGGAATTCTGGAGGTCAGGGTTAAGGGGCAACAGACTTCTAGGAAAACATAAACTGAACTTACAAGCTCAAATGGGCAGACTGGATGGGCCATTGGCCCTTATCTGCCGACACTGTCTATGTATCTATGTACCTAATAAATGGTGTGGTGTGATAGACCTGTAAGGTTAGTTTATTTAGGAAAAGCTGGTGGGAAATGGAATCAAAGACTTTGGCCAGGTCTATAAACATAGTAGCTGTGATCTGGCCTTTTTCCATTCCTGAGAGGAAGGAGTCAGTTACTCTGAGAAGTGAGGTTACTGTGGAATGTTGTTTCTTGAAACCAGATTGGTAGGGGAAAAGAAAGAATGTGGAATCAAGAAAAGATGTAATCCTGGAGAGTGCCAAGGACTCCTGGAGTTTTGCAATACAGGGGAGTAGTGAGATCGGTCAGTAGTTCCCAGTTGGAGTGAGGATTTTGGAATTTGTTATTTTTTCACATGTACTGGGTTGGAAGAGAAGGGTGGGAGAGGGAGAAGAGAGAGTCGGGTGTTACATTACACGATTATCCATTTGGGCTGAGGGAGTGACTAGTGGACATTACTCTTTTTGGCAGTGTGCTGACAGGAGGGGACTGTGCCCCCTCCCACCTGCAGTGTGCAGTGCACAGAAACTAATTACAGCTGAATCAGATCAAGATTCAGAATTCAGACTCCTGCTGTAAATATGGAAGATCCAACAACAGATTTAGCTTTGGTGCACACCACCATCAAATATGATATTGGTTCCTGGCACTTTGTCAGTAACTGGATTTTTTTTTATCTTTATTATGTTCATGTATAGGATTGGCTAGCCTGGCTTTGACTACCGTTGCCACCCGCAAACCATGGGTGATGCTTCATGGCAAATGGCAACAATTAAATAATATTATTTGATCAAATAAGTTTATTTTACTGAATTATTGATCCAGAGCAGAAGGGGCAGACACAGAGTACAAACTGATGTAAGGAGAGGAAGAGCTATTAATTGGTCTTTAATTGTTGTAAAAACTGCTTGATTTATAACTTTTTTATTTGTGAATGGGGTTAAGGGAGGTCAAGAGGAAGGAGGGAGCTGTGAACAGCTTAGAGGTAGGTTTTTAAAAAGACTTAACTGTTGTTTTTTAAGCAATAAAGAGGGAAATACTACAAGGTCAAACTGAGGTAAGGAGGAAGTGAGTCTGTGTACTGTTGTAACAGTGACACTTTTACTGTGATGCTGTTGCAGCAGCACCAATCCGTTGACACCCGCAGTGTCAACTGGGTTGTAAGAGCAATGACCGTGTCATTGACTCCAGAGTTTGGCTGCTTTCCCATGACATCTGTCCCCCCCCCCCCAAGTTTGAATCTATAAGTCCGGGGGGCAGAACCTCGCATGAACACTGAACAGGTGTTGGTGTGATCCTCACTCGGGGTCTGGACCTGGTAGTGTCAGGGATGTCTTCGATCATGTGTAGCTGTAGGGAAGGTCGGCGATATTCTTGTCACAGCAGCATAGTTGAACCAAGGGAGTGTTATTGTTTACTTTTAATTTGATACAAAACAGCCTGATTTAAAGAGCTAGTGTACTGCCTAAAACTAATATTAGTTTCTAAAAGCAATAAGCCATTACTTTTTATATCTGAGGTGCTTTTTCTTTCCTCATTGTTTAATTAGAAGATTGTTTACCTGATGTTAGTAGGTGTAATGTGTGGATCAGCTCTAAGCCTGGCAGCTGACAGATCTTGCTCTGCTGCCTCAAACTACTGTACATCATCAGCATTGTGACCTCGCTGACTGTGACATCACTGCTACTTAGGAAAAGCAAGTGACTGACTGCCACTTGTGATGTCACTGTCAGTGAGATCATAATGCTGATGATGTTGCGTGGGACAGTAGAGTTAGATATGTCAGCTGCTAGGCTAAGAGCTGTTTCACACAGCCAGCACAATATCATCACATAGACAACTTTCTGATGAGCAAAAGGAAAAAGAAAATACTTAAGAAATAAAAAGTAACAACTGACTACTACTTCAAATTCATAAAATGTTCCTGTCTGCCTGTTTTGGCTCCACTAGCTCTTTCATAGCATTTTGTGTTATACTGGGTTTGAGGGATGCCAAGAGGAAAGCGGTTATTGTGCACAGCTAAGGGGCAGATTCGGCTAGAGACAAATCAGGTCCTATTCCACTAGTTAACTCCCACAGGTCTAAACAACCCATTCTGAGAGTTTTTCCTAAGTGTGAGGACCACAAAGAAGGAAGATGGTGTCTGCAGGGGAATATACATTGAGTTCACAATGAGTCACCAAGTTGGCAGGGGCATCTCACCAGGAAACCACAGGTCTAAGCCAGACTATAACTGGGTTCCACCCCCCCCAAAGGGTGAATACTTGTAAACTGTTTATTGTAACTGTACTGTCCTAGATATTACAGCAGTGGTGGCACATTTCTGTATGGGATAGAGTAACAGGAAATAGTAGGCACATTGCAGTGGGTAACAAGTACAACAGGTATATGTAGCTTTTGTATGGTACTGTTAACAATGTGAGGTATTATATTAAGCCAAGAAATGCAGATGCTAGGGCATGTCACCATCTGAATTAAGGTGACATCTACATTTACTAAACTCACTGAAGTAGGTAGCAGCAAGGGTAAGAAAGAACAGTTTTGAGTCAGGCCTCTGGGACAGGATTGGGGGGGCTAGAGGAAGGTTAGTGAGCTGTGGAGGCATTGGTACAAACTGAGGTCCAGAGTCTTCTCTGAGAACATGGAGCTGTCTGGTCTGCAGGTAGTTTACTGCACTAGCTGAGGAACTAACCATTGGAATGGTTGACATGTGGTACTTGTAGGGCTGTCCCGTGCACAAAGAGGACTGGCCTCTTGTTCCACTCCCACAGCAGACAAACAGGAACAATGGTGAGCTGAATAGAAAGCAGGTAGTGGAAGGTGTAGAAGGTAAGGAGGAACCCTAGGTAATGACTAGTTACTGCTTAAGCCTTGACTGAAGTGGTGCATGTCAAACCACAATGTGGAACTTTGATGAGTGACATACATGAGGGCTGGAGCATTCAAAAAGGTTGCACCAAGGTGTAAAAGTGGCAGATAAGAACAGAGGGAACAAGAGGAGAATGGTGGGGATAGGGTGTTCTATTGTTAGGGGAATAAAGGCAGTGGTGGGTCCTTCCTTTCTTGAGAAATGCTGCTGCCCTGAACCCACAATAAACAGTGCTTATTTTTTACTACAGATGTGGAAGGGAAACCTGATTCAAAAGTCTACCTAGGGATGAACAATCTGGCTTCAAGGGTTTTAGGCTCAGAAAGGGAGAAGTTCAAGTGCTAGGCAGGATGCTGAAAATAGACACAGCTATGGAAACCTTCTCAGAGGTCCAACTGGCACAACATAAAGGAGAGAGTAGGTAGTTTAAAAATCACTTGCTTAACATGCGACAAAGCGGTTGTTCTAGGTAGAGGGCTTATATTGCCTGTAGGACTGGGGGGACTTTGTTGGAGGGATAGGATTGCGTTTAAAAGAAATGGCCTACAATCTAATCAAGAAGCAGCTAGAGAATAGTGGCAAAGAACAGCCGTATTTATAGACAGAAATTTAAAGGGGGAGATCAGTATTACATAAAGAAAGTTAAAGGGCTCAGCTGCACATATGGAGGAGACCAACACTTGCAAAGAGAGACAAGGAAGATGGGATGAAACAAAATAAGGGCAACACAGGGAAGAAGCAACTGATCTGAGAGGATAGGCAAACATTATAAAGGAAGATAAGGAGAATGGGAGGAAACAAGATAAGAGTAACAAGGGGAGAAAGAACTAATTTGAGAAAATAGGCAAAGGGGAGTTCAAGTGATGGCTAAGACAAATTGTGGAATGGCAGCAAGGAAGACAAGGAGATAAAGGGGATGGAAAAAGGGCTAAAAGGCATTGAACTGGAGGGAGAGCAGCAGGGCACTAGAACATTTTTGTGCCAATCCTGTGAGTATAGGGACAGGATGTTTGAACTTCAACCATAATGGCCTCAGAGGGTTCTGACATCATGTCATTCACTGAAAACTGGAACTTGCAGTATCATAGTTGGGACATCTCAGTCCTGAGCTCTGCTCTGATTAGAAGATATAGGGAAGATGTTGGGAGGTCACTGTATAGGTAGGGCAATGGGAGACCAGGGAGAGGTAAGACACCGTGTGTCCAGCTGTTTCACATGGGGGGAAAGAATCCTGAGGGAAAGTGTAGTCTACAGACTGCCACATCAGAGAGCCAGAAAGGACTCTACCCTGTGTGATAAAATGTGGAAGGCAGCAGGTCTAAGTAGCATTGTCATTATAGAAGACCTTAATTTGCCAGATGTGAAATGGGGCATCCCAGTAGCAGGCAGTGAAAATGCTTAGGAATTTGTTGAAGCCATGCAAGATGGCTACCTGAATCAATAGCTTCAGGGGCTGATTAGGTAAGGTATGATCCTGGTTCTTGTGATGTACAACATTATAAGTGGCATAAAGGTAGCAGAGTCTTTAGGGATCAGTAACCACAAAATGGTATAATTTAAGATACCCCTGGGAGAACAGAAGTCAGATTCATCAGTGCTGGTCCCTGACTTCAGAAGGGCTGACTTCAGTCACATGAGGGGTACTCTTCACCATAGACTAAAAGGAAAAATTATACCAAGGGAAAGCATTAGATATGTCAAAAAAGGTAAGAAACAGGATACTGCTCAACACAGAAACATAGAATTTGATGGCAGATAAGGACCGCTTGGCCCACCCAGTCTGCCCTTTTCCCTACGGAATGGATAAGCTGCAGATCCTAGTTAACCAGCAGCCTACTTCTTTCTACCCCCCCAACCCCTTGAATTGCCTTATGGCTGTCACATGCATGCTTGAATTCAACCACTGTTTTTGACTCCACAATCTCCTCTGGAAGGCCATTCCATGCATCCACAACCCTCTCTGTGAAAAAATACTGCTTTACATTACCTCTGAGCTGCCCTCCCATCTTCAAATTGTGCCCCCTTGTTCTTGCACACCTCTTTTTTTGAAAGATGCTACCATCTTGGACTTTGTTGATTCCCTTGAGGTACTTGAAAGTTTCTATCATGTCCCCTCTCCTTCCTTTCCTCGAGGCTATACATATTAAGCTCCTTTAGTCTCTCTTCATATGTCTTCTGGTGCAGACCCTGCACCATTTTAGTTGCCCTCCTCTGGACAGCTTCCATCTTGTCTATGTCCTTGAGGAGATTGGGTCTCCAGAACTGCACACAGTACTCCAGATGGGGTCTTGCCAGCTGTTTGTACAGAGGGATAATAACTTCCTGTTTTCTACTGGTGATGCCTCTCCCTATGCATCCCAGTATCCCCCCAGCCCTCCTTACTGCCCTCTCACATTGCTTGCCCACCTTTAAGTCATCTGATATGACTACCCCCAGGTCCCTTTCCATTTTTGTTGCTGTTAGTATCTCACCCCCATTGTGTACTCTTCCCCTGGGTTTTTGTTTCCCAGGTGCATTACCTTGCACTTCTTAGCATTAAATCTAAGCTGCCATACATTTGACCATTCCTCTAACCTTGCCAAGTCCCTTCTCATCCTTTCCACCCCAACTTGTGCATCAACTCTGTTGCAGATCTTTGTGTCATCTGCAAAGAGACATACTTTTCCTTCCAGTCCCTCTGCAATGTCGCTTATAAAGACATTGAAGAGGACCGGGTCCTAATACTGAACCATGCGGCACCCCACTAGTAACCCCCCTTTCTTCAGAGTGGACTCCATTTACTATTACCCTTTGTGTCCTATTCTCCAGCCAATTCTTTACCCAGGCTATCATCTTGGGACCCACTCCCAGGCTGGCTAACTTGTATATTAATCTTTTGTGTGGGATTGAGTCAAATGCCTTGCTAAAGTCTAGGTAGGCCATGTCCACAGTCCCTCCCTGATCTACTACTTTGGTCACCCAGTCAAAGAAATCTATTAGATTCATCTGGCATGATGTTCCCACTGTGAATCCATGCTGCCTTGGGTCCTGTGCCCCCTCTGGCCTCTAGGTACTCGACAATTCTTTCCTTCAGAAGTGATTCCATCATTTTCCCTATCATTGAGGTTAAACTAACAGGTCTGCAATTTCCTGCTTCTGCCCTGCTCCGCCTTTGTGAAGGGGAATCACATCTGCCCTCCTCCAGTCCTCAGGTACCACCCCATCCTCCCATGATTTGTTAAAGAGGGTAGTCAGTGGTGTCACTAGTTCTACCCTTAATTCTTTTAGAATTCTGGGATGAATCCCATCAGGCCCCATTGCTTTGTCCACCTTCAATTTTAAGAGTTCTTTCAGAACCCTTACTTCTGTAAATGGCCTGGTATCAACTTCTGTATCCAGAGTGTTTCTGTTGTTTGTTTTAGGTACCTCCCCCTCTTCATTTGTAAATACTGAGCAAAAATATTTGTTTAGTATCTCTGCCTTTTCACCATCACACTCTGCCCACCCCTTCCCCTTTGTTAAGCCTCACTATCCCTTCCTTAGTTCTCCTTCTCTCCCTGATGTACCTAAAAAGATTTTATCCCTCATCTTAACTGAGTTAGCTATCTTTTCCTCAGTTCGGGCCTTTGCTGTTCTGACTGCCTTCCATGCTTCCATTTACTTTAACTGATACCATTCTCTGTCCTGCTCCTTCTGTGATTCCTTGTACTTTCTGAATGCTTTCTTTTTCTCTTGAACCTTCACTGCTACCTCCTTTGAGAACCATAGTGGTTTCTTACATCATTTTGTTTTGTTTATTTGCTTCACACAAAGGCTTGTTACCTCTGTGATGGCAGTTTTTATTATTTCCCATTGTTCTTCCACCCCTCCTTCCTACCCATTTGCTAGTGCATTCCTTAGGCACTCACCCATTTTGGCAAAATCAGCCCTCCTGAAGTCCAGTACTTTTGCCTTTGTATGGCTTGACTCTATTGCTGTGTTTATTGTGAACCATACTGTTCGATGGTCACTAGTTCCCAGATGGCTACCCACTTCACATATGTGATCCTCTCTCCATCTCCATTTGAGAGGACCAGGTCTAAGACTGCTCCCTCTTGAGTGGGTTCTAATACTAGTTGTCTAAGGCATGCCCCCTGTAGGGCATCTAGAATAACCCCACTCTTAGAAGTGGCTGCTACAACTGCACTCCAGTTAACATCTGGCATATTCAGATCACCCATCATCAATATCTCCCCTTTATCTGCCATTCTAAGTATACTTTCTGTCATTTACTTGTCTATTTCCTCCCCCTGTGAGGGGGGTCTGTATACAACCCCTGTGCAGATTGTGCTGCCATTGCCTGCCTCCAAATTGACCCACAGTGCTCAAGTTTAATGGTGATGATAATGATGCTGTCATTTCCATGACTAGCATTTAGGAAAAACAAAAGAGAGCAGACTGAGGTGAGTAAAGAGTTATATACAGTATGAAAATGCTGACATTTTTGAACAGCTGATAAGAAAGGCGGTAGTGGACACTGAACTGAGGATAGCAGTGAGAGTCAAGGAAAATTACAAAAAACTTCTTCCACTGCCTAAGTGAGAAAAGGAAGTGTATGGGGGTATAAAGAAAATTACCAGGGGTAAGGTAACACTAGAAAATAACACTAAGAAGGCAAACATCCTAAATACATTTTTCAGTTCAGACCTCACAGTGGAAGCAGGGGGTCCACTACTTGAGAGTAGGGTCAAGTTCAAGGGGAAATGGAGCAAAAGTTGGTGGTGGGAGAAGTCACCAAGGCTAGAGGTCTAAAAAAGGGTTCCATAACTTGAATGTAAATATATTCTGGAAAGGTCCTGACCCTTATTATCAGTATCAGGATCCATGCCAAAGTCCTGATAAGTTCTGATAGTTTTGATTCTAATCAGCACATTTTGTAAAATAAGAGAGCAATTGAAAATCTGCCATACAATTACATAAAATGACACTAAGATCTATCGCACATATGCAATTTTAAACAGCATTTCAGGAAATGAAAATTAAGCATATTAGCACAGATGTACTGCTCAATTCTGAATACATGGCAGCATGCAGTTGACTAGGTTTCCTAAATCCTGACTCTTGCCGGACTGTAGCAGTGTAAACTGAGCTGTCTGAACCAAGAGGGAGATCCCATTTAGTATACACTGGACATATCAGTTGGTTGTTACAATAGCAGCTTCTCTGCTCCACTGAGAGCCATGTGGTTATTTTCTAGGGCATGATGTCCCCTTCACCCTCCCACCAAAACTAATGACACATTTTGGGGGCCCCAATCAGAAAATAACTGAATGGCTTCCATTTTTTTCACATAAATGAACAACAAATTAAGAGAGATGCCCCCACTAATGACAATAGAAATTAGTAAGCAGCAAAACCAGGAACAACATGAAGATGATCATTCATGAATTTAGGACTGAAAAGTCTCGGGAATGATGACAAATCAAACAGCATCATACATACAGGCTGGTTCTGAAAAAAGGAGGACATGTCTGCACCAGGAGGAAGCAGCAGTACATCCTAGCCTTAAAGGAGACTTTGTTCTATAAAGTGGATAAAGGAAAGATGACACCAGGCAGATCAGCAGTGGCACTGTGGTCAAATCTGCAATCTACAGTCTGTTAACAGCTCACCTTCATAATGGACTGTTTAATGTGATTTAAGATACTATTCTTCATTCTGAAAGGGAAAATTTTTCATTCTGAAATGGAATATTTAGAAATGCAAATGTTAAGTGTAAGTCAGAATGTGCAGTGGTTTTATTGAAAGATGCCATTCATGCTTTTCAAAAATTAACATAGTCCAATAGGACAAGCTGCAAAAATGTTGCCATCAGCAGGCAATCCAAACATTAGCACTGTCCAATCCCTTACAGAAATAATTATATGAAATGTTTTCATGCTGCACACATAAAACTACCCAAGTGATATGCATGCCACAAGTATGATTTAAATGTTAAATTGGAAATGATTGCTTGCATATGGCATGCATGCAGCAAGCAAGTGTGGAAAGCATGATTTTTATGTTAAATTGGAAAAGACTGTATGCATGTGGCATGTGTGCAAAAAGCAAGTGGTCACTGATAACTGCACATGTAAAACTTAAGTGACTTGCTCAGGATCACACCATACACAAGTGGGGAATGATGAGATTCAAACTGAGGTCTTCATGCCTCCAAGTCTCCTGGCTTGCAGTTTAGTGGCTTTAACCACTAAGCCATACTATCTGCACACATATGACTCACTTGTACTTCAATACTTATCTGAATACATCTGCATGCATGTGGCATGCTTTTAGCCACTGTTAAACTTTTCAGCTTTCTTCTCTCTCTCTCATCTCAGTTTTCACAGTTGAACTGTAGCACACTTACTAATGAAAACACATGTGGTTCTTCCCCCAATACACACACTTACCCACAAAACCACTTAAATACTTCTGTCTGGCCTGTACTCATACTGTTTTCTCACCATAGTTTTGAATGCTTCCTCGCAAACAGACTTTAAGGTGCAAACACAAAAGTAGCAATAACTCAACACACACCCACATGGCCAGTCTCCCCCCCCCCATGACACAAACTGTAGCGAGTATGGCCATGCTGCTACAGATAACCTACCAAGTATAGATATAAGTAAAAAGTCTCTTGAGTACTAGAGAGTCAGAGGCAGGTCTTTTAAATGATGATGTTCATGGATCAGAGTGCTGGCGTGTTCCCCCTTGAAATGAAAGGAGTTATTTTTTATTACTATTTTATATGTTTTGATGGTGAGTTGGAGAATAATGAAAGCCACTGTTCTACTAACAAGGACCTTGTTAGTCGAGCGGTGGTCTTCATTAATCTTCAATTCTCCATCAATAATGTATAAAATAGTAATAAACAAATACCCCCATTCATTTCAGTGGTGTGCACACCTGCAGTCTCCTTTGCCCTTCATCATAATGTGCCTGAGTATGAGGATGTGGAGGTCAGCTTCACTGGGGGAGCATAAGCCTGACTATAGTGGAGCTCCAATAGTCTATGCATACTATACCGCTCAACTGTCTGTGATGCAAGGGACAGCTCTAGAATGTCTGTAACATCTCTAAAAGGTAAAAGGTGTAAAAGGGTAAAAGGTGTTTTGACTGAAAAGTGAGATGTAAATCAGGACAAATTCAAATGCATAAGCTTCATCTTTATATACCCTGGAGCAGTGCATCAGATTTGGGCTTAAACCCACCCAGTTACTAACCATTTTTTTTTCTGTCTGAAGTTCTGCCCCCCCCCCACCAACAAGAACTTTGTCCCAATTTTTCTCCCTGACTCAATTCCATTCAATACCCAACCCTATGGGTCATGAAGCTGCCCAAAGGTGACGTAACATGAGAAATACATCAATATTTCAGTCCTTCTTCCTTCCTGTAAAAAATATTTACTTTTACTTACCTACCAGAACCCGTAGCCTGGCACAGTGTGCCACCAGCCCCATTTTCAGTCTGCTCCCCCTCTCTCATTGTACCAGAAGCTGGATGCTAGAACTGACCATCACAGATCCCCAATGTGGTCTGCGACCATGTTACTTCACCAACCAAACCCACCCAACCTGGGTTGCTTGCTTTTTGGTTGCTGCTGCTGCACTGCACTGATCAAGGCCTATGAAGGCCATCCACACTGCTCTCACCACTCCTGCTAAGCCTAGCTTGCTGCTGTGGGGGTCTGTGCTGTTTTTTTTTTTTTTTTTTGCAAGGCAAGCCTAGTAGAGTAAGTAGGTAGCCTAGTCTCACTTTAGCTTCTAGCTCACCCTCTGCTCCTTCAGCCACCAGGGCAGACATAGACTCACTAAGAGTAGACCAACAAAAATATGCTGCCACAACACTGATATTGAGAGTTCAGTGCTCACCGACTCCTCCAAGTTGTAGTGTGCAGTCTGTCTACTCCGTGACAGGAATGATAGTGTTGCACTTGCAAGACTCATGTGCTCTTTCTTGGCTGGGGCTCATCCACTTCACATATGATGGTGCCGCCATTAACAAGTGAACAGAGTGGACAACACAATACAGACACAGTCGAGTCTGGAGACTACCTGCAGCATGAGCACACACAGGACAGGTGGGCACTTGTTATGCAAAAGATTAAATTCAAAAATGAATGCCATCATTGCCACATCATAAGAACAACCTAGGCACAAATACAAGGGGGGGGGGCAACTGCTCCACTTTGACCTACCTAAATGGCACCCTACTTTATGGTAGAAATTTATTCTCAGGTGCTAATGCAGTGGTTTCCATTGTGTTCTGAGGTACAGTATCTCCATGTTTCATAATGTGTCCTGGTCATCATATGGGTTAGTGCCCCTCATTGTCCCTCATTTTGAGTGTCCATGTCTCTCATTTTAGTGACAAAATGTAAGGTATGGTGCAGGCTTTCAGGACCCTACTCAGCACAAAGAGTGCTGAGCATGGCCATAGTGTATATGCTCAATACAGAATGACAAAGGGAAAGTAAGTGAGCAGAAACAGTCATGGAGAAACACATTTGTAGCACTAAATATGCATAATAATAATAATAATAATTTTATTTTTAAAGTGCCTTTCAATATATCAAGGCGCTGAACATATCAAAACCACTACATACAATACCAATTAATAAAGCATATAAATAAAATGATTTCATAACATCACATATTAAAAACAAGCAATAAAATATCTCATAAAATCAAAACACAATATTTGCATTCAAATTGCATTAATCCTCCAAGTAAGCCATATGCCACAGGTAAGTTTTTAAATCTTTCTTGAATACCTCCACGGAGGTGCACTCCCTTAACTGGCATGGTAGAGAATTCCAAAGAGTGGGTGCAGCATAAGAAAATGCTCTACTACCAGAAGATTTTAAACTCACTCTTGGAATCTCTAACAACCCCTCGTCAGCCAAGCAGAGCGATAGGCTGGGGCAGTAAGGCAACAGAAGTTCTTTCAGATAGGTCGGACCCTGATCATGAAGGGCTTTGAAAGTCAATAAAATGACTTTAAAGGTGATCCACCACCGTATAGGAAGCCAATGCAGTTTGCGCAGTACCGGGGTAATATGACTTGATCTCCTTGTCCCAGTCAAAACCTGGGCTGCAGCGTTCTGCACCAGCTGAAGGTGACAGATTTCAACCCTAGAAAGCTCAAAGTAAAGGGCGTTGCAGTAGTCCAAGTGCGAGGACACGAAGGTGTGGACCAATGTTGCCAAAGAGTTAGATGGAACAAGGTGACGCACCCTGGCAATATTCCTAAGATGATAAAAGGAAGTCCTGACAATGGCCAACACTTGAAATTGAAGGGTCAGCCTGTCGTCTAGGACAACCCCAGGGTTGTGCACCCGTTTAGAGGTCAGAAGTGACATGCCACCAAGAAAAATTCCAGAGGGCGTGTCATCATGCAACCTCACTATCTGACCACCCGGGTCCATCACTAACACCTCTGTCTTCTCTGAGTTCAACTTTAACCAACTAGAATCTGTTCACCATTGGATTTCTTCCAGACAGTTATTAAACACCAAGAGAGCTCCATCCTGGGCAGGTGCAAAAGACAGGTATAGCTGGGTATCATCTGCATAGCAGTGAAACCTCAGCCCATACCGTCTTATAATGTCTCTGAGGGGCAGCATTTACACTGCAAATAACATGGGTGACAGCACTGAACCCTGAGGCACCCCGCACAACAAAGAAGTTGGGCCGGAGGAATGAACCCCCGACACAACTCTTTGTGACCTCCCAGTAAGGAATGAAGTGAACCATTTTAAAAAAGTTCCCAACATTCCACAGATTAGCCTCAGGCATGCTAGCAACACCAGGTGATCCACAGTGTCAAAAGCTGACAAGAGATCAAGGAGAACTAGAATGGAACGTTTCTTTTGATCCTTCGCTCTCAGAAGATCATTAAGCACCCGAACCAGCACAGTCTCAGTGCTGTGCCTTTTACGAAAACCAGATTGGAAGGATTCGTAGACATTATGGAAGGTTAAAACCAAAGCTATGCTGTTCGGACCAAGAGCCCTTGGACAAGAAAGATCACAACTTCTCCAGCTCTCATCTCTGGAGGGCAACAAGCTGGAAGTTGTTCCCTCGACAAAGTACCTTGGCCTCACCCTTGACCAGGGTCTCACATTCAAACAACATGTGGACCAAGTCATTAAAGTAATCCATACTAAACTCGGATTACTATATCGGCTCAAGGAACTGCTAACCCTTGAAGCTAGAACTGCTATTGCAGCGAGTGTCCTACTTCCAACACTAATATTTGCTGCCCCGGTCATTCAGGGTATCTCAAAGCTGGAGTATGGTAAACTACAGATTCTATACAACAAGGTGACCTGCTTTGCCACCTTATCCCACTCAAGGAGCCACCACTGTGAGGCGTTAGCAAAGCTTAACTGGCCATCCTTCGAAGCATGCCTCAGCTACCCCGTGCTCTGCCTGGCAAAAAAGATAATTAGCCCCTCACCTCCCCCTAGTCTTTGGGGACTCCTCACAGTAAAAAGAAACCAGCGCAGCCTTAGGTCCTCGGGCCAAACGTTGCTAGAGGTTCCCAAGGCTAGGACTAAGGCAGGCCAGAAATCCTTCTCGTATGCTGCCCCTTCCTTATGGAATAACCTCCCATTGGAAGTGCGAGAAACCCCATCGGTGCCATGCTTCTGCACCAGACTCAAGACCCATCTCCTATCAACAAGTGTGCTTCTGCACCAGACTCAAGACCCATCTCCTATCAACAAGTGTATGCCAGTGCCACTGCACCTGACACTACCATAGTGACCACAACTTACTAAAATATCCACACCCCCAACAATGTAGCACTAACTTTCCTCCTTTCTGAACCGTCCTAATGCTCTCGAGCTATGTCAACCAAAGAATCCACAGTACTGCCTCACTAATATGTAGGACAAATGTTGAATGTAATGAACTACAACTTACGAACTAGGTACATGTAACTCTTATAACTACTGCTATGTGTAAACAGCCGAATACTGTATACCCATGACTACCTGTATATGTAAATGTACAAATGTTCATAATGTCTGTACAGTTATTCCCGGGTCACCCCTGAAAAAGGGACTTTCAGGGCCCAGTGGGCCTACCTGGTCATCAAAATTCAATAAATAAATAAATAAATGGTCTTCCAATTGGGCTGCCACTACCTTCTCAATAACCTTCCCAATAAAGGGAAGGTTAGAGATAGGTCTGTAGTTTGAAAAACAGTCTAGGTCCAAAATAGCTTTCTTCAAGAGGGGTGTCACCACCGCCTCTTTCAGGGAGTTGAGAAACTCACCTGACTCTAAGGAACACCAGACTATTTGCACCAAAACTGGACATATGGTCTCAGAACAACCCAAAATTAGGGGAGTCAGTCCAGGGTCCAAACTACAGCTCTTGGACCGCACACTATGGATGATCCTCATAATATCCATGACCTCAGGTTGGCAAAAGGAACTCCAAGAGAACTGAGGTACTGTGAACTCGCACTGTTCCACAACATCACCCTTAGAGATTGCCGGACACAAGTCCACCCTGATGTCAGCCACCTTAGTTGCAAAGAAACGAGCGAGCTCCTCGCACTCTAATTGCAAAAAAGCTTTTCGAACTTGCAGACAGGCTGGGTTGCACAGTCTGTCTACAGTCCAAAACAGTTGAGCTGGTCGATTCTGTGCAACTGCAATCTCCCTGGACAGGAATTCTGCCTTCTTATGGGTGATTGCAGATTGATAGATAGAATAATGTTCCATCAATCTAAGGTGGTCAGCATCAAGGGGGCGAACTTGTGCCAACAATGCTCTAACCTTCACCCCTGTCTCTGCAACTCCCTCAGTGTCCCATCAAACCAAGGGGACCTGGGGTAAAGGATAGGGGCACTCAATTAACAGGAGCACATAGATCCAGGGCCATCGTAATGGCCGTATCATAGGCCGACACCAGTGCCTCTGGGCTACTGCTAGCCAACATGGGGGATGAGAGGTCAAGGACTGCCACAAGACCCTGGGAAGTAATATTCCATAATGGGCAGTACCTGACCATCTCCACAGGGGAAGGCCTTCTCAGGGGGTGCGAAAATTGAACCTCATGGTATGGTGGTCAGACCAGGTGACTGTTTCCACCCCCACATTGGATGAATCAATCCCTAAGAGGAAGACTAAATCCAGATAGTGCCCAGATTTATGTGTAGCAGTGGAAACTACTTGTGTAAGGCCCAAAGAAGACATAAGTTGGAGGAAGTGGTAACCAAATTGTGAGAGTTCATCATTGACCCAGGCGTTAAAGTCACCCAGAACCATCAATCTGGGTGACTCAAACAACATATTGACGAGGAAGTCTGCTACTTCCTGTAAGAAGCATTTTCCATCTCCGGGTGGACTGTAGATGAGAATGATTCGAACACCTACATCTGCTACAACTGTGCACTCAAATGATTCAGCCTCACCTACTACCACATTCGTGAGGCCCAATTTAGTCTTAAAACAGACTGCAACTCCCCCTCCCTGTGGTCCAGTCTTGGGCGGTGTATCACAGAGTACCTGGCCGGAGTCATGGCCTCCAATATGGGGCCTGAATTTTCATCCAGCCAGGTCTCGGTGATGCAAGACAGGTCAGCCGAACTAAGATCGGCTATAATGGCGGTCTTATTCCTAACAGACCTGGCATTGCATAACATCGCCAAAGTTGGACAAACCTCAGAGGCTGTCCGGATTATCTGCCCACCAAATTCAGTAGTGCCCTTGGGTATGGGCACCAGATATGGGGGACTCTGGTCTGGATTCCATTTCGCCGCAGGGTGCCTTCTGGACTTAGTAACCCCAATATGGTGGCCCCGCTCTTTCATCATCTCCTGTTCACCCACCCCCGCCCTCCTCACTCTCCTACAAACAATCCCCAGCACTCTACAGTGCTGGTAAGTCTCAAATGCAGGGAGGTGTATAAAAGGGCAGAAGGCATGAAGAGAGCAGGATGAATAGCGCACTGCCGTGGAACCTGCAGGCCAGCACATGTCACTACATAAACTAAACAATATACACCAAATACAATCAAAACTAAACCCCAAAAAGACCCCCAAACAGCAATAATAAAATACCCAACAGAACCAAACAAAAAATGCCCACCCTAATATATAATTAAATGCAGATAAAACAAACCCCATCCCACCCGATTTGGAAAACTCGCTCCCCAATACTTGACTCGGGAGATATTGCTGTCCACACTCACAAAATTATAAAATATAAGTTTTACCCTCCCCCCAAGCCTTCTCACGGCCATGGAAACAGGGAAGTCCAGGCACCCTCACTGCCCAAATGAAAGTAACAGACAGCTGAAGTAATATACAGAACACAAAATATGAGTTATAAAATTACCCCCCCAAGCCCTCTCACAGCCAGGGAGGCAGGCACATCCAGGCACAATCACTGCCCGGCTACAAATCACAGTCAACTCAACTGATATCCACGATAAAATGGGATTGCAAAAATAAAAGAAAAAAGAAAAAAAAAGAAAAAGTAAAATATATGGATGTGTAGGTCCTCTCTCCACCGAGCAACCACACAAGAGAGTTTAGGCCTTAGGTCCCGAGCGAAGCAGAATAGTCCAAAATATCAGTCATCCATAAGCTGGGAGCCGTAGAAAAAAGTCCAAAGAAGGGAAAAATCCAGGGTGATATGCGACATAAAATAAGGAAAGCCAACAGGAAAGTACAATCAGAACAGAGCCAGTTGCAAAACTCAGAAGAAACAGCCAGCAGCAGACCAGGGCCCCTCCAACTACATATCCTGGCACAGCCTGAAAAAATTACAGCCCCACCACGACACCTGGGAACTGGCCACCCTGTAGCCAAACCCACGGATCTAGGGGAGCTACAATACCCCAGCCAGCTCCTTGATTGAGCAAATACAGTGCCCCCTGTGATGCTGCAAATTCAGCTGGTGATCGACCAGTGGAGTAGGGACCCCTCCTGTCACTAACCGTTAATTACTCCAGGCAGAAAATCCAGGAATTCCAAGTCAGCAAAACACCATCGCAGTCCCAGTGTTTGGATTCAAAAACCAGCTTACAAACAAGGTTCAGAATATCGAACAAGATCCAAATTATCACCAAGGATAAGCAGCTTTCCACCCAAGCTTGTCCTTAAAGCAAGCCAGTGCCCTCTCTTCAGCTCCCTTTAACCATAAAACTTCCTCGCGTGTCCTCTTCAGTCCCCCTCATCCTGAAAAAACTCCTCGCACCTCACTCTTCACTTTCAAAATGCTCTAATTAAGTGAGGGGGCTCAGTAAGGTTTGATAGAGAGTTCAAGGAAGAGAAATATGAATCACCGTTTCCACCGTGCTGAGATAACACTGGCGGGTTTATTCAAATCGAACCGCGCAGACTGCGGAGTGCAAAAACAAGCCAAGTCACAGAAGATCATGCTATACCGGTCTATCAAACAACCGCTATCATGTTACAGCTCCCGTAAATAAACAAATTAAAAATAGAACAAATAAATTAAATACAAAGAAAATAAAGCAAACAAAGGAAAAAACGGGAGCGGGTTACAGCATGCAAACTACAGCATGCCCAGCCTGGCGGCCATCTTTAGACTTCATAAGAGAGTTGCATGGTCCAAAATAAAATAGGACAGGCTTTACAACAGAAAGGCCCCTCTTCATACATCTAGAATGGGGATGTTGGCTGGCTATATCCTAGGCATTTAATGCAGTAAGCAAAAAATACTTTAAAACTTAATGGCGATTTAAAGACAAAAATCATAAGCCATTAAACAACTTGCAAAATGATCAGAATTAATGAGTTTACCCAATTTTTATGGGAATTCAAATAAAAATGTATTTTAATGGCTCTAATTGCTAGCAGTAGTATAAGAAATAGAAACGGATGTGGTTTTTTAGATGAGATCTGCACCAGAGTAGCTGCTGCACACATTGCCAGCATGCTGCATGTGAACGTGATGTGATGTTTAAATGATGTTCACACCAGCTTAACTGCTGCACTCAGCTACCGGGTCAATATAGCGCATGAAAGACAGCATGGTGAATACCACGCTTTCTATTGACTGCTTGTAGATTCCATGACAAGGGTAGAACAGCACTAGTAAAAGAGGGCTACCCCTGTTGTCCTATGCTGTTACATGGAGTCATCAAGTTGCTGTTTCCTGGGGGCTTGGTAGAGCTACTCGCCTGGTAGAGTGGCTAGGGCACTAGCACTTGGTGGAATGGGAGACCTGGGACTGTGGTTCAGTTCCCCCTAGATCTTCCAGTGCTGCAACATTTTCCAGCTTTTTTTTGGAAAAAGAAAAAAAAAAACTTCCCCCCAGCAGTGTTGTTCCCCATCCCCAACTACCGCCCCCCCTGGAGTTTGTTATTTAAATTCTGGGTGTGAAGGGGGCAAAGCCCCCCTTTGTAAAATGAAAGAAGCCCATTGACTGTAAGGGCGTGCACTGCTTGTGTCCATCAGTGTTTTGCCCGATGATATTGCAGCACACACTCTTATGGTTGCAGCATTAAGTGCTGCATGATGTTTCTGTGCATGGTTATGACCCTGTGCCCTGCACTCATGCCAAGCGTGCAACATGCTAACCTGATGTAATTTTTAAAAGATGTTTAATTTAATTTAATTTAATTTTTTAATTTAAATCTTGGTAACCAGGTAGGCCCACTGGAACCTTGCGGTCCCTTTTTCAGGGGCAACCTGGGATTAGTTACAGGTACCTAGAGTGAGGGATGTTCACACCAGCTTACCTGCTGCACACATGTCAAGTTTGCAGCATATGAACCTGATTTGATTTTTAGATCTGGTTAGCTTAGGTTCACTTTGTGTATGTGAACCGCATGCAAACATTGCACGTTAAGCATGAGGCATGCATTCTGCATGTACACAGCACACCTATATTTCTGTAAGGGATAGTGATGGGAAAAGTGGCCCCAATTCTCTCCGTGGAGTGATTCACGGAGTGAAGGCAAATTTGTGGAGTGCTCCGCAACGCGAAGTGGAGTACTTTGTGTTATTAATGGGTAACACAAAGTTCATTGGAAACACTGACTTCATGTTACTCTGCCTTCCCAAACCACTACTCCACCAATTCTTAAGGCAAGGTACATTGAAAACAATGTACTTCATCTAACTTCGCCTTGTTTTTAAACTCCAAAGGCAAATTTTGCAGTGATTCATGGGATTTCAGGTCACATGGGCTCTGGATTGTTCTGTACAGCCTCAGTTTGGGGTAGTGTGTATAGGAAGCTGTAGGAGACAATCTACTCTGAGAGCTCTCTGTGATTCAAACCTTCAAAGAGCTGTTAAAAAAAGCCTTTTTGAGTCTTTTTCTTTTGCTAAAACTTTAGTTCATCAATTATAGGAAACCCTCCCGTGCTCATTTCATTAAGTGTTTATTTTTGTGTATGGATTTTGAATGTTAATGTACAACATTCAGTCTGTGTACTGGGAGACAGTGGAAGTGCGCTTTGGGGGAGGGGCGTATCTGTGGTGTAGGTAGATTAACTTGAGGAAAAAGACAGTGCTTTCTGTTTTGGTGATATTTTTCTTGTGTAACTGTGCTAATGTACACACAGTAATATTTTCATTATTTCTTGCCATTTTTTTGCTGATTGTTGTGGTGCAGCAGTGCATAATTTTAGTTTGTTTAAAATATGTGGTTAAATTACTAAAGTTTTCAGTTTGCTATGCATTACTTGGCATGTGTGTGAGTATGTGTGTGATGCTTGTCATCAAATCAGACACCTTTTATTGTGCCACATAATAATTTCAGCAATGTGAAGCTGCTATCCAATGCAGCTGTGTGATTTTTGTACTTCTTTGTGGTATCTCTACTGGTACTAGTACTGTGACTGTTACGGCAGCAGTGCAGTACACTGTCCCCCCGTGGGCCGCCTTAACTGGCAAAGGTATTCTTTTCCAGATTTGAATTTCTGGTGGTGTGCACTGGTTAGGTGTTGTGCCTTTGTGTTTGCATATCTTCAGTGCACAGCACAATCTTAATCTGTCTGTGCATTTGCATCTCTTTAGGTCCAATCTCCATCTGTAACTTAAGTCACAGTTGTTTCTTTGGCTTCCCTTCAGAGTACTAGACAGGCATGGTGCTTAATTCTGCATGAACATTGTACTCATTAATATGCATTTTTAAGTTAGGACCATCATCACGAGTCACTTGTGATACAAATCACGTTCTTCCTCATCACGGTCACAAATCACGATTCATGATCATTCATGTTACGAATCACAACATTAATTTTTTTTCTAGTTACTTGGATGTACTGTAAGCCTGTTTTGTAGTATCTCTCCAGGCTTCACCACCCCACCATTGTACTCATTGATACATGTTTTTAGGTCTGGGAGTTTTAAGCTACAGCTCAGCGGGGAAGTACAGCTGTAGGCATTTACGTTTCTTCAACATCACGGTCACAAATGCATTCACAAATCATGATTCACTATCACGTCACGAATCACATTCATTTTTTTTAATAGTTACTTGGATGTATTGTAAGCCTGTTTTGTAGTATCTCTCCATGCTTCACCACCCCACCATTTTACTCATTAATGTTTGTTTTTAAGTCAGGGAGTTGGACAGTGTCTGCAGTACATACACAGACTGGAAAGAAGACTGACTGCACACATGCAATTTAATACAGTAACTTGTACTGCTCAGAATATAAAGTGTCACGCAGACGGAAGACAACAAAAAAAGGGCATAATTACATACAAGGGTCAGGGATGGTGGAGGAATACATTTTATAACACAGCAAGGAAGGTGTGGGGGGGGCACATGGTGTGAGGAAAAAAAAAACTAATGTTGGATCCCATGGTGATCCAGCAGCAGTTCTAGCATGGACATAATTTGCAACTGATGTACCTCTATGTGATCCAGCCGCTGCTCCACAGCAGTCAACCTCTCATTGTTCTCCTCAACAGCACTCCAGAGAACTGCCAAGTCAGCCTGTGTTACATGCAGTTTTCTGGGGTCCACATGTTCTACAGGCTGACCTGCTGGTGGTGGTGGTGGTGGTGGTGGTGGGGGTGCTGGTGGAGCAGCAGGTGCTGCTGTGGCCCACCTCTTCTTGGAGATGCTGCAATACACAGCTGCACCCTCTGCCACAGACTGGCCAACAGGTGCAGGCATGGTCTGTTATGTGGTGGCCTGCCACTCCAACTGCTGGTGATTGAACATATGGGTGTGCTAGCCCCCAGTCCCCTGGTGAGTCCACTGGGGGCCACGGCATACCTCCATCTCACATAGGCAGCACTTGACCACACTGCTATCCCCCCTGACACAGTCAGAAAACTGCCAAACAATGGAGGTGTGGGGAGGACCAGGTACAGGCAGGAGATGGCCAGATGAACTGGCAGCCAGCTGGCTACAGTGCTGAACAGGGTTGGGATCCACACCTGGGCCTGGGGGAACTGGCACTTCCTGCTCCTGAGGACCTGGTGCTGGACTTGGTGGTGGTGGTTCAACTGCCTCAGAGTCAGAACAGGAGGTGGTGCTGGTCCTGCTTCTGGGGGGGGCACTCACAAGTTTTGAGTGGTCCAATAGGGATGGGCACCCATGCCCTCCACGCATGCGCACAGTATGATGCTTACCACTACTACACTCTCCCAGAGCTGCCCCCGACCCAGACATTCCCTCACCCTGGTCCATCTCTCCTAGTGAGCTCTCTCAGTCTGAGCAATCACTATTCACACTGTCACACAACCCACACACAGAGTCACACAGACACAGACAAATGACTAACTACTTCTAAAGGTAAGAAAAATAAAATTTACAGAAAGTACAAATTAAGTAAAAAAGAGTACAGAAAAGGCAAGAAATGTAGCTTTTAAAAAAGCAGTTGGGTCTAAATCAAAGTTTAAATCTCCTCGCTCTGATCTCAAAGTATCAGCAGTCAAAAAACACAATACTCTTTCTCTGTCTGCACAGGAGAAAGTAAAAGTGTCTACTTGTATGACTCAGTTTCTTCCTGCCTAGCTAAAGAGCATGTGACATACAGTACTGTAAGCCATGTGATGTGTGGGGGGGCTGCTAAATCTGAAACACCAAGTGGATCAGTTAGAATCATAATGAGGAATGTGAAGTCCATTAAAAACAATGACTTTGCCTTACTTCGCATTGCCATTCCGCCTTAATGTGAAGTGGTAATGACAAGGTGGAGTGAGCACTTTGCATTGCCCACTCCATGTAGCGGAGTGGCAATGCAAAGTACCCACTTCGCGTTCACTTCACTGGTGGAATTTAAATTTGCTGCATCTCTAGTAAGGGATGGGACACACTCCAAAAATTATGCCACCAGGTTCAGACAATCTAAACATTACCTCAGTTGAATAGGATAACCTGCAAAACTTTTTGCCATCAAGTTCTGACCCTCCAAAAATTAGATTAGTCCAATAGGTCATGCTGCACAAATTGTGCCATCTGGTTCAGGCAATCCAAATATTAGCTCAGTCCAATAGGACATGCTGCAAAAATTGTGACATCAGGTTCAGGCAATCCAAAACTTAGGTCAATCAAATAGGACAGCATGCTACAAAAATTGGACCATCAGGTTCAGGGAATCCAAAAATTGACTCTGTCCAATAGAACAACATGCTGCAAAATTCATTAAAAATACCACCAACAGCTTAATCTGCTTCAGTTTCAGATGGTTACCATCTGTATCCCCCCTCCCCCGAGCTGCTCTTGAAAAGGGGACTTCTAGTCTCAGTGGGCCTACCAGGTCAACAAAAATTCAGCAATAAAAATTGTGCCAGCAGGTTTAGGCAATCTAAAAATGAGGGTCAGCACTCCACAGGACTTTTGCAACTATAGAGACTTAGGGCCAGATAGTCAAAGCATAGCGCAGCGCGCAAACCAATAGTGCGGGAATTGTGCAGGAATAGTGCGGAGCAGCCATATTCAAAGGACCAGTTAGTGCGCACTAACAGCAGTAGTGCGGGGCAAACCAATAAAGTATGCAAGGGGCAATTTGAGGGGGAGTGGCCAGCAGAGATGCGCAAAGGGATATTCAAAGGCCCAACGCCATGCTAGGACACATAGCATGATGCATAGTGCAGCACTAGTTACCGCCTATAACAGGCTGATCTTAACCCAGGCCAAAACACAGAGGAGGAGGGACCACAACAGGAGGTGGGAATGTGTGCAGTGCCAGTAGCAGTGATGCTGCCATTGATGGCAGCTGTAGTGGAGGAGGAGGAGGAGGAGAGGGAGCAGGCACAACATGGGCCACAACGCAGGCCGAGGAGACAGTATGCTGCAAACAGGTGGTACCGACCCAGGGTGTCCTTCGAGACCCTGCCTGATGACCACATCACGGCCAGTACAGGATGAACGGGGAATGTTGAGGCAGCTCTGTGAACTCCTGCATGAGCAGCTGCACCCAAACACCAGATGCAGCCATGCCATGACAGTGGAGGAGAAGGTGACAGCAGCGATGCACTTCCTTGCCACAGGGACGTTCCAAAGACCAACGGGGGACACCATCAGGGTAATGCAGTCTGCCACCTCATGCCTCCTGACCCAGTTCCTAGAGGCTTTCCTGCCACATGCTGTGGAGTTCACAGTATTCCCCAGCATGGTAGCAGAGCACAGAGAAACAATGCAGCAGTTCCATCGAGTTGCGCACCTACCATCTGTACTGGGTGCCATTGATTGCACCCATGTCCCCATCCGTGCACCACCTGGTGATGGCAGTGATGTGTACATCAACAGGAAGGGGTACCACGCCATCAACTGCCAGGTGGTGTGCAATGCGGCTGGGTGCATCAGCAATGTCTATGCCCAGTACCCCGGCAGTGCCCACGACACCTTCATCTGGCACCAGTCCCAGCTGTGCCAGGCATTTGAGGAGGGCAGGATACCCAGAGGGCAACTAGTCGGTGAGTAGCAGCATACAAGGCATACACACAACAGCATGGATGGGGGTGGGCAGTAGAGACCAGGGAAGGGGTGTGGGAGGGCTACACAGAGGTGCAGGACAACAACGGACAGACTGCAATACGGCACTAACAGGTACACATCTCTTGACAGGGGACAGTGCCTATCCCCTGTGACCCTGGCTGCTGACACCAGTACTCTGACTGGCCACAGTGGCCGAGGAGATGTACAACGAGGCACATGCCAGCACAAGGAACATCATAGAGAGGGTGTTTGGCATCCTGAAGATGTGATTCAGATGCCTAGACACATCAGGTGGTGCCCTACAGTATACACCTCAGAAGGTATGCCGTATCTTCCTAGCCTGTTGTATGCTGCAGAACATGGCAATGAACTGTGGGAAACAGGCACCTGAACCTGAGGGACAGTCCGACAGTAAGCCAATGCCAGCAGTCAGGGGGATAGTGGAGCAACTCGAGAGGAGGGACCCTCGCATGGCATGCAGGGCCATAGAGCACAGGGACAACATCATCAGAACACTGTCACAGACAAGAGGGTAAGTAGATACTGCACAACAACTTGAAACAGTACAATGATGAATCTATTTAATGTGCCAAAAGAAACAGAACAGTGACACCAACAATCACAACAGTAACACAACAGAGTGGAACAGACAACATGTGTGCATGTGGTGTGATGTTAGGGGTGCGAAGGACACATGGGGGGACACCCAGCCACGGTGTACTGTCAGTGAGGAAGCATGATGTGTGCTGTGAGTGTAAGGAGGGCAATTGTGGCAGTGAAAGTGTGAGTGTGCATGTGATGGAGTGCGAGGCTGTTTGTTAGTGTGTGTGTGTGTGTGTGTGTGCATGTGTGCATGCACATGTGGGTGTGCCAATGTTGAAAAGAGGGGCGATGACTACGCACTGATGCAGTGTGATCATGACCATCGCTGCCGACTACCTCCACGAATACGACGTGCACCACTACTGTGGGTCACTGACCCTGGTGTTCTCTGGGCCAAGGACAAGGCTGATGAAAATGGTAAGGCAGGCAGGGCCGGCTTCCTGTGCCCCCGGGGGATGGTGGAGCTTGACAGGGTGGGTGGACGGCCATGGTGGCACTGTGTTCCTGATGGTGTGCATGATGAAGTGGAGCTGGACCCACTGGTAGCCCTGTGGCCATGGCTTGTCCACCTGTGTGCCCCTGTGCCTTCTGCACCCCGACCAACCATCTCATGCTGGCGACCTCCATGCACCCCACGAAGTACATTACCACTGTAGAGCACTGCAGCCATCAGACCAGCAAAGCCGCGGTCCGTCGCACCCACCAGGCAGCCCAACCTGTTCTTCTCCCGCAGTTCAGCACGGGCAAAGTCCACTGAGATGGAGTCCCTCATCTGTGCCGGCTCATGCCACAGCTCCCTCAGTAGGCCATGCAGGTTCATATGAACCTCCTGCTGGGAAGTGACAGCAACTTGCAGGAGTGGGTGGGCACTATGGGCATCCTGCCCCAGGGGCACAGACCCCTCATCTGCAGCTGGCACAGGTGCCTGCTGCACAGGAGAAATGGGACACCATCGCACGCCTGGCACGGACTGCTGCTGGCGACTACTGGTGGTGGTCTGTTGCACTGGATGGCCTGGGACCACAATATTTGTGGGACACTGCACGTCCAGCAGTGCAGAAATGTTCCCCACACTGCCCACCACCAGATGCACAGGGACAGCCACACCGGCAATGCCAAAGACACCACTGGCACCTGTTCCACGGCCTGCCAGCAGCCCCACCCCTGCATCCCCCTCCACAGGCACGTCCAGGTGGTGGGAAACCTCTGACACAATAGTGTCATCACCACTGGTCACAGTGACTAGTAGTACCTGCCCTACACCCATATCCTCCATTTGTGCATCCTCCAGGTACTCAGTGGATCCCACCCCCCCCACTGAAGTGTGTCCCCCCTCCCCAGGCAGTTGCAGCCCCTGTCCATGGGGTTGCTACACATGCAGTGTCTCTGTGCATCCATGAGTGGCACACAGACTGGATGTTGATGGCCATTCACCATCATCCTCCACAACCTCTGGACCATGGCCGTACATCCATTGCTGCTCCTGTTGTTCCACAGGCCTTGCAGACACTGCTGTGGAGAAAATAGGGACAGGGTCAGTCACCTGTACACAGACACTGTGCCCTAACACCACCACCACCACCTCCACACCATGCAGACCCCAGGACACGTACCTCCTTCACACAATCCCGTGACCACATGCACCCACCCAACCCACAGTGCACATGCCATTGCCATGCAGCTGTTCGGCAGCCCACAGTGCACCCTGTACAGGACACCAACCAACAGCAGGACCATGCACCCATGCCATCACAACATGCAGGGTATACACATGCGAATACAGACCTGTCCTGGGCAGTGCGAGAGGCATCTCACATCCACCACCCAGCACACCTGCAACTGCCGCCATCCTCAGTGTTGACGCCACCATGGTCATGAGTGGCTCCTCCACCCACTGCTGTTGTTCTTGTGGTCCTCCACCAGTCCTCATCCGTTCCCACAGTCGCTGTGCCTCCTCTTCCTTGGCACATCACAGCAGGTCATTCCAGTGCTTTTGCACCACCTCAGTCATCCTGTCATGTCCACCAATAGCATTGACCACAGCTGTCACCTCCTCCCAGGCTTGGTGCCCACCACATCCATGGCCATGTGCGTGCGGAGCAAATGCTCCCTCTGCTTCACAGCATGCACGAGTGTTGTCAGCTCATCTTGGGAGAACTTATGTGCGCGTATGCACTCTTGTCATGATGCCAAACCTATGGGACAGTCGAAAGGGGACATGTGTCAACAGTCGTGTCAGTACTGCATTGCATTACGCATAGACATCACAATGCCACTGGCCACATGGACATGTCACTGTGCATCAAATACATGTACAGTACACATGGCCACATAGTCACTGGCTGCCTGTGTCTGAGCAGCAAGCCCTGTACCCACATGTGCACTGCTGTTACCCGTGGCTGGCATGTGTACCCATGAATGAGGCTTCCCCTACGTCACACACCTGGCACTGTACTGTGCCCTGCGTGATCACTACACTGAGTGCGTGGACAAGTGCACTGGCACGTAGACGATGTCAGGACACCAGGCACAGTCCACACAGTGCATGGAATGGCACAGCGCTGGGATCCTGTGTACTCCCTGCAGGGGGGCCACAGCCTACCACGCCACACATCCAGGTAGTCATGTCAGTGAGCCAGTGTTGCAGAACACACCACAGTAGTGCATTAGGGCTCCTGCCTGGTGCCCACAGTGTGCAGGCAGTGCCACATGGCACAGTGCACTGCAGGGGAATGTGCACAGTGCACTGGATGGTATGTGGCCCAGGTGGACGTCTATAACTGTGCACCATCACACAGCACAGTGCTTGCCTGTGGTCCAACATGTGTCTGACCATTCACCAGCAGGTACATCTGTGTGCTTCAGTCTGTGCTGACCCTGTTCTGAGCTCTTGCTATTCCAAGAGTCCACTGGCAGTCGTATGTACCTGCCTTTCACTGCTCATCCCCCTATTGCATCTCTCCACCTGTCCCTTGTAGGTATTCAGTATCTGTAGTGTGCTGCATTACCACAACACAACACTGGTGGTGCAGTGCTTGCCCTTTTATAGCCCATCCAGGCAATCAAGCCTGTTAGGCATGCAAATCAGTGCATAATGATATGCTAATCACACAGTTCACCCCATGCATACACTAGTATCCCCATTTGCATAGTCCAGTTGAATATGTCCCTGAGTTGCACCGGGCTATCACCTTAGCGCTGTGCAAACATCAGCGCAGAGCTATTGGAGGGACAGCGCTGTGCTATCCCATTAGTGCAGCGCTCTGTGCTATACTGTGACCAACACGCATGCTCATGAGGCCCCCATGTCCATGCTATCATCCTGGCATAGCGCGTTGTAGCACTGCGCTGGCCAACACAGCAGGGCACTATGCGCATGCATGGTACACAACCTCAAGGTCATGCAGGGGGTCACACATGCACAGTATGAACACTTCCAGGCAGCACCATGCTACATCATGTGATAGCACAGTGCTACAGTGGTTGTTGAAGGAGAGTCCTGGGTGTGCCAACCACTTGCGATCTGACAGGTGTTGGAGTATATTAGCTGTGTGAGAGATGGCAGAATGTGCAAGACAGCATGCAGTGGTGAACAGGGACAGGCACTGGGGGGAGGTTGAGACAGCCAACCTGGTGCAGCTGGTGCTGAAGAGGCATCGGAGGCTTTTTGGGGAGGTCAGGGAAGGGGACCTCTCATGTATGCAGGTGTGGGACACAGTTGCACGAAAACTTACTGCCCACACTGGGATACCCAGAAATGCAGAAAAATGCCACCACAGGTATACGGACCTGCGACGGAGGCAGCGTCAGCAGCTGGAGTGCTACAAGCGCATGGTGCATGATGGCACTGTGCCTGTGCCAGGTAAGTGGTGTTGCATGTTGATTGCACCATCATGTCAGGCTGCATGTGTGTGTGTGGGGGGGTGGGTATGTGTGAGTGTGTGTGTGGGGGTGTGTGGGTGTGTGTGTGTGGGGTGGGGTGGTGTGTGTGTGTGTGTGGGAGAGTGGGTGTGTGTGTAAGGGGTGGTGGGTGTGTGTGTGGGGTGTGTGTGTGTGTGAGTGCGCAGGTGTGTGCCATGATGCATGGTGCTGTGGCACATTGTGAACAGGTGGGGTGGCACATTTAGGCCACCTAGGGGCACGGTACATGCTGTACCCATTGCTGTGGGTGGCGGGTTGGATCCTGCTGTTTGGCATGTCCTGGTGCATCACCAGCCTGTGGCCGGCAACACCATGTTGCAGGGATCCCTCTCCTGGTGGACTGTCGATGTATACACATGGGTATGGAGATGCTCACATGGGAGCTGCAACAGGCACTATCGCAGTACTGCGGTGCCATTGATCACTGCCGTGTGTGCCTGGTGAATGAGCCATGGGCCCTGCCACCCTCTGCGTGGGGGTCCTCCCTGTTTACTCCCTGTGCGTGCATTGTTGTTAGGGTTGCATGTGCATCTTGCTGTGCTGCATGTGGTGTATGCTGTGACATGCTCTAACACCACTTTCTCACCTGTCCACTGTAGAGTGAATTGAGCAGCCCATGGCTGGAGGAGGGAGTCAGGCCAGGACCCAGGAGCAGAGATGAGGCAGCCCGAGGGTGCCATCCACGCTGCAGCAGGTGCAGGAGAGCAGCCCTGAGAGCAGTGGCATGTTGTGTGAGTATCTGTTTCATTGCTCTGTGATCTGTGCCCTTTCACTAGGCTGTGTGTCACATCTGGGTGTCCTGTCACTGACTGGTCTAATGGCATGTCTGCAATGGGCAGTGGGCCAGTGGCGGTGTGGCACTGTGCTGTGCAGCACACCTGTGTTGCACACCACAGTTGGGTGCTGTCAGTCTGGCCTGGGGGGGAAGGGAGACTGTCGGTTTGCATTGCTGTGCGGGTGACTGATGGTGGTGTTGGTGGTTGCTCTGGTGGCTAGTGTTCCATGGGGACAACATGCTGTCGGCTGCCATGCCCACCTCTGGGGTCCGTCCATACCCCCACCCACCAGGCGTCCACATTTGCACTGGTAGTGGTGCCTTGCTGTGCATGCAGGACAACATGCACCATGCCTTACGGGCACACCTCTTATCCTTCTGTCCACTAGCTGTGGAACATTGCCTGTCACACTGAGCTACATCCTGGCACTGTGCCGTATGCATTGTGGAGTCCTTCTATGTGTATCTCATGGCTATGTTACTGTGTTGCAGTTTAGTTATAGGGTACTGTTCTCACTGTGCTATTACATTATGTGCATCGTTGCCTGCCAATGTTGACCTTGGCTGTGGAACTAGTACTCACAGGGTGGGACAGGGGGCTCCTGTTATGTGTGTTGGGGACACTTCCTTGTACCATGTCACAGTTGGGTAGTATGCTTTCAGTGGCCTTGCCTGGTGGCATGTGACGGCCTTTCACTAACAGCGTCTGTGCCCTGGTTGACTGTTATCCCCTGGCCTGAGTCGGTCATTGGCAGGCCACTGTCATGGTTCATTGATGCTCCTGCATGCCTGTCATTGTTGTTGGTGCTGTGCTCTGCGTTACTGTACATTTCCATCTTTTGGTGGGCAGCATGTCCCAATGTGTGGATGCCCTTGTGCATGTTGTGGCGTGGCCCCTTGCACTCAACTCTCCGAGGATCCAGCTGTGTGTCTGTCATGTCTTGCTTTGTGCTGTATCAGGGTGAGCAGTGTCACATGTTCCTTGGTGCTGCTGGGATTGTTGTCATCCTGTATGTTGGGTTTTGTGTTGGTGCCTGTGCCACCCTGTGCTGCTTTGTGGGAACCTTCCATGTTGGCCTACCAGTGCGGGACTCAACTCCACCCCGGGATTGCCCATTGGAACATGCTGTCCATCTCTGTATGGCCACCTTTGGCAGCTGTCTGCCTCCTGTCTGGTGTACCATCCTCATGGTCTCACCCTTCCTCTTGTAGGTCCACTCCAGGCATTGCTGTGGGCCACAAGGCTGGAAGAGTCGGAGGGCACTGAGGACCTGCTGCGCTGCATCGTCAGGTAGCAAAGAACTCTAATTGAGCAGCAGGCCATCATCATTACAGAAACACGGAGGGTGGCAAATGTGCTTGAGGCTCATCTCCCAGATCCAGCGGGCAGCTAGATATGCCCTAATTTCCATGCTGTGTTTCCTTATCACACCCCCTCACTGTACTTGTTTATCCCTTCCTTGAATGTAGTCATCTGTCCCTGTGTGCATCCTCCTCCCCTTTGCACCCTTGTCAAGTGTCTTCCTGTCCCTCAAGTTATTATCATCCATATGTTTTCCTTTGTAATCCTTGTTTTGTCAATAGTGCATTGCTTTTTTTGTTCCCGTAGTGGGCATTTGGTTGCATGGGTTGTGTGTTGGGGGGGGGTTGCATGTTGCTTGGTGGGTATGGTCCTGTTGTGTTTCTTTGTTGTGGGGAGGGTCGTCCAGTGGTGGGTGTGGCATTTTTGATTCTGTGTTTTGTTCTTTGTTTTTTTTTATGTGTTTGCTTCACTGTAATGTTTCCGTTGCCTTTACTTTTGCTTATTTTTCATCACAGTGCATTTACGACATTTAACTGTGTCCTGTGTCATTCTTGGGTGCTGGGGTTCTGCATGCTTTGTACTATCACTTGTGTTCTCCACATAGGTCTGGGTTGTTGCTGGACATTCCTGTGTATGTGTAGCATCCTCCAGGATGTGCACGGTGGTGTGCTCCTGATACCTCATTCCAGCATGTGTTTCCTTGCATGTGTCCCAGGGTCAGGCTGTCTTACCTCTGCACTATATTTCATTGTGTGTTTGCACTGCCTTCCTGGGGTTATATTTAGTGCTGTCTTGTGTGCTATATTCAGTGCTGTCTTATTCCTGGGCTGTTTTTGCCCTGCACTCTTGGCCCTGTTTGCCCGGCTTCCTTTGCTTGCTATATTCAGCTGGTTTTGCCCCAGGCTATTCCTTTTGAATATGGTTGGCATTTTGCTACGGGCTAAGTTTGCATGCCAGGCAGTGCTAATCTCAGCCAGGGGCTAACCTTTGAATATCTGACCCAGAGACTTTATTTAGGGGATAAGTTATCCTGCTTCTATTTATGTTTCATGGACCCTCATCCTGTCAATGGTTCTGTTTATGAGGTGGACCATTAGGAAAACCATGGTTTCTGGGAGGATGTTGTCTAAATGTTGTCCGAACTGTTGTCCTAATGCGGCAAGAAGATTATGATGCTTTTCAGGTATGTTACATCTGACTGTAATGGGTGCTATATAAGCTCATTGGCCATAGTGAGAAGGCTATTTTGCCAAAGGAATGAGTGCATTGTATGTACCACTGTCTTAGCCCTTTGGGGATGGTGGTAATAAAGGACAGTCCCTTATATTTCAGATTCACATTTTTGTGATGCACATGAAAATGTTTTCAAACTGTTTACTGGCACAAATGCATTCATATCCTGTAATATCTGCATGGAACCATTATTAGATTACTGATTTACCCTATTGTGTTAAGTTTCATATAATGAGCTAATGAGGATGAAAGAAGTTTTGACAATTGCAGCCATTAGCATCTTTCAAGATGCCATGTGTACTGTATACAAACAAAGACAAGGCGCTACGTCAGCATGTGGTCTAAAAGCAAAACAAAATGGTTATATTAAATGCACGCTGAAAATAGAAAATAGAGTTAAAAATCTACGTTTCAACCTTAGGTCTTCTTCAGGAAATATCTATCTTGCATTGCTTTGTTTCTTTTATATTAAAACATTCACCACTCTGTATATATTTTGAACTGCTTAAAGAGCTAGTGTACTGCCTGAAACTAATATAAGATTTTAAAAGCAGCCAACCATTACATTTTATATCTGAAGTACTTTTTATTTTTCCTTTGTTTAGTTAGAAGATTGTTTACCTGACATTCCTCCCATGATTTGTTAAAGAGGGTAGTAAGTGGTGTCACTAAGGGTAGAACTAGTGACACCACTAACTACCCTCTTTAACAAATCATGGGAGGATGGGGTGGTACCTGAGGACTGGAGGAGGGCAGATGTGATTCCACTTCACAAAAGTGGGAGCAAGGCAAAAGCAGGAAACTACAGACCTGTTAGTTTAACCTCAGTGATAGGGAAAATGATGGAATCACTTCTGAAGGAAAGAATTGTCGAGTATCTAGAGGCCAGAGAGGCACAGGACCCAAGTCAGCATGGATTCACAGCGGGAAGGTCATGCCAGATGAATCTGATAGATTTCTTTGACTCGGTGACCAAAGTAGTAGATCAGGGAGGGGCTGTGGTCATGGCCTACCTAGACTTTAGCAAGGCATTTGACACAGTCCCACACAAAAGATTAATTTACAAATTAGCCAGCCTGGGAGTAGGTCCCAAGATGACAGCCTGGGTAAAGAATTGGCTGGAAAATAGGGCACAGAGAGTAATAGTAAATGGAGTCCACTCTGAAGAAAGGGGGGTTACTAGTGGGGTACTGCAGGGTTCAGTATTAGGACCAGTCCTCTTCAATGTCTTTATAAGCGACATTGCAGAGGGACTGGAAGGAAAAGTATGTCTCTTTGCAGATGACACAAAGATCTGCAACAGAGTTGATGCACAAGGTGGGGTGGAAAGGATGAGAAGGGACTTGGCAAGGTTAGAGGAATGGTCAAATGTATGGCTGCTTATATTCAGTCCTAAGAAGTGGAAGGTAATACACCTGGGAAACAAAAACCCAGGGGAAGAGTACACAATGGGGGGTGAGATACTAACAACAATAAAAATGGAAAGGGACCTGGGGGTAGTCATATCAGATGACCTAAAGGTGGGCAAGCAATGTGAGAGGGCAGCAAGGAGGGCTGGGGGGATACTGGGATGCATAGGGAGAGGCATCACCAGTAGAAAACAGGAAGTTATTATCCCTCTGTACAGACAGCTGGTGAGACCCCATCTGGAGTACTGTGTGCGGTTCTGGAGACCCAATCTCTGCAAAGACATAGACAGGATGGAAGCTGTCCAGAGGAGGGCAACTAAAATGGTGCAGGGTCTGCACCAGAAGACATATGAAGAGAGACTTAAGGAGCTTAATATGTATAGCCTCGAGGAAAGAAGGAAAGGGGGACATGATAGAAACTTTCAAGTACCTCAAGGAATCAACAAAGTCCAAGAGGGTAGCATCTTTCAAAAAAGAGGTGTGCAAGAACAAGGGGCACAATTTGAAGATGGGGGTGACTCAGAGGTAATGTAAGAAGTCTTTTTCACAGAGAGGGTTGTGGATGCATGGAACGGCCTTCTGGAGGAGGTTGTGGAGTCAAAAACAGTGGTGGAGTTCAAGCATGCATGGGACAGTCATAAGGCATTTCTAGGGGGTGGGGGTAGGAAGAAGTAGGCTTCTGGTTAACTAGGATCTGCAGCTTATCCATTAGGTAGGGAAATGGGCAGACTGGGTGGGCCAAGTGGTCCTTATCTGCTGTCAAATTCTATGTTTCTATGTTAGTGGGTATGATGCATGCAACAGTACTTTGCCTGGCAGCTGATATATCTAGTTCTACTGCCCCACCACTACATCACCAGCACTATGACCTCATTGTCTGTGACATCACTGCTGCTTAGGAACAGCAGTTGAGTGACTGTCAGGTTATTCACCTGTGATGTCACTGTCAATGAGATCATAATGCTGATGATGTAGTGGGGGGGCCGTAAACCTAGATATGTCAGCTGCCAGGCTAAGAGCATGTCCATGCATCCAGCACAATATTATCACATTGAAGGCTTTCTGAAGAGCAAAAGGAAAAAGAAAAATACTTCAGAAATAAAAAGTTACAACAAACTACTTCTAAAAATTTGTATTATTTTCCTGTCTGCCTGTTTTAGTTCCATTAGCTGTTTAAAGGTCACTCTGGTTAGATTTTTTTTTTTTTTTACTGGGGTATTTAGTTACTTTTGTCCAAAGTTGACTAGCTTTGAACTTGCCACTTTGAAAGCAAATATAGACGAAAACAGCATGGATATTTCTTTCTTTTGCTGTGTTTACAGCTTTAGTCTGCAACTAACAAAGATTTAATGAAGACTGCCTGGGAATTACATGGCTTTATGCACAGAAATGCTGTACTAATCTTTCCTACAGTTTGGGAATGTTGACACAAGTGATGTGTAATAGTGCTGGTAATTTACATTTATATTAGTGGAAAAAAATAAAGCTAACATCATGTTAAATGCTGCGTTCTTGTTTGGCTGTTTTTTTGCACTCAAGTTGAAACTATATACATAGAGGGGAAAGAACAAGCAGACTAACTCTGTCTTTGTGCAGATAACTCTTGAAATCTTATCGAATTGTGAGCCCTGCAGCCATCTATGTAGTGGAAACCAATAACAGCAAGATCCTGCTGTCTAAGTTGAGGTTCTGAAAGAAGGACTTACTAGTGGTATACATGCTCAATATATATATGGTATTCAATGGGTTTGGTGTGAGTGCACTGTATTCAGCATCACCATGTGATACAGTCTGGATTTTGCCCCGCTCAATATGGCTGCTGCTCTTTTCCCCCTCAATATGGCCACCATATGTGTGGCCATGTCAGCACTAAATCACCACATAATATGGTCGTTCTGCCTTGCACATGATTGCTGCTGGCTTGCACTTCCTCAACATGGCCACCTTATATGTGGACAGGCTAGTATTTCCCTCATATAACATGGTTACCACATTTGTGCACATACTGTACGTGTGGTGGGAGTGGCTCAGAATGCCTTGCAAAATATGGCTGCCTTGTTAATGCGTATGTGCATGGTGGAACTGTCCACTGTGCATGTACATGGTGGGAATGGCCATCCTTTTCACATGTGCACTGAAGAACACCAATGGAAGGGAGCTGTGTATAGTGTCCTCCACCATATTGATGATGGGAAGTTCATGCCACAGATATGGGCTGCTGTACACGAATGGGGCAGTGAAACAGGTAATATTTATTTGATTGTGTGCTTGCTGACTATCAGCCTGTGCTCCCATGAACACTGTATGAGGGTCGGGGTACTGAGCCATGGACACTCCTTGCCATTTCCATCCCACTACATGAGTGAGGGGAGTGGTGAGGCAGCACATTTTGTTAAAGCTGATTAAACTTATTGAATTCGAGATTTAAACCAAATAATGAAATAGCAACCCTGAATTGTGCTGTCCATGACTGCACTGTCCTGCAGACATTTAGATCAGGGACTGCTGGTGTACTACAGCCATCGGTGCCCTCATTGTGGAGGGATGATGCCTGGCCTGATTACAAGGTGTCAAATTCAAATGCTGAAAACCAACATGTATGCTTTTCTGTGGTCCTGCATTTGCGTGATCTAGTAACAGCCCTGTCTTGTCTGGGCTGCATCTAAGAACAGACTTGGTCAAACTTGCAGTAAAGTTGTGAAAAGTGGCTATTTAAATGCTCGTGTACAGTGTTACTATTTCCCAGACTAGCAACTAAAGTTACAAAATATCATCAGATAAGTAGATAAGAATGAATTGGGATCCACAACACCACTCAAACAACTTTTAATGAAACAACAGAGTGAAAGGCCATTGATCTCATGCAGTAAACAATATTGGATGAGGGAGGAGGCCCACAGCATGCCCCCCAACTCCAACAAACTGAGCCAAGTGAAAAGGTTTCAACAGAACTAGCAGCTAAGCAAATTGGTTGTCCATGGGAGAGAATGCTGTAATTTAAGAGCTTACCTCTTCTAACTGTGAACATACACAACTGTTTAGTCAGCTCCAACTGAGAGACTCTATTATCAGTATCTTAGAGAAGTAGTATGCTGTAGGGTATACTATTGTTTATCAAAATGTGTAACATACCTGATCTCCAGAAGAGATGGGTATTGGGTGTTATCCAATGATATTCAAAAGAATTTCGATCTCTTGCCTTAAGCTGTGACAGTTATATCTATTTTACTGGAGAAAAAACAGGAGCCTAAGTGACTGTGCTGCAGCCTGACAGATGCACATGAAGAACTGAGACTACTGGGAGCTTAAGAAGCCAAGGTAGAGTCTAAAATTTAGGTCACATGTGTATCAGCAGCCTATCATGTGAACGTATTCCAATCTGTAAAGAATGAAGTGCCATGGATATATACATAACATAATTGCTTTTTCAAGCCAATATGCTCCACAACTCTGAAAGGCTGTGAGTCCAGTGCTATCATCTTAGAAATTAGTTTTGTTATAGCAATTGTTTTATGAAGACTATGTTGGTATTTAGCTTTAAGCTCAATCCTTTGAAAAATTGTGAGCTGCCTTTAACGGAAGAAGTCTTCTTCAGACAGACCAGAAGTTCCAGAGCTTCTAAGTAATTAAAAAACTGAATATTTGTGTGTGTGTTGGGGGGAAAGGGGCCCCAATGGCCTAAACAGAAGTTCTATGCACTTTAGCACTGACAACCTTAGTTCAGAAGCAGACTTGGAGCATTCAGGTCAGCTGGTTGATGGCTGGGATGACACTCCTGCTCTACTGTGATTCTAGCTGGGGTGGGAGATGTGCTGGTTCTGCCACCACAGCAAACCCTGCCGTGGGCCAAGGAAGCTTGTCTCCACTCCAGGATGTTGCTATGTGCATGCACAGGTCTGTCAGTAGGCTCCTGCCAGGCATCATGGAGGAGGGAGGGGACAGCCATGGTGGAAAAACCCATTTCCAGTATGATGACTGTCCAACCCATTGTGGGCCCTACACCAACTTGGCCCACTCCAGACATCTGGATGTGGACACTGATGGGGAAGGATGGCCCACCCCCTCTGGCTGTGCCATGTGGGACAATCTGTGGGGACTACTCAGAACAATTAAGTCCCAGAGAAGGTGGGGGATGTAGTTGGGTCAGAGGTGATGGGGTTGGAGGCACAAAGGAGGGTAAAATACAGATGAAAATAAAAGAAAGAATATTCTGCAGGAAAAGGTTGCATTAATATGGGACCCTCAATAAGGAGAGATTCACACTATTTCAAAATAAGCACTCATAATGCAATATTCTGGGATTATTTGGGTTGGCAGTATAGCCTAGAGGTTGGAGTAACAAGTTGTGGATGAGCTTGGTACATCCAGCAGACAGACCTGTGTTTGATTCCCACAACCTCCACTTGCATACTCTCAGACTCTGAGCAAGCCACTTAACCACCCCATTGCTCCCAGGTCACCCCTGAAAACAGACACCTGTGCCTAGTGGGCCTTACCCAGTTACCAAAATAAAATAAAATAAGATTAGGAGCACTGGACAATTATACGGGCAAAAGGGGACTGTTTGGATTACTTTCTCTTGAAGAATGAGAAAGTGAGGACATTAAAACTGAATCAGCAAGGCTGCTGCTGCCCCTTGTTACAACAGGAAGAGGTGGAATGGGAATTTGAACTATCTCTGGCTGAATGGGGTTTTCATCTTTCTCTCTGTTCAAATAATCACACCTCAGCCATAAGGGTGACATCACTCTAAATACCTTTTTAATACAGAGGTACCCAGAGCATCCTTTTTGCTCCCTTCGCTGATCATATTTTTGTATATGGGGGCTATTCTCTAGGGCATGGAGTGGCTATGTGCTGCATAGCTGGTGTGCATAGACACTCCATGGCTGCTGCACCACCTGATCCATGGAGGTGCTGGGCTGATGTGCACTGGATCTCCCAGCCCAACAGTGATCCCCACGTGGGGACGGTCCGGGGGCAGTGCAGGGGGCATGCCCATGCTGTATGCTATTCTTGAAAGTAAAGAGTGCCAGCTGAGCAAGGGAACAGACTACACCTACATGCTCCAGATTAGCTGTTACATGTTCCCCCAAGATGCCACCGGAAGCTGTAGTGGTGAAGTGGGGACATGAGGAAACCCCCCAACACACCGCCCTACCCTGGGTTCCTCATGGAGGGTCGGGTGGACAGACACAGCCAGAGACCAGAACGACTATACAAAAGTGACATATTATACTGCTGAACCCAATTCTGAATGCAGTGCACCCCAATCTTGTTCCTCATGTGCCACACTGTTCACTTCCTCATCCTCCAAATCCATTACCACAAAATCATCACATTCATTTTCCACATACTCAGCTACTAACTCTTCCTCTTCATTTTGTCTTTCCACCTCCTTTAAGTTCTCTTCCGCCTCCTTGTCTACATCTACATCCCCCATTTCACCACCTTCCTCAGGCTCAGATTTTTCCTCATCAGTTTCATTCAAATTTATATTTGAATTGTACACATAGGTAGCATATCTTTGCTTTTCACTCCTTGTGGTCCTCACCACCCCGTTTGTTTTAATTAACAGAAATTTTAGCTTGCCTGACTTAGTGGACAGCAATGGAGAACTAGCACTATTGTTACTGAATAATGTCCCACTATCAGGAACTGCACTTTTACCAGTCTGCAATACAGTGTGGGCCATACATTTCTCCATCCCTTTCTCCATTTGTGCCTCCTCCTCTCGCTGTCTTCTGCTGTAGTAAATAGTTTTTTTGTATGTATCAGAGAGTACTCAAAAATGGTATGCACAATTGGCCAAGACAGATTTTTATTTAGTAGGAAGCTCAGCATATGGCAGCTGAAGTAGGCCACAAAATATATTAACAACACCAGATAATCACACATTCAAGTAAGAAAGTAACTGACATGTTTGACAGTTACATAACTATATGAAATTTTTTTTTATTAGTGTCTGCAGTGCACTCTGAAAGGCAAGAAAAAAGCACAGCATGTGCAGCAAATTAGAGTGTCATAGTAAATGCAACCTATTACTACTGCCTCCCCTGCATACAGAATGAGATCCCCTACCACTGTCAGTCAGCCTGGTCAACTGAGATTTTGTTTAGCAGAAGCTCAGAACACAGAAATGGTAGCAGTAGAAGGACACAAAATATATTCACAACAGTACATAATCAGTTTATACAGTCAACTAAGAAAGTAACTGGTATGTTTGTGACATAACTACAATATATGAAAACAGGTTTCATTTTTTTACAACTGTGGGTGGAGCCTACAGCAGTATTGCATGTACAAAAGGAGTAATGTCATGTTTTCTGTCCGTGGAACTGACTGAAGGTGCAAATAGTCTCCTCCGCCTTACCCTCCTCTAAGCAGTTCTTTTCCACCCTCAAATAAATACACTTTCATGTTAGTCAATGGTTGCAGGGTACATAGAAACATAGACTTTGATGGCAGATAAGGACCGCTTGGCCCACCTAGTCTGCTCATTTCCCTACCTAGAGGATAAGCTGCAGATCCTATTTAACCAACAGCCTATTTCTTTCTTAAATGGGTGGTACAAGAATTGGAATCTGAGTAGTGGGCGGCAGTATTAGGGTTTTTTTTGGAGTGAGATCCACCTCCACCTCAAACTTTTTTCTGATTCATGTGGGAGCGGCATGAGATAGCTCTAGCATGCTATAACCAGATACACTAGTTTGGGACCTTATCGACCAACAGACATGCCTGTGCAATGAAGAATAGAACAGAAAATATTTAATGCCTTCAAACTGACTTAAAATCCTTTGGAATAAATGATTATCAGAGCCACCTGGGGCCTCAGTAGGAGACCTAGACACATGTCTAGCTCTGTAAGAAACATTTCTTTTTTTTTGTGGGGGTTGTGGGATTCAAACCCAGATCTAACTGCCCAGATCATCAATGCTATAAAATGCTATAATTGACAGAAACTAGCTGTTTTCTTACAGAAGCCCCACTCAGTTAGATTTCAAGTATTTGCTAAATTGCAAATGTAGGTATCAGCATTCTGTTAGTAGTTAGTGCTAACTGTGGTCTGTGACAAGATCTTTTTTTTTTACAAATGAAGTGTATGGTAGGAAGCTGAAAACAGATTTTGATGATAACGTGTGTTTTAAGTCTTTTAAGTTTGAGATGTATTAGAAAACACTGAACGAGAAAACAATTAGTGATTTTAAAAGCTATTCTGATCAGAGCTGACATAAAAAAATCTTAACTATTTGTTATTTTGTCATGGATACTAGAAATAGGATGTCAGCATTCACTCCATTAAACCTGTTTTTCAGTTTTTTTATAGCATCCTAGGTGATGGGTTTAAATGTTTTACTGGCAAGCATTTAAACTAGCCAAGGGGGGAGGCACTGGAGAGGAGCAGAGAAATCCTAGCTCCTCTCAAAAAAATCAGGGTGCTAAGTGAGGTAGACACCAACTTAGAGATGTTGATAGGGAGAAGTGCTGGGGTAAATGGAGAAAGTGACAAATGCAATAAGGACAGGGATGGGGCAAAAAGGGGTAAGGCCATCAAGAAATGGAGGGTATGAGTACCAACACCCATAATGTGGGCAACAAGCTCCCTGAACTGGTGGCCTTGATGGAAGAGGGATGCCTGGATATCACAGCAGTCACAGAAACATGGTACACAGAGAACCATGACTGGGATGTTAACATACCAGAGTACACAACCTACAGGAGAGACAGAGAGGGTAGAAGAGAGGGAGGAGTAGCTCTCTATGTAAAGGAAAGGATAAAACCAACTGAAAAAAAGAGTAAACAGGGAGGAGAAGAGGCACTGTGGGTCACCTTAGAGATGGGAAATGGCACCACAATCTGAGCAGGGGTTGTATACGGACCCCCATGTTTGGGGAGGGAATCGACAAGGATATGATAGAAGGCATACTTAGGATGGCAGAGAAAGGAGCCATACTGTTGATGGGGGACCTTAATATGCCGGATGTCAACTGAAGCGCCTTTGTTGGAGCCACATGCAAAAGCAGGAGGTGGCATGCCTCAGACAGTCAGTTTTGGAACCTACTCATGAGGGAGCAATCATAGACCTCGTAAACTCAAATGAATATGAAGGAGGATCTCAGATCTAGAAGTGGGTAGCCATTTGGGAACAAGTGACCACCAAACAGTGTGGTTCACGATAAACTCACTACAGAGTCAAGCCATACAAAAGCAAGGTTTCTGGACTTCAGGAGGGCTGACTTTGGCAAGATAGGAGAGTGCCTTAGAAAAGCACTAGCAAACAGGCTAGAAGGAGGGGTGGAGCAACAATGGGGAAACATCAAAACTGCCATCACAGAGGCAGCAAGCCTTTGTGTGAAGCAAATAAATCAAAATGAAAGAAAAAGCCACTATGGTTCTCAAAAGAGGTGGTGGTGAAGGTTAGGGAGAAAAAGATAGCATTTAGAAAGTTTAAGAAAACACAGGAGGAGCAGGACAGAGAACTGTACAAGATAAGGCAGAAGGAAGCAGGGAGGGTAGTCAGAAGAGCAAAAGCCCAAAATGAGGAAAAGATAGCCAACTTAATTAAAAAGGGGGATAAAACCTTTTATAGGTATATCAGAGAGCATAGAAAGACAAAGGGAGGGATAGTGAGGCTGAATAGAATGGACGGTGGGTGGGCAGACAGGTACAGTGAAAAAGCAGGGATACTGAATGAATACTTCTGTTCAGTATTCACAAAAGAGGAAGTGTGGGAGGTGCCTAATCCAATTAACAGAAGCACTCCAGATAGGGGAGTTAATCCCAGTCCTTTCACAGAAGAAAGGGTTCTGAAAGAACTCCTAAAACTGAAGGTGGACAAGCAATGGGGCCAGATAGAATTCACCCCAGAATTCTAAAAGAATTAAGCAGAGAACTAGTGACACCACTGACTACCGTTTTTAACAAATCATGGGAGGATGGTGTGGTACCTGAGGACTGGAGGAAGGCAGATGTGATTCCCCTTCACAAAAGTGGGACCAAGACAGAGGCAGGAACAACAGACCTGTCAGTTTGACCTCTGTGGTAGGAAAGTGAGGAATCACTTCTGAAGGAAAGAATTGTTGAGTACTTAGAGGCCAGTGGGGCACAGGACCCAAGGCAGCATGGGTTCACAGTGGAAGGTCATGTCAGATGAATCTAATAGATTTTTTGACTGGGTGACCAAAGTAGTAGACCAGGGAGGTGCTGTGGACATGGTCTACCTAGACTTTAGCAAGGCATTTGACACAGTCCCACACAAAAGATTAATAGTCAAACTAACCAGTCTGGGAGTGGGTCCCAGTGTGGTAGCCTGGGTAAAACATTGGCTGGACAACCAGACACAGAAAGTAATTGTAAATGGAGTCCACTCTGAAGAAAGAGGGGTTACTAGTGGGGTACCGCAGGGTTCAGTACTGGGTCCACTCCTTTTTAATATCTTTATACGTGACATTGCAGAGGGACTGGAAGGAAAAGTACACCTCTTTGCAGATGACACAAAGATCTGCAACAGGGTTGATACACAAGGAGGCATGGAAAGGATGAGAAGGGACTTGGCAAGGTTGGAGGAATAATCAGAAGTATGGCAGCTTGGATTCAACGCAAAGAAGTGCAAAATAATGCACCTGGGAAACAAAAACCCAGGGGATGATTTCACAATGGGGGGAGGTAGTAACAACAACAAAAATGGAAAGGGCCCGGGGATAATCATATCAGATGACCTTAAGGTTGGCAAGCAATGTGAGAAGGCGGTAGGGAGGGTTGGGGGGATACTGGGATGTATAGGGAGAGGCATCACCAACAGAAAACAGGAAGTTATCTCCCTGTACAGACAGTTGGTGAGACCCCATCTGGAGTACTGCATCCAGTTCTGGAGACCCCATCACCTCAAGGACATAGACAGGATGGAGGCAGTTCAGAGGAGGGCAACTAAAATTGTGCAGGGTCTGTAAGAGAAGCCAAACGAGGAGAGATTAAAGGAGTTTAATATGTATACCCTTAAGGAAAGGAGGGAGAGGGGGGACATGATAGAAACATTTACATACCTCAGTGAAATCAACAAAGTCCAAGAGGGTAGCATCTTTCAGAGAAAGGGAAGTGCGAGAACAAGTGGACACAATTTGAAGATAGAGGGGGGGACAGCTCAGGGGCAATGTGAGGACGTATTTTTTCACAGAGAGGATGGTGGATGCATGGAACAGTCTTCCTGAGGAGGGTGTGGGGTCTAAAACTGTGGGAGAATTCAAGAATGCATGGGACAGACATAAGGCAATTTTTGTGGGGGGTAGGAAGAAATAGGCTGTTTGTTAAATAGGATCTGCAGCTTATCCTCTAGGTACTGAAATGGTCAGATTAGGTGGGCCAAGTGGTCCTTATCTGCCATCAAAGTCTATGTTTCTATATTTCATCTTGCCACGGTAATCTTCCCAGAATGCAATATGTCATGGGGGAGGGGTTGAAGTTGTTTTAAAGGAGTAGTCCACCCAGAATGTGTGAAAAACATATGTTATGTAGATTGTTTTTATATGTATGCTAAGTCCAAGTGTGTCCTTCCCTCTGTCTGCTATCTGAAGTTTTTTCTACATTGCCTGCTAGCTGTATGGTAGTTTTATGACTCATGGGGCTCTCCATAACAAATAGTTTTATTGGCTTTCTTTCTGCCACGATGTCCCCTGTCTCATGTGACAGTGATGTAGCCATGCCCTTAGATTTAGCATGTGTACTGCTTTAAAATTAGTTTAGCAACAGCAGAGCCTTGTAACTGTTCTTATCCAGGGAGCACAAATGTCAACAGTTAGTTTAGCAGATACCTGACAGCTATCTAACTGGGGTTTCTGTATGAAAACAGCTGCTAAATAGCTATATTTCATTATTTGTGTTTTTGATGTTAAACCTCTCCTGCTAGCTACACCTGATGCACAGAGAAAACAAAAATAAACAGTTTCTTTATTGTTTTATAACATATTAGATTGCAGTATTTATTTTGAATGTTGTGGCCATGAGGATGCTGTGTGTGTGTTTGCTGCAGCTCAATATATTTTTCCCCAAAAAAGCATAGTAAGCAATGCCTGCTGATTACTATATATTTAGTCTGGCTAGTTCACAAAAGATCTGGCATATGTCTGAGACAGTACTTATCAGATAGTGTCTTAAGAGGTTAAAAAAATGGTGTATGGGGCGGAGCCTACCAGCATAATGGTAGCAGTGTAAATTCTTAGTGCTCACATCGGGGGGTTTAATAGTTCAATATCCTGCAATTCACCACTAAAACAGAGATCTCCCAAGAGACTAGCCAACAGCTAAAAATGTCATCTCTTCAACGACACCCTTTTCATCCAGATTGGATACTACTACAGGATTTTAGTACTAATTTCCACCCATCCAAAGCAATGAGAACTCGGCCCAGGCAGCCCGATGCTTCATAGTTTCAGCATCTGACGAGAAGCTCCAGCAGTGCCATCTACATTGCCTACCTAAACGGCAGCTGGCCAACAGCAACCTTCTGCACAGAGTAGCAGCCATGAAATGTTCAACGAAGGTGGATCTAGGAGTAATGGTAGCAAAACACGATCAAATACTCCTGGATACTGCTGACTTAATACAGGTAGCAAATAAAACAAATCAGGACTTGGCAGCCTTACCATCGTGTATGGCTGACACTGAACATGCAGTCCAGCAGCTCAACGCCTCACTGCAGCACCATGAAGGAACTTTACCAGACCATCATAATAAACTGCTCTATCTCCTAAATAAGGTGGTCGATATGGAGAATAGGGCCAGGAGAAACACTTGTGTGTTGTGGGGTTGCAGCAGTGAGCTGAAGGTAGGGGCATGCATACCTTCCTGAGAGTGTTTTTGCCAGAATTGATTAGAGATAATAACTGCTGTGCTGGAAAACTAGATAGGGCCCACCGCTCTCTGGGCCCCAACCCAGACAAGATGAGTGACCCAGACCCATTCTGTGCAAGTTTTTATGGTAGCCCGAAAAGTAATTCTACCTCCATAGGGCAAGAGAGCAGGAATCCTTTCAGTGGCATGGCAAACACAAACAGCTGTACCAGGACTTCTCCCAAGACCTATCGAATAGAAGGAGAGCATATGGAGGGGTTAAGCAGCAATTTTACAAATTAAATATTCCAACCTCCTTACTGTACCCAGCTCTACTCGAGATACAACACAAAGGGGAGTATATTACTTTCGAAAGCCCTACAGCAGCAGAGAACTTCTTGACGGACTACCAACAAAGGCAGAGATCCTCGAACTTGCCCAACCAATGCCCTTTAGGCAGCCCACCTTCCAAGATGGAGATGAGCCACAGGGCACCAAAGCTGAATCCTCTGATAGCTTTTCCAGCCCCAGTCAACAACCCACCCTGGCAATCTACATCAAGGGGTCACCCCAGGAAGAAGCCATCAACCACAGGAAAGCCAAAGGCATGGAGGGAAAGATCTAGAAGCCAACAATGGAGACTCTTGTAATCAGATGCTAGCAGCTGTTCACTCAGAGATACACCGATCAAGCTCGGAAACAGATATAAGTCTCTAAGAGAACTCATACCATCACCTTTGGATCTTCCCCTGTTCCCCAACAAATGAGCTTGGTCTCCAAGATGCTTGAATCTGTCCATGAGGGATGGTCTCCACTCCCAGGAGACTGGGATAACTGTGACCAAACTGTTGGAGAAGGTGACAAAGAGAACTCCCTTGAACAATTGGAGGCCTTGTTAAATGTCTCTGAGGACATTAATGTTGGTTAAGGAATCTCTTCTAGGATAGAGAGCAAACTGAATGTTTCTGCATTGTGGTAATGTATAAATGTCTCTGTTTTGGCCTGCCTCATATTAAGGGGGCAAGTGGATTTGTGTTTGCTGCCACAAGGAGGGGAGTCTAATGGGCTAACACAGAGGATGGCTGACAACCCCCACCCCCTCCACTTCCATGATCCCCTTTGGCTTTTATGCCAGGAACAGCACTTGACCTGTGCCAACTTTACAGGTGTTGAGTACAAGTTCCCTACCACTATGGTCATGCACCTACTTCTAGGTTGCAATGACCTTGAACCCACATCCACTAAGAATGCCTGTGGTGGCTGCTGTGTTCTGACAAACAGTCACAATATTGTGTTAGTCTGGCTACTTGTCTCATTGTTCAGACCAGTTACCATTTTTTATTAAATGTTGCTGCACTTGGGTTTTCTATATGAGGAGATTGTTTCTGTTTTTCCACAGCACATCGCAAAGTGCCACCCACACAATCCAAATTAGAGGGCAATTAATACTCCAGTTCGTATAAGCCTAGGGGACTCTGAGCCAGCCTAATTTAGTATAGATTGGAACATCCTTAAGGCTTAGAGTATTTAGAAAAGTGGGGTGTTTCCCTCTTCCTCAGAGCAACTGGTTTATGTTCAAATAGTCATAGTGGCTAATTGACTGAAATTCTAGGCCTCTTAAAAATTCCCTGTTGGAGCAATCCTGCATGTCTAATGTATGTATTTAGTTATGATCTCTCCTTTTCTCTATTTTTGTATTGTCATAAGAATGTTATAGTTGTTGGGGAAATCTCACTCCCCCAATCTGGTGAGACAGCAGAAGGTATGCTGCAGCAAATATCCTGCAGGAGGCGAGGCCTTCTTCCGATGGTACTGCCAGAGGGGTGTTCTGGGAGTATGGGGTGGCAGGTGCTGCCCAGCTCCGTGATAAAAACTCTGCCTCCAATATCACTCAAGACAGCCACAGTAGTGTCAAGGAAACCACACCATACCCCTGCACAGATTTTTTGTCAGTCCACAAATACAGAACTGGGGATGGCAGCGAGCCACACTCCAAAGGGTGTTCTCCAACAAGAAAGCATTGGACAATATTTGCACATCAACAAGTGGAGATGGAGACGGAAGGTTGTCCAAGCATTTGACATACGGGGGAGGGTGTGGGAATAAGGGCATACATGACCTGGGGGTACTACTTAGTAGATCTCCAAGATGCACTTCTCACCTGAGAGGGAGGGCATTCAGTGCATCAAGGGTTAAGGCCATGATACCCTATACAGTAGCCAGCATTATAACTCAGATGATACCCCACAGGGATAATGGATGGCTTGAAGGATGTGACTCCGACATCCTGGAATGTCAGGAGGCTCAATTCTCTAATCAAATGGAGGAAGATCCTGGCAAGACTCCACAAACTTAACTGTCACATAATGTTTCTACAAGAAACTAAACTAAACCACCTAGTCTATGAAGCTTGCCAGAGAATGGGTGGGAAGTGAATTCCACAGTGTTTCAAAGAAATCCAAAAGATGGGTCTCCATTTTACTTCACAAGCACCTTAGATGGGATGTGAGTCACCAGGAGGTGAACAGAGAGGGACGCTGTATTATGGTTAAGCTGTCTGCCCCAATGGGCTGGTATAGCTTATTAATATTTATGCCCCAAATGAGGATGCATCCAAATTATTCAAAGCAGTTTCATAAAAACTGCTAGACCCTACAACCCAGATATCATTATGGGTGGGGACCATAATCTGGCCCTGGACTTTCTACTTGATAGGTCCAATGCCAGGCAGGAACCCCATACCAACTCCCTTAAGGCACTTCAAGAGCTTCATTCCTTGCACAGACCTGCAGACATCTGATGGCTGTAGCATCCCTCTGATAAGGATTTCACCTATTTCTCTGCAGCAAGAGTAATGGCCAGTAGACTAGACTATTGGTGCACTTATCCGTAATCCCAGCCTCCACAGGGGAAATCCAATTCCTGGTGGCTGGACCCCCTACTTCTGAATGATGAGGACTTTAAATGATTGGTGAAAGATGAAACTAAAAATTATTTCAGGTTCACCCACTGGGTTCCTCATCTGTGGCAATGATTTGGGATGCCTACAAGGCCACCCTCAGGGGCCAAATTGTAAGCTTCACTACTCACCATAGGAAGCAAAGAGAGGAGAAGGTATTGCAGTTGGAGACTAGACTAAATCAGGCAGAGGATGAAAACAAGTTCAATCCCAGGAGGCTTAAAAACAACTGTCTAGTAGCAGAACTGACCAGGATCTGGATCAGGCTAAATGCACTAGCAACTAGAAGTGCTGAACTCCATATCAGGTGCACCCAGCACAAGTATTGGGCTGAGGGAGAGAAAGTGGGGGAACTCCTTGCCTATAGAATGAAACAAAGACAAGCAGATAGGTACATTACAGGGCTCTGAACCACTGCGAGTAAAATGATGTATGACCCAGGAGACATAAGTGACATCATGGTTAGTATTCATCATAATCTGTATGCCTCCCATACTGATTGGGATGGGGATAAATTCCATAGCTTCATGGATCATCTTTCACTGCCTTCCCTCTCCGCAGCCCAACAATTGGCCCTGGACACCCCTCTTTCTGGGCTGGAACTTAGCAAAGCCATCCTAAACATTGCTCCTCACAAAGCCTCAAGGAGTGATGGGTATCCAGCAGATTTCTATAAGCTCGTACATTATGAGAAAGCCACTCCACTATTGGAGATGTTTCAAGAAGCCAGCTCCATTGGGGAACTACCCCCTTCCCTGAGGGAGACAGTGATTACTATTCTCCCCAAAGAGGGCAAGAACCACATGATGCCTGGGAACTACCACCAAATCTAGCTAATTAATGCCGATGCCAAAATTCTGGTAAAGGCTCTGGCTGCCAGACTGGAAACTGTATTGCCAGATTTCGTCCACCCTTCCAGGTCAGTTTCGTTAAAGGGAGGCATAGTTCCAACCATGAATAGGCCCTGGTTGCTCTGATGCAGGTGGCTGTGAAACTCTCCACTCCTGCTGCACTTGTAATGATAGACTTTGAAAAAGCCTTTGACTCACTTGAGTGGGAGTTCCTGCATGCTGTTCTGCAGCGGTTTAACATAGGGCCTTATTTCTCTTCCTGGATTCAAACTATGTACCGGCACCCGGTGGATAAAGTGCACACAAATTCTACCATTTCTTCTCCTTTCCAGCTCCATTGGGGCACTAGACAGGGATGCCCCTTTCCCCACTATGTTTTGCATTGGCTATGGAACCCCTGTCGGCAGCTCTACGTACCCACTCCAGTATTGGTGGTGTAAAGGTGGGGAACCAGGAGTACCACACTAAACTTTATGCAGACAACTGTCTGATCTTGACTGGAGACATTAAAGGGGGTTTACAACCCATCCTGGATACTCTTAATGCATTTGGGAACATCTCTGTCCTTCACATTAATAAAACCAATTCAGAGGTTCTCCCATTAAACTCCCTCATATCTGTAGACATGATCAGCCCATCTGGTCTTAAATGAGCACATTCTGACATTAAATATCTGGGGATCATGTTATCCCTGGATAGTACTACCTTAGTGGACAAAATCTTTATACCAATTTGGACCCAGCTATCTAAAAATATCCAAAGGTGGGAGTATTTGCATTTGTCCATGACAGGGAAAATTGAAGCCATAAAGTTGATGTTCATGCACAAAGTGTATTATCTGGTTTCCCATCTCCTCATACCAATTCCCAAAATGTGAGCACTTATGCTCTGATGAGCCATTTCCTCTGGGATCCCAAGAAGACATGATACTGTACAGCAGAGCTAAACTAAGGGCTCTGTTGACTATGGGTGGCTGGAACTTATCGGACTCCAGCAGATACTCTCAAGCTATTCTGATTGCTAAATTGTGTGAAGGATTGTAGAGGACATCGCTCCCCCCTCAGGCTTGGGTGATTATAGAAAAGGCAGCTCTGGGTAATGTCTTCCCCTTCTGGTTTCTGGGTCACTCCCTGCTGAAGAATGCACAAGAGTGGCAGACTATTAAAGCAAGTAACCAGGCCTGGCAAGACACGGGCAGACTGTGCATATGCCTGAACATTGGTCTTCACTCCCCATTATGGAACAATCCGAACCTGACAATAGGCCATGGACCTTTCCACTGGAGGGTATGGGGTGACCATCAGAAAAATACCTTCCAGGACTTGAGCCTAGGAAATGATAACACCTTTGTCTCTTTTCAGCATCTGAGAGACAAGTATCATTTGCCCAAAGGATGTTTTTGGCAATACTTGCAGCTCAAATTCTACTTCTTGCTTGGTCTAGATCCAGCTGCACTTGTGTAGGTTGCGCAGCTAAACTGGGACCCCCTCAGAAATAAAATCCCACTATCCTCTGGCTCTGGCAAGAAAAAGGGTTGGCGGGCAAAGATTCAGGAATGGGCAAGAGATTCTGCACTGGATCCTTCTCTGGTGGCCAGAACTAGGTGGGAAAAAAATGATGGGGTCCCCGATTACCTCTAAGGATTGGAGTGGCTGCTGGAAACTAGCCCATAAGGCCTGCATTGACCAAAGAAGTCTTCTCATCAAAAACAAAGTTCTCCATTTATGGTACAGAACTCCAATTCAGCGCCATAAAATGGGCCTGCTTCCCCATGACAAATGTTGGAGATGTCAGTCCTTAGAAGCGGATCTCCTGCACGTACTGTGGAAATGTGAGCCCCTCCAGCTGGTGTGGAACAAGGTGATCCCATTTTGCTCCTCCACCCTGGTGTGTAATTTACCTTCTACTCCCAGCTTTTGCCTGCTAGGTGCAGTCCCAGATAATAGCCAGGTTAGTAGCACACAGATGCTGTAGATCACCTAAGCTGCAGTGGAACTCCTTAGACTTATTCTAATGAAATGGAGGACCACAGATATCCCAGTGTTTCATGCCTGGTTGACAGCAATGAAGTCTTTAATTTCCAGTACCTGACTTGCCCATTTTGCAAGGAACACCTGCAGAGCTTTTTTAGAAATCTGGGCCCCCTACTTAACAAGTATAACCCTATCTAACTAAGGGTAGAATTAGTGACACCTCTTACTACCATTTTTAACAAATCATGGGAGGATGGTGTAGTACCAGAGGACTGGAGGAGGGTAGATGTGATTCCCCTTCACAAAAGTGGGAGCAAGACAGAGGCAGGAAATTATAGACCTGTTAGTTGAACCTCAGTGGCAGGAAAAATTATGGAATCACTTCTAAAGGAAAGAGTTGTTGCGTTCCTAGAGGCCAGTGGGGCACAGGACCCAAGGCAGCATGGATTCACAGCAGGAAGGTCATGTCAGGTGAATCTAATAGATTTCTTTGACTGGGTGACAAATGTGGTGGACCAGGGAGGGGCAGTGGACATGGCCTTCCTAGGCTTTAGCAAGGCATTTGACACAGTCCCACCCAAAAGATTAATATAGAAACTAGCCAGCCTTGGAGTAGGTCCCAAGGTGGTAGCCTGGATTAAAAATTGGCTGGACAACAGGATACAGAGGGTAATAGTAAACTGAGTTTACTCTGAAGTAAGAGGGGTTACTAGTGGGGTACCGCAAGGTTCAGTACTGGGACCAGTCCTCTTTAATGTCTTTATAAGTGACATTTATTTTATTTTTATTTATTTAGTTTTTGTGGCCGGGTAAGTGCACTAGACAAATTCTGCCTATTTTCAGGCATGACTCAGGGAGGGGAATACAGATGAATGCCAACTGACCTTGAACCAGATTAAGCTGTTGGTGGTATTTTTAGTGAATGAGGGAAATTTGGCAAGGACACCAGGGAAATTCCCCTACTCTTTTTGATAAGTGCCATGGGATCTCTGAACTACCGCCAATCCAGGCAGATGGGACCTCGGTTTAACATCTCATCTGAAAGACAGCAAGAGGTACTGTAAGGAAAAGTATGTATCTTTGCAGATGACACAAAAATCTGTAACAGAGTTGATACAGAAGGTGGGGTGGAGAGGATACAAAGGAACTTGACAAGGTTAGAGGAATGGTCAAATATATGGCAGCTTAGATTCAATGCAAGGAAATGAAAATTAATGCACCTGAGAAACAAAAATCCAGGGGAAGAGTACACAATGGGGGGGGGGGTTGAGATAATAACAACAGCAGAAATGGAAAGGGACCTGGGGTTAGTCATGTTAGATGACTATAAGGTGGGCAAGCAATGTGAGAAGTCAGTAAGGAGGGCAGGTGAGATACTGGGATGCACAGGGAGAGGCATCACCTGTGGAAAACAGGAAGTTGTTATCCCTCTGTACAGACAGTTGGTGAGACCTCATCTGGAGTTCTGCATCCAGTTCTGGAGACCCCCATCTCTGCAAGGACATAGACAGGATGGAGTCTGTCCAGAAGAGGGCAACTAAAATGGTGCAGGGTCTGCACCAGAAGACATACAAAGAGAGATTAAAGAAGTTTAATATGTATACACTTGATGAGAGGAGGAGAGGGGGGACATGATAGAAACGTTTAAGTACATGAAGGGAATCAACAGAGTCCAAGATGGTAGCATCTTTCAGAAAAAGAGATGTGCAAGAACAAGGAGGCACAATCTGAAGATAGAGGGGGATGATTCAAAGCTAATGTGAGGAAGTATTTTTTCATGGAGAGGGTTCTGGATACATGGAACAGCCTTCCTGATGAGGTAGTGGAGTCAAAAACAGTGGGGGAATTTAAGAATGCATGGGACAGACATAAGGCAATTCTAGGTGGGGGTAGGAGGAAGTAGGCTGTTGGCTAACTAGGATTTGCAGCCTATTCATTAGCTAGGAAAATGGGCAGACTAGGTGGGCCAAGTGGCCCTTATCTGCTGTCAAATTCTGTGTTTCTATGTTTCTATCTAACCACCTTTTATTGACACCAGACACTAAAGATCTACTGAAACCTCCCTGAAATTACTACAGAAATGTTTGGAAATATGTACTGCTTTGACTGCTAGGCCTGATTGGATGGTACTCTGATACCTGTATATGTCCTCAATATACACTTGTTTTTTCACAAAGTATACCTGTATCCACCTGCTCTGCACATGTTGTATGTAAGCTTATTTGTTGCATGTACTACCCAATGTTGTATTGTTGTGTATTCCTCAATAAAAAGATTATCTACAAAAAAAAAAACAGTGTAAGTCTTTTTAGATTCATTGCTGGGAAAGGGTGACATTCATAAGGTATGAATCTTTCATGAAAGATAATACCTGCCCAACTGAAGCTAATAGCAAGAAAATGTTTAAATGCTAAATAATTAAATGTTCAAGTTGTTGCATTTCAAAGGGGGTAAACAAATCTCCAGTTTAATAGACAACCAATATTTAACAAGCTGCTTCAGTTTCTTAATGGCCATCTCATAAGCAGCTTGGAGTTCTGTCTCCATTATTCTAAACAGAAAGAAGGGAGTATTTTATTTTAAGTGGCATAGTGATTTGCAGGTGTTGAAGGATACATTGAAAACTCAAAAAAATGTGTTCCACGGCATTCCATTTTTTAAGCCACAGACAGCAAGATGGCAGTAGGCTATGCTCACAACCATAAAAAGAGTGTTCAGTCACTGACTGGTTTATTTCACATCAGTCATGCTGCCCATTCAGTTTAATGGCTGGGAAAAAAAATCAATACTTTTCTGAATTTGTTTAAACCAACTGGCTGGATTTGACTACTTTGTCTATTGCACTGCAGACAGATTCAGAATCATAAAGTGCAGCCACGAGTCTCGGACAGCATGAGCCTAAACTGAGAAAGTCAGTCACTGCCCTTCCCCCACCATATTCTTCTAGTTTTTTTTTGTCCATGTTCACTTATTGCTTCCTTTTTTCATTCCTTGTTTGTAGTAGGCACTTTTTTAAGGATTTGTATTCTGTATGACTTGCCTAAATAAAGGCAGCCCCAAGAAAGCAAGACAGTTTGTGAACCTCCAGTTTACAAACTGACTGAGCAAAGCATTAGCTCTCTGACCGTCCTCACTCAGTGAATCCCAGACATGCACTGAATTCAATCTTGTATACCTTTATGCCACCTGACTGAGATTTACAGTCACAGCTGGTCATGCCATCGCCAATGAAAGAGTGAAGAAACAAGCAGGGACCTTAGGTCAGTAAACAGCAATGTGCTAAACTGACAGCACTACTCACCTCAGAGTGTACAGGAGGATCATAGTGTCTGGAGCAAAGCAAATTCCCGATTTAAAATGGAGTGGAATGGTGAACTAAAACCCAGTAAAATTAGACTGTGGGTCCTTATTGATTTGGGTCCACCGGGCCATGTTGCATCGGGGGAGGGGTTCTGATTCGTTGTGTATCAGTCTGCCCAACCCTAATTTTCACTCAGGATAATAAAGAATGCGGCACAAATTCTGACAGGGCCACTGGTGCACCTATTTAAGTGCTCCCTGCAGTTATTGTGTTGCCTGGGGACTGGAGAGTGGCAGATGTGTCACTGCATAAGAACGTAACTAGAGATGACCCCAGGAACGATAGGCCAGTGAGTTGGATTTTCATTCTGTGATTGAGTAGCTGCTGGAGACCATAATGATGGAGTGATTAGTGGATTTTCTGGAGCTGCATAGACTGTAGGGCACAAGGCAGCATGGTTTTGCAAGGGAAGGCCGTGTCAAATTAATTTGATAGATTCTTTATTTCAATGACACAGGCTGTGGACAAGTGGAAGGCACAAGATATCCTTAATCTGGACTTCAGTAAGGCCTTCAACTCTGTGTAGCATGTGAGACTTTGTCAGGGATCTGGGGGCCCTGAGTATATGAGAAAAGATTGGTAGGGTGGATCAGAAGCTCAGATGAGTGGAAGACCTAGGGGATGGTCCCAAATGGCAAATGCTCAGGTGTCAGGCTGATAACTAGTAAGGTCATAAATAAGGTTTCCTATGGTTCTTTCTTGAAATTTATGCTGGTGGTGGAACAGAGGCGCATCCCTCCAGCTGTACCTCTCCACAATTTCTATGCCATTCTGGAAAAGTGTGGTTCCTCTATGGAGGCACCCACAGTGGAGATCAAGGAGGATGCTGGCAACCTCCACAAAGGAGACCCACAGGAGGGTGGCATGGGACCCCATAGGGGAAGGAAACAACTCCCGGCGGGGGACTCCATTGTTAGGAAGGTAGAACTGGGGGAGGAAGGGGAGAGGGAGGTAAGGTGCCTGCATGCCTGGTGCCATGGCTTGGAGGGACAGGGAGCAAATCCTCAGGATCACAGGAGCAGCTGAACAGGGGAGCTGAACAGCTGGATGTCATTGTGCACCTAGAGACAAATGACCTGGCTAAGGAAGGGATCAGAGCAGTGCAAGAAGCATTTGTGGAGATGGGGAGGGGCCTTAGACAAATAGCACACATGGTAACCTTCTCGGAGGTGCTGCCTGTCTATGGCACGGGTGAGGCTAGGGTGCTCCACACCATGGAATTCAATCAGTGGTTGAAAAACTGGTGCAGAGCTCAGGGATTTGGCTTCACTGGGTGCTGGGGGTCCACCTGGATGGATGCAGGCCTATACTGGCATGATGGTCTGCATCTGTCCAGGAGGGGAACCAGGATCCTAGGTGATAGGTTTAAATGCTTCATTGGCAAGCATTTAAACTAGCCAAGAGGGGAGGCACTGGAAAGGAGCAGGGAAATCCTAGCCCTTCTCAAAAAAAATCAGGGTACTAAGTGAGGTAGACACCAACATAGAGATGTCAATAGGGAGAAGCACAGGGGTAAATATAAAAAGTGATGAATGCGATAAGGACAGGGATGGGGCAAAAAGGTTAAGGCCATCATGAAATGGAAGGTAATGAGTACCAACGCCCATAGTCTGGGCAACATGCTCCCTGAACTGGTGGCCTTGATGGAAGAGGGATGCCTGGATATCGTAGCAGTCACAGAAACATGGTATACAGAGAACCATGACTGGGATGTTAACATACCAGGGTACACAACCTACAGGAGAGACAGGGAGGGCAGGGGGAGTAGCTCTCTATGTAAGGGAAGGGATAAAAGCAACTGAACAAAAGAGCAAACAGGGAGGAGAGGAGGTACTGTGGGTCACCTTAGAGACTGGAAATGGCACCACAATCTGCACAGGGGTTATATACAGACCCCCATGTCAGGGGGAAGGAATGAACAAGGATATGATAGAAGGCATACTTAAGATAGCAGAGAAAGTGAAGATACTGTTGATGGGGGACCTTAATATGCCAGATGTTAACTGGAGCACATTTGCTGCAGCCACATCCAAAAGCAGGGCTATTCTTGATGCCCTTCTGGTGGCATGCCTCAGACAGCTAGTTTTGAAACCTGCTCATGAGGAAGCAATCTTAGACCTCATACTCTCAAATGGGGACAGTGAGAGGATCTCAGATCTAGAAGTGGGTAGCCATTTGGGAACAAGTGACCATCAAATAGTGTGGTTCATGATAAACTCAGCCACAGAGTCAAGCCATACAAAAGTGAGGGTTCAGGATTTCAGGAGGGCTGACTTAGGCAAGATGGGGGAGTGCCTTAGAAAAGCAGTAGCAAACAGATTAGAAGGAGGGATGGAACAACAATGGGGAAATATCAAAACTGCCATCACAGAGGCAACAAGCCTTTGTGTGAAGCAAATAAACAAATCAAAATGAAAGAAAAAGCCACTATGGTTCTCAAAAGAAGTGGCGGTGAAGCTTAGGGAGAAAAAGAAGCATTTAGGAAGTATAAGGAAACACAGACAGAGCAGGATAGAGAACTGTACCAGTTAAGGCAGAAGGAAGCAGGGAGGGTAGTCAGAATAGCAAAGGCACAAAATGAGGAAAAGATAGCCAACTTGGTTTTGAAGGGGGGGATAAAACCTTTTATAGGTATATCAGGGAGCATAGAAAGACAAAGGGAGGGATCGTGAGGCTGAATAGAATGGATGGTGGGTGGGCAGAGAGTGACAGTGAAAAAGCAGGGATACTGAATGACTACTTCTGTTCAGCATTCACAAAAGAGGAAGTGGGGGAGGTGCCTAATCCAATTAACAGAAGCATCCTGGAGAGAGGGGTTGATCCCAGTCCTTTCACAGAAGAAAGGGTTCAGAAAAGAATTCCTAAAACTGAAGGTGGACAAAGCATTGGGGCCAGATGGAATTCACCCCAGAATTCTAAAAGAATTAAACAGAGAACTAGTGACACCACTGACTACCCTTTATAACAAATCATGGGAGGATGGGGTAGTACCTGAGGACTGGAAGAAGGCTGATGTGATTCCCCTTCACAAAAGTGGGAGCAAGACAGAGGCAGGAAACTACAGACTTGTCAGTTTGACCTCTGTGGTAGGGAAAGTGATGGAATCACTTCTGAAGGAAAGAATTGTTGAGTACCTAGAGGCCAGTGGGTCACAGGACCCAAGGCAGCATGCGTTCACAGTGTGAAGGTCATGTCAGATGAATCTAATTGATTTCTTTGACTGGGTGACCAAAGTAGTAGACCAGGGATGGGCTGTGGACATGGCCTACCTAGACTTTAGCAAGGCATTTGACACAGTCCCACACAAAAGATTAGTAGTCAAATTAACCAGCCTTGGAGTGGGTCCCAGTGTGGTAGCCTGGGTAAAACATTGGCTGGACAACAGGACACAGAAGGTAATTGTAAATGGAGTCCACTCTGAAGAAAGAGGGGTTACTAGTGGGGTACCGCTGGGTTCAGTACTGGGTCCAGTCCTTTTTAATGTCTTTTATAAGTGACATTGCAGAGGGACTGGAAGGAAAACTATGCCTCTTTGCAGTTCACACAAAGATCTGCAATGTGGTTGATACACAAGGAGGTGTGGAAAGGATGAGAAGGGACTTGGCAATGTTGGGGGGAATGGTCAGAAGTATGGCAGCTTGAATTAAATGCAAAGAAGTGCAAAGTAATGCACCTGGGAAACAAAAACCCAGGGAAGGATTACACAATGGGGGGGGGAGGTAGTAACAACAACAAAAATGGAAAGGGACCTGGGGATAATCATATCAGATGACCTTAAGGTTGGCAAGCAATGTGAGAAGGTGGTAGGGAGGGCTGGGGGGATAATGGGATGTATAGGGAGAGGCATCACCAGCAGAAAACAGGAAGTTGTTTTCCCCCTGTACAGACAGTTGGTGAGACCCCATCTGGAGCACTGGGGCCAGTTCTGGAGACCCCATCTCCGCAAGGACATAGACAGGATGGAAGCAGTTCAGAGGAGGGCAACTAAAATGGTGCAGGGTCTGCAAGAGAAGCCATACGAGAAGAAGCTAAAGGAGCTTAATACGTATACCCTTAAGGAAAGGAGGGAGAGGGGGAACATGATAGAAATGTTTAAGTACCTCAGTGGAATCAACAAAGTCCAACAGGGTAGCATCTTTCAGAAAAAGAGATGTGCAAGAACAAGTGGACACAATTTGAAAATAGAGGGAGGACGGCTCAGGGGCAATGTGAGGAAGCATTTTTTCACAGAGAGGGTGGTGGATGCATGGAACAGCCTTCCTGAGGAGGTTGTGGGGTCTAAAACTGTGGGAGAATTCAAGAATGCATGGGACAGACATAAGGCAATTTTTGTGGGGGTAGGAAGAAATAGGCTGTTGGGTTAAATAGGATCTGCAGCTTATCCTCTAGGTAGGGAAATGGGCAGACTAGGTGAGCCAAGCGGTCCTTATGTGCCATCAAAGTCTATGTTTCTATGCTTTCCAACATGTATATCTGCACTGTTAGTGGCTCAGCAGGCAGCACACTCTCCTCTGAGGCCAGAAAATCGGAAGGTGCTGGGTTCTAGCCCCACACCGGGAATGTGGGATAAATTCCAATATTGACACTATAGTGCATCAAGAGGGGGGTGCTGCACTCCAGAGGTGCCATCTTTCAGACGAGATATTAAACTAAGGTCCTGTCTGCTTGTTCTGGTGGTTGTTCAGGTGGACGTTAGAGAACTCATGGCACTTCACTATAAGAGTTGGGGAATTTTATTTACATACAGTAAATAAACAAAACACAAAAGGAACACAATACATCGGCCCGGTGGTGCTGAGGGTTGAGGCGCTGGATGCCACACCTTGCACCACGCCAGTGACCCGGGCTCAGGAACAGACTCGGGCTGCTGGGGCTGGCAGGGGAAAGGTTGGATTGAGCATCCCAGGACTGCTCTCCTACTTCTGAGGTGGGCTCATGGGATTGTGTCACACTTGGGCAGCTTCTGGTGAACACTGGGAGAAGCTCAAGGTGGGGTGCCAGCATGGGGAAGGAGTTCAGCAAAACATTTGCGTAAGCGCAATGTGTCATTGCACTGCCAGCTCCGGGTGACAAAACCGAGGTCAAAAAGGGCTGGGCGTGACCCAGCAGCTTAATGGCTGTGCACCTGCTGACCTGGAGGCCTGTCATGGAATCACGTCAGGGGGTTCGGTGATGGCCATGCTTGGAGCCTTTTGTATCGAGTGAGCCTGCTGTTCTCCAGGTTGGTGGGGGCCGTCAGCTGGATGCCCCCGCCGGAGCACTACAAAGGTGCAGAAATCAAAGTACGATAAAAAACAAAAGAACACAATACAGTTTGTTGTACATACTTTTGGTTGATATTGTTCTTTCACTTCAGCAAATTACACAAAGAATTTTAAAGAACTAAAAATGAGAAATAAATCAATAGGAAAAAATACTATTACAGTAGTCCCTCACTATAACGAACCGTGTTATAGTGAATACCGGATATAACAAATGTGATCTATGGATCCCATTTAGTAGATGGCACTAGGTGTCACTATAAAAGCGTATAATTTGACAGATCTATCAGATGGCCAAAATGAAATATTCTAGATACTCTGTGTCAACTAAACTTGTAATTCTTGAGTGGCTTAAGGCTGGAGAAAGCCTAGCCAAAATATCCTCAGAGCCTGGCTACAGTAAGTCCACAATTTGTACATGGAGGAAGCAGGAGGAATCCTTACGGGAATTTGTGCTGGAGTCTGACAAGGCAGTTGCTCTTAAGAGGAAGAAGCTTCAACATGCAGATGAGGCAGAAATCGATAAAGCCACCCAGGTGTGGTTCACACAACAGTGCTCAAGTGGGATTCCAGTTTTTGGCAGCATAGTGAGTGAGAAGGCTGCTCAGTTTGCCAAAGGAATTTATGGGGAATTGTCTAAATTTAGATCATCCACACGATGGCTGTGGCGATTTCTAAAACGACACGGCATCCATCAAGTAGCAGTGATTGGTGAACAAAGATCCTGTAATGATGCCACTGCTGCTGAGTTTCTGCTGAAGCTACAAACAATTATCTGTGAAGGAGATTACAGTCTAGATCAGGTATTCAATGGAGATGAGATGGGGTTGTTCTGGGGTTGCTTGCCAGATGTTACCCTAGTAAGCAGGAAAGAGCTAAATGCAAGCAAAGAGTTTAAGATCCCAAAGGACCATGTAACCTTTCTTTTCTGCTGCAACGGCACAGGCACTAATACAATCAAGCCACTGTGTATTGTCAGATTCAAGACACCCCGTTGTTTTCACCATGTTAACATGAGCTCACTCTCAGTTGAATACAGCAAAAATGCATAGATGACAGCTGTCATCTTCCATGCATGGTTCTTTAATACATTTGTTCCCTCGAGCCTTTCTTCAGAAAAATAAATTGCAGCCAAAAGCACTGCTGCTTCTTGATCAATGCCCTGCATACCCACCAGAGTCCAAATTAAAATCCAGAAATGGCAAACTCAGGGCATTGCTCCTTCCCAAAAATACCACCTCATGCATTCAGCATCTTCTTGGTGGTATCATTGCAACATTTAAGAAGCTCTACCGGAAAAGTCTTCTTGGTGACCTAGTTGCAGCTGATACAGATAAGGTCACAGAGTTTGTTAAGGCACTCACACTGAAAACTATGGCAGACCTGGCTGGGGAGGCATGGGAAAATGTATCACAGGGAACAATCGAACACTGCTGGTCAGCAGAGTTGGGTGCCGCATTTGCTGACAACATAAACACAGAAGAGGAACACAGATTGATAACACAGCAGAGATTGCACAGATGACCACTACATTAAACCTGATGGATCAGACAGACCCAGAGGCCATGATCGATCAGTGGCTTACAGGCAATGACACAGCAGATACAGTAGAGGCAATGACAGATGCAGAGATTATCTCTGTCATCTCAAGTCATCAGGAAGCAGACCAAGGAAAGACTTGTGAGGAGGAAGAGGAGAGTGAGGATAACTGTGAGATCCCCCCACCACCACCGACTCACCTGGAAGCCATCCATGGTTTAGAGACTGGGCTGGAGTGGCTTTCCAGTCAGGAAGTGGATCCCATTAAAGTCATCCAGCTTAGACAGCTAGTGTCTTTTGCAAAAGATGTGGCCGCAAACAAGCGTTTGAGACAACTGAAAGTTATAGACTTTTTCTGCATTGATACAGCAAATAAGTAATTAAAGTAATGTATAATAAAAGCACTGCACAGGCACCACAGAGTTACACAAGGCACAAGCATATTAGAAAAAAAATCACAAAGCACTTCTCCCTCTCCCCCGCCAGGTAAAACAACTGTCCTGCAAAGTCAGGATTGAAAATTACAGTATTGCACATCACGATCAACACTGATAGTGTCCCTCATTGTAACGAATGACATGCTATAACGAATGGCTTTACTGGATCCCAAGTCATTTGTTATAGTGGGGGGCTACTATATTTCATAGTGATCCCTACATCTCTTTAAGAAAAAAAATTAAAATCCCCCAATTTTTTTGATAAAAAAAAACCAAAAAGAAATTAAATTACAATCAACCAAAAACATAATTCAAAATCAACAATGCAAACTTATATTACAAATATCTCAATTTTTTCTAAATAGTTATATTATGAATCAGAAAGTTTTATTTGATAAAATTGCAAAGGCTTAACTTAGGTCAAGGTATTACCTTGAGTCTTGATGAATCCAAATACCAGTTCAACTGTATGAAGAACCAGGTTTCTTCCTTTTATTTTATCATTTCTCTCTCTTCAATAGCCTTATGTTTCATGTTACCCCACTCTTCTAATCTACCATGACAACTAAGCCGAATAGTATCTCTAAACTTTGTTGAAATTCTTTTATCATTCAGAACCTTAAGTACTGTAGGTATTTTAGAAGGAATGCAGTTTGGAAATTCCACTTGAGTTACCCCTTGAGATGTCATGGTGTGGGAATATAACTGTTTCCTAGAGAAAGTCCTAATATCCTGTTCATTTATTTTCCACTGTTTCATTTTTCAGAGCGTAGAGTCTGCATGTCGTGGTGTATTATCAGTTTTTTTTTAATTTTAGGAGGCAAATTATCCCATTTACTATAAAAAGGTTTTAATAACAGAGATGTCCATTGTTGCCATGGGTGTACCACCATATCCCACTCCCAAGGAAGGGTTGAGTTACAAAAAAAAAGAGTGAAAAAACACCAGGGAGTTTATCATTCCTAACCCACCTGACTTGTATGCCACATAGGTATAATCTCTTTTGATGGAGTTTAATTGGCTCCCCAGAGCATTTGAAATAAGACAGCTAGAAAGACAGGCCTCAAAACAGGTGGGAGGGGGTAAATAAAGCTGAGACAGGTAAATATAGGTAAGAGAAATTTCTTAATTTTAAGTACCCTTTTCTTTTGGAAAATTTCCAGTTTTTCCAAACGAGGACCTTAGCCTCTCATAACCTGAGTTTACTTTCCCAATTTAGCACCTGAAGGTTTCATTCTCCAAACTGAATAGCCAGAATTGAAACCGTGGGACCTACCACTGGAATGTTCACTATGCTGTGAACATTTGTTTGTTCATTAAAAGTTCCAAGTCTAAGGGCTTTACTTTTATCTTTATTAATAACCACACCTGAACTATGTGCATATTTCACTAATTCATGTTGCAGTTCATGTCCTGATTCCTGAATTGACTGAAAAAAATAGAGATCATCTGCATATGCTGCAATTTTCTGTGGTTCTACTTGAAGTGAAGGAGTCAAATTTTGTATGTTATCATTAAGGTACTGTATATGTTCCAAATCAAGGGATCTAAAACAAAAGTGTAAAGTAGGGGACTTATGGAACATCCCTGTCTTATACCAACATTCATGGTAACAGATTTTTCCAGTATCCCATTGACATACAGGGCCAATCTTGCACCTGAATATAATATTTTTATCCACTTATTCATATAGTTTGGTATCTCATAAGCTTCTAGAATCTGAAAAAGATATGTATGGGAAACTTTATCAAAGGCCTTAACCTGGTTTATTGAAAGCGCATATCCCTGAAGCTTCTTTTGCATACTGTATTCAAAAAAATCTCTTAAAAGAGCAAGATTATGAGAAATATTCCTTTTTGGAATGGAGCAGGTTTGTGCTGGGTGTATCAAAGTATTGGACACTTATTGCAAACTATTACATAGAATTTTAGACAGGATTTTATAATAAGTGTTTTAAATACTAATTGGTCTATAGTTCGACAGAAGTTTCTTGTTTCCTTTTTATAAAGAAGTATTAATATTGCTTCCCTGAAGCCATTGTTTGAAGATGTATTAGAAAGTAGCTCATTATATAACTGATGTAGAGAATCCAGAAGTACTGTCAAGAATTTTTTATAAAATACATTACATATTCCATCCATTCCTGGAGAGGAATTATTTTTAAGGGAGGTAATAGCTACTTCAATTTCTGTTTTTGAAATAGGGCCATTTAGCATTATTTTCTGATCTTCTCTCACAGCAGGTCTTCAGTCTGGAAAAAAATATGAAATGAGGCCTCTGTTCTGTAAGATGAAGACAAAATTATTTCTAAGTGTTTTTGAATAACAGTGAGTATATCAATATATTTTGTTTTTGCCTCACCTTCCTCATCTTGAAGTTCAGTGATTAATGTGGCATCCAAGTGTTGTTTGCAAGCAGAAAAGGGATCAGAACTGGGTTGAGTTCCCATGCCATACCTCATTTCAGCTTCCAAAGAAATAGCTCTGTTATATTAATAGTTGAACATTTTATTTTTCAACTCATTAATTTGTTTTAAAAATTGAGTTCTATTGTCCTGAGATAATGATATGTATCTGTAGAGTCCATTCCTATGCTCCAAATATAATAAATATTCTGTATTGGACTTAACTTTCCCTAAGTGAATAAAACAATTATTTATATCAATTCTAGTATCTAGCCACCATTGTATTATGACATCATATAAACATTTAGTTGATTGTCTAAAAAAGAATAGTTGTCTAAGCTCCATGCAGATTTGATCTTGTTTGAAAAGCGATATGTTCATTCTCCATCATTTAAGGGATGTAACAAGATGTGGAGGGATATTACCCAAGTATAAAACACAGTTAAGGATAAGATGGTCAGAGAATTCACATGGTAGGAAGGAAGCCTTTTGGGAACCAAAAGGAAAAAATGTAATTGATTCCAGTAGCATACCTTTTCCTTTAATATGTAGAATATGGTTCTTTATGCCATTTTATATAAGTATCGAATAGATTAGCCATGTTAAATATGGACTGCAAAGAATGTGAGTCACAGTTTATTTTTTTCTGCAACTCCTCTTTTGATATAAAATCAAGTCTACAGTTCATGTCCCCTCTCCATATAATGTGTATAGCTGTGAACAAATAAGGTCTGATCTGTTCAGATAGGTAAACCCTGGCAGCCTTAGTTTGTGGCGCATAAGTGTTAATAATACATACAGTAAAATATTTATACATACAGTCCAAAATTAATACCTGGCCTGGTATTTATCAATCAACTTCTGCAAAGAGAAACGCTGGCCTTTAAATAAAATACCTTGGCCATCAACTGCATCCAGTCCAAATGACCAGAAAGAGGGACCAGAGATCCATGTTTTTCCAACCTGCCCATTAAAAAAGATGGAGTTCAGTCTAGTCTCCTGTAAAAGAATGATCTCATGGGACGAGTTCAAAAAATAATGAATAGCAGTTAATCTTTTTCTATAGTTTGTTTATGCAGCACACATTAACTGATGCCACCTGTAAGGTTGCCTTAGGGAAGTATGAAAATCAGAAAGGCTTATCCTCACCCTTTATCATCACTTTTTTCAATTGTTTTTCTTTTTTTCCCCTTCTTTTTCTTTGTTTGTAAGGAGGCAGGGGTTGTTTCTTCCTCCTTATCAGATAAATGTTCAGACCTTGAAGAAACATCTGATTCTAAATCAGATTCCCCTTCTTTCTGATTGTGTTGTGCTTGAAAGGCATTTTGAAGGGTAATAGTAGGAGGTTGGTCAGATTTTTTTGTGGAAGCCCCTGTAACTCTCCTTGCCTTAGGAAGCTGGAAGTCTGATGGAGGGGGCCTTTCTGGCTGCTCAGGAACAGGTTGGTCAGAAGCATTGGTTGTGACCAAAGGTCCTTCTCTTAGATCTCTAGTATCACTAGACCTCTGAGGTTGAGCTTCAGGTTAACCCTGAGCATTCTGTGAAACAGATTCTCTATGGGGAAGGGTGCCCTGAAGGGACCCGGATTTGAAGCATGGCATTATCCTGGGCTGTGTGAACTAGGCTCTCCTGGTTAATGCCATCTGACCTATTTTGGCCAGCACAGATGCACTAATGATATGCATGTCCCATTTCTTCACAAAGATTATATTTGAAGATGTTGGTGCAAGACATGCTTACATGCTCAAATTCCCCACACAGTGTACATTTTAGATGGTTACAAATGCTGCTTAAGTGGGTTGGGGAGCCACACTTATACCAGGCCTTCGGTTGCCCTGGATAAACCCCCCCCCCCAATCTTGGCCTAAAAAGAAACTGTTTGGTATGTGTTGAAGAATAGATTTATTCTGAAATAGCCTCACTTTAAACTGCTATCCCCAGTCCAGATACCTTCAGAGTCAATGACTGGGTCAGGCTGACCCAAAACAGTACATCTCTTTTGCAGCCAGAAAGAGTGTCATTGATGTTCACCCTCTCACTAGGAATCATTATTGTGATGGTTTTCAACAGAGGTTTTGTGAGTGGAATAGCTATGAAGTTAACCCATAATGCTGTAGAACGCAACATATTATATTTTGTCCAAAAGTGTTCAAGCCCTGAGTGTTGGTGAAAGCTGATGTCATACACATCTTCACCTGAGATGTGTATTAGGGTGTATATTTCCAAAGCCTGGAACAACATTGACTCTTTCAAAAGTTTTCAGGCTATGAAAACCCTGTCTGAGTGTTTCTCCAAACCTCCTCTATATCTCAGTCTAATTGCATTTTTCCTTAGTGCCTGTGCAGGTGTGTTTCTAAAAAGTTCTGAAAATGTAGGTCTAGATCTGGCTGAATGCCCTCCTTGATCCTGGGTGGGGGGAGGAGAATCATCTGACTCCTCTTCTCTGGGCCCCTAGTATTGACTGAGTATTGTTGGACTGACATCCAAGTAGGTTTTCATTTCCAGACTGTTCTGCCTGATTGGAACTAGAAGCAGTATGATTTTCATCATTTTCTATATTCTCATCATTAGTTGTTAAGAAATGGACCCCTCTTTCTTTGAGTTGTGGGGGTTTTGGCTGTTTAGGTGGGCCCATTTCACAGCTGGTATTATTATTATTAGCATTGTTCTCCACAGTTGTAAACTTGGTACAGTTCATTAACAAAGTTGCAGACTGTTGTGAAGTTTCTGTACTCACCCCCTGGCCCATTTGGTTACCTGTGCCTCTGCTAGAATGGGCTGTTGTCAAGGAGTCAGTGTGTTGTGGGCTCTCAAAGGTCTCCCATTTTAAGTCAGGTAACCATCCACCTTTGGGAGTCCATGTCCATCATGCATTTGCTAAAGCATCTTCAGGTATCCTGGAGTTGAAATCAGTGGGGGTATCCTTATTGACATCCAGTCTCCTACCCCTCTGCATGGGAGCATTGTTGCCATCCTGTTGGATGATGAAATTTGGTCCTGCACACTTGACTGGCCATTTGCCTCATGTTGTTTAGTTACATCCTCCACATCAGGTTGATGCTCCGATGAAGCTACTTGCGCACCTTCCTTAGTGCTCACATCTGCCATTGCAGTCTCTCCAGCTGCTGTCTGTTGTGAGGGCGCTCCCTCATGTCTCTGTAGAGATATAAAGTCAGTACTCATACCTTCAGGAATGCGCAAAACATTGGTATCAGTAGAGCAGACCTGCCTGTACACTTTTCTCTCAGTTTGTGGTAAAACTCCATCGTTCTCCATTTCAGTCTCAAGACTTTCTGCAGCACTGTCACCAGCCAGGTGAAAACTCCCCTCCATGTCCTCCTCCTCAGAATCCATGTCCATCATCAAACTGGGCTCCTCCATCCGGCCTACAAGAAGTGACAGCACCCCTGCAGGCAGAGTAGGGGAATTTCCTGTGTGTCCTGACCAAATTCCCCCCATTCACTAAAATACCACAAACAGCTTAATCTGGTTCTGAAAGTCAGATGACATCTGTACACATACTCACCTTCCCTTGCCCCCGGGTCACACCTGGAAACAAGCCTCAGCTTAGTGTGCCTCTCCCCGTCACAAACTTTCAAATAAATAAATAAATATCTCAGATATAGAGTGTCAGTGATAAGGTGTGTCCATTTGCAGGTGATGCCAAAGTTTGCAGGAGAGTGGATCATGCAGAGGGGTCAGAAATATGGTCAGGAATTTGGAGAGGTTGGAAATCTGGTCAGACATATGGCAGATCAAGTTTAGTGTGCATAGGGAGAAAGAATCCAAAAATGGAGCATTCAGTATATCGGGTAAGGACTGCACAGTCAACAGACGAAAAAGACTTGAGGTTATCATTAGCGACAACCTCAAATGAAATGATCAGTGCAATAAAGTATATGACAGGGTCAGCAGTATGGTGGGATGCATCGGGAAGGGCATCACCTACTGAAGGAAGTTTCTGATGCTGCCTCTGTATAGCACACCAGTGAGACCACACTTGGAGTGCTACATCCAGTTGTGGTCCTCCTTAACAGAAAAAAAGACATAGAAAAGCTGAAATCAGTCCAGAGAAGGGCAGCAAAGATGATCAGCTGTCTTCAGAATAGTGCAAATGAAAGTAGGTGAGTTCACACATGTACTGTACCCTCTAGAGACCAGGAGAAAGAGGGGGATATGGTAGAAACATTCATGTTTCAACAAGGTGTTAAGAAAGTGGACACTGTGCAGCTGTCTACAGTGAAAGGGACTACAGTCACTAGTGTCTAAAACTTTGCTGACTGAGTAAGATGAATAAAGATATGGGGAAGTTCTTCACATAGGTGTGGAGGAGGGCTGGAATGGCTTGCCAGTGTGGTGAAGAATGCTAGTAGTACAGTGGGGTTTAAGGCTAAGTGGTATAAAAATAAAAGTGTTTTGGGTGGCTCAGAAAAATCTGGTCAAGAAAAGGTGGCTGGTGTTTGAGAGGTCAGTAGATATGGCCAGGACAAACTGGATGGGCCTGTATGCCTTTTCCAGTCCTTAGCATTCTGTGTTTCTGTAATTTGAATGCCTGCCAACTGGACATAAGACTCACTCACCAGGTGTAATGTAATCTGAATGCCTGTATTCACTAAATGTTACCAGTACTTCTCAGAACAGTTTGAACCAGCATTTCAAGGCATTGTTCCTTTTCATTAGGGCTAGCAGTTACTGACCAAAATGGTTGTTTTGACTCCCTGTTCATTCTGATCAGTCATCTAATTTATATTCATTTTAACTATCTCAGACAATGAGGTACTTTGTCTTGTTGGAATTTCCAGAGGAGTCTCAGCTCCTCTCAGTGCACAGAGGCTGTGGAAACTTTCAGTATCCATCCTACCAGCTTGCAGTGACCTGGAACAGCAACTGCTAGCCCCGATGAAGAGGAACAGTTCCTCAAAATGTTTGCTAGACCTAAGCTGTACTGGTACCATATGGCTAATAAAAATACTCAGAGTGAATCATATCTCTAGTTGATTGGCATTGCCTAGGCCTTTATTGCAGACTCATACTGGTCTTTTTGTTCATTTCATGCTTTGGCTACACTGGATTCCTGTCTTCTTTCAATAATAAATTCACTGTGGTATCTGAACCTCTGTCACGACACACTTGACACTATTCCACACAGCAAGCAGTCACCCAAACCACTAGGCCATTCGACTGCTGCAGGTTAAACTATTGCTGGTAAGACACAATAACATCACAACTACCCTTCCCCCACCATTTGAACCTCCTGTCTCCAGTGCCGCACAGCCCCCTTTCACCCAATTTGGGTCACCACCACAATTGACCCCTTCACCTGTTTAACACCAGGTGGCACTACCTCCCCACCAACACCTAGAGTCCCAATCGAGGCTCATTTGAGTCCTTACCCATGTACCCCTTCTAACCCTATTCACAAACAGGCATTCAACCCCTAATTATACAGGGGTGAGATAGTCACAATGTACAAACTAAACTGGAGAGCCCAACTGGCATGGACCCTCCTGATCTTGACCCTCGTCACTCTTTCTACTCCATAAGCAATAGTGGTTCTGGGGCACACTGAACTGACAAGTGTTAACCAACAATTAAAAACCATCCTCTGGGAGAAGGAAAGTGGCATCCCCACCACAAGCATGATACAGACAAGCCCTTTCTGCCACCTTACTAATGCAAACCCAGCCCAGCCCCAGACAGGTAACTGCACACTGGCCTCAACCACCATTTGGACTGAGATACTTAGTGGCTCCGGCCCACTGATGTGTACCAGAAAATTATGACAATGCCATTACTGGTGATACCTGCTATAACAACTGTTAGAGATCCTCTTCCAAAGGTTGGGGAATGTCCACCCCAATTCTGGTCCTCTAATGGGTGCAAACTCAGTCAAAACCCCCCAAGTAGCACCAAAAATTGCCAACCTGAACATTGGCAGTCTTTTACCAAAACTAGCACAGTTAGAAGCAGGGGTAAAGCAAGTACAATCAGACATTCTAGCACTCACTGAAACGTGGCTTTCCTCAAGAACCCCAGACACCATAATCTTTCTTCAGGGGTACAATCACTTTAGACTTATCTGGAAAGGTAAACAGTGGTGGCTGCCTAGTCTTCCTGTGTAACACATTGCAAGAACATAAAATCAACCTAGACAACACAAACGGTGACTGTGAGTGCCTAGCAGTACACATACTACTGGGGATGGAAGGAACAATCTCACCCTTATGACAGTCTGTATTCCTCCTGAAAAACAACACAAAGTGCTAGGCACCTTCACCATGCACTATAAACAAGCAAACCAGAACTAAGAAACCATCATAGTAGGGGGCTTTAATACCAACTGGACAGCAAAAACTAGCTTAGGTTTCAAGGATCAAATACACAGCCTTTACCTTACCCCAGCTGTTTCAGAAGGTACCAGAACCAACTATAAAACAGGCATAAACACCCTCATAGACTGAGTCCTAACCACTCACCCAGATAGACTAAAGGAGGTCACTATGATGCCAGATGCCCTGAGAGGCCACTCACTTGTTGTGAGTAACTGGTCTGCCAAACTGGCCCGGACAGCTCCCCAAACCACCTACAGTAGGGTACTCCACAAAGGGGCACTGCATGTGCTCAAAGCACACCTGAGCTAATTAAACTGGAATGAGCTGAACTCAACCACTAACACTGACACAGCTTTAGACTACTTCTTAGCTGAGTTTAATGATACTGCAGACAAATATGCCCCATTCAGAAAGCGGATTGTCAGAGGGGACTCTGCCAACTGGTTAAAACCATCACTGCTTACTCAGATGAGGGCCAGGGACAACCTCTGTCACAAGGACAAAGAATCTGGTGTGCCAGCACACTAGCAGGAATACAGGATAGCTAGGAACAAATGCACCCAGAATATCAGACAGGCAAAGACAAACTTCTAAAAGGAGTGGTAAACCAGCTGCTGGTGTAAGGGAAAGGAATTTTGGGAATCCCTTAAGGATCTAATGGGCAGGGGTGACAAATCATCTCCAACAATGCTCAACAATAATGGATCTATCACACTTGACCCCACTGAGATTGCCAACACATTCAGCAATGCCTTCATTGACCTCAGTGCAGGCCACCCTCCTAATAATGAAACCACGGCCAACCTAACTGATCAAAATAACACACAAACTCACCAAGGTAGGCCACAATTCTACTTCAAAACTGTCTCTGTAAAGGACACCGTTAGCTATGTTAAGTGGGTACTAGGGAAAACTAGGATGGGAAGTGACACACTTGACATAAATTCATAGCCCTAGTCCTGGACGAACTAGCCATCCCTCTGATCAAACTATTTATCCTCTTCCTTAGATACTCACAATTCCCCAATGTCTGGAAAATTGCTCTAGTCACCCCTATCCATAAAAGTGTAGACCGCATCTTAGTGACAAATTACAGGCCAATATCCATCCTCTCTCCCCTGTCCAAAGCACTGGAGAGAATTATATCAGACCAACTCGTCACATACCTCAGTCTTTATGATATCCAATGCAAACAACAACATGCGTTCCACAAATGCACAGCACCACCAACGCACTGATTGATTACACCAGCATCCTGCATGAATATCTTGACTAGAGGCACATGATGGGCTCAATTTACATTGACCTAACCAAAGCCGTCGATTTGGTAAATCACGCGCTACTGCTAGCCAAGCTTCCCCTAGGCCTCTCTGATGACACTGTGCTCTGTTTTAAAAATTACCTCTCAGGCAGATCACAGTAGGTTAAGATAAATGGGAAGCATTCTGCTGCCAGGCCTGTCACATCTAGAGTGCCACAAGGCTCCATCTTGGGACCCCTATTGTTCAGCTTCTTCATCAATAACCTCCCTGAAGCCTACCCTAACTCAATAGTCATACTGTATGCTGATGATGCAGTCATCTACTCAAATAACACCTGCCAGAATATACTCACCCATCACCTTCAATACAAGTTTGCGTCACTTGAGAAATGATTTCAGCACGATAAGCTTGTGCTCAACTATAAGTAGACAAAAACAATGCTCTTCTCTAGTGCACAGAAAAGGGTAAGGCTACATCTGCTTAACATCTGAAACAAATAGGGAGAGTACCTAGAACAGGCTGACTCCTTCAAATACCTTGGGGTTACCATCGATCAGGCACTAACATTTGCACCTCAGGTGGACCAACTCATAGGTAACATCAACAGGAGACTGGGTGCACAATATAGACAGAGGCAGAACCTTACCCGTGAAGCCAAATGAGTGGCTGTCATAAGTTCCATCCTCCCCATAATTAATTACGGCATAACAGTACATGAGAGTGCATCATATACAGTGATAAACAGGGTTTGATTAGTCCTGAATAAAGCCTGCTGCTTTGTAACTGGGGTTGACAAATACATGCACACTTTATTCCATCACAAAATGGCTCCCCTTGCATAACAGAATAAAGAGTCATACCTGCCTGTTAGGTATGAAATCCTCATGGGTCTGACCACTTCAGGCTTCCAAGCCCTCCTAAGTCATGCACAAAATCCCTACTGCACCAGAGGCATAACAAGTAGTACCCTGGCTGTGCCTTTCAACAGAACAAGCCTAGCCAAACACTCATTTGCAATCAGAACCCCAACTGGCTTAATGAACTCCTGGTTTCATGAAAGATACCAACTAAGCTGGTTCTCTTCAAAAGGGAGCTACAAAAAGGTGCTCCTACCTGGCACAAACTGTTACTGCATCTCCAAATGATGCCAATGCCCTGGGACTTGCCTGGGACTTGCCACTCACACGGCACCTCATTCCTTACCCATGCACCAGATACTACAATTGCCCATGAAGAAGATAGGGTAGAGTAGTATACCCTATCAAGAGTATGCCACCCTACACTTCTGACTCTCCATGCCTTAAGAATGCACAGACCCAAACAAAACAAAGCACTGCAGGGCTGCTATCTATGTCCCAGCACTTATATTACAGTTACCCAAAATAAATACTGAACCCAGTGCCATAAAAGATGCACAGACCTATCTGGAGACAATGCCCATCTGGGCTGCTACCTATGTTTCAGCACTTATACTACTGTGAGCCGCTATACTTATTGGAGTGTAACCTTGACCTGTGCACTAGATGTTGTGCCACCAAATTTCTGTACTGTAATTACATAGGCAAACCTGTTATCTGATGAAGTGTGGCAGTGTATTGTAAACTGTGGGATAATGTACTGTAATCTGTATTGTGACGATGTAATGTAAACTGTATTGCTGACTTGACAAGGAACCTTTGCAAATGAGCATTTTTGCTCAAAGGTGTATTCTGAGAAATAAAATAAATAAAAAATAAATAATTCGGAGCCACGGCATAGGCTTGGTTGTAGGGGTTTGTTTAAAAAGGCAGTGCCATTTTTGTAATGCGTTGACTTACGTAAAAAGATGGGGCACGGTGGAGGGGGGAAGTGCCTGGAGTTAAGGAATGGTTGCCAAGGGACTAACCATGGAACTCTGGGTATGGCTGGGACAAATTTGGATAATTGTTTTCATTTGTCCATGTGAACTGCGACTATATTCTGACTGTGGTGAGCTTTGCAAAGTTTCAGTTCTAATCTGTACTATACAACATCCTGGCAATGAATGGGGCTCCAGATAAAGGCACCACTTTAACTGAAACAGAAATGGAGGATGCCTTAAGTGATACTACATGTAGTAAATCCTGCATTGCAGACAGGGACTCCTCTTGCAGAAAACCTTCTACAGAAAAGAGGTCATACAAAACCTATCCTGTGACTCTACATTGAGGGCCTCTGAATTCACAAGCAGATTGGAGTATTATACTTGTAAGTCTAATACACAAATTATGTATCACTATTTGGGTAATGTACACAAACAGGGCAAGTTAAAGCTGATAGCAGAAGATGTCCTTTAGATTCATTAAGCAGCTTTCACCTCATTGACATCCAACACCAGCTCAGGGATCAGACGCAATGCACATTTTAATAAGAATAATGAGTTTGTTCACATTTTTTAACAATATTTAACAGCATTAAACTAAACAAAAAAGAATGTATATTTTATATCAACCAGCAGTGCCCATGTTATCTATTGCATCCTGAAATCTATTTACTAAATGGTACACTGGAAAGGGAATTTTTTTCCCCTTTATTTCATGAAGACAAAAACCTGGCATGTTTCTTGATGCTATGGTTGATGCTCACTTCTAGTTGCTGTTGAACTATCACTGTGGTGTCAGAACAATGGTACAGGAGCATTGTGACATCAGAAAGATGGCAAAACAGCATTTTAGCGTGCACTGAAATCCATGTAGAACAGATCTTAATCATATACCATATTAGATAAAAGAAAAAAATTCTCACATAAGGAGCAGGTTGTGACATTTTTTTTATTTGTTCTAGGGCTACTCAGTGACAGTACTCAAACCAAGGTAATGTTATGCATTATCTACACTAAAATAAGGGTCTGAGAAATGGAGCTTTCCGATTGGCTGTAAACATTCTAACAACCTTATGTTAATCTTTTATTAACATACATGTAGAGCTTAATCATATGCTGAAGAAGGTTTAACACTATTTAAAAACATGTTTTTATTATAATAGCAATAAGGCACTCCCAGGGGGGTTATGTTATTGGTCAGTTAATCACCCTCTAGGGGCATGTGGCACTCGGCTATGCCTCATGCCACATTACACCCCTAGAAGGTGATTAACAAACCATTAACATAACCCCTGGTCATGCCTTATTACTTAATTAAAAGCATGGTTATCAATGAACACCTGAGTGACAGATCATTTCTTTGAGCATGATTCTGTTCTAGGATGCAGAAGATCACTTACAGCCTTAACCTGATCTATTGAGAGATGGGCATGCAGAATCAGTAATGTATAACTTTTAAAATATTTATTTTCCTGCCTTTTATCACTGCAACAGGAAATAGTAGCATCACCTCTTCACTTGTAACCCTTAGCCTATTTGGCAGAAGATAAAAGTTTCCATTATTTAAGAATTTTGTAACTGTCTGGAAATACCTGATGTATTGTTATCTATGCCACCCTGTCACAGTTCAAATTATTTATGTAAGTGTTCTGTATAATACAAAGAACTGTCATTCTGAATCCCCCCCCCCACCCCTTTACTGGAAAATTGCCTCTCTGTTGAAGGGTTAACAAGGTGCAAATGTGTACAAATGTTTTATTATTCCAAAGCATGCTATTTATTATTATGTTTTCAAGCAAGGCTTGTCAAGTTATTATGTTGACAGGTTTTCTGGGAAATCCATAACTTCTATTTGATTTAATTTCTTTGTAGTTATAAAGCAGTTTTTACACTGCAAAAAAAGTACCCTCATAAAGGAGAAATGAATAGAAATTGTGCATTTTGTCTTTAAAACAAAACAAATTTATCTGACAATTGTGCAAGATAAGTAACTAGAGGGATATCTTGGCAAGATATTGAATCTTATTTCAAGATGTGAAGCCTTTTGACGATATTAAGTCTTGTTTTAAGATATTAAATAAAAATGAGTCTTGCTTTGGCTCTGAGGTCTCATTATAGGGACAGTCAGAGAGAAATAACTCTGACAAAGGAAGAATTTCTGTCACAAGTTATTGTCTCAGAAAAAAATAAGCCAGACCAGCTCTTTTGCACTGTGAACAGACTTATTAACCTGGTCGGTCTACAATCTGATGCTGCTTTGTCAAAAGAAAATGTGACAAGTTTGATCAGTTTTTCCTGGACAGAGTGGCCTCCACTGAAGCTCATATCACATCACATGGCCTGTCATGGGCCAGCAATGGTCTAGAGAAGAGGCATTTGTAAACTCTGCTAGTCTGGAATGAGTTTCAGCCACTCTCTGAGACTGATGTCCTCGAGATGGTCTCAAGTCTGTGTCCCACATGCTGTGAGGTGGTCCCAGGCCCAACTCAGCTGTTGGTGGACTGATGCATGGCCCTGGGCCTGGTGTTTTTAGGCATTGTCCTGTGATCTCTTTTGGAAGGTTGTTTCCTGAGTGCATACAAAAGGGTTCTATTAAAACCCCTCTTTGAACCCATAACTACTCCCTTTCTAGGGAAGGTGATTGAGAAGGTGGTGATGATTCTGGTTGAAGCACACCTGGAAAAGTATTATGTATATCTACAAGCCATTACAGCTGAGTTCCTGGCCTCATCACAGCATTGGATACCATGCTCACCAAGGTGTTTAATGACCTGCTCATGGTGAGGAATCATCTGCTCTTGTACTCCTTGATGTCCCTTCAGCATTTGATACCATGGCTCTTGGAATATTGATAGACTGCTCAACAGAATATGGGGGCTCAGCAGGACAGTGCTGAAATGGTTTGAGTCCTTCCTGAATGGCAGATCACAGAAGGTTGTGTTGGGAATGTTCTTGTCACAGCCAACTGTGATCTGCTGTAGACTTCTGCTAGGGTCAGTTCTATCACCAGTGTTATTCACAGTGTACATGCTACCACTGGGGTGGATCATTTGATAGTATGGTGTAAGTTTTTACTGCTATGGTGATGACATTCAGCTGTAACTGTCTTTTACATTGAATGGGCAGGCAGTGGTCTCAGTGCCAAGAAATGCCTGCAGGAGATTGAAGACTGGATGGCCTTGAGCTGCCAAAGCCTTAATTCTCATAAGATGGAGTTGTTAGTAATGGAACCAGATTATTGAGGGTCAGTGAGCAGAAGGAATGCCATGGTGTTGCCTTGTTGGAATGGGAAGCCTATGGCTGCTGTGGATAGGGTGACAAATCTGGGAGTCATTGTGTACTTAAGGCTAATCCTTGAACACCATTTGTTGGCAGTGGTTGGCAGTGGATCTTTCCAACTCAGGAATATCTCATGGATTAAACCTATCTTATGCAAGAACACCTGGCCTTCCTGGATCATACCTTTGTGATCTTAAGACTGGACTACTGAAATGGTGCTAAATTTGTGCTGTCCAGTAGGTGGGTATGCCACTCGCAACTGATACAGAAGCCATGGCTTGGCTGAGTATGATTCCTCATATCGAGAACATATTATGCAAGTATTGCTGCAGCTACTCTCGTACCAAGTAAGTGGCATATCACCTTCAAGTTCACTTTGTTAACTTGAAAAGTGCAACGTGGCTTGGGGCCTGGTTACCTCAATGGTCTCATAGGTAGGCATGCCCTGATCATTAGCTCCACTCATAGTATCATAGTAAATACAAAGCTTCATTTGGACTTTCATCCATTTGCTTGCTACATGCCCATTTAATGTAAAACTTGTCTAATTAGTACTTACATATTTTATTTTGACTACAAGTGTCTGGTCTTGTTTTGAAACTTTCTAATGCAGGACTGTCTATAACAACTTTTGGAAGGGCATTCCAGTGAGGTGCTACCCTTAGACTAAACCCGTATTTCCACTTTAATAATCTCCACCTTTGTAGATCTATCTGTTGATTATGAGTTATAGTACTGTAATTATTTTTCTTTACTTCAAGCCCTAAATCTAGTCTTAGATTATGATCCTGAAAAGCCTTATATGCTAATATCATGTCACCTCTCCAACGTCTATATACTAGTGAGTACAGATTTAAATTCCTCATTCTCTCCTCATATGACATAGAATCTAAGCATTTTTCTGCTCTAGTAGTTCTTCTCTGGACCTTTTCCACTCTGTCAATTTCCCCTATACGGTGCCCACACGTGAGAGCAATATTCAAGTTGAGTTCTCACCAATGACCCATAGAGTGGCATCAAAACCTCTCTGCTTCTGCTATTAATATGTCTTAAAATACAGTTTAATATCCTATTAACTCTACCTATCATCTAATCACAATAAGCTCCAACGGTGAGGTCATTTTTTATAATAACACCCAGATCTCTCTCTGTCACAGATGCTTTAAGTAAATCTATACCTATCCTATACTCATAAACTGCATTTCTCTTACCAAAATTAAGAACTATGCACTTATCTCCATTCAATTTAAGCTTATACTTTACTGTCCATTGCTCAATATAAGTAAAAAAATATTGCAGCTTTTTTTGATCTTGTGGTGTTTTTATGACACTTCCCACTTGGCAATCATCAGCAAATTTTGTGATCCAGATATTGTCTATTTTGCACTGGAAGGTGGATATGTATAAATTGAATAAACAGAGTCCCAAAACTGATCCCTGTGGAACCCCACTTGACACCGAAATCCATTCTGATAATACACCATTAAGCGTAACCCTCTGCCTTCTGTTCTCCAACCATGCTCTTACCCAGTTAATAATATTAGTCTGGATATTTTGTTTATGAAGTGTTTCAATGAATTCAAAATGTGGAAACTTATAAAAAGCTTTAGAGAAGTCTAGTTGTATCACATCCACTGGACTCCCCTCATCCAAAGCCTTACTTACTTTTTCATAAAACTATAGGAGATTTGTTTGGCAGGGCCTTGTTTTTGTAAAACCATGTTGGTTTAGATCCAGATTTTGGTTTTCAGCTAATATTTGGAGAATACATTCTTTAATTATTCCCTCGAGTATTTTTCCCAAGACTGAGATCAAATTCACTGGTCTATAATTCTCTGGGGAGTCTTTCTTTCCCTTTTTATATATTGGTACAACATGAGTTTCCCTCCATTTAGAAGCCACCTCCCCACTATCCAACGATCTCTGGAAAACATACATCACAGATGAAGCTATTTCAGTTCAGATCTCAGCAATCACTCTAGGATGGATGTCATCCGGCCCTGGAGATTTGTTTTTATTTATTTTCTTAAGTCTGTCTGTTGCATCCATTATATCTATTTCAATTTGTTTTTTTATTGATTCTGTGAAATTGTTATCCTTCTTAGAAATATCCTTATGATTAAACACTGAACCAAAATACTTGTTCTGTATATTTGCCATATCCTTTTCCTTTACTATTTCCCCCTTTTCATCCTTGAATGGACCTATACTTTGTTTGTTTCCTTTTTTATTGTTAATATAAGAGAAAAAACTTTTATAGTTATCAATACTATTTACAGCCAGATGCTCCTCAAATGTAGTCTTAGCCACCTTTATGGCTTATTTTATTTTACTTTGATGATCTCTGTATGTATGTTGACTAATGTTGTTCTGTTTTAATTGCTTAAACATTCTGGGTGGGATATGCAGACTGCACCGGGCAGGGGTGCATGCCTGGGTGCAGCGCAACAGGGCTGCACCAGGCCATGGACCATGTGATATTCTATGGTGCTGCACCATGGCTCAGCACCATTGAAATATAGCACTGAGGGTGCACACACTGAGCATGGTGCAGTGGCACTGTGCCAGCTCAAGTGGCAGGAGGGGAGCCAGGGGATGTGCCAGTGCAAGTGTTGCACTAGGCACATCAACCATAATATTCAGCACTGGGCATGCAAATCAGGCCATTATGCATGCCAGGCACTAATGGTGCCATTTGCATGTCATTATGGCCCCATTTGCATGTGGTGCACTGATCCCCAGTGACTTGCGCCTGGCACCTTACCAGGCTGCAGCCATCAGGAACTGAAACCCTGCAGTCCCTTGGGAGACCCCGCACCCGTATGCCTGATCATGGGCATATGTTAACATTATCCTTGGTGGTCCAGTGGACTGGTCTCTATCGCCTGATCATGGGCATATGTTAAAACTATCACTGGTGGTCCTGTGGAACCCCCCCCAGCACCCAATCATGGGAGGAAATCACAAATGCACCCCTGGTGGTTCAGTGGTACCCCCCTCCGCACCCACCCATCATTGTCTCCCGCCACCCAGCACCCCCCAGTCAGTGGCAGGCAGCAGCACCCACTCACATGCTGCCCGGCTGCCCACCAACTGACAGTGTACAGTATTGCCAGAATGCGTTCATTCACATATTGGGCCTGTGTAGTACAGTAAGGTCTGTACGCCCATTGGCCCATGCAATAGACCAATAGGTATACTGATAGTACTACATGCTGTCAGTTGGTGGGTGGCTGGGTGGCATGCTGGCAGGGTGCTGCCACCTGCTGCTGACTTGGGGGGTGCTGGGTGGCGGTGGACCACAGTGGGAGGGTGGAGAGGGGGGTACCACTGGACCACCAGGGGTGACTTTGCGATTTCTGCCCATGATCGGGCACTGGGGGGGTTCCACTTGACCACCAGGGATAATTAAAACATATGCCCATGATCAACAATAGAGAGCAGTCCACTGGACCACCAAGGATAATATTTACATATGCCCATGATCGGGCAGGGGGCACAATGCTCCCAGGGCAGGGGGCTAGTGGACAGTGTTCTGGATGGGTGGCTGGCCACCCACGGTTGGTGGCTGCTGTGTTGCACCCTGCAATATGGCAACTCCCCTGTGGGTGGCCAGGACTTGCTCCTGGTTTTCCCAGGCACAACTTTGCACCTCCCTGAGTGGTGCAAGGCAGGTTTGTGCAAGCATATGCGCCGCACATCCCAGGCTGAATATTGGGATGTGTCGCATATGCATGGGCATGCTCCCCGCACTTGCGCTGCATACATTACCAATGCACCTAGGACATCAGGGGTTATGCAGAGCAACTTGACCCTTTGAATATTGCACTGGGACACATTGGTGGGTTGTGCATGGTGCAACCCTTTTGAATATCCCACCCTCTGTTTTTTAGTTTAATAAGTTTTTTTGTTTTTTTTTATGTTATTATTTCTCAGGAGCTCCGCCCCCCCCGCACTCCGCCGTTCCTCCGGCGCCATCCCCGGACATGAGACCCCCTCCCTTCAGCATCCCGTGACTTACCCTTCATGGCAGGGTGGTGGGGAGTGACTCAACCCACCCGAACAGGTCCATGCCAGGGAGGCATCCTCCGGGAATGGCGACGGGGAACGACGTCATGCTGCCAGGCTCCATCTTTTTCAGACTTTTTCTCCCGGTGGGCATGGCGTGCAATGACGCCAGTGACTGAGTTCACGCACGCTCCCGTGCATGCACCAGTCAAGCGTCTGCCACGTCCCACCTCCCCCCTGTCTCTGCGGCTGCGTGCTGTCGATCCCCAGCCTCCGTTAGGGGTCAGGCAAGCACCGGCCGCCTGAACCCCCCCAACCCGGAGATGGAGAGCAGTCCTCCGGATGCTCGATCCATCTCCTCCCCGCCGACCCTGACAGCCGGTGTTCTTTCCGGAACCACGGGTCTGTGGCGTGTGGCAGTGCTGTAACCAGCCCAACCCTCAGCGCCACCGGGCCGGCCGTTTTTTGAGTTTTGAGATATTGTTACCCCTAATATTTTGTTTCACTGTTTGTATAAGCCCATTTTGGTTGAATTAATCTAAATAATTCCTTTCTATATGTGATTTTGTAGTCTGGAGTGAAAACATAAAAAAACTGGTGAAGTCACAAGTGTGCGTAGAAACTGTGCAACACATACCCATAATGTAATTAGTTTTGGGATTTTTTACAGCAGGATTTTCAACATAGGCATTTTAGGACCTCTGCTCATGAAGAGTGTCACTGAGATTTTCTTAATCTATCTCGAATGCTGATTTCCCTCAGAGACTGTGCTATTCTGTGCCAGACGTGTGAAAACATATTTTAGCCAGGGTGTCAAAAATTATAGTTGTACTGTTCATAAGGAGGTGTGGAAAAATGCCAATGTTGAAAATCTGGACTGAAAAGATTACGAATTCGTGAACTTATGAGGGTACGTGGAAATTGCACAATGCATGCACATAACACAGTCATTTTATGGACTTTTGCCACCAAATGTTCAACATAGCCAGTTTAAGGCCTCTTCTCATGAACAGTGTCACCGTGATTTTCTTAATCTGTCCCGAACATTGATTTTGCACACTGACCACGGCACTGTGCACTACATGTGTGAAAACACATTTTGAGTGAGATGTGAAGAATGACAGTCGTACTGTTCTTAAGAAGGTGTGGTAAAATAGAAATGCTGAAAATCTGGAGTGAAAATATTAAAAATGCTCGAAGTTACGAACATGTGTAGGAACTGCACAATGCACACTCATGAAACTGTCATTTTGGGGAATTTGTTCACCAAATTTTCAACATAGGATTTTTGGGGGCCTACCTCATTGACAGTGTCACTGTGATATTCTTAATCTGTCCTGAACATTGATTTTGCACACTGACCACACCATTGTGCGCTACATGGGGAAAACAAATTTCAGGTGAGATATAAAAAATGACAGCTGTCACTGTTCATAAGAAGGTCTGGTAAAATGGCAATATTGAAAATCTGGAGTGAGAATATTAAAAATGCTTGAAGTTATGAGCGTGCATAAGAACAGTCATTTCTGACAATTTTTTTTACCAGATTTTCAACATAGTTTTTTTGGGAGCCTGCTTCATGACCTGTGACACTATCATTTCGTTAATCAGTCTCGAAAGGTGGTTCTGCTCGGTGACCGTGAAATCACCTTTCAGGACCAAATAACAAAATAACAGTGACTGACTTCATGAGGTGGGGTCCCAAGAACCCCATGTTGAAAATGTGGTGAACAAATTCCCAAAATTGGCTGAGATATGCACCAAAGTTGAAAAAAAACATTTATGCCATTATACAGCTTACCGGCATTTCTTCAGTTTGCAGTCAGCTTTGAAGAGTGCAGACATGTTCCAGGTCCACCGAAGATCATCCCACTGGGCTCCAGAGGTAAGTATGGACTGAGTTGGGGGTGTGGGTAGGTGGGGCATGAGAATCAAAGAGGGACTTTTTTCTAGGTCTTTTTTTTTTTAAAGATGACAGGGGACTTTTTCACGCTGGGGTGGGCTCCAAGCATGGAACCAGGCAGTTTGTTTGGGGAAGCAGGAGAGCTGATGGGGGATTGAGCACCCCCGTTGGCCAAGGAGATTTTTGCCATGCTGGGGTGGGCTCCCAGTGTGGCAGATGGAAGTTTGTTTGGGGGAGCAGTAGAGCTGACAGGGGATTGGGCACCACCGTTGGCCTAGAAGACTTTCCCCACACTGGGGTGGGTTCCCAGTGTGGCAGATGGAAGTTTATTTGGGGGCGTAGTGGAGTTGATGGGGGACTGGGCACCCACATCAGCCATACAGTGTGCTAGGAAGGGATGCATGAGCCATGGGGGTGTAATATGCCGACAGGGATTGGGCTACCCCATCAACAAATGAACTGGGGAGGTGGGTCATGCCGACAGGGGATTGGGCACCTCGTCAGCTTTTTTTTAAATTTATTAAAATGTTTCACCAGGAAGGCACACTGAACAGTGTGCGGTGGCTATCCATTGGCTTCCTGCATACTGTGAGAGTCCGATGGAGAAGCCATCACCATGGGAACACCACGCAATCAACTGTTTTGGTAGCTTGTAATGCACCAAAACAGCTGATTGCATGGTAACGTGGCCAAATTTCTTGATGCATTGTGGCATACTCCCTAACTGCTGATGCAGTGTGTTTTTTGCACATGCATGCAAGCAACACAATAAACATAGAAACATAGACTTTGATGGCAGATAAGGACCGCTTGGCCCATCTAGTCTGCCCATTTCCCTACCTACAGGATAGGCCGTAGATCCTAGTTAATCAACAGCCTATTTCTTCCTACCCCCCACAAGAATTGATCATGTCTGTCCCATGCATTCTTGAATTCTCCCACAGTTTTAGACCCCACAACCTCCTCAGGAAGGCTGTTCCATGCATCCACTACCCTCTCTGTGAAATAATACTTCCTCACATTGCCCCTGAACCGCCCTCCTTCTATCTTTAAATTGTGTCCCCTTGTTCTTGCAAGTCTCTTTTTCTGAAAGATGCTACCCTCTTGGACTTTATTGATTCCACTGAGGTACTTAAAGTTTCTATCATGTCCCCCTCTCCTTCTTTCCTCAAGGGTATACATATTAAGCTCCTTTAGTCTCTCCTCATACGGCTTCTCTTGCAGACCCTGCACCATTTTAGTTGCCCTCCTCTGGACTACCTCTATCCTGTCAATGTCCTTGCAGAGATGGGGTCTCCAGAACTGGACACAGTACTCCAGATGAGGTCTCACCAACTGTCTTTACAGAGGGATAACAACTTCCTGTTTTCTGCTGCTCATGCCTCTCCCTATACATCCCAGTATAACCCCAGCCCTCCCTACTGCCTTCTCATATTGCTTGCTAACCTTAAGGTCATCTGATATGATTACCCCAGGTCCCTTTCCTTTTTTGTTGTTGTTACTACCTCCCCACCCATTGTGTATTCTTCCCCTGGGTTCTTGTTTCCCAGGTGCATTATTTTGCACTTATTTTCATTGAATCCTAGCTGCCATACTTCTGACCATTCCTCCAACCTTGCCAAGTCCCTTTTCATCCTTTCCATGCCTCCTTGTGTATCAACCCTGTTGCAGATCTTTGTGTCATCTGCAAAGGCATAATGCTCCTTCCAGTCCCTCTGCAATGTCACTGATGAGGACATTAAAAAGGACTGGACCCAATACTGAACCCTGCGGTACCCCACTAGTAACCTCTCTTTCTTCAGAGTGGAGTCCATTTACAATTACCTTCTGTGTCCTGTTGTGCAGCCAATGTTTTACCCAGGCTATCACCCTGGAACCCACTCCCAGGCTGGTTAATCTGACTATTAATCTTTTGTGTGGGACTGTGTCAAATGCCTTGCTAAAGTCTAGGTAGGCCATGTCCACAGCCCCTCCCTGGTCTACTACTTTGGTCACCCAGTCAAAGAAATCTATTAGATATGTCTGACATGATCTTCCCGCTGTGAATCCATGCTGCCTTGGGTCCTGTGCTCCACTGGCCTCTAGGTACTCAACTATTCTTTCCTTCAGAAGTGACTCCATCACTTTCCCTACCACAGGAGTCAGACTGACAGGTCTGTAGTTTCCTGCCTCTGTCTTCGTCCCACTTTTGTGAAGGGAATCACATCCGCCTTCCTCCAGTCCTCGGTACCACACCATCCTCCCATGATTTATTAAAAGAGTAGCCAGTGGTTTCACTAGTTCCTCCCTTAATTCTTTAGAATTCTGGGTGAATTCCATCAGGACCCATTGCTTTGTCCACCTTCAGTTTTAGGAGTTCTTGCATAACCCTTTCTTCTGTGAAGGACTGAGATCGACCCCCTATCAAGAGTGCTTCTGTTAATTGGATTAGGCACTCCCCTCCTCTTTTGTGAGTACTGAGCAGAAATATTCGTTCAGTATCCCTGCTTTTCACTGTCCCTCTGCCCACCCACCGCTCATTCTATTCAGCCTCACTATCCTCCCTTTGTCTTTCTACGCCGCTGATGTACCTATAAAGGTTTTATCCCCTTCTTAACTGAGTTGGCTATCTTTCCTCAGTTTGGGCCTTTGCTATTCTGACTTCTCCCTGCTTCCTTCTGCCTTAACTGGTACAGCTCTCTGTCCTGCTCCTTCTGTGTTTCCTTATACTTCTGGAATGCTACCTTTTTCTTCCTGACTTTCACAGCCACCTCTTTTGAGAACCATAATGGCTTTTTCTTTCATTTTGATTTGTTTGTTTGCTTCACACAAAGGCTTGTTGCCTCTGTGATGGCAGTTTTGATGATTCCCCAAAGTTGCTCCACACCTCCTTCTAGCCTGTTTGCTAGTGCTTTTCTGAGGCACTCTCCCATCTTGCCAAAGTCAGCTCTCCTGAAGTCCAGTACTCTCACTTTTGTATGGCTTGACTCTGTAACTGAGTTTAACGTGAACCACACTGTTTGATGGTCACTTGTCCCCAGGTGGCAACCCACTTCTAGATCTGAGATCCTCTCACTGCCCCCATTTGAGAGTATGAGGTCTAAGATTGCTCCCTCATGAGTGGGTTCTGAAACTAGCTGTCTAATGCCTGCCATCTGTAGGGCATCAAGAATGGCCCTGCTCTTAGATGTGGCTGCAGCAAATGTGTTCCAGTTAACATCTGGCATATTCAGGTCTCCCATCAATAGTATCTCCCCTTTCTCTGCCATTCTAAGAATGCCTTCTATCATATCCTTGTCCATTCCCTCCCCCTGACATGGGGGTCTGTACACAACCCCTGTGCGGATTGTGGTGCCCTTTCCAGTCTCCAAGGTGACCCACAGTGCCTCCTCTCCTCCCTGTTTACTCTTTTGTTCAGTTGCTTTTGTCCCTTACTTTACATAGAGATCTACTCCTCCCCCTCTTCTCCCCTGTCTGTCTCTCCTGTAGGTTATGTTCCCTGGTATGTTAACATCCCAGTCATGGTTCTCTGTGTACCATGTTTCTGTGACTGCTAAGATATCCAGGCATCCCTCTTCCATCAAGGCCACCAGCTCAGGGAGCTTGTTGCCCAGACTATGGGCATTGGTACTCATTACCCTCCATTTCCTGATGGCTTTACTCCCTTTTGCCCCATCCCTGTCCTTCTTGCCTTTGTCACTTTCTCCATTTACCCCTGCCCTTCTCCCTATCGACACCTCTATGTTGGTGTTTGCCGCACTTACTACCATGATTATTTGGGGGCTAGGATTTCCCTGCTCCTTTCCAGTGCCTCCCCTTGGCTAGTTTAAAAGCTTGCCAATGAAGCATTTAAACCTATCACCTAGGATCCTGGTTCCCTCCCGGACAGATGCAGCCCATCATGCCAGTATGGCTTGCATCACTCCAGGTGGACCCCCAGTCCCCAATGAAGCCAAATCCCTGAGCTCCACACCAGTTTTTCAACCACTGATTGAATCCCATGGTGCGGAACACCCTAGCTTCTCCTATGCCATAGATGGGCAGCACCTCCGAGAAGGTTACCGTGCATGCTACTTGACTAAGGCCCCATCCCAATTCCACAAACTCTTCCTGCACTTCTCTAATCCCTTTCTTAGCCAGGTCATTTGTCCCTAGGTGGACAATGACATCCAGCTCCTCCCTGTGCAGCTGCTCTGGCAATCCTGAGGATTCGCTCCTGTCCCTCAAGCCATGGCACCAGGCAGGCACCTTACCTCCCTCTCCCTTCCTCCCCAGTTCTACCTTCCTAACAATGGAGTCCCCACCAGAGTTGTTTTCTTCCCTGCAGGGTCCCCTGCCACCCTCCTGTGGGTCTCCTTTGTGGAGGTTCCCAGCATCCTCCTTGGTCTCCACTACGGGTGCCTCCATAGAGGAACCACACTTTGCCAGAATGGCATAGAAATTGTGCAGAGGTACAACTGGAGGGATGTACCTCTGTTCCACCACCCTCACCCTCCCTGAGCCCACTGTGGTCCAACCACTTCTCTTTCTTGGCATCCTCTGAGGCAATGGCAGTGGCACTGGTGGTCCCTGGATGGAAGAGGAGGTCCCACAAATCCTGGTCAACTCCAGCCTGAGATGAGCAACTCCTCCTCAGCCCAGAGAGGTGCCTGCAGATGGGACAACACCGCATCCTCCAGAATGTCTCCCGGAAGACTGCTGCTCCACAGCCACTGCACTGCACCACTCCAATCATGTCTTATTTCTGGCCCCTTAACTGTTTTCAATCCTTACTCTGTCCTCTGTTTTTTTTCTCTCTCCCCTTACTTTCTGCCTGTGTGCCCTTTAAGCTCCTGATTGTCCTGTTCTGAGACAAGAATATCCTATATTTCTCAGTAGACCACTTACTTGCTCAGAGGCAGGCCTCCAGCAGCTAAAGGGGGCCGGAGAGCTACTCTTGCCCTTCTAGGATGGTGGGTCTTTGGTGGTTCTGTGATCACTCACTTCCTGCTCTCAAACAGTAAGTTCCTGTTGTCAGTCAAATCCTGTGCCAATAAAAATAAAACTAGCTTTGGGTGAGGGAGTGGAGGGGAGGGGAAGGAGGGCAATATAGTCCCAGCGGAGAAGTCCAGTCACACAGCAGTCCTTTCTCCTGGTGTGTTCTGCCAAGATATTAGCAGAATCTTTCTAAGACAGTCTTTAAATGTAGCTTCCTTCTAGCTAAGCCACTCCCCCTACTTACTAGATCTTTCTACCAGTAATTTAAACCTCACAGCAGTTAAGTCCTTCCAATCACCTGATATTTACGCCTATAACTGTTCAGATACCCATTCAGTTCAGTTAACCCAGACAGACACACACACACTTTTTTTTTGTTTTGTATGTTAGTTTTTTTTTTACCCTAAATTAAAGGTCCAAGTACAAAAGTTCTTCTACTTTAGTCCCAGCAGAGAAGTCCAGTCACACAGAAGTCCTTTCTCCTGGTGTGTTCTGCCAAGATAAAGGCCTTGCCTTTTTTAAAAATAATTTTTAATCTCTAATTTAAATAATTTTTTAATGTCTAATTTATGAAACATTTTTATGACATAGCTTTATAGTAAAAGAGAATGTCTGCTATATTTAGTAATGCATTTCCTTAAATGATTTCACATTCATAGCCATTTTAGTATTACCTACAAAGTCCAGGATATGATGCTAATCATAAAAAAAGAATATTTAAAAGACAAAGAACCTCTATGTGCAAGCACTGAGGCAATGGTTACCCCAAAGGGTATTTGGCTGGGAAGCCAAATTTCAAAGAAATACAAAATCACACATGCCCCCACAATGCAAAGCATCATGGGCTGCATATGCAAATCACCACAGAATACAATGCTGGTTCAACTTTAAGCAGAAATGCATGGTGCCAAAAGGCCTCTCACACAGTTTGCAAAGGGTGCCAACAGAAGACATAGACACGTGTTTCGTCCTACCAGGACTCATCAGTATGCCTCATCTGTTTGACACCCCAGTGTAATGAACCAGCTACCCTAAGATGGTCTCTCTGTGTTATATTGTGGTGAACCCAATTAAAACAAAAAACTATTTAAAAGACAAAGAACCTCTATGTGCAAGCACTGAGGCAATGGTTACCCCAAAAGGCATTTGGCTGGGAGGCCAAGAATGTTGTCCTCTTTTCATGTTAAATATTATAAAATGTTAAATTGCTATTTAAATCACCTTAAAGAGCAAGTGTACTGCTTGGAAACTGCCTGCAGTTAATTGTAACTTTGAGATATAGTCAGCTATCACTTCTTATATCTCAAGTATTTTTTATTTCTGTTTGCTAATTAAAAGATTTTCCACTTGGCAGTACTGGGGTTATGTGTGGAGCAGCACTTTGGAGGGGGAAAACAAGTCAATTCTGTTCCTTCCACTACATCAGTACTGAGACCACACTGGCTATGACATCACTAGTAACCAATGAGAACCATTTCTCACTGCCAGGTTTCACTTTCATATGAAGCAGCAGGGACCAGCGTTCCCTTGTTGCTAGTGATGTTACAATTTCCTGCCTTTTGATTGGTAGCTTGTGAGAGTCTCTGCTTAGGCTACAAGAATTAACAAACAGGAAAAAATTACTTGAGATATAAGAAGTGATAGCTGACTGCATCTGACAATTATTTTTAATCCCAAGTAGTACACTAGCTCTTTAAAAAAGAAAAACCCTTTCAGCTGAGGGTGAGTTTACATGTTTTTTTGGGTTTGTTTTTTTTGTGCATAATTATTTTCCTTCTGGAAAGTATCTGTATCAATCCTAAATTATGACAGTTGTCATTATTAAAATAATATATAAGTTAAACTACATGTGCATTTTATTATGTAAAGTATGTTGCATTGTGTGAGTACAAAATGTTTTCTTGTTTTAAGATTTTAGCAATATTACCTGTTAATGCCAGGAAATCAAATACAATACAGGGTATACATTGTTTGATAAAATACTTCTATCTACCCATTGAAAATTTTTAGTTTAAAGCAAAATATTAAATCATATATTATAGTTTGAGCTTGTCTATTTATTTATGTAGTTCTTGTTTACCAGGTAAGTGTACTAGGCAAACAGATGCCTATTTTCAGGCACGACCCAAGAGATTACATACAAAAATAAAACTGATGGTTGATACAAGGAAATGACAATGTGCATGACATATATGGGAAAGTCAGAGATACATAACTATAATAGTAGAAAACAGCGTGTCATACATTCTCTGTAAACAAATGGAAGTCAGTGCAAAAGCAACAGCATATTCATGGGGGACTACCATATGTAATGGATCTGCCTTCATTAGTTGAACATAAAAGTATAATTTGTGTACCTACTTCTTTCTTCACTCATAAAAATAAATTAAAAATGGAAGGGAGAGTCCTTAAAATTAGAAATATAAATCAATGGATAATATACAGTTTGGGAAAAATACATGCAATGAAGTGTAGTCCATACAATGAAAACATACAGTATAATGTGATGTCTGGGATTCTTGGTCCATGGATAGAAAATAGGACTATCAATGGTGAACTGGAGCCCCATAACCAGTCACAACACTGTGCCAAATGTTTGTTGAACATTATTGCTTTGTTTCCCTCTGTGCTATACACAGAAAGATGGGATTGCAAGACTTTTCCTGTGCCAGTGCCCAAGGTCAGTGCACCAGCACAGGAAAAGCTATAGGGGAGCCATATTTAATGAGGGCCTTGGTATACATACAGCTGCAGCGCTATGCACGGTGACTCCCCGGCACCCTGACCTGGTCACAAGGCACAGTAATCCCAGGACCAGAAAAACTGCTGAAAGCAGTTCTACCAGATAAACTGCTAAACATAGTTGCATCAAATAAACTACTGAAAGCCAGAGATCAAGTCGAATCTGTGGTTTTTGCAGCAGGTAGGGAAAATAAGCAGATTAGGTGGGCCTAGTGGGCCTTATCTGCTGTCAAATTCTATGTATCTATTTATCTATGAAAGCAGTTCTTCATGAAGTTGCTGTGTGCAAAAAAAGTGCACTAACCAAAGTCCCTCTAGTCTTGTCCAGAACAACCCCAGTAGTAGCATAGGCAATGTCAACAGCAGTTGTATGCCAAAGTGAGGACCTGTAGACTTAGCTAAGTTGTGAATTTTCCCAAAAATAATAGCAAGTAGAACACTGTAAGGTGAAACGACACCAAATGCCATTCAGTCACAGATGCCACATCACTTTGCTTGGAGAGCACATGATTGCTGGATTGTCATCTGCAATTTCTGTTCTGGCAGGGTTGAAGGGTTAGGCAGTGCACAGTGCCACCAAACAGCAGACAACACAGAAATGAGGTTGGCAATGCTCCCTCTGCTGGCTGCTTCGCTGCTCTCACCCTATTCTTAGTTGATCTTGGGACTTTCTTACTTGCCTTAGATCAGAAGTTCCTATCCTCTTGCACTTCCTCATTCCACCCCTATGTCCCCCCATCCTACTCTCAGGTGGGAGGGCACCCACATGGGCCTCACTTTCTATAGATTTCTCTCCAAGCAGGATGGTCACCATGTTGGCTCATTTCTCTTCACTATCTCTGTCCCCCTTCCATTGTTGCCCATGCATACATTCTGTGATTCTCTCTGCTGCAGCTAGCGGGAGACATTGAGAGTAATCCCGCACCCCCCAGTACCACCATTGACCACTCAAATTCTGTATGGAACACCTCCACCGGCTTAAAGTTTACACACAATAACCCCTGTAGCCTCCCCTCTAAATTCACTGACTTTGACCCCTGGGTTGCCATATATAAGCCACATGTGCTCGCCATCTCTGAAATGTAACCCAAACCCCATCTCTTTGATGCTGCCTATCATCTCCCTGGGTACACCTTGCTGAGGCATGACCAGCCTGGAAGGAAAAAGGGTGGTGGGGTGGCTCTCTATATCCATGAGACTCTCTCTCTCTGTTGCCCCCATCCTCCATTCTGACTCTAGTTCCCTCAGTGAGTGGCTCCTTGTGGAGGTGACCATTGGCACAGCAAAAAAGATCTATGTGGGATGCAGCTCTAACCCTCCTCAAGAATGTACTACAGGTCTTACCACCCATCTAGATGGACTGGGACACCTCTCCCCACTAGAGACACTATCATCCTGGGGGACTTCAATCTGGATTGGCTCAGTACTCGGAACCTGACTACTCTAACCAACTCAAGCTCCATAATCTAATCCTAATTATTACCACCCCCACTAGGCACAACTTACATAACCATACACTTTTTATTGGGTGATTACCAATAGAGAGTAAAACGTACTCCTATCGAGGACACTATTGGATGCCATAAGTGATCACTCCCCTACCTACATGGTCTGGGCCAAGAAGATCAAGTGCCCCCCCAAAACTGCTCTCCTTCCGCAATTTGAACAACCCGGACATTCCCTCCCTCCTGGATGATGCTCGGATAATTACTTGGTCAACCTTTTACACCCTCTCCAATGTGTCAGAGGCAGAAAGATTCTTTGCTGCAGCACTCCCCTGACTCCAAAACTAGCATTTCCCCCTGAAAACTCGTAGAGTTAGGGGATGCTGCATTCAATGGGTAACTAAAGATCTCTTTGCCATGATGAGAGAGAGGGATAAACTATGGTCTGCCTACAAAAAGGTTCCCTTCCTTGCCCATTGGAATGATTACAGGTGTCTACTGAATCAATGTAAACAGACTTCCATTGCCCAAAAGCGTGCCTTCTTTCAGGACAAAGGGACATCCTTAGTGATCCTCACCACTTCTGGGGCGAGGTCAGTTCCTTCCTCAACCCACACACTCATAACCCTATCATTCACCTTGACACTCTCAATGGCCAGCTACAGACTCTGTTGAAGTTGCTCTGGCTTTCAATAAAAAGTTCACAGACCTGTCTTCCCTCCTTAGCAAGCTACCACCCCTGATGGAACCTAACCCTGGGCCTAATCCTGTTGAGCATCCCCCGTCCATGATCCTGAAAGTCCAGCCCCCCTCCTTCCTACTTTCAGGCCATCATCCCCAAGGTTACTGCCAAACTACTAAAGAGCCTGTGCAGCCAGGGCAGCCCGAGCAGTGACAGTCTTTGCTCAAACTTGTCTCCCCCGTCATCCTAAAACTGCTCACCTACCTCTTTAACCTGCCACTGACCACCTCATCAGTACCTTGCACTGGAAAGCATGGCAAGGTGTTCCTGATTTTTAAATCAAGTGACCCGCTATCCTCAGATAACTATTAATCTATATCCTTGCTCCCCAACCTTATTAAGCTCCTGGAAAGGATTATCCACCAACAATTGTCCACCTACATTAACACTCACAATCTGATGTTCAGGCAGCAACTCAGCTTCTGTAAGCACCACTCTACCACATCTGCCCTGGCCATGTTCACTAATCATGTTCACAGTAACATGGACCTTGGGAGAGCTATGGGTGCTGTCTTTGTCAACCTGTCCAAAGCTTTTGATCTGGTCAACCACCCCCTGCTGCTCATCTCCCTCCACAACCTCAGTTGCTCCTCTTGGACCATGTGGTATTTCCATAGTTACCTCTTGGATAGATCTCAATCAGTATGCCTAGGCTCTAACACCTCCTCTGCCCTCCCAGTCACCAACAGTGTACCTCAAGGCTCTATCCTTGGTCCACTATTATTCTTCCTGTTTATAAACTCCCTCTCCTCTGACTGTCTTACATGTGATGCCTTACTGTACATGGATGACCTCTTCCTCTTCACCAGTGACAAGACCCTGGGGAACATATCCATGGTTCTATCCAGAAACTACACTGCTGTCTACAACTGGTTCCAGTCTCATCGCCTACTTGTAAATGTCAAAAAAACTAAATCCATGCTGTTTGGATCCAAATCCTTCCTATCTAATGTTGCCAAGGCTGGATCTGCACTCTCAGTAATTACACCGGATGACACTGTATTTGACAAAGTATTAACTTTCAAATATCTGGGTGTAATCCTGGACCCCCCCTCTCCTATGTTGATCATATCACCTCAGTCATCCATCGTGTAAACCAAATACTTGGTGCAGCTTATCGGATAAAGTCATTCCTGACCTGTGAAGCCTGCCTAGCCATTGCCCTAGGCAACCTATTACCAATTATTGACTACTGCACCCCTATTTAGTCATGCACATCCACGGACTTGAAAGTGCACCTCTGCTTGACATGCAGCAACTTCTGCTGCTTCACTCTCCTGTTGCCATACCACACCCACCAGTGCCAACTCTACCAGACCCTCAGCTGGCTCCCACTTCAACATAGGTTTGACTACTCATTTGGCTGTATTTTGGACAATGCCATTGGACATGGTGATGCTTCCCTGTATACATCTCTCCTCAAGACCAGAGCTCTCTCGAGAAGCTTGTGTGCATCCTCAGTCCCCCCTTGAAAATTCCAAAAGGTTCCTCAGTGATGGGTGGAAAAGAATTATCTGTTGCTGATCCCACTCTGTGGAATAGCCTCCCTGTGCCTGTCTGCTCCCTGAACACTCATGTCATCTTCAAGAGTCACCTCAGATCCTGTCTCCTTGATGAGGTCAAGTGCTGTTCCTCCCCTTGTTAATCCTCCCCCCTTCCCTGACAGACCTCCACACGTTTGCTGTACTCCCACTAGATAGCACCTTGGTGTTCTCTTATGCCATGCACTTAGTCAAAATTGTCAATTATCCTGTTGTAAATAATGTACAGTTTAGTCTTTTTTTCTAATTTATCTTGATGAACTGATTTGTTTTAGTTAATAAGCTTGTACAGCCTCTCCTTGCTTCTGCTTCTCTACTATGTAATTTTTTTTTCTCTACCCACCAGTGATAGCTGTATCTTTATTGACTTGTACTCAGTGCATTGCACGTTTTCACTATCTGTAATGCCACCTGCTGTGGCCCGGGTCATGCCTAAATATGGTCCCTCGAATCAGCGCACTTACCCAGTTTTCACTTAAATAAATAAATAAATGGTATACCTTTTTTAACTTTATGCATTGTTATTTTCACTAATAAAAATTGCTCAAATGTTCATGTTTCTACTGGTGCTGGAAGTTATTTGCTTTCTACTTGTCCTCTAAAGGTGTTTTAGAGCAATTATTAATTAGTGGATTTTCATATGTACATACTGTATTATTGCTTGGCTATAATAATTAATTATTAATGATACACATACGCTCTGCTTCTAGCATCTTGACATTCTTAGGAGATACAGACCTTTATGAAAATAAATGCTTTTTATTGAGATATATTTTTTGATTGAAAATAGCCAGTCATAAACTTGGTCTGTGATATAAGGACTCACTTTGCTGACATCATCTCCCCTAATAAAATGAATTATCTCACAAAGCCCCAGGCCATTCAGTCCACCACCTCATCACATCAAGCAAGATGGTGAGGTGTCTGACTTCTGAATCTGCAGAGAATGCCAGTGCATGTGCTCTTATGCACTGATGTCACATGAATTCAGTAGCACAAAAATTAAAATAACATTATAAAATACAAAACACAAACTATTTCTTGGACTTATTTAAAAGTTTTCCCTTTCCTTAAAATCCCCCTTCTTTCCTTTCCTCACAGGACTCTCAAGCTCCAAGGCAATAGGAAGGGGACTTCACCATTGAGTGTGGGACAAGTACAAAAGCATCTTTAATAATACAATCCTCCCATGTTAAAATTAGTTAAGCAAAGTATGAATCATAAAAACATAAAACATAAAAGAACGTAAGGCAAAAACTAGTACAGAGGTCCAAGGGAGAAAAGGCACTTCCAGAAGTGCCTTGAAGCAGTTTTTTGGTTTATAAGTCTGTAAGAGGAGAGTGGCATACTGCTCTCTGTACCGGTTCCTTGTTATCTGGCCATGGAAATGGGCTCTTCCACCTCCAAGTATGAGTTGTCAGTCAGCAAAAACCTCAAATCTACAATACACTACATCAGGAGCAGCACAAGTCAGACTGGAAAAGAAGATTTGGGCTGGGGCATGTCTCTCTGCTGGCTGTAAAGTTACCACCTACTCGGTTTTTGACCAAATGATTTGGTTTTCTAGGTCCAGATTCGGTCCTCCTGTTTTCACCATTGCAAATTTGTTTTTTATGGTGGGTCAAGCAGCACTTGTTAGATTCCCCACTAACAGTTTCATTTTCTTCTCATCTGACTATAAGCAAGTGTTTGACATTTCAGTGTGCTTGCTTGCTTGCAGTGCATGCTAATCAGAAAGTGCCTTCAAGGGCAGGGCACTTAAAGAGGCAAATGTGTCCCTGTCTGCTCAGTTGTCACCTCTAACTTCACACCAGCAAATTGGAAGATTATTCATGGGAAGGGTAAATAATACCACCTTAATTAACACCTTCATTTTTCTGAAACCAGACAGGCACCACATTAGGGTAGCTTCCTGTCCCAGTATGGACTGTACAATGTGTTTCAGAAACTTTACCTGCTAATCCAGTTTTTTTCAGAGGTAGTACTTTTTCAGTCATTTTGAATGCTCACATGCTTGTAAAACAGATTATTTTAAATCCTTCACCATTTTACTTGCATGGTCAGATTACAAACAAATTTTGGTGCCACGAAGATCTTTGTTTGTATACCAGTCAGTCTCAGAGGTGTAAAGTGGGGCTATTAAGACCATTAACAGCAAATCAAACTAATCCTTTCCAGGCTGCATTGTGAGTATGGTCTTTGACTACTGTGATAAGGAATACTTTTATACCTTTGAATGTTCACCATTTTTTATTTTAGGGTCTGTCCTATATTTTAATATTTGTTACCCCTTTTGTTGTTAAATTAATAATATAATATTTTATTTCATTTCTAGCAATACTATGCATCTCTCTCCTCAGTAGTTATTGTTATCAATTTTCATACTACTTGGATATTCCAGGAATACCAATCCAGGCCTTTCAGATGAACAGCACAGAATAATGTGGCTAATGTCATGCTAAGCTACAGAAATGAGAAAAGGAATAGAGAGAGCAGTAGCTGATGAGATGACAGGAACACAATCTAGATTTGATGGCACTGCAAATTTAGGCAATTTATCAAAAATGTTTCAAAATATTATTATTTTTTTTTTTACCAGAAGAGAGACGCTAAGCTAAAGCTTGTTTACAGGTACAACCTGAGAACACAAGGGAATTAAATGGTTTGTGTAGGGGTCACAAAGTGTGCAAGTTTGGGCTGTAGGATTCAAACCCTGGTCTCCAGAATTGCAGCTTAGAGCTTTAAACCACTAAGCTATACTGCCTCCACGCTACATAGCATATATCATGCTATCTGCTGTGTATGACTGACATGGAAAACAAAATAAGGTATTTAACAGCATAGAATAGTTCCTACCACTTTTAAAACTTCTCTGATATTACAAATAAATTTCGAGTAGGAGCAATGGGAGGGACAGTAGCACATCTTAAAATGGCAGATGATATTTGTAATTACATCTCGTCCACCATTACTGGTGTAGTTTATTTATTTATTGAAAGAGTTTTACCAGAAAATGCACCCTGATCCAAACTAGCCAGTTGTCAGAGGTGTCCTTGTAGTCACTCGATTTGTCAGCTAAGCTGTGTACACAGCATGGAAAGTCCCCTGAACCCCCCCCCAACCCCACCAAATGTTAACACATACTGAAATTTAAAATATTTAGATCTAAATCAAATAAAGCAAAAATAATAATCATGATGTAATTTAAAGAAGTTGTACACAATGTTGTATCAGCAGCAATTCTGAATAAATCAAGTGAATCAGAGTCCAAGCGATGCCCTCATTAGTCATAAAAGGGGTGGGGTTAGGGGTAAACTTTGGGGGTGTGGTTTAGTATTCGGTTTTCATCTCATCCAAAGATGACAACACTAGCTGGCTGGTGGACCACTGTGCCTGGCAAGTCATAGAAACATAGAAACATAGACTTTGACGGCAGATAAGGACCACTTGGCCCACCCAGTCTGCCCATTTCCCTACCTACTGGATAAGCTGCAGATTCTAGTTAACCAACAGCCTATTTCCTGCAACCCCCCACTATAATTGCCTTATGTCTGTCCCATGCATGTTTGAATTCCTCCACTGTTTTAGATCCCACAACCTCTCCAGAAAGGCGGTTCCATGCGTCCACCACTTTCTCCGTGAAAAAGAATTTCCTCACATTACCCCTGAGCCGTCCCCCCTCTAACTTTAAATTGTGCCCCCTTGTTCTTACACATCTCTTTTTCTGAAAGATGCTACCCTCCTGGACTTTTTTAATTCCCTTGAGGTACTTAAACGTTTCTATCATGTCCCCCCTGTCCCTCCTTTCATCAAGGGTATACATATTACGCTTTCTCAGTCTCTCTTCATATGGTTTCTGATGTAGACCCTGCACCATTTTAGTTGCCCTCCTCTGGACTGATTCCATCCTGTCTATGTACTTGCGTAGATGAGGTCTCCAAAACTGCACGCAGTACTCCAGATGGGGTCTCACCAACTGTCTGTATAGAGGGATAAACACTTCCCTTTTCTACTTGTGATGCCCTCCCTATGCATCCCAGTATCCCCCTGGCTTTCCTACTGACTTCTCACATGCCCCACCTTGGTCATCTGATATGACTACACCCAGATCCTTTCCATTATTGTTGTTGTTAGTACCTCCCGCTATTGTGTACTCTTTTCCTGGATTTTTATTTCCCAGGTGCATTACTTTGCACTTCTTTGCATTGAATCTAAGTTGCCATATGTCTGACCATTCCTCCAACCTTGCCAAGTCCCTTCTCATCCTTTCTACCCCCCCTTGTGTATCAACTCTGTTACAGATCTTTGTGTCACCCGCAAAGAGGCATACCTTTCCTTCCAGACCCTCTGCAATGTCACCTATAAAGACGTTAAAGAGGACTGGACCCAGTACTGAGCCCTGAGGTACTCCACTAGTAACCCCCCTTTCTTCAGAATGTGTTCCATTCACTATTACCTTCTGTGTCCTGTTGTGCAGCCAGTTTTCTACCCAGGCTACCACCCTGGGACCCACTCCCAGGCTGGCTAACTTGATTATTAATCTTTTGTGCAGAGACTGTGTCAAATGCCTTGCTAAAGTCTAGGTAGGCCATATCCACAGCCCCTCCTGGTCTATTACTTTGGTCACCCAGTCAAAGAAATTGATTAGATTTGTCTGACATGACCTTCCTGCTGTGAATCCATGCTGCTTTGGGTCCAGTGCCCGCTGGCCTCTAGGTACTCAACAATTCTTTCTTTCAGAAGTGATTCCATCATTTTCCCCACCACTGAGGTCAAACTAACAGGTCTGTAGTTTCCTGCTTCTGCCTTGCTCCCACTTTTGTGAAGGGGAATCACATCTTAACTCCTCCAGTCCTCAGGTACCACCCCATCTTCCCATGGTTTGTTAAAAAGTGTGGTTAGCGGTGTCACTAGGTCCTCCCTTAGCTCTTTTAGGATTCTAGGGTGAATCCCATCAGGCCCCATTGCTTTGTCCACCTTGAGTTTTAGAAGTTCTTTCAGTACTCTTTCTTCTTTAAATGGACTGGTATCAACCCCACTATCCAGAGTGCTTCTACTGTTTGGTTTAGGTAACTCCTCCTCTTCTTCTTTGTGAATACTGAGCAAAAGTATTTATTAGTTATCTCTGCCTTGTCACTGTCTCCCTCTGCCCACCTCCTCTCTCCTTTATCAATCTTCCCTATCCCTCCCTTAACCTTTCTATGTTCCCTAATGTACCTATAAAAGGTTTTATCCCCTTCTTAACTGAGTTGGCTATCCTTTCCTCGGTTTGGGCCTTTGCTTTTCTGACTGCCTTCCCACTTCTTTCTGCTTTAATTGATACAGTTCCCTGTCGTGCTCTGTCTGTGATTCCTTATACTTTTGAATGCATCCTTTTCTCCTTAACCTTCCCAACACTTCTTTTGAGAGCCACAGTGGTTTTTATTCTGCTTTGTTTTCTTTATTTGTTTCACACAAAGGCTTGTTGCCTCCATGATGGCAGTTTTGATTTTTCTCCATTGTTCTTCCACCCTCCTTTCTGGCCATTTGCTAATGCATTCTCAGGTATTCACCCATTTTGCCAAAGTCAGCCCTTCTAAAGTCCAGTATCCTTGTATTTGTATGGCTTGTCTCCATGGTTTGTGTTATTGTGAAGCACACTGTGCAGTGGTCACTTGTTCCCAGGTGTCTACTGACTTCTAAGATTGTGATCCTCTCTCCATTTGAGAGTACCAGGTCTAATATTGCTCCCTCCTGAGTGGGTTCCACCACTAGCTGTCTAAGGCATGCTCCCTGTAGGGCATCGAGAATGATCCTGCTCTTGGATGTGGCTGCAGTCCATGTTGCCCAGTTAACATCTGGCATATTCAGATCCCCCATCAACAGTATCTCCCCTTTTTCAGCCATTTTGAGAATGCCCTCTATCATTTTCTTGCCCATTTCCTCCTTGAGATGGGGGTCTGTATACAACCCCTGCGGATTCTGATGCCATTCCCTGTCTCCAATGTGACCCAGAGTTCCTCTTGTCCTCCCCCTTTACCTTTTAGTTCTGTTACTTTGATCCCTTCCCTTATGTAGAGAGCTACTCCACCTCCTCTTTTACCCTCCCTGTCCCTTCTGTAGATTGTGTACCCTGGTATGTTGACATCCCAGTCATGGTTCTCCGTGTACCATGTTTTCTGAAGTCACTCTCCTACCCTTTCATTATCAATAATTGCCTTTGCTATTTCTACCTTAGTAACATAGTATGGTAGTTCAGACTGCCCAAGCTAGCAGTACATTCACACTTCAGACTGCAAACGTGTTAAACATTATATAAACTGCAGTTAACTCAGTCTCTAAGGTGTTCCATTTCAGATCAGTAAATGTGTTCACCACTTAGAGCTGTTGTGGTAACTGTGGTTCATTATGTATGAAATTATGTGCCGTTAATCTTTACAGTTGGTCATATTTACTCACTGCAACTATTTTGTTGATTATCTGCTAAGCTAATCAGTTAATCTATAATTACTTGTTTACAATCACTTCTCAATACAAGACCCCTACTGCTTAGGAGTTGTTGTTCTGGAGAGAATTTTCAAATATTTTTGAGTCTAAGTTCCACCCCCTAGCCACCGATGCCGAAAAAATGTTTTCAAAACAAACAGCACACATTGAAAGGTACAAATAAATATTATTTTAACTTATACTGCTGCTGGTACTTAAGTACAGAAAGTTGGCTACAGAAAGAAACACACTGAGAGAGTGTAAGAGACAAAGAGGGAGGGAGGGAATGGAGTTCTTTCTTTCTTCCTCCCAAGACAGAGCAAGAGAGAGAGAATGTGCAAGAAACAGAAGGAGGAAATGGAGTTTATTCTTTATTTCCTGTCCCTCCCATGTGCAAGGGATTTAAGATATGCATAGAGAGCTAAGTGTGTGTAAACAGTCAAGGCTGACCTAACTGGACCTCCGATGTTTAACAATTATAATCCTATTAATGTTTTGGTATGTTCATCCATTTTTTTTTTTTATCAAGAAAAAAATTGTGCTTTGTGAGCAGACTGCTTCACAGACGTGGAATGCAAATAATGTGGAGTCCTTTTTTCTGAAAGCAAAAGGACTGCAAGTCTTCACCAGTGTAGCCCTAGACACAAATTTTATGATTGTTCTCTTCTGCAGAATGTGATGATATTGCTGGTGGCTTGATTCTGACTCATTTATTTCTTTTTAAAATTAGAAAACAGACTACCCACCATAATGGTGTTACCAAATGTGTTTGCTTATCTTCCTTCATCAACTCCCACTGCATCATTCCTAAACTTAGGAACACCCACTACAGAGTCTAGTCACTCAAGATGGAGTGGGAGACTATTGCCTCATGATTGGCTGCTCTGTTTGGAGGTATTCCTAATGTTCAGGATGTACGCAATAAAAGTAGATCAAGGATTTGAAACAAAATGAGGTGGGATATAATTGCACCATTAGCATGCATTTAAGTTTGACTAAGGAAGGACGCAGATTGAACTACCAGCAAAATCAATGTATTTTAGAGAAAATAAGTAATCATAAAATGTTAGTTTTCAACTAGAGTCAGTCTGATGCAAAAGGGGTTGACAGTGTCCTCTTAAGGCCAAAAGGGCAACCAAGTGAATAACCACCAGGGCATGCAGTACTGCAGCAATCAGAACTTAAGTGACCATACAGTATACACTAGTGGTAATGAAAGAAAATTATTACTTGCATTTTAAATTTACAAACAAAAATTGCCAATGAGAATTGCCATCAGCTGCACATCTCTCATGATGCTGTATTTTGAATTGGTTGATAGAAGCAGCATATAATGCATTTTTAGGTGTAAGCTTGGTCAAACAGAAAAGTGCACATGGGAAGACTTAGTTAAAGAAACAATACAGAAACAAAGAGAAAAGATGGAGCCATTTGGAAATGTGTGAAAAAGGATGCCGCTCATCACCTCCTTAAACTGAGTAAAGAAAAAAGTCTAACTTTCCCAAACATAGCAATTTGATCTGGAAACAGTATGGTGCATAAAGTTATAAAATACACTGTTTAATTGGTTAGAGGAAAACCATTAAAATAAAACAATGCAGTATACCAGACTTTTATTTTTCTCTTTTTTTCCCATTCTGTCCCATATGGAAAATATATATATTCATTGCAAAAAACTTTGTTAATTCATCAGTTAGGGTGAAGCAACAAAAGTAGGAAAATAAGGTGTTAGGAGTGACACCCTAACACCCACCCCTATGCCTTACCACCCCACCCCACCCACGACAGACCAACAGATGACAGGGTGTGCCTTGGGGTCATCAGCCTTAACTCTCACCCCATTCCATGTGTAACAAAGCTCACCTGATACAGTGTAGGAGAATGGGTGTGGGTTAGGCCCGATGTACACAAGGCACATCCCACAATTGGTCTGTGGTGGTGGAGTAAGATACGCATGGAAGGGGGGTGTTATAGTGACAGCCCTAATGCCTCATTTCCATACTTTGTTGCTTCAACTCTGAGCATTAACAAAGTTTTTACAATAGACTTCATACTTTTGAGAAGTGTAATGTGTCTGTGCTCATAGAAGTGCTAAAAACAGCCTTTATTTCAGGCATCTGTGTGCGAGTGGGTGACCCCGAGATTAGGTCTTCCAGGTCATCACTCACTACATAAGGTGAGCATGCTACAAGCAGGGTGAGCTGACTGGGGCGAGCATGCATCGGTGGGTGCGAAGATGTGTGGTGGGTTGGCATTAGTGGCATTGTGCCAAAGCACTCTAAGATGATCGTGTTTGCATAGGACTATTAGAACTACAGCCCATTGTGTATTTGTAAGGTAATTACATCATATCTATGTTCTGACAATAGGTATATCTTTGTGCTATTTGTGCACATAACATCATGTTTAAAATCACTACCATTGATGGGAAAGAAGGGGTACAATGCAATACATGTTTAATGTATGTTATAGAGAGTACATTTAAGTCACTATCAATGTTTACCTGTATTAAATGAAGACAAAATAAGGAACTATTGCATGACATTTCCCTTTTTAGTGCTTGTATGCTGGAATTGGAAACAAGTCAGGAGAATATGGCACAATGCCTTAAATTAGTACATATCAGCAATCTGAATATTCCCAGTGGTAATGATAGCTCAGTTTCTGAACCAACGGTTCCTCTTGAAATTGGCCACATACCTCAGCCTGATACTCCCTCTAACATTCCCCTGGATAGTGCGTTAACTTCAGACACAGGCAACAAAAAGCAGATATGGGAAGAGGACCATAATGTAAGATCTGCTGATAGATGGTACGAGTTCCAAAATAGGCGACCATTAAAATTGGACAGAAAAGCAAATGCTTTCACTTTAAGTACGGAAAATAGATATGAACCCTTATTAAATTTAATGGAGGATGCCCCTAGTTGTACTACTTCCTCCCCTTCTGATATTAATTAAATTTTGGACTAAAACAAGGTTTCTAGTTCTTCAACTGAACATATGTCCCTGGCACCTACAGTTACTCCCCCTTGCTTTATGGGTGACCTCATTGATTTAATGGACACCTCCCCGGCTCCCACTAATCCCATTGTCAAAATACAATAATGAAAGACATAAGGCAAATTTTCATTGTCAGAGACTCTATCATAAAACATCTTGATAGAGCCATTTGAAACCCAGTATATTTAAAATGTCAGACTAAGGAGCATTGGTCCGCCTATGTTAAAATCCCAAAAAATTCAAGTCTATGATAAGAAAAGCTAAAAAAGGTTGGGAATTAAATCTTGCCAAGAATGCAAGAAAAGATAATGGAAAGATGTTTTGCTCTTACATTAGCTCTTTAAAAAAAAAACATCTGTCAGTTAGGACCCCTTTTGCATAACTCCAGTTTTTGTCATGATCCCCTAAATATGGCTAACATTTTAAATAAAAAATTTTGTGATGTATTTTGCACCAAATCCAATCAAAATGATGTTAATATAACCTTAGTAAATGAGTCACATACTAAATTATCGGACAACATGGTTTAGGCGAAACGTTTGTCATTAAAAAACAAATATTCCCCAGTCCCAGATGACATTAGTGGCCACCTTCTATACCTAATTGCTTATCATATCTCCCATCCTTTTCATTTATTCTTTGAATATTGCCTACAGGACCATTTTGTACCCAAAGATTGGAAGACAGCCCATGTAATATCAATTCATAAAAAAGGTCCTAGTTCTAATTGGGAAAATTATCGACCTATTAGTTTAACATCAACAGTTTGCAAAGTACTTGAAAGTTTCATTAAAGATCTCATCAGTGATACAATTAACACAGTTGATATAGAACAGCATGGGGTTCAAAAAGGGTAGGGGATGCCTAAGTAACTTGATGTGTTTCTATGAAAATATTAGTGGGAACATAGACAGTGGCATCCCTTGGGATATAATCTATCTTGACTTTAATAAGGCGCTTGATGTTATGGCTAATCATGCCCTAATTGCCAAATTATTAGATACTAAAATAAATAAACACATTATCAAATGGATCAAAAATGGGTTATCTCATAGATCACAGAAGGTCTTAATAAATGGCCATCTATCTGACTCCCGGCCTGTCACTAGTGGAGTCCCTCAGGGGTCTGTCTTGGGCCCCTGCCTATTCCAAATATTCATAGTGGACCTTACCAAAAATTGTTTGTCAACTTCCATTAAATATGCTGACAATGTTAAACTTGGTGGGCCATGCGATAGTGAAGATAATATTGCCACAATTTAACGAGACCTAAATAGTATATCAGATTGGGTTGACACTTGGGGTATGCGATTAAATTCTTCAAAATGTAAGGTAATGCATGTTGATTTCAACAACCCTTCAGCCATTTACATTTTAAATGGGACTCCTCTGGCAAGTACTACTAATGAAAAGGACCTATGTATTTACATAAAAAACAATCTAGGGTATAATAAACAGATTAATGAGGCTTTTAATAAGACAAATAAAATAGTATGGTCTATCAAAAGAAACATTAAATCAAGAGATCCTGGAGTTATGTTGTCATTATACAGAGCCTATGCTACGCCCCATTTAGAATATTCATCTCAACTCTGGAGTCCATATAAAAAGTGGAGATAGCATCACTGGAAAAAATCTAAAGGAAATTTACTAAGAATATAAAAGGACTTTTTATTGTTCCATATGAACAGAATTTAGAAAGCTTGAACCTGATGCCACTATTTTTAGACATCTCTGGGGTGATTTAAATTATATGTTTGACATCGTAAATGACCCATACCTGTTTACCCAAATGGGTTTTGTGTTTAAAACCAATATTTATAACACCAGGGGCCAGATATTCAAAACTTTGCCCCGGGGCAAAATTAGCACTGCCCAGTGGGCAAACTTAGCCCAGAGCACAGAGCACGCTATATTCAAAAGGAATAGCCCAGGGCAAACAGCTTCCGAATATGGCATGGTAATGAGGCCATGCAAACTGGGCTGGGAGTGCAGGGCCAAAATAGCCCTGAATAAGACAGCACTGAATAAAGCAACCAGGAAGTGCAACCCACAACAACAACACAGTACACAGCAACATGTGGGCAGGTACAGACAACTATCGTGGCCAATGTGTGTGCCAGCAAATGCATGGACTCAGTACAGCTGCAGGAAGCAGCAGATGTGAAAGAACAGTGATCAAAACTGTATAATATTCCCGATACCATTAGCGTAACACGATTAACACACAGCGCGCATTAGCTGGAGCTAAGCAGTTAGCCTGGAGCAAAACACATTTGCCCGGGCTAAATGTGCCATATTCAAAAGTGCCATGCAAATGAGCCTACTTACGTAGTCTCTGGGCAAACAACCAGATTAGTATCTCATTATACCCTGATTTGCATGCAGTTTGCCCAGCATTACTGCAGAGTCCCACAGAGCCACCTGTAGGTCAGTCTGGAAGTACAGGGCTGACCAGGTCCAACCGAGCTCCACCTGTAGGTCAGTCTGGCAGTGCATGATGATAGCTGCAGGCTACATGTAAACAGTACAGCATAGCATAGCATATTATACCTCAGGGGACAGGACACCATAGGCACAGGTGGTGGTGGTGCTGCATGCAACTGTCACATTGTAGGGCATGCTACAGTGCACAGCAGAAACTACAGTAGCAAGGGGGCCAGTAGTGCGTGGACACAGCAATGCCTATGGTGTGTAGGGCAGTGATGATGACTGCACTATACACAGTGAGCGGCCCAACCTGCAGATGTTTTCTGACACTGGACATTACTGTTACGCTGTTGTGTGACCCACAGATGCTGCACCTGTGGCATGGATGCTCACAGTGACATGTACATTTCTGGCTTTGTGTGCTATGGCAGTTGTACAGCTGTGAGGTATGTGGCTGGGGGCATATATTATCCGAAAGGCACACTGGTGTTGGGGTATTCCCAATACTGACCCATGTACACTGCATGATGTGTCCCAGCCTTGTGGCCACACCTGATCTGTAGCACAGCCTCGCCACCCATATATGCTCCCTCAGCATCCTCCATACCCACAGTGCTGCATGTGTGCTGGCATCTGTTGGTGTCCACGGAAGTGTGGTCCACAGGTGTGTGCTGTATGGCCACATTGCCGTGCTGTCCACTGTGTGTGGGGTCACCACTTACTGCCTGGCATGGCTGGGACTGGTGACAGATGATGGCATCATTGTGATGCCATCAGTTAACAACATGCTTCCTCTATATTTGGCTTTATCTATGTGTCATATTTATTTGTTAAGTGCGCAAACCCGTACTAAACCAGCGCATACGCCGTGCAAAGCCATAATGTCGGCGCAAAGCTGATTGCCCAGGATTAAGACCAGCTTTTCCTGGGCGTGTGTGCACCGCGCTAAGTGTCAGCTAAGTCGCGCAAAACCACTTAGCGTGGCGCTAGTCACTGAATATAGCATTGCGCCTGTATTCATGTCAGTTTGCCCCTTGCATACATTATAATTTTGCCCGGCGCTAATGCGGTTTGCCCGCGCTATTTGGCCTTTTGAATATGGCAGACCCACGCTAATCCCACGCTAAACCTGCGCAAATGGTTTTTGCCCAGCGCAAAGTTTTGAATATCTGGCCCCAGATGTCATCTGCTGCAGATTAGTAGGGCTAAATTTAATCATGTATCATGGAAGTTTAATTTTACCCAAAGGATTATCAATCCATGGAATAGCCTACCTTTAGAAATTGTCATTAGTGAAAACAAATCGACATTTAAAAATTGCCTTGATAAGTTTATCATTAATAAAGCCAATTATGGGAATTATAATTGATCTTGGTGTTGTTATGGGCCCACAGCCCCCTTGCACCTAACTACCTTGGTATGAACTGGTATATCTTGGTAAAGCGCAGACCCTCTGAACCCTGTGCTCTCTTCCAGCTACCAATTTTTGCATAATGATATGTGTGTGTTGGAGAGCAGGCCTTCTTGGCCCTGCGCTCCCACTTATACATAACTACAGAGCCATACAGCAGCCCTATAGGGCTGAAAAGGAACCCTTGTAACACTAATTTGCCAGTATCCCTTTAACCATACCAGCTATGGAAAACATTCCACTGCAGTTATAATAATGATTTCAAAACCTCCATGCATGCTTAGTTCACCTGAAGGTGAACTAAGCTACCTGGAGTGAAAAACTCATATCTCAAATTGTTTCTGAGCTACAGGCACTGAAAGGTCCTGTGGGCACCATAATGTTATCCTGTGGGAAATATCTCAACTTTGTAATGGTGTATCAATGGAACCAATGAAAATGTTTGTGCCTAAACAGCATAATTCACATCTCCCCCACCCTCTTTATACCTTGCAAATTTCAAGCCAAAACACCAAACCATTTATTTGCAGTGCAGCGGAAACATTTTAAAATTCCTAGTTTGTGAGGCGTCAGAATCCCTATTCATGAGGTCAATCCCCGTTTGCAAGCTGTCAAAATTCCCATTCGTGAGAATTCCTTGTTCATCAGATTTTGGCCATCTGGTCTGGAAATTGAGATCAAGGATTTTGTCAGCTCATGAAAGGAGATTGGCTCATGAAAGGGGTTTTTGACAGCTCACAAAAGGGGATTTTGACAGCTCATGAAAGAGGATATTTTTAAAAATCCCCTTTCGTGAGCTGTCAAAATCCCCTTTCATGAGCTGATCCCCTTTCGTGAAGTGACAAAATCCATGTTTGCAAGCCAATTCTTATTTGAGAGATGGGCCATCTGGTCTGAAAATTGCAATCAAGGAGTTTGTCAGCTCACAAAAGGGGATTGGCTCATGAAAGGTGATTTTGACAGCTCATGTGAAAGGACATTTCGGCAGCTCACGAAAGAGGATTTGAAAAAACAATCTCCTTTTGTGAGCTATCAAAATCCCCTTTCGCGAGCTGATCCTCTGTTGCGAGCTGACAAAGATCCCTGTTTGTGAGCCAATCATTGTTCATGAGATAGTGCCATCTGGTCTGGAAATCACGATCAAAGATTTTGTCAGCTCGTGAAAGGGGAACGGCTAGCAAAAGGGAGATTTGGTTACCTCGTGAACAAGGATCGGAAGTGAGTGACAAACAATAATTTCTTAAATTTAAAACAGACATTTATTGACAAAAGTGAAGCAAACCAAAGCCTTGGGTTTGTAGAGGGCATGGCCCTGAACAAATCCCATGCTTAAAGTACCACACAACACATCCATTGGGCAAGTTAAAGCATTTTGTTTGTTGAGAAAAATGAAAACAAGATGGTGGTTCATGAAACAGGAATTTTTCCTCACAAATAGGGATTTAATAAATCCACATTCATGAGGTGATAAAATCCTTGATCATGAACAGAATCCTCTTTCGCAAAAAATACATATAAATCAAAGACTGAACTGAGCATGCTTAGAAACCCAAATTCAAAATTAAATAACTTTGGAATGGATTAATATTTTTTTCACCAAATCAATGCTGGATTTTTATTAGTGGAAACCTCTTTATACCATGAAAATGTCAGATCAAAATTCCAAAGAGTGTGGCCACAGCGCGATGGGCAAAGATCAGCAAAAATGGGCAAAAGAATTGAAAAAAAACATTTTTGGCACTTTGCTGCATGAAAACCGTAAATCCAACCAAAACACAACTTGGCATATTAAAATACCATCCAAGACAGCGGATTCTGAATTTTGTGTGAATCTGTTGAATGGTTGCAAAGTCATTAACGTGCAAGTTTTGGAGTTTAAGATTAAACTGCCTACTCAAGCCTAAAAATAGAGTCACACCCATGCCCCTACTATACATATATATATATATATATATATATATATATATATATATATAAATAACTCTGCTGTGTGGTTTAAACACATCACATGACCGTGCATATATCAGAGCATGACTGCCCACCTGTACTTCACCCTCTCTAAAACAATTTGCCATTTTATTAGATAGATAACCCACTCTAGGGTGTGTAGTCATGCCTGATATACGCACGCCTTTTGGTGTGTTGATACACCATGGCATGTGTGTATATCAGAGGTGACTGCACACCTTAGAGTGGGTTACCTATTTTATATATATATATATATATATATATATATATATATATATATTTTTTTTTTTTTTATGGTATGCAACACCCAACTGAAATATAGTCAATATTTTTGTTGAGTACAAATTGACCCAATACACAGCATGACTGGCAAAGCCATGAGTTATGTCATTGGGTTAACTGGCACGAGAACAAAAATATCAACAATATTCCCAGTAGGTGGGTTGTGTATTCCATTTATGCCATACCTCCGAAAAAGTTAAAAAAATTTAATTTCTTTCGATTTTTTGCCAATTATAAAAAATCTAAAAGAAATCTGTAAATGAAACACCGCTCATTTTGTAGGTACTTTTGTCCTGATCAACTTTTGTGCTGAAAGTACCATGCTATGATTTTTCATTTTAATGTTATATGCATTTGTTTGTTGCAAAAAGTGAAAAAAATTGAACTTTCTCCTTTTTTTGCTAATTATAAAAAATAAAAGGTATCTATAAATGAAACACCACTCATTTTATAAATATTTTTGTGCTGAAAAATGTTCATGCTTGTAGTACCATGCTATCATTTTTTGTTTTAAAATTATTTGCATTTGTTTGTCGAAAAAGTGAAATAAATTGCATTTTTTGCCTTTTTTTGCTAATCATCTAAAAAACAAGGGTAAATCATAAATAAAACACCACTCATTTTATAGATTTTTTTTGTTGAACAACTTTTGTGCTTGCAGTACCATACTAACATTTTTTAAGTTATTCACATTTGTTTGTCAAAATAAGTGATAAAAAATTGCATTTTTTGCTGATTTCTTGGAAACTAAATAAAAAAGTAAAAGTTAGCCATAAATGAAACTTCACTGATTTTGTAGATATATTTGTGCCAAACATCTTTAGTGCTCAAAGTACCCTGTTATCATTTCTCATTTTAAAATTATTCACATTTGAATACAGTTAGTACTGCTACTGAGGCCGAATATGCAAAAGAGTTTCAAATGCGCCAGTCTCTACCTACTGTGTGGATACATTTACCTACAGTGATGATAAATGTGATATTATCACTGTAGGTCAGACCACCCTGAGAATGTATGGCATATATATATATATATATATATATATATATATATATATATATATATGCACATGTGTGAGGAAAAATACTGCTACATAAACATGTTTATCTGAGTCACAGTGTGGACAAATGAGTGATAACATAATCACTATGGGAATAACTTTAAGTTATCCACATAGCGATCACATCATCAGCCATGTATCCACATAGCAACTACATCAAAGGTATACCCCCCATCAGACGGCACTACTTTCAACTCACCTGACATCTCAGAAACCCAAAACTTCACCCCCACACTGTTTCTTACTGAGCAGTAGTTTCTGTTTCATAAGCCCCAAAACAGCACTTTCATTCATCATCAATAATTTCATTTACAAACCCTTTGTTTCAACCTAAATAATAAAGGAAATGAAACAACACCGACAGTCTCCGACTGCCAGAACAACCGTCAACCACTACCCAGCAGCCAGTATGTACTCTCAACTGCCCTCACTCCTCCACCCACTATACTTCTGAAGCATTTTTTAATCTAACCTTTTTCCCCTTTACTACATACTTTCTCCATGTTTCTGATTCTGTCCTTTTTTCACACGCTTTCTGATACTGCAGCTCACTGACCTGTTACATTCGCTCTCGTTCGCTTTCATGGCCACCCACTTACAGCTCTGAAAACACCATTTTTCCTAAGAAAAGCACCACAATTACACTGACTGACCATACAAACTTGCATTTAAAACTACTATGCCGAAAATCAAGCTGGCTCCCCCACATCCTTGCTAAACCAAGCCGCCATATTTCTGAGACAAAAAATCTCTCATACCTGGTCACCTCCACTAATCAGAGCCCATGCTACAACATCACTGTAGCATCATGGCACTGCCTTCATAGCAACGGCTATGGAAACAGGGCTACTGTAAAGTGGAGGATTTCTCTATTTAGAAAAAAGAAACACAAAAAATCATCCAAAATACAAAAACAGAATAAAAAATAAACTGTCACACAAGCACCCACACTGTTAAATAAATTCAACATGTAAGGATTGCCTGTCAGATAATGAGGTTATTTGTAGAGTAGCCTGTGACCACTGATGAGGTTACTCTAGGTCACAGGCTACTGTACACATAACCTTGTTATCCGACAGCAGGTACCCCGTATATCCCATAAATATACAGATATAGATATAGATATAGATATAGATATAGATATAGATATAGATATAGATATAGATATACACTACCGGTCAAAAGTTTTAGAACACCCCCATTTTTCCAGTTTTTATTGAAATTTAAGCAATTCAAGTCCAGTGAATAACCTGAAATGGTACAAAGGTAAGCGGTAAACTGCTAGAGGTTAAAAAAAAGTTTAGGTTAGCAAAAACTGCTGTAGAGAAATTGCAAAGAAAGCCAAGGTTCAGTGAGTACAGTTTCCCACACCATCAAAAGGCACTTGGAAACTGGAGGAAACTCTGACAGGAAGAGGTCTGGCAGACCCAAAGCCACAACAGAATCAGAAGACAAGTTTCTGAGAGTCAACAGCTTGTGTGATAGGTGGCTCACAGGACAATAGCACAGAGTGACTGGCACCCTGAACCAAAAGGGCTTCCACAGCATTTTGCAGCGACATGCAATACCCTCTTGTCTATGCCTAGTTGGTCAGGGGTTCATCCTACAGCAAGATAATGACCCAAAACATACCTCCAGGCTATGTCAGAACTACCTTCGAGGAAAAGAACAAGAAGGTAGGCTTCAAATCATGGAATGGCCAGCACAGTCTCCAGACTTAAACCCCATCGAGCTGGTTTGGGATGAACTGGACAGAAGGGTGAAAGCAAAGCAACCTACAAGTGCAACACATTTGTGGGAACTTCTGCAACAGTGTTGGGAAGAACTTCCCGAACAATATTTGATGTCCATTGTAGGAAGAATGCCACGAGTGTGTTCGGCGGTTACAGTATATCTGCAAAAGGTGGCTACTTTGATGAGTCAAAAATTTAGATTAAATTTTGTTAAACAAAATAATTCTATGATTTCTTTTTTATCTCCAATTGTTTATTTGTTCTATGCTTTAATTTCAGAGTACATTGAGACATTAACCTGCGTAAATTTCAATAAAAACTGGAAAAATTGGGGTGTTCTAAAACTTTTGACCGGTAGTGTAGATATATATGCATATATATGTATATATATAGATATAGATATAGATGTAGATATAGATATAGATATAGATATAGATATAGATATAGATATATGAATTGCAAAAAACTTCGTTAATGCATCAGTTAGGGTTGAAGTGGCAAAAAGGGAAATTAGACATCCAGGTTGAGCCCTTAAAACCCCTCTCCCACCCAACCCCACCAACCCCACCCTCAGACCAACACATGCGGAGTGGTAGCCTTGCTCATCAGACCTACCTCTCACCCCATTTATGTCAGAAAGTTGACATAGTACAATATTGGAGAACAGGGTGAGAGATAGGGCTGATGACCCCAAGGCACACTTGATGCATGTTGGTCTATGGAGGGTGGGCTGGTGGGGTTGGGTGAGAAGGGGGTGTTAGGGGTTCATTACTAACATCTCATTTCACTACTTTTTTCACTTCAGCCCTAACTGATGCATTAACAACGTTTTTTGCAATTTATTCCCTTACTTTTTGAGATAGTACAAGAGTAACTTTATTTTACTGTGGGAGCATCCCTCCACAGATGCATATATGTATCTAGCTGTGAAAACGCAATGGTCTCTGGCCCCTGCACTTCCACACATTATGTAATGATCAGGCATAGCGAGATTTCAACAAATAGTCATAACTGTGCCATCTTTAATAATTTTCAACTGAAATGCTCAACATAACCTTCTTATCACCTCACCGCATATACCCAATACAGAAAGTTTTCAAATCCCAGTCGAAATGCAGTTCTGCACAACTGTAATGCCATTCTGTGCCACAGGTGTGGAAGAACATTTTTCACAGGATTTGAAAAATGACAGCTATACTATTCATGAGGTGGTGTGAGAAAATGGCAATGTTGACTATTTGGAGTGGAAAAATAAAAATTTGGCAAAGATACGCACGTGTGTAGCAACATTTCAATGGCCGCATGTAACTCAGGCATTTTGGAGTATTTTTGCACCAAATTTTCAACATTGCCTCTTTGTGACCCCACCTCATGAACAGTGGTGCTGCGAATTCATTACTCCATCCCAAAAGTTGAATTCACACAGCGACCACACCATTCTGTGCCACAGGTGTGAAAATACATTTTAGGCAGGATGTAAGAAATGACATCAGTACTGTTCATGAGAAGGTATGATAAAATATCAATGTTGAAAATCTGGAGTGAAAATATGAAACATTTGAAGTTACGAGTGTACATAGAAACTGTGCAACTCACACTCATAACGTGGTCATTTTTTGTATTATTTTCACCATATTTTCAACATGGGCTTTTTGGGACCTCCCCTCATTAACAGGGGCACTGTGATTTTGTTAACCCATCCCAAAAGTTGATTTAGCACAGCACCCATACCATTCTGTGTCACAGGTGCGAAAACAAGTTTGGGGCAGGATGTGAAAAATGACAGCTGTATTATTCATAAGGAGATGTTAAGAGATGGCAATGTTGAAACTCTGGAGCGAAAATAATAAAAGTGGCGAAGTTATAAGTGTGCTTACCACACTCGGATTTTCAACATGGGCTTTTTGGGACTCCACCTCATGAACAGTGGCACTCTCATTTTGTTAATCAGTCCTGAAAGGTGATTCCACTCAGTGACCTTGAAATCGCTTTTCGGGAGCGAGTGACAAAATGACAGTGTTCATGAGGTTGGCTCCCAAGAACCCAATGTTGAAAATTTGGGGCCAAAATTACTAAAAATGGCCAGGATATCAACATAAATTGACCCTCCCTTTGACTCCCATTATATGGCTTACCTTGATTCCTCAGATCACAGTTTGGCTTTGAAGAGTGCAGAGTGTCCTCGGTCCAGTGAAGATCACTGCACCTGACCTCTGGAAGTAAGTATGGGTAAGGGGGGGTGCGCAGAGGTGGGTGCTCAGTAGGAGGGTGGGGATTGGGGAGGGGACTGGGGACTGGGGAGATGATGAGGGACTATTTTCTTTTTACAGGGAAAAGAGATGTCAGGGATGGTTTCTTTATTTAACAGGCAAAAGTATGCTTTTGGCACACTGGGTAGGCTCCAGTGTGCCACATAATTTTAGAGGTATACATGCTGCCTACAGGAGATTGGGCACCCCATCAGCAAAGAAAGTGGACTGGGGTGCATTTGATACCAGCAGTGGACATCCCAGTGTCAGAAACATTGATATTAAAAATTATCTGGGCAAACTAGAGTGTGCCATATAAGTGTGTGTGTGGGCTCCCAGTGTGCCACATGTATTATTTTGGAGGGATACATGCTGCCAACATGGTGACTGGGCACACTTGTCAGCAATGAAAGGGCATCTGACACTGGGATATTCTAACAAATGTAAAATCAAGGCATGGGTTTGACTTAGGGGAACATCCTGTCCTATACCCCACCATGCCTTTGGTTTTATGTACATATTTAAAAAAAATGTTTTATTTAAAATCCTTCTTCATGATCCCTTTTTGTCAGCCTATCCTCACAAAAAAGGGATCAGCTGGCAAAAAGGGATCATGAAGAGGAATTTATCATTTTTAAAAGAGGTATTTTTTAAACAAATACACACAGCCAAAGGCATGGGCATTCACAGGACGGCCCCCAAAGACAAACTCATGCCTTGGTTTTGAAAAAAGATGTCCCTGGGGTACGTTTAAAGATTTTGTTTTGTCCTTTCACTAAAGGACAAAACAAAATGGTGACCAACTGAATAAGGATACCTCTCGAAAAGGGATTTTATGAGATTTCTGAATCCCTTTCCACAATTCCTGTTTGTGAGCCACTCATGAAGAGAAATCCCTCATTTAAACTGTGCATCTATCCAAAAGACTGAACTGAGCATGCTCAGAACCCAAAATGTCAATATTTAATGACGTTGGAAAGGATTAATAGTTTTTCACCAAACTAATGCTGGATTGTTCCTTAGGATAACCTCTTTCTGCCCTGAACATTTCAGGCCACAATTCCAAATGGTGTGCATGCAGCACAACCTCAACAAATCACCCTGACAATTGCCAAAAAAAAAAGAAAATGCATTTTTTGGTGCTTTACTGCATGAAAACCATAAATTCAATCAAAACACAACTTGACAAGTCAAAAATATCTCCCATCTGAGACTGTGTATTCCAAATTTCATGCAAATCCATTGAACAGTTGCAAAGTTATTAAAGTGGAAAATTTGAGGTTTAACAGTAAACTGCCTGCTCAACCCTAACTATATGGGTGTGAGTGTGCCCCGTAATATAGACAGAGCTCTCTTCCTTCTCGAACCTTATTACTGACCATCCACTGTTGTTTTGCCAACTACCACCCTGACCTTCCTTCTATCAGTCTTTCTTGTTGTGTTTGAACATTCCTCACATTTCTCTCTATATAACCTTACTATCTTATTAACCCTTTCACTCCACAGGTTGGGTCTGTGGTTTCTGCACTTATTATATATCTTACTGCCATTATCTGTATAATGCGTGACATTATTTTTTGTTGTTTCTACCCATTGTATTTTTGTAGCACTGCTGTACTGTTTCTCTATTTGTATTATTGTACCCATGTTGCTGTTGTTCAACTGTTCTCTTTTTGTTGTACTCTCCCGGGTCATGCCTGAAAATAGTCATTTTATGGCTAGTGCACCTACCCGGTTAACAAAAACTAAATAAATAAATGAAATAGATAGATAGATAGATAGATAGATAGATAGATAGATAGATAGATAGATAGATAGATTGATTCATTGCAAAAAACTCCGTTAATGCATCAGTTAGGGTTGATTCCATGTCAACAAAAGTCTGGAAATTTGATATTAGGGTTACCAACCTTACCCCCCATACACAGCCCCACCACCATCCACTGATCAACAGACACCGGGGTGTGCCTTGGGGTCATCGACCCTAACTCTTACTGCATTCCATGAATAAACAAGCTGAGATAGTACAGTACAGGAGAATGGGGTGAGAGTTAGGCTCAATGACCCCAAAGCACACCCCTTCTCCTGTTGGTCTGTGGATGGTGGGTTGTGTGTGGGGTAGGGTTTGTAACCCTAACATCGAATTTCCAGACTTTTGCTGGTGTGGAATCAACCCTAACTGATGCACTAATGGAGTTTTTGCAATGAATTTCCCTTCTTTTCAAGGAACTGAAATGTTCCTCATATGATATTCATTGGTGGGAGCATTGGCCTTCTGGGCCTTGCACTTCCACCCACCTATCAGTGTAGAGGCAAAGCACAGGAGGGCCCTGTGCTCCCAGTTTTGCTTAATGGGATGCATATTTGGGAGCATGAACCCTTTGGGCCCTGTGCTCCCACGCACCCATAAGTGTAGAGACAGCACCTGAGGGCTCTGTTGTCCCAGTATTGTAAGATGGTATCCACGGGTAGGAGCATGGGCACTCTTGGCCCTGTGTTCCCACCTACCTATAAGTATAGAGACATAGTGCAGGAGAGTTCTTTGAATTTAGTTTTGAATAATGGTATTCAGAAGTGGGAGCACAGGCCATCTGGGCCCTGCACTCCCATCCACCCATGAGTGTAGATGCATAGCGTAGGAGGGCCCAGTGCTCCCACTTTAGCATAAATGATATGCATAAGTGGGAGTGCGGCCCTCTGGACCCTGTGCTCCCACCTACCCATAAGTACAGACACATAGTGCAGGCCTAGGGGCATTCTAAGTAACCCCTGTACTTCAAATATGGCAATATCTTAGTAACCATAGGAACTTTGGAAAAAATTCCTTCGCAGTTGTATTAATGACCTGGACACTTCCACACAAGCTTAGTACACTAAGCTGCACTTAGTGAAAAATCCGTATCTCAAACAGTTTTCAAGATATAGACGCTGAAAGGCACCGTGGCCGCCACAGTGTTATCCTATGAGAAAATGTGCAACTTTGGACTGCTGTAACTCTGGGACCAGTGTAAATATTTTCACCAAACCAGAAAAAGGCATATCTGAGGGGCAAGGACTTGCTGCAATACAGATTTCAGCTCAAATGTCCTAACCATTGTCATGCTATAAAGTGGCAAAGAAAGTGATACTTTGGGGCTGTTGAACTGAGGAACTTTTGTGAAGGTTCCACAGAATTTCATGAAAGTCCCATTGGTTTACATAGGGGAGCTTTCATGAAAGTACTGCGGAGCTGTTGTGAAAGTCCCACCATTGTAATTGGGGGACTTTCACAAAAGTTCCTGCAGAACTTTCACGAAAGTCCACAAACCTTCATAAATGTTCCATGGCTATGATGGTGGAAACACTTTTAAAACATATTTTTGGGCATCCTGGTGAAAAACTAATGTCAGGGTTATGTTCCTATGGCCCCGATTAAGTAAACCCAAGTGTTGGTGTTTACCGTGGGGCAATATTTTTTAAACTACAGTGTTTTTTCTGCCTTGCTAACTGAAAACAATATGATGGCAGCACAAAAGTACCAAACACATTCCCAAAAGTAGAGAGTGCTTTCATGAAAGAAAAAAGTGATTTTGAAGGAAACATATATTTTTTCCCATAGGTTGTAATGAGAACCTTTAAGCTTTAATAAGTTTTGAAGGGATAAATATTTTTTCACCAAACCTTCAAAAGGCACTTCCCTGATCCAGTCCCCATATGCCCTGAAAACTCCAGATAATATGGACAAACTGTTTGGGCTGTGGAGAGGAGCAAATAATTCCACAAAATTTAGGATTTCTCACACTTTTTCACAGTCTGCAGCTCTGGAACCACAAATCCAACCAGAAGAAAACTTTTTGGATCCAGAGACCTGTGGTACTAGATCGCACATGCAAAATGGCAGGCAAATCGCATGAACTGCTGCAAAGTTACTAAAGTGCAAAGGTTTGGGTTTAACATAGAATTGGCTGTGCAACCCTAACTATACTTGCCCTACCGGGCCAGTATATATATATATGTATATATATATATATATATATATATATATAGAGAGAGAGAGAGAGAGAGAGAGAGAGAGAGAGAGATAAATATAGATATCTATCATCTGAAATATTTCCTTGTATCTTCAAGTAGTTTTTCATATATGTTTGAAATACCACAAATATGTGGTCCTAAGAAGAAGGGAATAGCCACCCCTACCTCATTAGTAATATCCAATCAGAACTGGTAGTATGATGTCATGATGACTCTCTGGTAAAGTGGTATAAAAGATTTAGACATTTTGAAGAGGGCCAGATACTCCTAAACTCAATGCTGAGTGGATCTGTGTTGTTTAAGTCTGTGTTTTAAGTCTGAAAACAAAATTCCTGCCAAATTCTAGAACTGCCTTTTGGTGTTTAGGCTAGAAGAAGCCAAGTCTTCCTTTATTTTTTTTTTAAACTTAATCAACCTTATTGAAAAATTGTTATCTAATACAGAGTAAAAATATAAAAAAAAACAACTAAGACTTCAATCTACATTGAGGCAAAAGAAAAACAAAAGAAGAAAAAAGTATAAAACCGAAGCAGCAAAACATGCTAAGCATATCCATGTCAGTCAGGGTGCTATCACTGTGTTAATTATCAGAAGCATACTGCAGGTATATCTTAGTAGATTCTGAAGTAAGAAAGTAACCCTAGTATTTATATCTGGTGACATCAGGAAGCTTAAATAGAAGTAACCAGTCATTTAAGTTAAGAAATAAAAAAGGAAAATATAATCAACAAATTGTTCTAATTGTCACTAAATGCTAAAAAAGAGAAAATAACTACCAACACTAGGGTTGAAGAAGTAAAACAAAAGGATAATAAAGTATAACACTCAGAAGTGAGTAGTTTCTCCCATCTATTCCGGAAGGATGGGAGAGCATGACATAAACTGGCTACTGACTTTTCCATTCTAAGAAAAGTTATAATCTCATTGTGCCATTCCCCACATAAGGGGAGTGTCTCCTCAACCCAATGCCTCAAAATGATCAGTTTTGCCACAGCCATGATAAGGGCTATGTAATACTTTTGGTCTCCTATTTGGTGTACAGATCTAGGCCTAAAGGACACAATTCAGGTGTGAAAGAATCTTGAAGTACTAGGAGAGGATACATACATGACTGAATCTGACTCCAAAAAGTTAGAATAGTGGGACAGTCACATGAAAGGTGACGTAGTGTACCTTCCTGAAGCTTGCAATTTATACAGAAAGGATTAGGCAAACAGCCATGCCTAAATAGTCTGCAAGGGGCATAAGAGCTATTATAAGGAAGTTTATATTGTACTAAATGCAACTTGTCCAATTTAAGATACAGGAATGCAAATTCCCACGGTGTTAAGGAGGTAAAAAAAGCTTCATTAAAGGGAAATTCAGTTTTCCAATAAGTAATTTCCAACTGTTCAGCACTGCCAAGCACCTCTCTCAAGGCTTTATAAAGCAGAGAAACAGAGTGTGATTTTTTTGCAAGCACATCTTGCTCCATGTAGCTGGCCTCCTCTGAAAGCCGCCAAGAATGGGAGCCCAAAAAATGAAGAACTGTGTGCGTTAGTTAAAAAAGGGAAACACAGCTGTAGAAGGTAATGAGTTAATGGTGCAAAATTGTTTAAAGAGGATCGTTTGGTCCCCCTGCAATATACAGGACAAGTGGTCTAAATTGGCAGTGGGTAAAAAAGAGAAAGGGATAGGCCTATTAGCAATTCTAAAATTAGGATTAAGGTGCAGGGGTTGTTGAGGATCTTTCTGCAAAACAGATTTCAAAACTTTACAAAATGGTGCATTAATTCTTACCGACTAGCCCTATGGGATTTAGACACAGAGGTAAGAGTAAGGTCTTCCATGACAAATAGGGCCAGGCGTGTGGTGTAATACCATTTTTCTGACACCAATACACCTCAATATCTTTCCAATAAGGAGCTGGTAAACCAGGTTCCCTTCCCAAATCCAGTAAACACCACAACAAAAACTTACTGGCTTGAGAAACCGGGAAATAGCAAAAAATATTTGGTAATTGAAGGTAATTTTTAGCTAATGTTAGTTTAAGAAAGGCAATACGTGGCCATTTACCATTCCATAAAAAGATAGATATCATACCATGGACTCATGTAAACCATAATTGAGGCAAAGGGACTCCAGTCATTGCAAGGGGATATAATAGCCAGGGTTACACATTCATACAAATTATGGAAACTCTGCCCCATAAAGATAATGGAAGATGCTGCTAACGAGAAAGGTCTGCTGATAGAATGCGCGTAAGAAGGGAAAGATTGGCCTTAATCAGAGCTGGTGTTTAATGCCAATTTAATAAACAGGTATATTAAATTTTTGTAGACCAGCAGTTCTGTACTTCCAAAGGAGGATTATGTTTATAAGTTTTGTTGTTTAAGGGCATAATAATAGTCTTTAATAAATTCAATGTATAGCCTTATATTGCACCAGATTCTTGAATGGATTGCAAGACTGCTGGAAGTGAGGATTCAGGGTAAGTCAAATGTAACAAAATTTCATTGGCATAAGTGGAGAGTTTAAATGAATAGAGGCCTACAAGTCTTCCTTTATATATTTGCAACAAAAAAGACTACTCTATCTTCATGCATCTATACCAGAACAGACTTTCAGTAACTGTGTTAAGATTGACCCAGAGGCCAGCAGAACCAAAAAGGGATTTTTGACAACAAGAGGAAGAACAACTGTCACCAATATTCTGAAATTAAGAACAACCCAAATTTTGATACAAATCAGATTGCTGAGTATTGCTTTAATATTTGTTTAATATTTTAGTTTAATTTAGCCCTGGGTTGCATGAGGAAAATAATGTATTAAATATTAGAATATAGGTATATAAAGCAGTTTAATGAAGGTATCTATGCAAATAAGCTAGTTAAATATTTTGCATGCAAAGAAGTGCTTGAATAAGTCTCATATGCAAAAAAATAATGTAAGATATTTATGCAAATAAACTTTTCTAAGGGCCTGATTTTCTAACCCACCTGTGTTGGACGCAACTTGTGGCAGAAAAGATGGTTGCATGCTACACAGTTGCAGCAAGGGCAAAAGTCACTATTTTAGAAAGTATGCCACTTGCAGGAAACCTTCCAGAGTTGCCGCAATATGCAGCCCTGTGCCAGGATAAGGAGTTCAGTGGGAGTCTGTGGCACAGGGTCAGGACCATTCAGGGACAAGATGGCAGGGGTTAGCTAAGATGCCCCAAGAATCAACAAGCCTGGAACCCGGGCACAAAAGTAGCAGGCCCCACAAGGTCATGGCACAGGGCATGTAGCCACCATAGGTTAGTGGCCCTGTACAGTCCCAGTGCCCCTGTGCCACCATGGCATTTGAATAAATTGCTAGGCTACTGTCACCCTTACCAATCCATCATATTGATTTTTTCATGTCAACCTTCACCGCAATTGTTGATCATCATGCCCCCATGAAGAGGTGCAGGTCAAAAGGAATCAAAGCACCCTGGCATTGCAAGGAGCTCCAGAAGCTCATGCCCACTTGTGAATGAGCCTGGAAAACACACAAATGGAGAGGGCTACCCCTCAACTAGCAAACCTACAGGCAGCTCAGGAACAAGTGCAAAAATTCTATTCAGAAAGCTAAACACCTCCATCTCAGGACACGCCAACAAGAGCATCTCTGTAATTCCAAGGAATTCAGGAAGCAGGTTAGTTCCCTGATTAAGGGAAATTCCTTAGAGATCCCTAGCTCCCTCACTGCCCAAGGCAGTTTGCTCAAAGACACCCCCATCCATCGCCACTGCATTTAATTAATTTTTTACCGACCTTCGTAGGTACACATCATTCTTTCCCGACTCACCCCCTCCTTGACCCTCCACCTCCAGATGATACTGAGGCTTGCCCAGCTTTTCACCTAAAACTAGCAACCCTCAATGAAGTCTGATGGCTTCTCACCATTCTGAAAGCTGATAGCTCCCCAGGTCATGACACCCTTAAACCAAAATTTCTCAAATTGTGGACTGCAGCCCTTGCTCACCCTGTCCATGACAGCTTTAACCAGTCTTTCCTGACAAGAACAGTCCCTGATAAATGAAAGGTAGATGTGGTTGTTCCTGTTCACAAGGGTGGACCCAACATTACTGTTGAGAACTTTAGACCCATCTCTACCCTCTGTCCACTGGCAAAAATTCAGGAACATATTCTCTATGATGACCTTCAGGATTACCTGGACCAGCACCACATGTTCTCCTCCTTCCAGCATGGGTTCAGAAAAAACAGCATCTTCACTGCCTAAATGAAAGTCACTTCTGATCTGTTCCAAGCAATGGACCAAGGCTTTGCCACTGGGGGTATCTTTATCAATATGACCTGAAAAAGGGACTATAATGTCTCAGTGGGTCCACCCGGTTACTAAAATTCATATAAATAAAATAAATAAAATGGCAGTAGTCCGGTGCCCCAACATTCCCGATCATTGGACAAACAAACAAGAAAACCGTGGTCATACTCCCTGGTGGTCTAGTGGTCCCCCACCCTTCCCACATCAACAGACAGTGGCCAACCACCCTGCTCCCCCCATCCCCGACCCACTTCTGCAACTGGCACTTCTCTCCTCACACCAACCTTGCCAGCCACAGAATGCGATTGCACAGACCGCTTACACATACAGTGCACTTATGCGGTCAGTGTGAGTGCATTCTGGAGCTGGCCTTAGTGGTGTGAGAAGAGAGGAAAACACCAGTTCAAAGCAGGTCAGGGGACAGAGGGAGTGGGGTGTTTGACTACTGTCTTTGTTGGGTGGGAAGGGGCTACTAGACTACCAGGGAAATGAATTGGCAGGTCTGTGTTGGCATGGTGGGAGCATAGGTGGGCACAGACTGGGACCTTGTTGACAATCTGGAATGGGGATTGGGGCTAATTAACAATTGGGGGGGCACTATAGCAATGGAGGGGGACATGACCGTTACAGTGCCCTACTGTTTGGACACAGGGGTACCCAGTGTGTAGTATGCCAGTCCAAGCTGGCACCATCACTGATCTGTGTTGGGATGGGTTGCAACCTCCCCTCCATGCCTCTATCACCACATATCCTGCCTCTGTTGTGCCCCAACAGGCCCATGTTCCACCTCAACCCATTGGCGCATTCCAGTTAGACCACCTCCTGGCTGGTCTAACTGGTGACCCCTGCTGTGTCCATGCATGCCTCTAAAAATACAAAAAATGGGATGTGGCAGCCCTGCCATGGTGCAGGCCCCCTTGCGCCCTGCTGCATTGGGTCATTGGATGCAGCCCTGGCACAAGGGGGCATTGATGCAGCTGTGTCTGGCACAGATGCAATCTGCATTATAAAATCACGTTTGATGCATATTGTAATGCAAATTACAACTTGTGTCAAACACCTTTGATGCAACTCCCTTGCATCCGTCAAAGCCTTTTGAAAATTGGGCCCAAGTCTCTATACATGAACAAAGATGTAATTTACAAAAGTGAGTAAGACTGCATATTGTGTCTGATTACTTTTGTCTATTATTTTTGTTTCTTGTTTTGCAAGATATTGCTTTGTGTTTATTTTGCTTTGTGCAATATTTCTGAACTTGATATTTATGCCATATATTCTTATTCACTTACTAATGTGTATTTTACAGGGATAATAACACCTATATTTATATAATTCCAAGGGTGTCACAAAAAAGCTCATTCATAATTATCAAAACTTTTTATATGCAATAGGTGGTGAAATAAGACCTGAGTCAATCTAAAATTGTTTTGCATGGTTTATGATGACAGGCTGGAGGTTGAGTTAAGTGGCCATAACACATAATTTACGTTTTAGCCTATTGTCTTAGCCAATTGTCCCAACAAATTTGAGACTCATCTGGGATAATTTGGTTGTAATGGACTGTGCATACACCTTGGATGTGTATAAGGGAAAGGGAACATTGTTTAACAAGGAGTAGTACACTAAGCTGAAGCTTGTTTCCAGATGCCACCTGGGAGCATAAGGAAGTTAGGTGACTTGCTCAAGATCATACAGTATGCAACCAGGCAGCTGTGGGATTCAAACACATGTATCCAGATCTGCAGCTCAGAGCCTTAACCTACTGTGCTATACTGCCTCCATTTAAGGATACATCAAGAGTTCTATTGAATTGCATATATGTAATATGTTTCTGCCTTTGCATTTCAATGAGGGTCTGAATTTAAACACTTGAAAAGGGAGATACTCATGTGCTGAGGAAGCGAGAGTTTCTGAACTCTCAGTTATTACAGCAAGCAAGAACAGGATGTCCGAAGCATCCTTAGAGGAACAGATATATTAAGTTATATTGAATTGCTGTAATTGTTGTTGTTCAAGAATAGTTGTTATTTTTAAGGTTTATTATTAGTGTTGCTGTTAAGCTATGACAACCCAAAGTATGTCTAGCTGTTGTTAAAACAGAAGCAGTAATGAATTCTTCAGCATTTTCTCTGTCTCTCATTAGAAGCAAAGAGGAAACAATGGAGGAATTAGAAAGAATTAACCAAGACTACTCATTGCTAATTGACTGATTGAATGATGATAATGAAATAAAGTTGTATGATGAAGTAAGCCAACTGACAGGAACAAAAAGAAACTAAAGCCACTGAGTGTAAAAAGTTAGCAGGTCAAGTTTGGCTGCTAAAACAGCAGTTAGAACAGAGTAAGATGGGCCTATCTGATAAAGATTGTGTCCTGGTTAATCTAAAGACTGACAATATCATTTGGCAAAATGATTTACTTATTGCTGCGCAATATAGGTAGCGGTGTTCAGCTTTGGAGAAGGAAAGGGGCAAAATAATGAATGCTGGTGAACAGGTCACCAAGGAGCTGGCCAGAATGCACAAAAAGTATAAACATTTAAAGGAGCAATTTGAAAGTATAGAGGGAGAATGGCTTAAAAGGAAAAAAATGCTTTTAGCATGAAAGAAGGAGGGAAACTCTAAGTTGGTCCTTCCCTAGCCATCAGTCTCAGAGTAATGAACAAAAAGACAATACAAACATGGGATATAATCCTTTTTTGGAATTCTTCTTGTGCAGAACCTGTAAAAGACATAGCTTCTTATCAGCTGTACTCTCCTTCTCAGTCTAGTACTGAGGAAGACTTAGAGTTGGAAGAAATAGGGGTAGAGAAAAAAAATAAAATGCATAAAGCCGAAGAAACTAGTATACTGGTAAAACAAAGACGTGCAAAGAGAAAAAGTAATGCTAAAGAAAAATTGAAAATATCTGAAGATTCCAGACCCTGATACTTATTCTGGGGCTTCTGGTGTTTTCTCTTCTGGGAAGGAATCACTCAACAGCCACAAAAAGAAAAACAACCCTAGACAGAAAAGTGATTCCAATTCAAAGGATGAATTACCCACAGAACTCAAAAGAAATAGGAAGATGTTTGATGGAGACAAAGGATATCTAAAGTCAAAAACCATCATAAAAGCCTTCAAAATAATTTGAAATAGATACAGTTCTAAAACTAAATGGGGCATTGAACAACATGTTTGTAAACTGAAATAAAATTTAAAATCCTTGTCTATAACTAACAGAAAAGAGCAGAGTTTCACAATTAGGTGGTCTGTAGATGACCCATATGCAGATTGATCTTGGATACCTAAAGAAGAAAGGAATAGACCTGTTAGGCTGAACACATTTCTGAAAAAGGAATTTGGTGAATACCACACCAAAGGAGCAGTCAGGCATGGCACTTATAAAATGCAGTGTGGCACTAATCAAAGTCCAAGAGATTTTTATTGTAAGCTGAAAAATGTATACTTTGAAGCAGAAGACAGTTTTGACTGTGATGATGATGATGGCTTCCAAAATGTACAGTAATTATCATGGCTTACCTTCTTCCATTAGAACACAGTTGCTACTGGAGCTTAAGAAAAAAGCTAGGGATGTACACTGGATTGTATAGCAGGCTGAACATATCTGGGACTCTGGGAGAGGCAATGAGGTTCCCCCCACAGAAACAAGAGGTCTCTGCTTCACAGGCTAAAGTGTCAGAAGTCACTACCTCTGATACCCTGGTGATGGGGGGGGGGGCGTGGAGGATAAGTTACCTGCTTCTAAAAGCAAGAAAAAGGGGAAGAAGCAGAATAATAACACTTCACATGATAAATCTGTAGAGCAGCCAAAACCTACACCTGACCCAGCTGGGGAGTAGAAAACTTACCCTGTTCAACAGTCTTACCCAGCAGTGACCCAACAGCCCTACCAAAATGAGCAGCAGTGCCAAAACCCCTCAATAATATCAAACATGGTTCCCAGAGTTTCTCCCAAGGTGGGGGTATGACTGTGACAGGAGATATAACAGGGAGTATAATAATTATAGATGTGACAGAGGTAATTACGGAGTATGAGCAGCTGTATTGCTGCCAGGCAAATAGTAGCGGACAATATGTAGAGGATTGCTGATCGCGAGGACTTAATGGTGCCAGACAAATTGCTGATATTTAATGTGGTCACGACTAACAGAGGGTGAATTGAAATAGTTGAAAAATGGACAGATAGTAGCCCCACACATTACTGTCACAAAAGCATCAAAATGAAGTAAAGCAGTTTCAAAAAATGTATTGTTACATAGCACTTGTTAATTAAAAGCATTGTAGCAGCATTCCATCAATTTATCTTGTACTGTATATAGTTTGTGAAGTGCAAAAGAAGCTAGTGAGATGTGCAAATGAAGCAAGTAAGATGTGCAGGTAAGCTGTGCAAATGAAGCACGTTATATGTGCAAAACATTCAAATATGCAAGTAAAGTGAATATGCGTGAACTACTACTGTGCAAAACTTATACTGTGCAAATACAGCTCTTAATTATAAATATATTCACGTATGTGCAAACCAAAAGTAGGTGCTGTTATTTAACATTTATTTATGCTACATTTATTTCTATAACTGTTGCAATGTCTTTCAGATACTGTATCTCCGATCTATTTTTAAGGTCCTCACAAATTGTGTGGAAAATGTTATTTACACGCTGGTACTTGACATGCTATCTTGGAGCCTGCTATCCCTAGTTCCACCTGCTTTCTTTGTTGGTACACAGCATGCTGCTCCAGGCACAATTTTCAGGTGAGCTTAGCACAGGTCAGGTGTACAACTGAGACAGTCCTTGAAAATGCACTGTGCCATGCCTCAAGAGTGTTATTGCTTTGTGGCAAGTCAGCAATAACACAGTTATATTGTTTCCAGAATTTTACTGGGAACCGAGGCAGATGCCTTTTTTTTATTTCTTGTTAAGCACCCAATGCATGTGTCCTCAAAGTAGTCTAGAAGACACTGTACATCCTCATAGTCTGGGCCATCCTGCAACATTTCAAACACAGTTTTCACTCAGTGTTCAGGCACAAAGGCAAGTGCCAGAATGCACTATATCTTATGGGTGAAAGTCTCATCCTGTACGTACCAACTCTGCATCCCCTCCTCTTGTACTCTCTTCCACATAGCTTAACCTAAGTGGAAATTACGGCCAACAGGCTCTGTATTTGGTATAATTTCTTTTATGATGTTGATAGCTGCCACTTCAAAGTCAGGAATGACAGTCATGACAGTGCCAGCACTTAGCTTTTCACCAAGCAAGACTTCTAAGTTTAGAAAGAACTTGCGGTATATGCTCTCACTTCGCCAGGCAGCAGAGTGTATACACAGATCCTGTTTACACTATTCACTGGGGCATGAATAGTGTACAGCTGATCATCATCATCTCTTTGTGCAACTGCCAATGTCCCATCATGGAACCAGTGCTTGGATTGTTTAAGCACTGCAAGATCTGTGTCACTAGCAAAGATCAGCATGTCATCCTCATTCACATGAAGAAAAGTTCCCCCACTAACTGTGAGTGCATGTTGCATCACATCAACATCATTGTACCCTCCATGCTGATGTTGTTAGTGAACATCTTGCTGCAATGTCTCTTGCGAGGGTAACAGGTGGGCATGGCTGACAGAAACTTGTTGCAACCCCTGGTGTACATTTCTTGTCGGCTCCTCTGAATCTGTGCTTACTGTTTCATGACAGCTCGAGCTGCTAACACCTCTACACATCCACGAATGGGTGAATGATTGTGTTCTGAGCGTGGTAGTGTGATGGTATTCCCTCAATGTATGCCGACAGGAATGGCAAGTTCACTGTTCACAACGTCAAAATATATTGCCATTATCTCTGTCTTTCTCCTTGGTATAGAGGAAATTATCCAAAGCAAGCTTCTGCTTGCCTTTCTGTGTTGGCACAAATTCCATTGCAAACAGTTTTTTGAATGGCAGAAACTGTTCTGCCTCAGAATACATAGTGCTCTGGAAATGGTGCAGATCTACACCAGATAATACTAGGTATCAGTTCCAGCAGATACAGGATGATGCAGATTGGACTTTGTCTCTTTAAAGTGATGCGGATGTTGGGGGCAAAATCAGTGATGCACAAACTGGCCATGAAGGAAGTGAAGGGAACATGATGTCTACATTAAACTATGAGTGGTGAGTTCTACTATACTATTGTAAAGAGTTTAAGGAGTGTAAGGAGTGTAAACAGTAGCACAGGCATTGTGAAGCAGTGCAAAACAGGGTCGTAATGTAATTGAGGTTTTACATCGTGGGATAATCCAAAAAATATGTGCCAAAATGTCTGTGGGCCAAAATCCGGCAACAGAATGTCTTTTCAACATAGAGACCATGCCATCTTAACCACACCTATTAATACCACAGCATTTTGTCCATATGCCTTACAGAGAGCTCCAAATTTATAACAATAATCAGTGAAATTAAGGGGCACCCCAAAACAGGTGTAGGCCTGGTTCTCCAAGTCTAGAAGAATTGATTAAGAATTCACAAGATGAAATGAGGAAGGAAATGCAGGATGAGATAGGAAATGGAAAAATAAGTGAGAGATTTAAAAGCACTTCTCCACAATCATTTGCTCCACCCTCCCCAGTTACTTTCTGGTACACATCCTCCTGTGCAAAGTTCTTGAGCAGTACCCAGTACAGGTGGACCAAGTAATGGACTTTACTGACTAATAGATTCAGTCCTCTCTGCTGCTGTCTAGGTAAATGAAACTGCTAATGTTGAAAATGGTAAAGTAACTGATATGAAACCTGAAAATGAATGCATGCCAAATGAAAGTGAAAATGCCTTCTCTTAGTCTGGCCTTTCTCAAGAGGTGTCGCGAGTTAGTGTTGCAAACAGTGTGCCATATAACAGAGAAACGACTTTGTTGCCAGGAGTAAAGAAAAACAAATTCTTCATTGGTAACTGAATTCCCAAAGGGAAAGCAGAGAGGTTTTACTTTGACATAAACACTGAGAACAGTTTGAACAGGGAAGCTCGGGTGTACTCAGAGGCGGAAGTGACCCCAATGTCTAGAAGCACTGTTGACAAACTGACCAAGGTCTTAGGGGTTACTGAAAGTTGCTGAAAATCTTCTCTGATGGCTAACAAATTGTAGGTTATGGGGAAGAAGGCCAAGAAGCCTTTAGGTACAGCTTGGTTGAAGTTAAAATTTGGCCAAAAGGAAGTTACCCATCTGGTGCATGTTACCTACAAAACAGAGGATGATTTTCTGATTGGAAATGACTTTCTAATATGGTTCAACCTATTCTTGACTATTTTCACAGAGTTTTGTGATCACAAGTAAAGAGGCCTGTTCCATTTGGAAACAGTCTTAAGGATGCTAAGCAATCATAATCATGTTATCTTGAGAAAGAAGATGCAATGATTAAACTGAATTTTGTACATTCTGACGTACTGTACCTGATTTATCTGTATTGGGTAATCCTGAAAGTCTGGCTACACAGAGAAGTAAAGCTCATGTAGTTTGTTTCTCAAAACAAAATGTGGTCAGATCTGAGATTAATGCAATAGGTTTAACTTTCTCCAAGGATATAAACCCTACATTCACAGAATCCTATCCTGTTACTGATGCAAAGACATTAGATTCTGAGTACACAATCTCCTCTGAGGGTTGTGGCAAGGAATTTCCAGTGAATTATAAGTCCTTTCTCTATGGAGTAAAGTCAGAGCCAAGTGAGTTTAAGGGGTGAGTTAAAACAGACAACTTGCAGGTAACCAGTTATGTGTTGTACCTTGGCAATGAGCATTGCCTTATCAGTGAACAGTTCTACAAAATGTTAAAAAGCCAGAGGCCTATTCTGACATTTGTAACTAGACAAAAGTGGCTGCAAAATGTTCCAATCTGTGAAAGTATCTTGAAAAGTATATGTGTCTGTACCTTAAATCTCCAAATATAGGAAAAGAATATACAATGTCCTGTGTATGTGATGCAAGATTGGAAATATCCCATGTGTCTTGGGTTGGACATTCTTGTACGACCTGGTGAATATATTGGCCCAGCCAATTACATTTTGTGGTCACGAATAAAGGGGGACCCTTACCCAAGAAAAGTGACACCCCAAGCCTTGAGGTCTGGACAAGCTGTTCTTCAAGTGTGTCAGGTGGTGAGTGAGTTCACTACAACAGTTCCAGGTAATAAACGGGACTTTTCTGCTAGGGTGATGTAGAGACAGGCCAATAAATGCTTGACCAGACTGCATTGTTTGTGCCCAACCAGCAGTTTAGTGATATGAGTTTAAAGGTCCATTCCACACCTTGTTTGAATATGAGCAGCAGAGTAATGCATTTGTTGGTACACAATCCTACAGCAGAGCCTATCCTTTTTTTTTTTTTTTTGAAATTTAAGTTTATTATTTTCAAAAGTAATACAACCAGAACCATGATGATTAAGAAACAGACCAATAAACCTAAATCAGACCAACACCCCCCTTCCCACTATCAATATAGTAAATAACAGGCATACTTGAAAGTAAAAACAGCATAACATATCTATCTATTAGTCAAAAACGCCAGAGAGTAGATACCCTCACCCCCTCCTCCCTCCCAGGGTGCATCAGCTAAAAGCATAAATTACAGCTTCTAAAGTCTGGATATCCACACTTACTAAACAACTTATTTAATAACCTGACCAATAGTCCTAGTTATAATAAAGGAGACATATCTAAATCACATTAAAACCTTATATTAAGGTAACATCAATTATGCTACATAGTATGAGGGTCCAGGATCAGGCCACAAGCCTTATCATTAAGGTAGTAAAAGACTGGAGCTTGCCCCATCTTTTATAAAATAAGTCCATACAGTTCTTATAACTGGCAATCAAATTTTCGTACTGGAGATACAACATCAACTCCTTTAACCAATCCATGAAGGATAGAACTAATTGTCTTTCAGTGTCTTAAAACCAGCTTTTTGACTGCCATAGATATCAGGGCCATATGGTACCTACGCTCCACACTATCTATCAGAGAAAATCACCGAGTACACAAATTCCTGAGAGAAAACCTGCTCAGACCCAGAAGGGATCTAGATTATCCAATCAAAGACCACAGCGGGGCAACTTTAGCACATTCCCAGAAAACATGAATCAAGGTGCCTTTCACCTTCGTGAGCATCGGAAACACAGTGGAGCAGAAATCAGCTTACGTTGAAAGAGCTTGACCGAGTGTAGTATAAGTTATTAACAATATTATTGCACTAAACGAAACCTATCCTGGGTGTGATATCTATGCAGATTAGGCCAAAAGTTCTCCACAATGGTACTTCATCAGGGAGAAGATATGTCCAGATCGAGGGACCACCAACCTCCTCCCCAAGTTAAAAGTCAAAGGTAGGAGTAAATCTGTGAAATGGAATGGGGCTGGGATGCCAGCATAATAATGTTGAGAGAAAGTGGTGTACCACGGATGGTTTAAACACTGCTCCAAACTTACTACTCACCAGGTGCCAAGCTGAAACACCTTGAAAGCTCTCTGCTTGGGATATCAATCTGGCTAAGATATCACTTGATGCGAAAAGAGAAGCTTAGCTAAACAAATGTTCAACCCTGGAATCTTTAAGTTGTGGGAGCCAATTTGATCCTACCCACGAATCTCCTAAAGTAATATTGGGATTGAGAATAATCGGCTGTCCTAAATCTGTATGATTAGAGATCCAGAAAAACCTAAGACATTGGGCCCACACCTTTAGAGAAACTGCCACAGTGTTATCAGAAATCAATTGTGAGAATATTTTCGGAGTAAGATAAGGTAAGGTAGTTATGTCAAATTTAAGCTCGGAAAGGAAGGCCGATTCTAATTGAAGCCATATTGGGGAGAGTTCTCAGGATTGAAGAACCACCCCCAATTTGGACAAATGGGCAGCCAATAATACAGCTGAAAATTGGAAGTCTTAAGCTCCTCTTTCTTTGGAAGCGATAGGAGCCATAAGAGCAACGCCCTTTCCTTTCCAAATAAAAAGTGGAAAACAGACTATGGAGCTGTTGGAAAGGAAGAGGAAGCCAGAGGTTGGTAAGGTTCAGTGGGTAAAAATCTGGGAAGAACATTCATCTTAATGATACTAATTCTACCCATCAAGGAAATAGGAAGGGATGCCCAGCGCTGCAAATCTTGACTAATCGAGTCTCTGATCTTGATTAAATTTAGTTTCTTGAGCAAAAACGGGTCAGTGGAGAAGTAGATCCCCAGATACTTAAGTGAACTGGAAGTCCATCTCATTCCAAAGGGAAGAAACCCACTCTTAAAAGTATAATTATTTAAGGGAAAGATCTCACACTTCAATGTATTTAACTTATAGCCAGAAAAGGAGCTAAACTGCCTAATAATATCCAGAGTTGCTTCTAAAGATGCTACCGGGTCAGACAGGTGTAACAGAACATCATCCGCATACACAGAAAGAACTAGCTCCCTACCTAAGAGCCTGACCCCCCTCACCCGAGGGGGAGACTTAAGTTTTATCAGTAGAGGTTCCAAGTATAAGTTAAACAATAAAGGAGAAAGGGGGCAACCTTGTCTAGTGCCGGCAAGAAGACTGAAAGAGGGGGATAAAACCCCATTGCAGTAGATTTTTGCAGAGGGGCACTTATAAAGTACCTGTATCAGGTTCAGAAAGGGGGTCGGAAAGCCCATTTCTTCCATGACGGTCCATAAAAAGGACCAATCGACCCGATCAAATGCTTTCTCAGCATCTAAAGAAACTAATACAATTGGGTCTGAGACGGACCGGGCATGTTGCGAGATATGCGATAAGGTCCTCAGATGATCAGCCGCTGATCTCCTGGAACAAAACCTGCCTGTTCAGGCTCAAAAGCTCGTCCAAATCTTTTAATCCTCTCAGAAAGTATTTTGGCTAGTATCTTAATATCATAGTTCTGAAGAGAAATAGGACGGTAGCTAGCTGGATCAGAAGGTTCTTTATCCACTTTAGGAATTAACATTATAGTGGCCTCGAACAAAGCGGGTCAAGTTCCAATGCGACCTGGAAATAGTTATATAATTTAAGCAAGATAGGAGTTAAGTCTTTAGAAGACTTTGTAAAATCGCTGGAATCCATCTGGGCCGGTGCTTTGTCCGGGGCCAGGAAGCAATAGTGCTCTGGATCTCTCAGCTGGAGATAGGACAATAAACTCGCCTGTTGGGATTCCAGTATACTCGGAAGATCAATTCCTCTTATATAATTTCTGACATCTGCTATCGAATGGGATGTTGGAGGGGGACTATAAAGACTGGAATAGTATTCCCTAAAGACCCGAGCAATCTCTCTGGGTGAAGAGACAATAGTTCCGGATGAAGAGACCAGAGAAGGAATAATCCTCGAACCTTCAAGCGTACGGAGATGCAGAGCCAATAATTTCCCGGATTTCTCACCGAGCTCAATATACTTAGCCTGGGTTTTCACCAGATAATACTCTATCTTTTCTTTCAGGAGGTCCGAGTATTCATTCTTAACTGAAAGGAGCTCCTTAAGATCCGAAACGAAGAAGTTAATGAATACCTACCTTCCAACTCCTAATCCTACCCACCAACTCTAACAACCTAGCCAGTCGTGCTTTCTTCCTAAGGGAAGCCATCTTAATAAAGTCACCCGAAGATAGCACTTTAACGCTCCCCATATCATATCCACTCTAGGGTAGAGTCCATATTGTCTGCCAAAAAAGGGATATTCTAGAACTGATCTCCGAAACACAATTGGTCCTTTAATAGTTGATATTTAATCTCCACTTGAGTCTCGAGAATAGTCAGGACTTAGAGAGGTGCAACCAAACCAGAGCATGATCTGACACAATGATCGGTTCTATACCAGATAAAGATACACTCGGGAGAAAAGAGAGACTAACTAATATCATATCAAGTCTTGATTTAGTGCCGTGTGACTGGGATTGAAAGGAAAAGGCCCGACAAGAAGGATTAGCAATATGCCACAGATCACCTAGACCTAACAATGAGACCATTTCACAGAGGGCTTTTTGTGCCGAGGAGGGTGTACGCCTATCCTGGGGCTCTCTGTCCAACCACGAGGGGAAAGGTACATTCCAGTCCCCTCCTAACACATACTGAGTTGGCAAAAACGCCAATTTATCTGTCAACATCATGAAAAATTCAGGATTACCTCCCACCGTCCATACACTGAACCCAGAACTACACTCTCTCCGTTTAAGCTACCCTTAACTAGAATGAATCTCCTTCGGTCTGAGCAAACCAGGTCCTTGGTAAATAAGACGTGCCTTTTAACTAGAATCGCCACCCTTTACTAAAATGAGAATTCCTAGCAAGATAAACTTGAAAACCCAGACCGAGAGCAAATTGGCCTCATCCCGGCCTAAATGTGTTTCCTGCAAAAAAAGGATGTCCGTGCAGAGCAGGGAACAGTGATTGAAAACCTGCAAATGTTTAACTCGATCCCTGAGCCCTCTCACATTCCAGGACACTATTTTAACTATACTCATAGCCATTTTAAAATTATTTCACAGTAATTGAATACCCAGATAGAATACTTCCAACAGATTAAAGCAGGGCGCACCTCCCATATAATAAGTCCAAGACCCCGTTGTATGACTCCCTCCCACCGTCCCCCCTTACAAAGAAACCCCAGACCCCATCGGAAGTTACATGGAACATCAATTTGTAACCCCCCCATACACTCCCCCATCCATACTCTAAAACTAAATAACAAACAAGCAAGGTCCCCTCAAGCAAGACAACAGAACCCGTCTCTCTATGACCAAGGTCAGAAAAATCTCCCCAAAACACCCCACAACATAAACCCAGCAAGAACTATGTACAAATGGGGTCTAAGTCATGGTCCCAAATACAACCTTTTATTTTGGGCTACGAACCCCCCAAATCCCCATGCGAATCTCCAATCCCCCAGAGCCAAAAACCAGCAACCATATACTATCAAAACCCAAGACTCCCTCAGTGAAATTATAACCCCGGCAACTACCCACCAACAATTGTTACAGATCAGCCCCGGGCAGAGATTAGCAACCTCCCACCGCACAGCTCGCGATCCCACATCCAGCTCGCAGATTCACCAAATCCCCCAGCCGCCCCCAAGTCCCCGCCCCCACATACCAATAGACAGAAAGGCTGAAGTACACCAAAGAGAGAAAGTAAGGGGGAGGAGAAAGACAGAGACATAAAAAGGAGAAGCCCCAAATATAGAAAGCCCCTTAGGCCTCATCGACCCAGGCGGTCCCACCATATTTCCACTCCCTTCACCTCAATGAAATGAATGAGCCACCTACCCATATCAGTTTCAGTCGAGAATCGGGAGGACAGTCCCAACCCACATCACTCCAACAAGAGGCAAAGGGGAGGCTCACCGAAGATTCACTATAGTGGTTGCCGTTTCCGAGGGACCCTAATTGCCACGGACCTTAAATGTTCCGCCTCCAGGAAGTTCCTCCCGAAACTACCACTGAAAACGCTCGCCACCGCACATGAGCTTCAAAAAAAAAAAAAAAAAAAGACGGGACCAATGGCGCAGATCTAGGCCCAAACCCAAACCGCCCACCGCATCCCCGTCCCAGCAGCCAGACCACCAGAAAGACCCAAGAGGAAGAGCCAGGACAACCAGACCAGACAGAGAAAAACACCACCACGAGACACAGCACAAAGGTACGGACAAGGAGGGTGGCAAGCGTGAGACAGAAGGTCAGGGGTCGCACAACAGTCACCAGGGATATACACAGACACCATCTATAGGAACATTTAACATCTCAAACAAACATTAACAGCATCTAAAAAGTCCAACATATTTTCTTCAGCCGGATCCCTTAAACAGATCAGGCAGTCTGCTAGTAAGGTCCTTGTAAGCTGCTTCTGGGGTGTTAAAACTCATAGCTGAGCCTCCAACAGTTACTTTCAGGGTGGCAGGATATATCATCTTAAATGGGATTGCTGCTGCGATGAGTTTTTGGACGATTTGGTGGTGTGCTGCTCTTTTTTCCCGAATCTCTTTGGGAAGGTCCTGGGCAATCCGGATCCTCGAAACACCCCACAGGATTTCTTTAAGCTCCCGAGCCTTCAGGAACACATGCTGCCTTTCCAGGTAGCTTAAAAATTTAATAATGATCGGACGTGGGGGGGAACCAGCTGCAGGTCGAGGGTGCAGCGAATGGTGGGCCCTTTTGAGATGGTAGGAGGCATTTATAGGAGATGGGCCTACTATTTTAACAAAGAACCTCTGCAGGAAAGCCATAAGGTCCGGGCCTTCTTCTAACTCCGGGAGGCCAATTATTAGCAGGTTATTTCGGGGATTTCACCCTCTAGGTCTTCAGTTTTGAGTTGGAGCCTCTTCACCTGCTGCCTTAATTCCGTTATCTCTGTTTCAGCTCTAGATCTCCATTTTTCAACAGAGGTGACCTTTACCTCCACATCTGAAACTTTTTTTGTAACATCAGAGAGGTCGCTACGATGATTTGAGCTCTCCTGTTAATTCCACAAGAAGCTCCTTCACAGGGCCAAGCTCCTGGAGAGAATTTATCCTCCGATAAACGTAGGCTGTACTGCTTTCTCACCTCCGCGTCCGCCTAACTGGGGTCTGATTCTTGCTTTTAGCGCCTTCTCAGGAGATGCTGAGGCATGCTTGGTGAGGCCTGTTTCAAATCCACCTCCATCGCGACCCAGCTAGGGCTTAAGATTCCAACACAAGGCACCTTATCGATGACGGAGTGTTAAGAGACTTGCTATTTAAGTAATTTTCTCAAAAAACCCGGTCAAAATGCACTTTAAATTACAGATTAGGTGGCCAGAGGGGGGAGCTCAGGATCTCAGCTGCTGCTCAGATGGATGCCATCACGTGACCCCCAGCAGAGCCTATCCTGATAGAAGCTAACTGTGAGCTAGGGATATAAATTGGTAAATCCTTTTATGATTTGGAGTAAGTTGTTCCAGTTATTGGGGAATTGCCAGAGAATATTATTCCGAGAAAGGAGACAGATGGAGACATTAAATCCTTACCCAGTGGTTTAATTGTTCTGCAAGAAATCTGTCCAGTAGATAAGAAACAAATACATACATGTAAAGCTGAAGATGATTGTCTTGTATTGTCCATTACTGTTGATGAAACAGAGAAATTTGAAGAAGTGCATATAGTTGACAATGAAAATGTTTCTGATATGACTGAAGATAAGGTAGAAATAGGTGAAAACTTATCTTGTCCTGATTTTAAGAAAAAAGTTGAACATGCTATACAAGAATGTAGTTGTGAAAATGAAGCAGAAAAGGAACTTGTTCATGAAATATTCTTTCAGTTGAATTACATATTTTCAAAAGATGCTCATGATTGTGGGATGACTGACCTGCATGTTACCAGGCTACCTACAGACCCTTGTACAGGTCCAGTTTATGTAGGACAGTATAGAATACCACTAGCATCTTATAAAAAAATACAAGAGGTATTAAATACCTTAATGAAGTGAGGAATTTTAAGACACGTGAATTCTGTTTATAATTCTCACATTTTGCCTGTACTGAAGCCTACAGCAAAGTGGAGCCTCACAATTGACTATAGAAAGTTAAAGAAATGGGTACCTTTATCTCACTGGCCTATGACATATTTGGATCAAAGTCTGGCCAGAGTTAGGGGTGCAAAATATTTTACTACTCTAGATATAGCAAATGGGTTCTGCACATTAAAAGTAGATCCCAAAGACCAATACAATTTAGCTTTTAACTTTGGAAAAAGACAATATATCTGGGACAAGTGTCCTTTGGGGCATTTTAATTCCCCTGCAGATTTTAATATCTTTCTGCACAAGATCATGCCTGATACTGAAAGTAGAGGGAATTTGGTCTAGGTAGATGATGTACTAATCAAAAGTAATTATGTTGAGAAACACCTGGAAGAGGTAAAGTATGTGTCAACCAGCTGAAAAATGCTGGTGCCAAATTGTCTTTGACAAAGGGAGAATGGTTTAGAAACAGCATAAATAATCTTAGATATGAAGTTGGGTCTGATGGGCAGTGTCCTCAGCACAACAGAATAGAAACAGTTCAGAAAACTGGTCCAGCAAAAACATTAAAGAAGTTACACATCTTCCTTGGAATCCGTTTTTTTTTTTATCATGTCTTATTTTTCTCCCCTGCTGTGGCACACTCTGTCTTGGGGCATCCAGCCTACAGCTCCACCCACCCCGGAGAGCTGGGTAGATCAAACTGCACCCAGGAGGATCAGGGATGGCTGTCATGCCATCCTGCTGGAGGGTTCACCCTCTGCTTCTAATAGAATGGACAACCCCGGACCCTCCCCGACAGGACTCCACCAAAGTCCTCCGGGTGGCTCCGAGCATGGCCATCAAACTGCATGGTCGTGCCCAGCCATTTTCCTCCATTTGGCCCATGGAGAGTGGATGTGCAATGACATCCAGGCATGATGTGGCAATGTCTGCCACACTCCTCCCTAGTGTCAACGATGCTAGTAGTGCCCCCAGGCATCCCAGGGGCCACTACAGCACGGTAAAATTCCCCAGCCCACCCCACTACTAGGAGAGCAGTCTGTGGACACTCAATCCCAGTCCTCTCCTGCTGACCCCCGATGGTCTGGATCATTCCCAAACCAGGGTAGTCGGCATAGAACGAGGTGTGGCATCCAGCACCTCAACCTTCAGCACCACCGAGCCAGACTGCCTTGGAATCTGTAATTACTCAATACAGTTTATTCAGGACCATGCTGAAATTGCTAATACTTTCACCAGGGTACTGAAAAAGACAGAACCCTGGAGATGGGTGGGGAGGAGAACAAGAGGAAGCCATGCAAGACTTAAAAGATATTCTGAGTTAAGCACCACGTCTAGCTTACCCAAAAATGAATAATAAATTTTATCTAGAAACAGGGTACATTGACAAAAGCATCAGTAAAGTGTTATACCAGAAACATGATACAGATAACTGTGTTATTGCTTATACTATCAAAACTTTGAGTAATGTTGAGAAAAAGTTTTCGGAATTTGAAAAAGCACTATTCTGCACTGTATGAGCAGTACAAGGGTTCAAAAATTATATTTGTGGTAAAAACGTTGTTGTACAGACTTGTCACCAACCTACTGTTTAACATAGAAACATAGACTTTGATGGCAGATAAGGACCGCTTGGCCCACCTAGTCTGCCCATTTCCCTACCTACTGGATAAGCTACAGATCCTAGTTAACCAAAAGCCTTTTTCTTCCTACCCCACACAAGAATTGCCTTATGCATTCTTGAATTCTCCTACAGTTTTAGACCCTACAACCTCCTCAGGAAGGCAGTTCCATGTGTCCACTACCCTCTCTGAAAAAATACTTCCTCACATTGCCCCCGAGCTGTCTCCCTTCTATCTTCAAATTGTGTCCCCTTGTTCTTGCACATCTCTTTTTCTGAAAGGTGCTACCCTCTTGGACTTTTGTTGATTCCACTGAGGTACTTAAAAGTTTCAATCATGTCCCCCCTCTTCCTCCTTTCCTCAACGGTATACATATTAAGCTCCTTTTGCCTCTCCTCGTATGACTTCTCTTGCATACCCTGCACAATTTTAGTTGCCCTCCTCTGGACAGTCTCCATCCTGTCTATGTCCTTGAGGAGATGGAGTCTCCAGAACTGGTCGCAGTACTCCAGATGGAGTCTCACCAACTGTCTGTACAGAGGGATAACAACTTCCTGTTTTCTGCTAGTGATGTCTCTTTGTATATATCCCAATATCCCCCCAGCCCTCCCTACTGCCTTCTCACATTGCTTGCTAACCTTAAGGTCATCTGATATGATTACCCCAGGTACCTTTCCATTTTTGTTGTTGTTATTACCCCCCTCCCCATTGTGTACTCTTCCTCTGGGCTTTGTTTCCCAGATGCATTATTCTGCACTTCTTTGCATTGAATCCAAGCTGCCATACTTCTGACCATTCCTCCAACCTTACCAAGTCCCTTCTCATCCTTTTCACCCCCCTTGTGTATCAACCCTGTTGCAGATCTTTGTGTCGTCTACAAAGAGGCATACTTTTCATTCCAGTCCCTCTGCAATGTTACTTATAAAGACATCAGAAAGGAATGGACCCAGTACTGAACCCTGCAGTACCCCACTAGTAATCCCCCTTTCTTCAGAGTGGGCTCTGTTTACTACTACTATCTGTGTTCTGTTGTCCAGCCAATGTTTTACCCAGGCTACCACCCTGTGACCCACTCCCAGACTGGCTAATTTGTTTATTAATCTTTTGTGTGGGACTGTGTCAAATGCCTTGCTAAAGTCTAGGTAGGCCATATCCACAGCCCTTCCTTGATCTACTACTTTGGTCACCAAGTCAAAAAAATCAATTAGATTCATCCGACATGACATTCCCACTGTGAATCCATGCTGCCTTGGGTCCTGTGCCCCACTGGCCTCTAGGTACTTAACCATTCTTTCCTTCAGAACTGATTCCTTCATCTTTCCTATCACAGAGGTCAAACTGACTGGTCTGTAGTTTCCTGCCTCTGTCTTGCTCCCACTTTTGTGAAGGGGAATCACATCTGCCCTCCTCCAGTCCTCAGGTACCACACCATCATCACATGATTTATTAAAAAGGGTAGTCAGTGGTGTCACTAGTTCTCTGCTTACTTCTTTTAGAATTCTGGGGTGAATTATATCTGGCCCCATTGCTTTGTCCACCTTCAGTTTTAGGAGTTCTTTCAGAACCCTTTCTTCTGTGAAAGGACTGGGATTGCCCCCCTATCCAGAGTGCTTCTGTTAACTGGATTAGGTACCTCCCCCTACTCCTCTTTTGTGAATACTGAGCAGAAGTGTTCATTCAGTATCCCTGCTTTTTCACTGCCCTTCTCTGCCCATCCTCTGTCCATTCTATTCAGCCTCACTATCCCTTCCTTTGTCTTTCTGTGCTCCCTAATCTACTTATAAAAGGTTTTATCCCCCTTCTTAACCAAGTTGGCTATCTTTTCCTCTGTTTGGGCATTTGCTATTCTGACTGCCTTCCCTGCTTTCTTCTGCCTTAACTGATACAGTTCTCTGTCCTGCTCCTTCTGTGTTTCCTTATACTTCCTAAATGCTATCTTTTTCTCCCTAACCTTCCCCGCCACCTCTTTTGAGAACCTTAGTGGCTTTTTGTTTCATTTAGATTTGTTTCTTTTCTTTGCAGAAAGGCTTGTTGCCTCTGTGATGGCAGTTTTGATGTTTCCCCATTGTTGCTCCACCCTTCCTTCTTGCCTGTTTGCAAGTGCTTTTCTAAGGCACTCTCCCATTTTGACAAAGTCAGCCCTCCTGTAGTCCAGTACCCTCACTTTTGTATGGTTTGACTCTGCAGCTGAGTTTATCATGAACCACACTGTTTGGTGGTCACTTGTTCCCAGATGGCTACCCACTTCTAGATCTGAGATCCTCTCACTGTCCCCATTTGAGAGTATGAGGTCTAAGATTGCTCCCTTCTGAGTGGGTTCCATCACTAGCTGTCTGAGGACTGCCCCCTGCAGGGCATTGAGAATGGCCCTGCTCTTGGATATGGCTGCAACAAAGGTGCTCCAGTTAACACCTGGCATATTCAGGTCCCCCATCAACAATATCTCCCCTTTCTCTGTCATCCTAAGGATGCCTTCTATCATATCCTTGTCCTTTCCCTCCCCCTAAGAAGGATATTTTTTCTGGGGAGCCACAAACATAAGGATGGTAATGTGTCCAGTAGCAAGATTGTGGCCTGGACCTTAGCACTCCGGTGCCTACCTTTAGACATCAAATATACTAAGAACAAAAGTAATGTCATAGCTCAAGGGTTGGCAGATCTGCAAATATATGATTGTACTATAGATGGAAATCCAGTACAAGATCCTGAAAAATCTCCAGAACTGGAAATAGTGCAATAACAAAACAAACACCACAGTTATGAGAAAAATATTTGTAGGAATTTCTCAAGAGCATATGTTGATGGTGGTGCAGTCCACCAACATGGAAACTTGCATTCTGGTTTAGGTGCGGCATGGCATGAAAATATACCATATCCTCCTATCAAATACCAGCTTGATTCCAGGTGCAACCAATATGCAGAGTCAGCAGTCATCCATGCAGCCATGCAAACTGGAGTGCAGCATAACCTGCAAGACACTGTGATTTGTACTGACTCTCATGCTAAACACTGTTTCCTTACACAGTTACAATACTGGAAGGTGAATGAAATGGCATGATCAGTTCAAGAGGTAACAGGGCGATGCATGCAGAACTTATCTACAGATCAGTTAGTTTAGTAGTATGGTTTGTTTGTTTATTGAAAAAAGGTGAAGAGACATTTCTAAAGTTCAGGGACCAGGCAAAACTGGAAATGACTTAGCAGAGTCTCTGGCTAGGGAAGGTGCTTTCACTGAAGAAGCATGAAGCTTTGTTCCTCCTGTCCAAGTTAATGTGAATGTGGCTGTTTGCCAATAAAAATAGAAGGAAAAAGATAAGGTCTTACACTTGTCTAGTGATAAACCTGAGTTTGATTTGGGGAAAATGCAACAACACGATGAAACATTAGGAAACGTTTATCATTTCATTAAGGACCCCAATGGAACTATGATTTCTGACAGTGACCTACAAATGGATCATGAACTGAAGGCCATGTATGACCAAAGAGGTAAATTTCAATTAAGGAATGATCTTCTGGCAAAGACTGGTGCAGAGTCACAAGGGCCCTAATGTGTGGTTCCTTTACATCATAGGGGAACTGTGTAATAACATGCTCATGATGAACCATCTGGAGCAAATGGGGGAGGAGCAGAAGAAATTATGAAGCATTAAAGTAGCAGTGCAACAAAAATGGGCTAAAATTTGACCCCATCTTTTTTTTTCTTTCTAACTGATGCCACATGCCTTCCAATTTATTTTGTTGATAACATTTCCAGTTTTCTTTGTCATTTAAGAATTGTATGAAAGATCTAATGTAATTATTTCTGAAGAAAAAAAGATGACCACCTCATTTTTGAATGGAAATAGTATTGAGGACACCAGGAAGGTAAGAATCCAGACAAAAATGCAAATGTGCAGTACACAGCATAGGAAAGCATCCAGAAAACCAGCATCAACAGTTCTACCAATGTGTTTCATAAACACAGCAGAAAATTAGCTTTTTGGAATAACTTTTTTCTTTGCACTGCTGCTTTAAAAGAGGTAGCCTACTGGCCTTACTGTACATGTACAATGATGTTGCAAAGTATGTGCAAGGGAGAATAATGTTGCAGCTTTCAGCCTTCTTCTCCAAGACACAGAATGCCACTGCAGGTAAAAGGAATTACCATGCTTTGATCTGATATCCAAATTGATTGGATTGGCCCTGTTGTGAGGTCTTCAAGGGTAACCAATACCTTTTGACAGTTCCTTGTTTATTTACAAAATTAGTTGAATGTCTACCTGCTCCAAATAATAGAGCTGAAACCATGGCTTTGCTGTTAATAAACCATGTGTTTAGCTGCTGGGGATTACCAACGAGAGTGGAATCTGACAGGGGTCCTCATTTTACAGACAAGGTTACAGAAAATGTGTGGAAAATACTAGGGGTTCAGAGAAGATTACATGTGTCCCACCATCCTCAATCATCTGGACAGGTGGAACATACTAATCAAACAACTGTGTGTATATATATATATATATATATATATATATATACTAACAATATATCTTAGTTCTTAGGAAAGGATTGGGATGTAAAATTGCCACTGGTGTTAATGACTATATATCCTACTCCTAGTAGGTCTACAGGCACATCTTCTTTTGAAATGATGACAGGAAGACAAGTTGTGTTACCTTAGCATCTCACGTGCACAACAGGGAATGTAAATTTGGCACATGCTACTACAGCATATGAACATGTAACTCATTTAAGACAACATATGTAAGAAACCTTTGCATTTGCGCAAACCTAGAAACATAAAAGTTGTCGGCAGATGGGGACCATATGATCCATCAAGTGTGCCCTTGTCTTCCTACTCCCCCCACTTAACTGCCTGCTTCTGTATTCCACATTGTCTGTCCCATGCCCGCATGAATTCCCCCACTGTCTTGGCTCCCACCACCCCTTCTGGCAGGCTATTCCATGGTTCCACAACACGCTCTGTGAAAAAGAATTTCCTCAAATTGCTTCTGAACTTTCCTCCCTTAAGTCGAAAGTTGTGCCCTTAAGTCCTGCTGTAGTCCTTTACCTGAAAGAGGTTCTGCATGTGCAGCCTGTTGTTGCCATTAAGGTATTTGAATGTTTCTATTATGTCCCCACAATTCCTGCATTTTTCTATGGAGTATAATTTGAGGTCATCTAGTCTTGCCTCGTGTGGTTTCTGACGTAAGCCCTGCACCATCTTTGTTGCTCTTCTCTGTACCATCTCCAGCCTATCTACATCCTTCCTGAGGTGTGGCCTCCAGAATTGGACACATTACTCCAGGTGAGACCTCACCAGAAACTGATACAGGGGCATGATTACTTCATGCCTTCTACTTGTGATGCCCCTCCTTATGCATCCCAGGATACCATTAGCCTTTAGTGCTACATTTTCACATTGTTTACTGACCTTGAGGTCATCTGCTATGATCACCCCTAGGTCTCGCTCCTGTCTAGTAGCCACCAACTGTTCCCCTCTCATTGAGTACAGTTTCCCTGGGTTACGCTTTCCCAGGTGCATGACCTTGCATTTTTTGGCACTGAATTTCAATTGCCAGGTCTTGTACCACTCCTCCAGTTTTCAGAGATCAGCTACCATGCTATGCTGTCCCTCTGTTGTGTCCACCCTGTTACCGATGTTGGTGTCATCTGCAAACAGGCACACCTTTCCCTCTGTTCATCCGTAATGTGGCTGATGAATATGTTGAAGCAGATCAGCTCCAGAACCAAGCACTGCGGGACTGCGCTAGTAATCCTCCCCTCCACAGACAGAGTGCCATTCACTAATACTCTTTGAGTTCTCCTATGTCACCAGTTTCTGACCCAGTTAGTAATCATGGGCCCAGTTCTCATGTTCTCCAGTTTTTTGACTAGTCTCCTGTGTGGAACGGAGTCAAAAGCTTTGCTGAAGTCCAGGTAAACCACATCCACTGCCCCACCCTAATCCACTGTTTTGGTGACCCAATTGAAAAAATCAAGCAGGATTGTCTGGCGGGATCTCCTTGCCATGAAACTGTTGATTTTTGTTGAGCTGACCAGTTTGCTCCAAACAAGCTATGATTCTTTCCTTGAGCAGGGACTCCATCAGTTTTCCCATGACTGACATTAGACTAACTGGATGGTAGGTACCTGGCTGTTCCTTACTTCCACTCTTGTGGAGTGTTACTACTGTTGCACTCTTTCAATCCTCTGGCACCTCACCTCACCTTAATGATCTGTTGAGGAGCACTGCTAAGGGGACTGCCAGTTCCTTCCCTAGTTCTTTCAGTATTCTTGGCTGTATCCCATCTGGCCCCATAGCTTTATCTATCTTTAACTTGTCTATTTCATCCAGGATGCTTTCCTCTGTGAAGGGACCCATGTCTATTCCCTCAATCAGACACTTCTTTATGCCTATTGTTGGTCCGTTACCATCTGCTTCCAGTGTGAAGACTGAGCACAAGTACTCAATGAGTGCCTCTGCCTTCTCTCCATCTTGCTCTGTGGTTTGCTGTCATTTTTTGTGATTCTGACAATTCCCCCTTTGGTCTTCCTTTTTTCATGTGTATACCTGTAGAAGGTTTTGTTACCCTTTTTTACTTCCTGAGCTATCCTAACCTTTGTTTGAACCTTTGCATTTCTTATTACTTTCCCTGTCTCTTTTAGTTTCTATTTATATTCTGTTTTGTCCACCTTGTTCCCTGACTCCTTGTACTTTCTGAAGGCTATGCACTTTTCTCTCACCATGGTTGTCACTCCCTTGGAAAACCATAGTGGGTTTTTCTTCCTTTTATTCTTACTAACCTGACAGGTACACTGTGATGTTACCATCGTTATTGCATCCTTCAACCTTGTCCAACATTCCTCAATGCTCCCTTCTGTCAAGTTACTGAGGTTGTCTTTGAGACAGGCATTCATTTTTGTGAAGTCTGCCCTCCTGAAGTCAAAGACCTTCAGTTTGGAGTGTGGAGTCTACAGTTCTTTTTACCCAGCCCCATACTGTGTTATGGTCAGTGTTGCCCAGGTAGTTCCCTACTTCAACACTCATAACCCTATTGCTATTTGTGAATATCAGATCTAGAACCATGTTACCCCTTGTGGGTGTTGTCACTTGTTGACATAGGCCTGCTTCCTGTAGTTTGTCTAGGAATTACCTGCTCTTCTGTGATGCTGCTGTGTGGGTATTCCAATCTATGTCCAGTAGATTGAAATCCCTCACCAGCACCATGTACCCTTTGCCTGACATCTGGAGGATGGTTTTCCAGGATTTCCTTATCCCTGGCTTCTTCCTGATTTGGGGATCTGTAGATTATTCCTACTTGAATGGGTTTCTGGCTTCCGGCCCCTATTGTGATCCATAGATCCTCTGTTTCCCCTACTGTCTACTGCATTTCTGTAGCATTGATGCTATCCTTAACATAAATAGCTACCCCTCTCTCTTTTTCCCAGTCCTATCTCTCTTGAACAAGTTGTTTTCCAAGGGATGGTCACCTCCCAGCTGTGATCATCTGTGAACTGTGTTTCAATTCACAGCCACCCAGTCTAGTCCTGCCTCAGCTATTGTGGTAGTGAGGTCAGTAAGCTTGATAGCCAGACTGCATGCATTGAGGCATAGTGCTGACCACTGTTGCTGTGTAGCTTCATTTGTCATGCCCCCCTTGATCTTATTTTTTGTCCTTTTGTAGTTTTCCGTCTATGGTTCCTCCCTTTCCTTTGTGATGGTCAACACCAGAGTTGGAAAAGGTTTTATGTTCCTGGCTATATGCTTTTGCTATCCAGGAATGTGTAGATTTTGTGCTAGCTGGAGGAGGAGAGACAAAGACACTTAGAGAAAAGTATTCAATGATTTAAGTTATATTATGACTGAAGAACTAATTAAAAAGAATATCAAATTCGAGATAAGGTGTTTTACTTCAACTACAACAGGGACAAGGCTAATGATAAGAAGTTCCTTCAAAGCTGAGAAGGATCATTTTTAATCAAAGATAAAGCTTCACCTGTAATGTATCAAATTGGAATCAAGAAGAAGAATGCTGGTGAAGTGATGCTTAAGTAGGTTCATATTAATCAGTTGAGGCCATACCATGAGTGCAGAAAAAACAGTCGTGACATTGCAAGTGAAAATAAAGGGGAAAATGAGGTACACTAGACATATTGGAAAGTTTAGTTGTGATACTGATATCTAACATACTACTAACATACTAAAATGCCAGCAGAATAGGCCTAACGGTCTTTCATGTCTGCTCGTTTGGTCAGCCCCCACCCTGGGTGCTGACCTTGCTGTCCCCCTCGCCTTCTCTGGCTTCTCCCTTCCCAGTTCCGGATATTCTTGCTGCATTGGATTTTGCTTCCAGAACCCTTCCCCTGTACCTGTCCCACCCCCTCTTGAACCCCTCCACTGTCTCTGCCTCCACCAGCCCCCTAGGCAGTGCATTCCATGGCTCCACCACCCTCTCAGTGAAGTAGCACCTCCTCCTTTCTCCCCTGAATCTTCCCCCCTCCAGCTTCCACCCATGCCCTCTAGTGGCCCCCCTCCTCCTTCCTTCGAAGCACCCTGACTGTTCCTCCCCTATTTACCCTCTTCATGTACCTGAAGACCTCTATCATGTCCCCCGGTCCCTTCTCTTCCAATGTGATATATTTAGCTCTTCGAGCCTCCTCATAGGTCCTGTCCCCAAGCCCCAAATCATTTTGTTGCCTCTCTCTGGACCCTCTCCAGGAGGTTAATGTCCCTCTTTAAGTGTGGCTCTAAACTGCACGCAGTACTCAAGTGCAGCCTCACCAGGTAGTTATACAGAGGGAGTATCACTTCTCCTTCTGGAGGTGATCCCTAGCGATGCATCCCAGCATCCTGTTGGCCTTGGCTGCTGCCCTCCCACAAGTCTCAGAGTTGTTCATCTTGACATCCACCACCACCACCACCCCAGGTCCCTCTCAGCCATCGAGACTTGTAGCATTTCCCCAGGGTGTACACTTGGCCCGGGTTTCTGGCCCCCAGGTGGAGTACCTTGCATTTCCCTGCATTGAACCTCAGCTTCCACTTTCTAGACCATCTTTCCAGAGCCTCCAGGTCCCCCTGTAGGGCCACCCTCCCTCCTCCCCATCCACCACCGCCCCCAGTTTCGAGTCATCTGCAAAGAGACTCATCTCACTCCTGATTCCTGTCCTTATGTCAGATACATAGGCATTGAACAGAAGGGGCCCAAGGACTGATCCCTGTGGGACCCCCACTAATGACCCTCCTTGGGGATGAGACTATCCCACCAACTACGACCCTCTGGGTCTGGTCCTGGAGCCAATTGCCTATCCATCTGATCATCTGGTTCCCCACACCCATTTCTCCCAGCTTATCCAACAGGCCCACGTGAGGAACAGAGTCAAATGCCTTGCTGAAGTCTAGAAAGAGGACGTCCACTGGTCTACCCAGGTCCAAGGCACTTGTCACCCAGTCATAGAACTCCACCAGGTTTGTCTGACACGATTTCCCCAGGATGAATAAATGCTGTCTATTGTCCAGGCACCCTGACTTATCCACGTCCCCCCCTAGCCTCTCCTTGACAATGCCTTCCATCACCATGCCCACCACCGATGTCAGGCTGACAGGTCTGTAGTTCCCTGCCACCTCCCTATATCCCCCCTTGTGGATAGGCACTATATGCACCACCTTCCAGTCTTGGGGCACCCACCCTGTCCTCAGAGAGATGGTGAAAAGCTCCGTCAGGGGTTTCACCAGGACATCCGCAAGTTCCTTCAGCACTCTGGGATGTAATTTATCCGGCCCGGGTGCTTTCTCTGTCTTAAGGGAGCTGAGGGCTTCCTTCACTCTCTCTGCTGTGATTTCCACTTCTGGTACCTCTTCTCCCTGCTTAGCCCTCCCCCCTCCTGCCAGTGATGCCTCCCTCTCCCCAGACCCGCCGATCGGTAAGGGTCCCCCTCCTCAGTATCTCAGTCTCCTCCATGTATGATGCAGCACCCCATTTTCCTTGGTGAAAACTGAGGTGAAGTACTCATTTAGTACCTCAGCCTGCTCTCCCGGTCTTGTGCCCATCTCTCCCTGATTTAATCCTGCTAATCTGCCCTTCACCCTTCGTTTTCCCCAATGTATCTAAAGAACCCTTGTTCCCTCTCCTAATTTCCCTGGCCAGGTTCTGCTCCTTCCTTGCCTTAGCCGCCCTCACCACTCTAGTAGCCCTTCTAGCCATCAGCTCGTACTCCCTCGATCCTTTTCATTCCTTGAGCACTTGAATTGCTTATAGGCTGCTTTCTTCCCGCACCACCTCCTGGACCTCCCTGGTCCACCAGCAGGGTTTTGGGCCCTCACCGCATTTTCGTCTTACTCTTGCACAGGTACTGGTAGCATCCTGCACCCCTCTCCTGATGATTTCCACCTACTATCAGCGTCCATGTCTGACCCAATCCCATCCAAATGCTCCTTAAGGATCCTTCCCATTTCCTTAAAATCACCCCTGAAGTCGGTTACTTCCGTCTTTGTGCAGCCTTCTAACCCTCCTAGGTCCAGGCAGAACCAGACCGTGGCATGGTCACTCCCCACCAATGGGTCCCTTACCTCCAGGCCCCCAATCTGGTCACTGACTGCCAGGACCACATCCATTACCCGCGCCTCCCTGGTCGGTTCTCTCACCTGCTGAGTTAGGAACGCACCTTGAAAGACATCCAACAACCTCTGTTCCCTGGTCACAGAGGATGTCATAGTCTCCCAGTCTGTTCCTGGCATGTTTAAGTCCCCCAACACCACCACCGTTCCTCTGCCCAGTCTGCAGTGCCTCCCAACATCTGCCACCAGACTGTCCTCTAGCTCCTCCGCCAGGGCAGGGGGTCTATACACCACTCCTATTTTTACCTCTTGCCCCCTTGTTATCAAGGTGACCCAAATCACCTCCATGGTTTCCTCTGCCCTCTACTCCCCTATGCCAATGCAGTTTTGACTATCATTGCTACCCCTCCTCCCCTTCCCTCCCCCCTGTCCTTCCTGAACATAGTGTAACCCTCCAGGTTCAGGTCCCAGTCATGTCCTGCAGTGGCCCAAGTCTCAGTGACCGCTGCCACATCCACTGCTCCCTCAGTTAGCATCACCTGGAGCTCAGGCATTTTATTGCCCAAGCTCCTGGCATTTAGCAGGACTACCTTCCACCCTTTCCCTATAGTTCCATTTCCCCTGCTCATGTTCCCATGGGGATTCTGTTTTCCCCTGGTCTGCACTTTGCCAGTCAGCCTTTTCCTGTAATCCTCCTGGTCCCCAGGGGGGTGGAGACAGAGTCCCTCCTTTATCGGCACCCCCTTGACAGCCTTTTCTCCCATCCCACCCCCCTTCACAAGTTTAAACCCCACTTTTCACCAATGAACCCCTCTATTTTCAACTTAAGGATTCCCCTCCCCTCCAAATTGAGATGTAGTCTATCTCTAGCATACAGCTCCTTATCCTCCCATGTCTCCCCCCAATCCCTCATCAACCCATACCCTCTGGCCTCACACCACTCCCTGAGCCACTGGTTTATTTCCCTAATCTTCCTTTTGTGTTCCCCACTAGCCCTTGGCACTGGCAGGATTTCTGAGAAGGAAACTGTGCATCCTATGTCATGACAGACCCTGGTGAGCTCCCTGAATCTTGCCTGTATCTCTAGCTCGCTATTTCCCTCAATGTCATTTGTACCCAGGTGGACCAGTATGTCTGGGGAACCCCCACAATCCTTTGCCAGCTGATATGCTCTGTAAATAACAAATGAAAATAATTTGTTCTACCTGTAATACGTATTTCAATGTGTCAAATGTTGAAACAGTAGAATGTAAATTGCACATAATTGTAATCATGTTAATTATGTGGTAGTTTAATTTTCTGTGTAAAAGTGTACATCAATAATGATGTCAAATGTGATGGTGTTACATTCTGATGATGTCAAAAGTTACACATGAAAATGCAATTTTTGTTATCTGATTCAAATTCTCCCACCTCATATAATATCTTTGTGTGATGCTTAACTATACTGTATACCCATGTGGTAGGATTACAATTTTGAATTAGAAAATGTATGATTTCAGAATAGATTTTTTTATTCAAAAGGGGTGAAATGTAGAAACAAACTATAATTTACTAAATATTAAGTTTTATAATATAATATTTAGTTTTAATACCTGGTTATTGTATTTTGTTGTAATATGTGGGTATTTGGGTGACACTTGATACTAGACAATTGGTTCAAAGACTCTAAAGGGCTAGTTTTCCTGCATGGACTTGAGGAAAAAAATAGGATTTCAAACTCCTTTTTATAAGTGGCTATCCTGAATGGACATGAAGTAAAAAATAAACAAACAAAAAACAACTTGCATTTAAAAACTGTTGTTCCCTCATATGGGCCCCTTAAGATTCAATGTTAAATTTCTTTCAGCCTGATGAGAGCCAAGCTGATAAGGGAGCCATGGCGATGGAAATACCAGTGATGTCTACATTAAGATGGGGTTTGGTACAGCTAGGGATACCCAAGAACAAGGCAACCACAATTGGGCACCTACAAAAATGGCAACTTAATTATGGCACCTGTGTTCAGGGCTACCTGACAGGGGGTCAACCGGCTACCGGGGTGGGTGACATACAGCGATGGGATGTATGCATGCATATGTGTGAGGGAGAGGCATGGGAGGGATGGCATGTGGGAGAGGGTGTGGTGGGAAACTGCTGAGCTGGTCTGCTAGTGTGGTGGGGAGGATGGTCAGTTGAGAGGTGAAGGGTGCAGAGTTTGTGTTCACCGTGGCGCAAATCTTTTTTGCCAACAGGTGGCATTCCATTTTTTTTTTATGTTTTTCACCTTTCCAACATGCACCCCCCTGGAGTTGAGAATTCATAAGTAGAGGGTGCAGGGGGCAAAGTCAGAGAGCACAACCAACCTCATTAAGAAAAAACTGTAGGTCTCGGGTGCCCTCTTTCTCCACACCGCGAGTATGCATTGAAGAAATTTATTTTCGGCAATGTACACTTGCCGTAATGGTGATCACTATTCTGCAATCGCCGTTATGACACATGCTACTTTAATGTTTTCAGGTGTGCTACCAGCCCAGGAAAACTTCAGAATAAAGAGCAGGCTTTCTCAGGAGGAATTGTGTGCCTTTCAAGGATTTCCTGAAGACTAGTTTGAAAGAAAGACATCTCATCTTGAAGTTTAAGACATGAGAAGTAAGCTGATTATTTTCTTTTAAAGACATTTGCTTGGAAACATTGTTTATAACCATCATTTAGTTATCTCATAAACTGTTTACCTTAGACTTGAGACTGATACCAAAATGTGCACAATGTTGCCCTAAGTCTAAATATATGTGTCTCAAATCTGTATCTGGTTGCATTCAGATGCAAGGAGAAAACATAGTTTTGAATTTTCATTCTGTAAAAAGTAAGCAAGTCTTGGAGAGGGGCGGTCCTATTTAGAAGGGACCAGCCACCTCTACCTCATTTGTAAGATCCAATCAGAACTGATGGTATGATGTCACGATGATGCTCTGGTAAAATGGTATAAAAGATTTGGCCATTTTGAAGAGGGCAAGAACCTCCTAACCTTGATGCTGAGTGGATTTATGTTGGTTAAGTATGTGTTTTATGGCTGAAAACAAAATTCCCACCAAATCTTTCAACTGTATTTTGGTGTTTGGGCCAGGTACACACCCCAACAGTGACATTTCGACCACAGGGTCCCCTACAGTGACTACAGTGCCAAGTCACTGTAGGTAATATGCTGGAACCCGGCACTGTCTGTCAGGGATCCTGCACCCCACTGAATCAGCTCTGACTCGGAGCTGAGAAGCCTAAGTGGGGGGGTGCAGCCCCCATGTGAGGGGTTGGGGGATGAAGCCTCCTAAAGAATACACTTGTTGTTCTCCAAAACTGGCAGCAGACTGCAAAATGTGGTCCACCTGCCGGTTTTGCTGTCAGGTCGTTCGACAAAAATTTTGTTGACGACCCGTTGTAGATCCTTTGGGCCAGAAGAAGCTATGTCTTCCTTTATGTATTTGCAACAAAAGAGACTGTTCTATCCTCATGTATCTACACCAGAACAGACTTCCAGTAATCATGTGGAGGTTGAGCCAGAAGCCAGCAGGACCAAAAAAGGATTTTTGACAGCAAGAGGAAGAAGGACTTTCACCAATATTCTGAAATTAAGATAAAAATACCAAATTCTGCAACAAACCTGATGTCTGAGTATTACTTTGATAGTTTTACATTTTAGTTTAACTTAGCCCTGAGTTGCATGAGGGAAATAATTTATTAAATGTTAGAATATGGGTATGTAAAGAAGTTTAATTACCTATGCAAAGAAGGTATTTATAAATTTTGCATGAAAAGAAATGCTTGAACAAGTTTTATATGCAAAGAAATAATGTAAGATATTTATGCAAAGAAACTTTTCTAAGGCTCTGTGCATGAGCAAAGATGTTGGTTACAAACATGACTAAGACTGCATATTGTGTCTGATTACTTTTGCTTATTATTTTTGGTTCTTGTTTTGCAAGATATTGGTTTGTGTTTATTTTACATTGTGCAGTATTTACTGAACTTGATAGTTATGCCATATATTCTTATTCACTTATTAATGTATATTGTAAAGGGACAAATAAAATCTATTGTTATATAATGTCAAGGGTGTCACAGAAAAGTTCATTCATAATTATCTGAACATTTATATGCAATAGGTGGTGAAGTAATACCTGATCCAATCATATATTGTTTTACATGGTTTGTGATACTGGGCCTGAGGCTGAGCTAAGTGGCCATAATCTATAATTTATGTTTTAGCCTATTGTTCCTACAGATCCAGGTAGAAATCTACAACACCCAAAGTACAAATCACTTAGGGGCAAAAGCATAGCCCCACTCATGTGTGACGTGGGGTATTTTTGCATAGTGCTCTTTAGCCCCACACAAATACCATACAACATCCTTTTGTACATTACCTTAATGTTCATATGGGCCATACAGTGGGTACACCATATACACAGTGCACTTCATTTCCCACACAAATCCCCTACCATGGCATTAAATATACCTTTAGAGTTTGTGTAGGGGCCTTCATGCCCTATGCTGCCATACAGCATTATGTGCAAACCATAACAACTGTACAGCAACATACATCCTATGTTTCATTTTTCATACATTAAATTCTCAGAACATATATCTTATGCCTCCATGTCAACTACAGGAGTTACAGACTTGTGATCTGACCTCTTAAATGGTTCTTGTTGTGTTACCTTTGCACCTTGCAAGACATACAATTTTAAGTTTGGCTGCTGAAAGCCACAATACTTGAATCACAACACTACTTCTGCAGCCATAGGTATACATTCACAGTGCAAGAAATACACATCCACTTCTGGCTGCAGATATAAACAATACTTCCAGCTGCAGAACTGCTGTACCTGCAGTGCAAGTGCTTTGGCAGTTGCAGATAAACATTGACACTGAAAGACATGAACAAGAAATAATGTACACAGCCACTTCTGCAAATGTAGATAGAAATCTATGGTACTCAAAGACTTGTGGGTGTAGAAGAATAACCCAACTCATGTGTGATGTGGGTGTATAATTTGAATGGAGCCCTTTGGAACCCACACAAACAGCATGCAACATCCATACATACTTTACCTTAATACACAATTTGCACAGTGCACTTCAGTCACCACACAAATCCCCTAACATGGCATTAAGTGCCTCTTCTAAATTTGTGTAGGGGCCTTCAGGTGCTCTGTAAACTCTGTATTCCAGTACTACATGTGAACCAGCACAATCACACCACAATGCACATATCTCAAGGGAATCAACAAAGTCCAGGAGGGTAGCATCTTTCAGAAAAAGAAATGTGTAAGAACAAGGGGGCACAATTTAAAGATAGAGGGGGGACGGCTCAGGGGTAATGTGAGGAAATTTTTTTTCACAGAAAGAGTGGTGGATACATGGAACAGCCTTCCTGAGGAGGTCGTTGGGTCTAAAACAGTGGGGAAATTCAAACATGCATGGGACAGACACAAGGCAATTATACTGGGGAGTTGCAGGAAGTAGGCTGTTGGTTAACTAGAATCTGCAGCTTATCCAGTAGGTAGGGAAATGGGCAGACTGGGTGGGCCAAGTGGTCCTTATCTGCTGTCAAAGTCTATGTTTCTATGTTTCTATCCCATTACTCAATATTTATGCCTCAAATTCTCAGAACTTATATCTTAAGCCTCTGTGACATCTATAGGAGTTACAGACATGCAATCTGACCTTTAAAATTCTTTTTGTGGTGTTACAACATCAAAACTCATTTTGAGGTGTAAGTGACAATTGTTACTCCTGTGTCTAAGGGCCTTAATAAGATAAGATAGCCGAGCATTTTGTGAAAAAAAAAATGTTAAAAAAATGGCTGAGTCATGAATAAAAGTAGTTTTTAGTAGAAAGTACTGTATCAGTTTTATTTTCATGAGTCAGTATTCTTTGGTTGCATTTAGTGGCAACCACATAATTACTTGTTTATACATTAAAACCACTATACAGCACTACAAACAGCACCTATGGATGAATTGGTGGGAAATACATGCCAGAGGTGTGTATTCTGCCCACGTAGGTCCGCACCTGTGGACAGGTGCACACATGCTGGTATTCATGACCGGCAGCCACCTGTCTGTGGCTCCACCCCCCCTGGCATGCAGGACTCTGCAGGTGGCAGGGGGCAGAGTTACAGACCCAGGCAGGCATCCAGTGGCATGCCCAGCCTGGGTCCCAGAGTGATCACTTGCTCCCAATGGCACTGATCCGGGTCTGTGAATAGCACCTGGCATGCACCCAGATTCATGCTGCCATGCCCCAATGTCCACTGTGCCCCCTGGCCCAGCCCAAGGTACAAGGTGCCCTCACGGCACACAGACTGACACTTGTAATGGGTCCCCACCTCCTCACCAGACAATGGAGCCCCATCCATCTGGTGGCATGTGGCAGCCTGCCTCCTCCACACACCTCCATGCCCTGTCCCTGGTGTATACCCCTCAATGTAAGCCCCATCACTGGCAGCCAGCCTGGCACAGAACAACTGAATCACCCCCCCACCCCTCACCCCAGTATCTCCACCCCTTATTGGTGGTCAGTGTAACCCCAGCCCTCAAGGTACTGACACCCCCCATACCAACTAGCCAGTGCCGGGTGCTGAACAGCCAGCAGCAAAACCTTCCTCACACCTCCATTTCTGCCAACCATCCAAGTGATGCTGGGAGTTTGCTGCCTATATTGAGGGGTGCACTCCCAGCAGCACTTGGGCTGCCAGCAGCTGAGGAGGTGTGAGGAGGGTTGGCTGCAGGCCATCCACTGCCTATCACAGGCTAGCAGGTATGGGGGATTGGTGCCACAGGAGAGTGGGGCTACACTGACCACCTTTGTGGGGCGGTGGCACCGGAGTCAGGGATCTGCCCAGTGTGGACTGAGCACCTGTGTGTGTGTTGGGGATCCTTCTGCACCTCCAGGATAGGGGCACCTGTGCGGGTGGAGGAAGGGGGGGTATGCATCAGCCCTACAGGGACTGTGGCAGACTTGTGTTGGGGGTGGGGATATGCTATTGCACTGCAGATCTGGGCCAGGGCTCCAAGCATGTGAGTGGAGCTACACTGTATCGCTGGGACTGGGTGGTTGTGTGTGGGGGGGTACCATCCTGCTGCAGGGATCATGAGGGGGTCCTGTGTGCAGTGGGGCAGGGACCCCTTTCATAATGGTGCCCTTCTCTGCACCCCAGTGACCAGCACTTTCTGGCTTGGTAAATGCTGTGTAGTGCTGGTACACCCCCTGCATGCCCCCCACCTGCCCTCGGTGTGTTGCTGTGTGTGCAGCCGGGGGATCAGGTGCATAACTGTTGCAAGCACCCTTGGTGACTGCCACACAGACACCACTCCATGGCATTCACACATAGCGATGCCAACATGCCTGGTGTATGTAGCGTGTTGGCATCATGCATAGGGCCCTATGTGCTGACATAAAATTTTTTGTTCACACTTTGGTGGCAACCAAAGAATTCTGTGTTCAGCAGAGGTGGGGCTATGCACTCATGTGTAGCCCCATACCAGCTGAATGAACACTATTATAATACAAACAGTAAGCAAACTCACATCCACCATTTTGGTAGAGGTCACCACTCTATAAGTTGGCTTACAATAGTTCATGTAGAATCACAAGTTAGTTTATTCATTAAGACACAGCAGCAAAAAAAGCCAAAAGAAATGCTCAGAAACAATGTTCACTCATCATAATATACATTATATCCATGTTACCTTGCGCAGTCTTCACTGTGATATTGTAAAGAGCCACTGCTCTTCTGCTTTTGCAATTGCACTATATTGTTGGCAGAATCTGGACAGCCCACATGAATGTATTATCATAAGATGACCATATTAGGAAATGTGACCATAAAAAGTTCAATCATCCTTAGAACACTTGTTTTTCTAACCATGCATACTCAGAAACTGAACTGCTTTTCATGAATATTTTGAACTACTTTAGTTTGGTAGATGAAAACTGCAAAAGCACACACCTTGGGCCAACTCTATCAAACCTACAAGTGTTAGGTTTCACTCCTCTTAGTTTTTTTAGTTATAGGTGAACAAAAACGGGTTTTAATTTTTGTAATTTTTATGCTGTTTTCACCTCTGTGACTTTGCCTTTGGTGAACCGATTACCACAAAATTGTTAGGATTTTGGGATACTAGCACCAACTCTGTGCATTCCAAATTTCAAGTATATCAGCTGAACAGGAGCAAAGTTATTAAGGTGCAGAAATCAGTGTTTACCATTAAAGTGCTTACTCAACCCGAATACAGAGGCACAACCAGGGCTGTATGTAATATAAATAATAGTTCTTACTTGCTTTACTTGCTTACTTGCTTTACATTTAGCAAGGAAAAATACATTTACTCATGACTCACTTTCAGGTATGATCTGAGGAATTTATAACATGGAATGAAAATACAAAGTACAATGAATGATATTCAATATTATACAATGGCAAGAAAGAATCTTGGACTGTGATTGGTCAGTTTGGGGCTGGACCCATGGCGTTATCGCAACATAACGCTACGGGTCTAGTCTCTGCGCTGAGAACCAATGTAAATGAGCTTATGGACATAGAGCATCAGTTTTTTTGCATCTCCTCTTAAGAAACAAAAATATTTTTTCTCACTAATAAAAACATTCTTTAAATGTTTTTATTTATTTTATATATAAAAACAAGCCATTGTATAATAGGAATAATGCATTCCAGGGTGTGTGTCGTGCTGGGATAACACCATGCCTGGGGCATTGGACGCACTCGACATGAGGCCTCATGCCCAACCCCCCCAGCTGTGGCATTATCCCAGCATGACACACACCCTGTCATGCATTATTCCTTTAATATTACAGAGACACTTTACAAGAGAGACAAATACACACATCTAATGTATGAAAGACAACAGTAGAGCAAGATCAACTTATATGGCCATGTTATACTAAGCCAGCCAACAGAGATACAACATAATTAGATGTCTGGAGAGTAAGCAGAATGGAAGGGTACATATCAAGGCAGGTGACAAAGATGGCCAGTGGAGAGGTGGCATGGGTGAGCTGCACCAGAGAGAGAGAGGGGGGAGCTACTGCACATAAAGGAGAATAAGTGCAACATAGGTTCATTGAGCAGGGCCTTTAGAAATTAAGAAAAGGAAGTTGACAAATTAGAGTGGGAAAGGTTATTTCAAAAATGCAGAAGTCAAAAGGAAATGGAAGTCTACCCAACAGAAGTTTTGAAATTAATTTTGAAGGCATATGTGTTAGAACTCCTGAATGAGTAGGAAAGGGAGTGAAAGAGAATAGAGGTAGCAATAGAGTACAGACAACCAGAAATTAGATATGAGAGTAGAGTATTGTTGAAGGCACCCTATATTGGGGGTGTTATCTGCCCTAACCAATGTTGCACTGAGGGTGCATAGGACTTTAAGACATAGTCTTGATGATCACCTCCCATCCCACTGGTTGCCTCATATAGGTGTTGTCCAGATTGCTACGGGTCATTTCTACATATCTAACAACACTCCCTGCATACCCCCAACCTGGATGTTTCCTTATCTACATAGAAAGACAAGGAATGGGATCAGGGTAAACAATGCCAGGTGGAGGTGATATGCATTATGTAGGCCCAGAGAATGGAGACTGTTACCAGTAATGCAATGGCTAAGAAATGTGAATTATTACAGGGGTTTTTGACCAATTAAAATTCCTTCTTAAATCACTACCTCCTCTTTCAAGTCTTTACTCATTAGTAAACATGGTATGTAACATAGAAAAAAAACCCAGCACACTCACCCCCTCTTTTTGATATCAAATCAGGCACTGCAGACAGCAGTAATGGGAAGATTTTTTTTATTTCAAAATACAAAAACTGGTTGATATTCTTCTATCTACTATTTACCAACTTATGCTGGATATTCTGTAGTCTTCTATAAATGTGAAGTTTTGGAGATTTTCAAATTGGGCTGGACAGCAGATGGGGGAGAGCCAAGCCCCAGAGGGAAAGCACAAGGTACATATAATGGAAGGGAGCTAGGTCACACCCCATTGGTAAAAAGGTGGTATGCTATTATCCTGGGGCAACAGTGGACAGACTTATTACCAGGGTGGTGGAACTCATGGAAGAGTTGGTGGTAAGGCCAGAACTGATTGTGAATGTTGGCATGAATGATTTGAGCAATCAGAGCATGGAAAAGGTGAAGGCAGACTTCTGTGTTGTGGGAAAGGTAGTGAAGGAGAAAGCAGGAGTGGTAGCCTTCTTTGAAGTACTACTATGGCCATACCTGAACCTATGGGAATAGTTCCACGTGTTTCAGATTAGTGCATGGCTGAAGAGCTTCTGTAGGGAGGAGCAATTTCAGTTCCTCAGGGACTGGAGCCCTCTTGGAGGGATTGGAGGTTGTTCAAAAGTTATGGCTTGCACTCCTCTGATTAGAGCAGGATGGTGCTGGTAGAAAGGTGGGCTCAAGACCTAGCTAACTTAAACTAGTAAGGGAGGACAGAATGGCAAGGTGCACATAAAAGGACATAAGTAAGGGGGCCTTGATTGCCTCACCCATTGAGTTCAGAAGGATCAAACAAACTTGGGATAGAAGTAAAGTGGGGCAGATGAAAGGTTGGACAATGGTATGTGCCAACACTAGGAGTCTGGGCAATAAAATCTCAGAACTTCAGGCAATGGTCATGGAAGGGAGACATGACCTGTTGGCAGTAACAGAGATGTGGACAACTTCAAAGCATGCCATGAACATGATCATATCAGGCTAGATGTTATTTAAACAGGATTGGGCAAAGGGCAGAAGGGAGGTGTAGTTTTGTATGTTACAGAGGGGACTGAAGCAATAGAAATAGATAGTCTAAGTGGGTCAGGTAAATTGGAAACCCTGTAGATATTAGCAGCAATAGAGAAGGGAAACAAATCTGGATTGGGTGGACTACACACCACAGGGCTAGGATTAAGGTACAGACAGGGAACTGGATTAAAAGGCAGCAGTCTAGAGGAAGTGGTGGCAGTTAGGGATTTCAGCATACCAGCCATGGACAGGTAACCAGATTCTGGAGGATGATTGAGATAGGTAAGGGACAAAACTTTACGTGGCCTGGGTCATGCCTGAAAATAGTCCCTGAGATCAGTGCACCTACCTGGTTAACAAAGTCATGAATAAATAAATAACTTAAAAGGAGTAAAGGTATGGTGTTACAAATCCACTCAGCAGGTCAGCCCTCTACTCCCAAAGTGCAAACCTCTGAGCACAGTCTTGAGAACAGTTAACAGAACAAGGTAACCCTCTTGTCTGTTTTTGTGGATTCAAATAAACACTTGGTCTCAAGTCTTGGAGGGATTCAAACTGTGAACCTCTTGTTAGCGTACCCAATGTACAGGCTCAGATAATTCTGTCTTCGGGGTGCCAGATATCTTTGTTTACGGGCACCTAACCAGGTGTACAGAAATGAACCCTTAAAAACTGTAATAAAAGACCTCAGATTTAAAACGCTTACCTTTTTCCAGTTTGGTATCACCATTCAAACTTATATATAGTGTCTACTTTAACCATAAATATTCTACATGTAAAGGACTGAAATCAAAGACAGACCAAGTAAGCTCTAAAAATAGAGTTTTACTACAATAGTTAAAAAAATATGTAACACATAAAATACATAACTATTATATCACAAGACATACAAATCTCTTAAACAAAACAGGTTTTAACAGTGCAATTCCTACTACAGTACTTTGATTTGTCTCTATCTCTCTCTCTAAATACCTGCTTAAAGTGCTCGCAGATGTTTCTTTGTCAGAGTCTAGATAGAAGAGTCTCTGAAGGAAAACAGAATAATATTTAAAAGCTGGTTTTCCCCACCTATTTGCATGAGGTCACCTAGCTCCTCCCTGTCAGGCTATATAAAAGAATATATCTATATAAAAACAGGATGTCTTTTCCAAGTATTAAATTCTGCAACCTCAGCATAACTCATGTTCTTCAAATGACTCTCTTTGATCTTATGATAAGCTTCCCTCTTCCAGGACATGAAAGCATCTTTTATGACTTCGCACTAAAACGTCACAACCTGCTCTTCTTCCTCTAAGCATTATCAAAGTTTATAATTTTCCCTCTTAGCAACTACAGCAATAATTAACTTACAGGTATATATAAATATATATACTGTAGTTAAAGTCTGTAATTAGCTTCAGGCCTTCCAGGTAACACCTTGTATCTAAAACCTGTGTGTGTGTGTGTGTGTGTGTGTGTGTGTCATACTCACATGCTGTTTCAGCATTTCTCAAGAGAGACAGTCCATAACCCATTTTTTATATTACAAAAAAATGATACAGTGATCAGAACCAGCTGTCCAAGTGTCACAATTCTTCCCCACCTAGACTGAATTTGGGGGCTCTATCCCCTGCATATGATGAGCTTCCCAAATCCGTTCACTTCTCATAGACCCTAGACAGCCCATCTGAGTTCAGATTTTTGGCTCCAGCCCTACGTACGATTGTCATATCATACCCTTGCAAAGCAAGACTCCATCTTAGCAATCTACCATTGTTCTTTCCCATCTGCATCAGCCAAACCAGGGGGTTATGGTCTGTCTGCACACAAAATGCTGCCCATATAAGTATGGCTCTAATTTCTTTAGGGCCCACACTATGGCAAGACACTCCTTTTCCACCGTGGAGTATGCTTGCTCCCTTGGAAGTAACTTCCTACTCAGGTATACTACTGGGTGAGCTGTTCCTTGGCTGGGTGTCTGGCTCAGTACTGCTCCAATACCACATCTGAGGAGTCAGTCTGAACTATAAAGGTTTTGCTATAGTAAGGACTTATCAAAACAGGAGCACTGCACAGTGTCTCCTTTAGTTTGGAAAAGGCTTCCTCACAGGCTTGGCCCCAGGCAATTTTCTTGGGCATCCTTTTCTTTGTCAGATCAGATAGGGGAGCAGCCAGGGCACTGTAATTGGGTACAAATTTTCTGTAGTACCCTGCTGTCCCTAGAAAACTCCTGACCTGCTTCTGTGTTTCTGGTCTGGGCCATGCCTGGATTACCTCTATCTTTATTTGGTTAGGATGGATCTGTCCCCGGTCTACCACATCCCTGAGGTATGTCACTTCTCCCATGGCCACCTGGCACTTCTTGGCTTTGACAGTGAGCCTGACCCTCTGTATCCTACCCAGCACTTCCCTATGGTGGGATAGGTGTTCCTCCCAGCTAGTACTAAAGATGGCAGTGTAATCCGCGTATGCCACGGCATGCTCCTCAGCACCATTTAACACCTGGTTCACCAACCTTTGGAAAGTGGCCGGGGCATTCTTCATTCCGGAAGGCATTACTTTAAACTCAAATAAGCCTATCAGAGTGTTGAAGTCTGACCTCTCCCTAGCTCTGTCTGTCAACTCTACCTGCCAATACCCCTTTGTCAGGTCAATCGTCATAAGGTAGGTCGCCCCCCCAACTTGTCCAGGAGTTCATCTGTCCAGGACATTGGGTCAGCATCTGACTTCGTGACTGCATTCAGTCCATGATAGTCCACACAGAGATGGGTAGAGCCATCTGGCTTAGTTACAAGGACTACAGGTGAGGCCCAGGGGCTGTGGTATCTCTGGATTACCCCATAATCCAGCATTTCCTTCACTTCCCTCCTAATGTCCTTTTGGACAGCCTCAGACACCCAATATGCTGTCTGCCGTATGGGTGTCTGTGTCCCTGTCTCCACATTGTGTGTCGCTAAGGGGGTTAGTCCAGGTTTGGCACTAAACAACAGGGCAAAGTCTGCTAAAACCTCCCTTGCTTTCTGGATCTGGTCCAGGGCTAGCGGGGGAGACAATTTAACTGCCTCCACAGAGGACTCCCACTTACTTTCTTCCAGAAAATCCAGAATGGGATCTCCTTCATCTGTCCCCTCCCCAGGACTACACATTGCAAACACCATGTCAGCCCTATTTGCATATGGCTCCACCATGTTGACATGGTACATCCTTTCTGTCTGTCTTCTGTCAGGTAACACCACAATGTAGTTCACATCATTTACCTTCCTAACCACTTTGTACGGTCCCGCCCACTCAGCCTGCAGCTTGACTTTCTGGACCGGAATAAGGACCATGACTTCCTGACCCACCATGTACAAGTGAGCTCTGGCTCTGTGGCTGTACCACACTTTATGTTTTTGTTAGGCAGCTGCTAGGTTGCTCTGGGCTCTCCCCATAAGCTCCTTCAGCCTTTCCCTAAACCTAAGGATGTAATCCACAATGGGAGTTCCCTGGGTAGCATACTTGCCTTCTCACTCCTCCCAGATCAAGTCTAGAGGACCCATACCCAGCGTCCATATAAGAGTTTGAAGGGGGAAAATCCTGTCGACTCTTGGGGCACCTCCCTGTATGCAAACAACAGGTGGGGAAGGTATTTCTCCCAGTCCCTCCTATGCTGTTCAGCAAATGCCCAGAGCATTGACTTAAGGGTACCTTTGAATCATTCCACAAGTCCATTGGCTTGTGGGTGATACAGTGTCATGCATCTCTGCACCACCCCACACTTCTCCCATAAACATTTCATCAAGTCCGACATGAAGGAACCCCCTAGACCAATGATTACCTCCTGCGGAAACCCAACACGGGAGAAAATCCCAAGTAAGGCACCTGCCACTCTGTCTGTCTTCAGCGAGGATAGGGTGACTGCCTCTGGGTACCAGGTAGCATAATCCACCCCAGTCAGGATGAATCTCTTCCCTGAGGAGCTGGGGGTATCTAAAGGCCCCACAATATCCATTCCCACCCTCTGGAATGGCTCCTCCACTTTGGGCAATGGAATAAGGGCAGCTTTTGTTTTCTTGCCTGCCTTTCCTATTTCTTGGCACTGGTGACAAGACCTGCAATACTCCTTCACCTGCTGGGTGAAGGTAGGCCAGTAGAAATTCTGGGCCAACCACTGCATAGTGTGCATGATTCCCAGATGACCAGACAAGGGAATATCATGGGCAACCTTGAGCAACTACTCACGATATCCCTGGGGAATGACAAGCTGCCTGCCTAGCACCCCTCCCTCTGTCTTCACAGTCTGAGTATACACAAGTCCATTTTCCCAATAGACCTTATGTCTGCCGTCACCTCCATGTGTGCCGTCTGAGTCTGCCCAAGCCCCTCTAAACTAGGGTCACTCCTCTGAGCAGCTGCAAACCCCTCACACATTCCCAAGGCATGGGACAGATCCCCTTCAGTTGCTAAACTAGGGTCCCCAACACTAGTGTCAGGGCACTCAGGATCACTGTCAATCCCAATCCTCTGAAAGTGGGTCACCCCTCCCTCCTCGGAGTAACCTTCCGTAGCTGTGTGGCTACTTGCTACTGGGAAAATTTCTACCCCCTCTTCATTAATCTCCATATCAGGAGACACAGGCTGGGGAACCAGCCTCTCAGCGGTTTCCACAATGGCTTTTGTGGGGTTCAAGGATCTACAATTTTTCCTTGCCACTTGGCTACGGGTAACTGCATACACCATCTCCTGTTTGAGATTGTTGCCCAGGATCACATCCACTGCCAAGGTTTGCACTACAGCTACTTGTTGCACAGTTCCCCCTGTTTCACCCCAGTCCAGGAGAACACTGGCCAGTCGCAATGTTTTCTCTTCACCAGTGAATCCTTGTACAGTGACATATTTATTGGGTATAAACTGACCAGGCTGTATCAGATCACCTTTTACCAATGTCAGGGATGCCCCTGTGTCCCTTAACCCCTGCATCTGTACACCATTCACCATGACTGGGTGCATGTGTTCCCTCATGTTCACAGGCATGCTTCCAGGGACACACAAACAACCCACTTCTTTCCTAGTACCACCTTGAATATTATTGTTTGCCTTTTTGGGACACTGTCTGGCAATATACCCAATTTCTTTACATAACCAACATTCACTCCTCTTTTCAAAAAAATATTTTCTCTGAAACATGGGGCTAACTGATTTCAATGGAGGCAGTGAGGGTTTTAGCTGCCCTGAAGGCATGCTTTTCCCTTTCTGTGCTGCCTCGCCCTCCCCATTCGCTCTCAGAGCAGGTCTGCTCTTGGCATAGCGGTCCGAGAGTTCAGCAGCCTCTTGCACTGTTTTGGGATCTCGGTCCTACAGCCATGTTTTCAGCTCTGCTGAGCATGCCCATAAAAACTGTTCTAACAGAATCACATTTTCAATTTTATCAACAGAGTTTGCCTCAATTCCTTCCCACCAACATTTTAAAAACTGACATTGTTTCGTGACTAGCTCCTCATAGCTCATGTCAGGGCTTCTCCTGAACTTACAGAATTTAGCTCTGTATGATTCAGCAGTTAATTCAAATTTTTTTAACAGTGCAGCTTTAAGTTTGCTGTAATCATCACTGTCTTCATTGTCCATTTGACCCCATGCATCCCGAGCTTTTCCGGTAAGTAGCGGGGATAGCTTGAAGCTCCAAGACTCCCTAGGAATTTTAGCCTGAATACAAACTTTTTCAAAAGAATTTAAAAAGGCATTCCTCTGCTCCCCCTCTTTAAATTCGGCTATTAATTTGGAGTTCAATTTGTAACCCAGTCCTGCAATCCCAGTTAAACCCAAGCCACTTGCCTGCTCTGATGCCACTGGTTGGAGTTGTAGCTTCTCCAATTGGTGTTGCCTCTGGCATTCCTCTTTCTTCTCCTCTGCAGCTCACTGGCACTCACACTCCTCATGGTCTGCCTCTCTCTGTTCTTGCTCTGCCTCATGGCATTCTCGCTCTGCATCAAGGCCCACCTCATGCTTCTCTCACTCCCTCTTCTCCTGGAACTCCAGCTCCAACCTGCGCAACTCAATTTGCATCTTGAGTACTTCTGGATCCAGGATACTGGTGACCTTCCCCTGCTGCTGAGGCCCTTTACAGACAGTGGCCCTGCTGTCACCCTCACCAGATCTGGACACAGCACTGGCCGCTAACTCTGCCACACTTGAGGTTTGGTCCTTTTCAGTCATGGTCTGTGACTCGCTGCTCTGGGTATCTGCTACCATCAGGGCATCAATGATGTTCTGCTTGCTGGCTTTCACTGCAAACAGGACTCCTCTGTCCATGCACAACTGCTTTAAGGAGTCTACAAGGTGGCACATATATAGTATACCTGGCTATGACTTGTCCGTGCTCTAGTCGGGTTTATTAGGGATTATGACTTGTCCGGCTCTTTTCCCTTTGTTACAATTGATGTTCTTTTGTTAATTATTTTATATTTTGTGGTTTTGATTCTTTGTAGGTATTTTGAAATGCATGTATATTTTTAATGTGCTATATTGCTTTAATTGATCCCTGTATTTAAGGGGACAGATTATGAGCTAACTCACGCTCTGAAGAAGATGGTAGTCGATACGTAAGCGTGATCGCCAGAATGTTGGTCCGCTTGTCTCTTCCGGTTTCACCTGTGGTGCGCTGATGGCTTACTGCTTACCTTTTGGATTCAATGACGTCAATAATATACATTGGAGTGGTATGCCTTTTTTTCTGGCTTCATTGCTTATGCATATGTATGTGTTTTTCTCACCACCCGGTTTGGTGCTTTACAGTCGCAGCACCTGGCGTCTCCCGTCTCTATTTATGTAAAGTATTTATGTGGTCGTTGGTTTTCTACAAATCTTTTATTAAAGGATTTATTTGTATAGCCTTACTTTGCTGACCCCTGTTTTCCTTTTTGTACGGCACATTGGTTTTACAACTCCTGGGGTATTGTGCATTCACTGTGTTTATGAGCCTCCACGGTCCTTGTAATTTTTTTTTTGGACTTCGTGTTTTTTGTCATTTAAAATTGTTGGCAGCTTAAGGAGTTGATGCTGCCAGTGGAGGGCTCCAGAGTTTTATTATGGCTTTTATCCAACCCACGGTGGAAGGTTTATCCTTCTCTGATGAAACTGGTCAGGATATTTTACTGCCAGTTGATAGAGTACAGGCGCTGCTCTCTGGAGTAGGCCTGTCTGGACTAAGAGACAATGTGGATTTCAGGCATTATGAATATCTACAGAAAAAAGTCATTAGATTCGATTTACATGCGGCTTTTTTATCACAATACTGGCGGGAGCGTAGGATCCCACAAGGTATGAGGATCCAAAAACCTCCTTCATTTGGTATGGATGATTTGGATTATTTACATGATTGGGAGAGAATCTTGAATAAATGCAGCTATGATCTAATGTTACTTACTATTAAGAAAGCATGAAAAGAATCAGATCTAGCTACTCAGAAATCAAGTACTTTGTTGGAGAAATTAAAAGAAAAATTCTCACCTATAGATGTTGATTCCATCTCTGGAAAAACCAATTTGTCTATAGTTAAATTTCAGATGGATTTGGTGCAGTATAAACAGAAGAAATATGTTAGGGATGAAAATGATTATAAAACAGGAAATGTATATACCTGGCAGGGAAATAAAAAGAAAGTTTTTTCCACAAATCCCTATTCAGTATCTTCGAATGGAGATGAAATGAATATTTCCTCTGGACCAGATAGCGATCTCGAAGACCATCAGAGATTGAATGAAAATAGACGTTTTTTAGACAACAGTCAAGACTTGGGTTTGTTAGACCATACAGAACACGAAGGGGAAAGGGGAGGAGAAAGAGGGAAAGGTATGAGAGGCAACAGAGCGTGACAGAATTACAGAGGGAGACAGAATTGGGGGGGGTGAGGAGATCTCCGAGACCAAGGAATCTGAATTGGAGGTCATAAATCTTTCGGATGTAGTGTTAACTCCTATACAGATACAGGTGTTATCTAAAGGTTTAAGCTTTGTACCCACTACTAAAGTTAATCCTTTTCAAATTGAATTGGATTTATTTAGATTTTTTAGGAAGTTACACTTGAAAGATTTTTTCAATTCAAATATGGTTATGCCCCCCACCCATGAAATTACAAGAGAAGATACCCCTTTTAAAAAGCCCTCATCCTTCAACCCTCCCCATTTGAATCACATGATTAATACGTTCTGTAATTTGGTCTCTAACGATGTGCATAAATTGATTGTTAAAAATAAAAGTGAATATTGTGCACAAAATGTTACCAGAGCTGAGAGACAGGCCATACAGGAATTAAAAAATCTGGGTTCAATAGTGATTAAACAAGCGGATAAAGGTGGTGCTGTAGTTGTGTGGGGAACTGATGCCTATATTGAGGAAGCCATGAGACAGTTAAATAATCAAGAGTTTTATAAGAAGATCGAAAGAGATCCGATGACCCTGATCAAACAGAGAGCGGATAATCTCATTGACTCTGGTTTTCTATCAGGTGATATTACCAAAAAGGAAGTTGAATTTTTGAAGATATCAAGCCCAAAGAAACCTGTGTTTTATCTTTTACCCAAGGTACATAAAAATACTTTTCCTGTTATGGGTCGGCCTATTGTCTCTGCTAATGAGTCTATAACTGAAAACATGTCCAAGTTTGTTGACTTTTTTGCACAAAAATTTGTGCCTAATTTGCAGTCCTATGTTAAAGATACTAAGGATGCTTTATTGATGCTCCAGAATGTATCGTTATCTGAGTCCGATCTATTAGTTACTATAGATGTGGTAAGCCTATATTCCAACATACCTCATGAGGGAGGTTTGCAGTCTCTCTCTAAACATTTGAGCTTAAGGGAAAAAAGCAAACCTAGTTCAAATTTTATACTGGAACTGGCAAGATTTGTTTTGGAACAAAACTATTTTTGGTTAAATGGTTCTTTCTATATTCAGATAAAAGGGACTGCAATGGGTACGACCTTTGCTCCTAGTTTGGTGAATTTATTTATGGGTGAATGGGAAGAAACAAACATATATAATCCATCCAATAATACTTTTTTGAAGCATATCAAGTTGTGGAAGCGATACATAGACTATTGTCTGATGATTTGGAAAGGCTCTGAGGTTACTAACATACTAACATACTATTTGCCAGCAGATTAGGCCTTATGGTCTATCAAGTCTGCTCGAACCTCGATCCTTAGTTGGGTGCCGAGACCCTCCCATCCCTTGTGCTCCAGAAACCCCTATCATCCATCCCCACCCCCCCGGGACAGGCTATCATCTGATACATCCACTTTCTGTGTCTGTCCCACCTCTTAAAGCTCTCCACTGTGGATCTCTGAACCAGCTCACCAGGCAGAGCATTCCAAGGGTCCACCACCCTCTCAGTGAAAACCTCCTCCTCTTTCCCCTCACCCTTCCACCTTCCAACTTCAAACCATGCCCTCTGGTGATGCCTCCTGCTTTAGTTCTAAAGATCCCTCCATGTTTACCCTATTTATTCCCTTGAGGTACTTGAAGACCTCAATCATGTCCCCCTGTCTCTCCTCTCCTCCAATGAAAACAGGCAGAGCTCCTCAAGTCTGTCCTCGTAAGTCAAATCCCCCTAGCCCTCGTATCATCTTTGTTGCCCTCCTCTGTACCCTCTCCAGGAGCTGTATGTCCCTCTTCAAGTGTGGTCTCCAGTACTGTACACAGTACTCAAGGTGTGGTCTAACCAGTCCATTGTACAGTGGCAGAATCACTTCCTTGCTCCTAGAGGTGATCCTCATTATGCATCCCAACATCCTGTTTGCCTTGCTAGCTGCCTCCTGCACTGCTCAGTGTTATTCATACATGTATCCACCATGACCCCTAGGTCTTTTTCCCTGTTGAGGCTTCCAGCACCTCCCTCCCAGGGTGTACCTGTGTTTAGAGTTTCCTGACCAAGATGCAACACCTTGCACTTGGTGATATTGAAATTTAATTTCCATGTGTGAGCCCAGCTTCCAGGGTGTCCAGGTCCCTTGCAGGGCCAACCTCCTCTTCTCCCTCAACTACTGCTCCCATCTTGGAGTCATCTGTGAAGAGACTCATTTCACACCCTATACCATCCCTGATGTCTGATATGTATGCATTAAACAGGATTGACCCAGGACCGAGCCCTGTGGTACCCCACTACCAACCTCTGTAGGGTTCGAGAGCTCCCCACAGACCACTACTCTGAGTGCGCCCAGCTATCCAGTTTTCAATCCATCTGACCATCAAAGGGCCTACTCCTAACCCCATCAGTTTCTCCACCAGACCATTGTGGGGACAGAGTCAAACGCCTTGCTGAAGTCCAAAGAATAATACATCCACAGGCTTACCCCTATCCAGTTCTGATGTTACCCATTCATAGAATCACAAGGTTGGTTTGACATGATCTACCTGGCACAAACCCATGCTGCCGACTATCCAGACCTCCCACCTCTCCAAGTAAACCCCCAATCGCTCCTTTAGTATACTCTCCATTAATTTTCCCACCACCGAGGTTAAACTGATGGGTCTATAGTTTCCTGGTACTTCCTTCGACCCCCTTATGGATTGGTACCACATGTGCCTCTCGCCAATCCCTAGGTACCCTCCCTGTCTCAAGTGACCTGTTGAAAGCTCACCAGGGGTGCAGCCAGTATGTCTGCCAATTCCCATAGTACTCGGATGAATGCCATCCGCCCAGGAGATTTGTCTTCTTTAGGGCCTTGAGGGCAAACCACACCTTTGTGGGATGGCATCATCCGTCCCCTCCACCTTACTGGTCTTTATCCTTATCCAGATGTGACACCCCTGGGGTACCTTTCCTCCCTTTGCTCCATTTCTGCTGCTCCTGATCCCACTCCCTGCCGCTCTATCCCTTTGTGCCTTGCTTTGTAGATATCCCATCCCTCCCTAGTGAACACAGAGGCAAAGTACTCTAAATACCTCTGCCTGGTCCCTCGCCTCTTCCACCCACCCTCCTTCTGATCTCAATCTGCTGAGATGGCTCTTAGTTTTTCTCCGCCTCCCCAATGTACCGGAAGAACCCTTTTCCTCCATGTATCCCCTGTGCCAGCCGATGCTCTTTTACTGACTTTGCTCCCTCACCATACGGGTGACTTTTCTAGATGCAAGCTGGTACATTTCCTTATCCCTATCCCCTCTTGTTGTTTTATATTTTTGTAGTCGCCTTCTTTCTCTGACTGCTACCTGGACCTCACTGGACCACCAGCATGGTTTATGTGACCTTGCTCCTCACGTTTCAACTTAGCGCAGATCCTGACTGCCTCATGAAGTCCCCGTTTTATGACCTCCCATCTCCTTTCCACACTTGTTGTTGAGGTAATCCCCTTCAAGTGATCCTTGAGAATATTTCCCATGCCCATAAAGTCTGCCCCCCTGAAGTCCACTGCCAGTGTCCTAGATCTCACCCCCACTCCCCCAATGCTTATTTGAAACCAGACAGTATTGTGGTCACTCCCAGTCAGGGGGTCCTGTACAACCATGTCCCTTACCAGATCCCCATCTGCCAGAACCACATCCAGGACATGCCTCCTTGTGGGCTCCATCACATGCTGTGTTAAGAACACATCCTGGAAGCCATCCAGCAGCCTCTGCTCCTTGGCCACCTTAGAGGACATGGTTCCCCAGTTAGTACCTGGCATATTAAGGTCCCCCATCAACACCACTCCTTCCCCTTTTGGACCACACTGGGCAATGATGTTGTCCAGCAAACCATCCTCTAGAACATCACTCATCCCGGGGGGCCTATATGCTACACCCAGCTTGACCTTATCTCCTGCTGGGGATCGTAAGGTGACCCATAAGGCCTCCACGTTTCCCTCTGCCTCTTCTACCATAGCAATTTATATGTCATCTCTAATGAACATAGCCACTCCACCCCCTCTGCCCTCCTTTCTATCCTTCCTAAGCATAGTGTACCCCCGTACATTTAGGTCCCAGTCATGGTTTTTGTTGGCTCACGTTTCCGTGACTGCCGCCACATCCACCCCCTCGAACAGCATGGCCTGGAACTCTGGCAACTTGTTTCCCAAACTCCTGGCATTTACTAACACTAACCCCACCCTTATCCCTGATCCTTTTTGTCGAACCCCACCCAGATTCCTTTATACTTCCATCCTCCCCTGCTCCTCCTGAAACCTCCACCTCCAGTCTGTTTCTCCCCTTGGGCTTGAAGGCTACTCCCCTCATCTGGAGGGGAGGGCTTCTGGTCAGCCCCTCCCTTATCCCTTCCCCTTACAAGTTTAAACCCCACCTTTCTTGTATGTAGTCAGCCATCCCCTGTTTAAGGACTTCCTTCCCTAATGGGGCAAGATGAAACCTGTCCTTGGCATATAGTCCCTTATCCTCCCAAACTCCATTCCAGTTCCCTAACACCCCCAACCCATTCTCTTCACCCCACTTCCTGAGCTATTCATTAACCTCTGTGAGCTTCATTTTTTCTCCACTGAGGCCTTTGGTACTGGCATATCTCCGAAAAGGAAATGTTGCATCCATTATCCCGACAGACTCTGGCAAGTTCTTGAACCTTGCTTGATTTCCATAATCTATTTCCTCTAGATCATTAGTTCCCAAATGCACCAGGAACCGGTTTCCTCCACAATCCCTAACCATTTCATACACCATGAACTTTGCTCTGTGCACTGTCAGCCCAGAGATACTCACTACCTTCACCTGGCTATGGCATCCATCCCCGTCCCTCCCAATGGATACCCTTAATCATCGAGTCTCCCAGTAACAGAACTTTAACACCGCCATCATCCTTATGGTTACCTCCACTATGCCCTCTCAGCCCCCCCCCCACTTTATTCATGATCACAATTTCATGGGAGTCTTCCTGCCTTATTAGAGACCCCCTTGTCACCCTCCCCTTTCTGCCTCCTTGCTATTTTGCCCACTTAACTCAAACCCCTCTGAATAGGTGTCCCTTTAACCCTCTCTTATCTGAACCATTTATCCTGGCCCTGATGGTTTCCCTTCCGACCCTCATCCCCCTTGTAATAGTACCCCTGTCTCCAGAGGCTCTCTGTGGGTCCCCTTAGCTAGGCCCCATCCTGGTACTGACCTTCCTGCTGAAGGGGCTCCTCCCACCTCCTTGTCTCCCAGTTCCTCTCAATCATGCTCTCCTCCTCATGTCTGGAATATGTTGCATCTCCCATTTGCTTAACATATATGTTTCCTTCTCCTCTGGGACTATGTCTATCCTTTCCATAGCTGTTCTGTGATGCCCTATGGGTATCTGACTCCCTCCCCGGCCTCTGTATAAGTTTCCTCATTTCCACCAACCCTTCCTCCCCTCTAGGATGCTTAGTATCTCAAATTTATTGGACACTCTATGTCAGCCTCCATCAAGTAATCCGAGTTTCCCTGACTGCATCTCTAAACTGACCCTCTTCTTCCTCTCTTGCACTGTTCACCTTAGGAGCTCCTTCCACAGTCTGCTGTTTTAGGCTTCCACACAACAGCCCCTCCTGACTTTTCCCCCTCCAGTATCCTTGAATTCAGAATTTTCACCCTGTACGCTTTCCCCTTAGCATCAACTTCCCTATCTAAGGGTCCTCTGTCCCTAATATCCCCCCTTCTGCTTGCTGTAGCATAATGTCCTGTAATTTCAGAGCGTTGCCCCAGCCTCCCCTCAGCCCCACCCTTCTGCTGCCCATATCCACACCCCTTATCCTTGGACACCCCCAGCTCCCACAGCTTACTCCTTAACCAATATACCTCACTCCTAATACAAGATAGCTTGTCTACAGAGTGGGAAGCTCTCTCCAGGCCCAATTTAGAATTATTGCCATCCCACAGCCTGTGCAGCCTACAACCCTTCCGAAGATGCCTGCCATGGTGGAATATGGCCACCCTGATTATCCCCTCTGTTTATAATAGCACACCCCTTTCTCAGTCCCTTTCCCTGGAGTACAGTTTCTCTCTATTGACTGTAGTTATTTACAAACCCAATTCAACCCCACCAACAAAGTTCCTAAGTCTCACAAACACATACAGTCCAGTATGTGTTCAGTCCCACTAACAGTGTGTGTAAGCAGACTCCAGGTACCGTATGATGTCACAGGCCCACCAACTCCTGTTGCTTCAAAATTTCAGTCCCAAACAGAAATACTCAGCCTTTCAATCCCAACCCCAGTGGCTTTTCAGTATTTAAGTAAGCCTACAAAACAGGGTGGGTGGAGGGCTCTACCAAACACCAGGCAAACACATTTAAATTACCTTCTAATTTTCCCTGCCAAACATCTATCCCCAAACCTACAATATCACAGCCCAAGTATCAGTTCAAATTCAAGGTAATAATTTTTAACACATAGAACTAATTTCACTAACAAACTATTCAAATATTTCAGTTTAAAACAAAATATAACCCTGGCCTCTTTTCTACCAACCTGTTGCTTAAGCTCCCAAGTGAACAATGAAAGCCACAGTAATTCCTGTTTAAAGACAAGTTAATTGCAGCTAATGTCCCTCCTCCAAACACCAGGCAAACACATTTAAATTACCTTCTAATTTTCCCTGCCAAACATCTATCCCCAAACCTACAATATCACAGCCCAAGTATCAGTTCAAATTAAGGTAATAATTTTTAACACATAGAACTAATTTCACTAACAAACTATTCAAATATTTCAGTTTAAAACAAAATATAACTCCTGGCCTCTTTTCTACCAACCTGTTGCTTAAGCTCCCAAGTGAACAATGAAAGCCACAGTAATTCCTGTTTAAAGACAAGTTAATTGCAGCTAATGTCCCTCCTCCAAACACCAGGCAAACACATTTAAATTACCTTCTAATTTTCCTGCCAAACATCTATCCCAAACCTACAATATCACAGCCCAAGTATCAGTTCAAATTCAAGGTAATAATTTTTAACACATAGAACTAATTTCACTAACAAACTATTCAAATATTTCAGTTTAAAACAAAATATAACTCCTGGCCTCTTTTTTACCAACCTGTTTCTTAAGCTCCCAAGTGAACAATGAAAGCCACAGTAATTCCTGTTTAAAGACAAGTTAATTGCAGCTAATGTCCCTCCTCCAAACACCAGGCAAACACATTTAAATTACCTTCTAATTTTCCCTGCCAAACATCTATCCCTCAAACCTACAATATCACAGCCCAAGTATCAGTTCAAATTAAGGTAATAATTTTTACACATAGAACTAATTTCACTAACAAACTATTCAAATATTTCAGTTTAAAACAAAATATAACTCCTGGCCTCTTTCTACCAACCTGTTGCTTAAGCTCCCAAGTGAACAATGAAAGCCACAGTAATTCCTGTTTAAAGACAAGTTAATTGCAGCTAATGTCCCTCCTCCAAACACCAGGCAAACACATTTAAATTACCTTCTAATTTTCCCTGCCAAACATCTATCCCCAAACCTACAATATCACAGCCCAAGTATCAGTTCAAATTCAAGGTAATAATTTTAACACATAGAACTAATTTCACTAACAAACTATTCAAATATTTCAGTTTAAAACAAAATATAACTCCTGGCCTCTTTTCTACCAACCTGTTGCTTAAGCTCCCAAGTGAACAATGAAAGCCACAGTAATTCCTGTTTAAAGACAAGTTAATTGCAGCTAATGTCCTCCTCCAAACACCAGGCAAACACATTTAAATTACCTTCTAATTTTCCCTGCCAAACATCTATCCCCAAACCTACAATATCACAGCCCAAGTATCAGTTCAAATTCAAGTAATATTTAACACATAGAACTAATTTCACTAACAAACTATTCAAATATTTCAGTTTAAAACAAAATATAACTCCTGGCCTCTTTTCTACCAACCTGTTGCTTAAGCTCCCAAGTGAACAATGAAAGCCACAGTAATTCCTGTTTAAAGACAAGTTAATTGCAGCTAATGTCCCCTCCTCCAAACACCAGGCAAACACATTTAAATTACCTTCTAATTTTCCCTGCCAAACATCTATCCCCAAACCTACAATATCACAGCCCAAGTATCAGTTCAAATTCAAGGTAATAATTTTTAACACATAGAACTAATTTCACTAACAAACTATTCAAATATTTCAGTTTAAAACAAAATATAACTCCTGGCCCTTTTCTACCAACCTGTTGCTTAAGCTCCCAAGTGAACAATGAAAGCCACAGTAATTCCTGTTTAAAGACAAGTTAATTGCAGCTAATGTCCCTCCTCCAAACACCAGGCAAACACATTTAAATTACCTTCTAATTTTCCTGCCAAACATCTATCCCCAAACCTACAATATCACAGCCCAAGTATCAGTTCAAATTCAAGGTAATAATTTTTAACACATAGAACTAATTTCACTAACAAACTATTCAAATATTTCAGTTTAAAACAAAATATAACTCTTTGCCTCTTTTCTACCAACCTGTTTCTTAAGCTCCCAAGTGAACAATGAAAGCCACAGTAATTCCTGTTTAAAGACAAGTTAATTGCAGCTAATGTCCCCTCCTCCAAACACCAGGCAAACACATTTAAATTACCTTCTAATTTTCCCTGCCAAACATCTATCCCAAACCTACAATATCACAGCCCAAGTATCAGTTCAAATTCAAGGTAATAATTTTTAACACATAGAACTAATTTCACTAACAAACTATTCAAATATTTCAGTTTAAAACAAAATATAACTCCTGGCCTCTTTTCTACCAACCTGTTGCTTAAGCTCCCAAGTGAACAATGAAAGCCACAGTAATTCCTGTTTAAAGACAAGTTAATTGCAGCTAATGTCCCTCCTCAAACACTAGGCAAACACATTTAAATTACCTTCTAATTTTCCCTGCCAAACATCTATCCCCAAACCTACAATATCACAGCCCAAGTATCAGTTCAAATTCAAGGTAATAATTTTTAACACATAGAACTAATTTCACTAACAAACTATTCAAATATTTCAGTTTAAAACAAAATATAACTCCTGGCCTCTTTTCTACCAACCTGTTGCTTAAGCTCCCAAGTGAACAATGAAAGCCACAGTAATTCCTGTTTAAAGACAAGTTAATTGCAGCTAATGTCCCCTCCTCCAAACACCAGGCAAACACATTTAAATTACCTTCTAATTTTCCCTGCCAAACATCTATCCCCAAACCTACAATATCACAGCCCAAGTATCAGTTCAAATTCAAGGTAATAATTTTTAACACATAGAACTAATTTCACTAACAAACTATTCAAATATTTCAGTTTAAAACAAAATATAACTCCTGGCCTCTTTTCTACCAACCTGTTGCTTAAGCTCCCAAGTGAACAATGAAAGCCACAGTAATTCCTGTTTAAAGACAAGTTAATTGCAGCTAATGTCCCCTCCTCCAAACACCAGGCAAACACATTTAAATTACCTTCTAATTTTCCCTGCCAAACATCTATCCCCAAACCTACAATATCACAGCCCAAGTATCAGTTCAAATTCAAGGTAATAATTTTTAACACATAGAACTAATTTCACTAACAAACTATTCAAATATTTCAGTTTAAAACAAAATATAACTCCTGGCCTCTTTTCTACCAGCCTGTTGCTTAAGCTCCCAAGTGAACAATGAAATGAACTTGAACATTTTATCGAATATATAAATCATATATATATCATATCATATAAATCATACCAGTATACATCTTAAGTTCACCTATTCTAAAAGTAGAGACAATATTTCTTTTTTGAATATGCTGATAGAAAAGAAGGATGGTTCCCTTTCAACAAAATTATATAGAAAACCCATGTCCTGCAATACTCTGCTATGTTTTGAGAGTTGTCATCCTAAATCTATAATCAAGAATGTTTCTAAGGGACAATACATCAGAGCTAAGCATATTTGCTCTGATAATGTATCTTTTTGTGAAGCGAGAAAGGACATTACTGATAGATTTATTAATAGAGGTTATGAACCTGGAGTTTTGTTAAAGAGTTTACATTCAGTGAATGAAATAGAGAGAGAGACACTATTAATTCCCAATGTACAAGATCAAAAGAAAATGGATAAACTCATTTTTACTGCTGAATTCAATCATTTGGCACCTAAAGTAGGGCACATTATACATAAACACTGGAATATTATCAACTCAGATGGGAGATTGAAACATATTGGTCATAATCGTCCTTGAATTTCATTTAAAAAGGGACAAAATTTAAAAGATCTGTTGGCAAATTCGTATATTCCTTGTGTGAATGATATGCAACAACTAAATTGGCTACCCTCTTTTCCAAAAGGCAACTATCGATGTGGTAGATGTGTACATTGTTCCAACACGTCAGATGTAAAGATTTTCATCATCCACGTTCTGGTAAAAGTAGAGATACAATCTTTATTAATTGTAACACTCAAGGGTTATTTATATGCTGACCTGCCCTTGTGGATTATGTTACGTGGGTCAAACTAAAAGAAATCTAAAGTTGAGGATAGGAGAACATAAAGGAGCCATTAGGAATGCTAATATGGAATATGCGATAGCACGTCATTACCATGAAGCTAAACATGGATCTCCAGCAACATTGAGATTTGTTGGTTTGGAGAAAGTGGAAGTTGGTTTTCGTGGTGGAGACTTTCAATTCTAGGATCTTACAAAGAGAGGCATTTTGGATTTTTGAATTAAATACTATGGTACCTTATGGTTTGAATGACAAACTCCCTTTATACAGTTTTTTATAGTTAATGTTATTATGTGTGGACATGACCTGTGTCGTGCTCTGTCCACATAATGGGGATATGACTTTTCTGGCTCTGCCCCCTTTCTGGTGTTTTGTAGTTTTATTACCATTATTGTTATGATTTTCAGTAATTTAATAGTTTTTTGCACTATTTGTTCTGGTTTAACACGGTGGCACATATATAGTATACCAGGCTATGACTTGTCCGTGCTCTAGCCGGGTTTATTAGGTATTATGACTTGTCCGGCTCTTTTCCCTTTGTTACAATTGATGTTCTTTTGTTAATTATTTTATATTTTGTGGTTTTGATTCTTTGTAGGTATTTTGAAATGTATGTATATTTTAATGTGCTATATTGCTTTAATTGATCCCTGTATTTAAGGGACAGATTATGAGCTAACTCACGCTCTGAAGAAGACGTAGTCGTATACATAGGCGTGAGTGACGCTTGACGGTTGGTCCGCTTGTCTCTTCTGGGTTTCACTGTGGTGCGTTGATGGCTTACTGCTTACCTTTTGGATTCGAGATGCTCCAATAATATACATCGGAGTGGTATGCCTTTTTTTCTGGCTTCATTGCTTATGCATATGTACGTGTTTTTTTCACCACCCGGTTTGGTGCTTTACAGTCGCAGCACCTGGCGTCTCCCGTCTCTATTTATGTAGAGTATTTATGTGGTCGTTGGTTTTCTACAAATCTTTTATTAAAGGATTTATTTGTATAGCCTTACTTTGCTGACCCCTGTTTTCCTTTTTGTATGGCACATTGGTTTTACAACTCCTGGGGTATTGTGCATTACTCTGTGTTTATGAGCCTCCATGGTCCTTGTAATTTTTTCTTGGACTTCGTGTTTTTTGTCATTTAAAATTGTTGGCAGCTTACCATGCTCCGGTTAGTATATTATTCAGGCCATCCCTTCTACTCCGGCGCTCGCCCCAATGGAGATTAAACACTCAAATACTAAGAGATGAACGTCACTTAAAAGAAATTAAAGAATACATTAGCTTATTCTTACAAGACAATCAAAACTCAATACCCCCAAAAGATATGATTTGGGCCGCATTGAAATGTTCCTTAAGGGGGGAACTAATAAAGATTACTTCCAGGAAAAAACTTGCCCAAAAAAAGGAGATGACCTCCTTGCTAACCCAAATTAGCCAAATTGAATGTAGATTATCCCAATGCTCGTCTGATGCAGACGGACTTAAGTTGCATAGGCTACAGGCCCAATACTCGGGGCTTGCCCTGCACCAGGCTGAGCTTGCCTTGTTATGTGCAAAACTTCAATATCTAGCTACGGGTGAGAAGGCGGGAAGATTACTTGCAATGCGGATAAAGCAGATGGATTCAGCGCAGTACATTGCAGGAATCCGTCCTGTGCAGGAAAACCAGGTCTGTACGGATCCTCATCTTATGGCAAATGCCTTTAAAGACTTCTTTCAAATGGTATACTCCAAAGATTCTCAGTCAGATGTCTCGGATTCAGATATCAAGAAATTTCTTCAATTGGTAGCGCTGCCAAAAATTTCCCCGGAAGAGGCCGCAGACCTGGTCTCCCCAATAACTACTCTTGAGATCTGTCATGCTATACAGCAATTACCTCTTGATAAATCTCCCGGCCCTGATGGCTATCCTAGTAATTTTTTTAAGGTCTTTTCCTCTGAGCTAGCCCCAATCCTTTTAGAAGTGTTTTATCACTGGTTTGAGCATGGGGTCTCAGATCCATTTTTCCTTGAGGCTACAATCACCTTAATTCTGAAACCAGGTAAAGACCCTCTGAACTTAGATAGCTATCGCCCTATCTCGTTATTGAATACAGATGTCAAAATTTTAGTGAAGATTCTCACAGGAGATTAGCTAATGTAATGGATAGACTGATCTGCAGAGAGCAGGTTGGCTTTATGAGGGGAAGGCTACCGCAGGACCATCTAAGGAAGCTGTTGCATCTTATGATGGAAGTAAAAAATTCAGATACCCCGGCTGTGCTCCTTTCACTTGATGCTGAAAAAGCTTTTGATAAAGTTTCGTGGGGCTTCTTATTCCAAACGATGTCTGCCTTTGGTATCCTGACCGACTTTATAAAATGGGTTCAAATCTTATACTCCTCTCCATCTGCCAGAGTTAAATGTAATGGAGTTTTGTCTCAGCGTATTAAACTAGAGCGGGCACTAGGCAAGGTTGTCCTTGTCCCCACTCTTATTCAATTTATATTTGGAACCGTTTCTACGCAGACTGTTAGGGAATATGCTTATAGAGGGTATTAGGGTGGGCAGAGATTCATATATCTGCTCCGCCTATGCAGATGATGTATTGTTGAATGTCGAAAACCCAAATGTCTCTATTCCGGCTATACTTGAGGAAATAGGCCGCTTTTCAAAAGTGTCGGGGTATAAATTAAATCATGCAAAATCCAAAATGTTTCTGTTAAATAGTAGGGTATTAAGGTCAGATTCTGGGGCTCTTGGTTTGGGCTGGGAAGATAAGTCCCTATCATACCTGGGTATCAATATCTCCACAAGTATCTCGCTAATGATCCAAAAAAATTTAGATGCCTTGGTTCAAACCATATCAGAGGATCTAACTAGATGGAAGTCTCTCTCCTTAACATTGTGGGGTAGGGTAAATATTTTAAAGATGAATGTTTTACCTAGACTTCTATACCCCTTAGGCATGATCGGGACTTATCTCCCAAAAATGGTTTCTCAAATTACAAAAAATCTTTGACTCATTTTATGGCAAGGCAAAGCAGGCTCGTAGATCGTATCACAATCTAACAGCACCTAAAAGTAAGGGGGCTTAACGCCTTCTATCTACCTATATTATATAGCACAACATGTCTCTAAGCTAGGATGGTGGAATAAGGAGAGAGTCATTGCTATAGGCCTCTCTGGTTAGATATTGAATATGGGTTAGTGAAGGTGTGAACTCATCATTATGAGCCCTTTTGTTTTCCTCCCCATCCGATATTCCTGGGTCATTTAAGAATAACCCTATGGGTTGGTCCTTGAAGGCCCTTCTTCAGCTTCAGCAACGCTTTAAAATCAAGTGGTGGACTTCCGTCCGCCCAACCCGTTTTTCAAAATGTCCACTTCAAAATTGAGGACGACTATCCCCTGTCTTTTGGTCACAGATCGCCACCTCTCAGCCGCTGATCTTTTGGATCGGGGTATGTTGAGATCCTTTGAGGATCTTAAAATTGTTATGGTTCCACGATAATTATTTTTTAGATGGATACAGCTGAGGAAGGCATTGTCGCCATATCTCCCTGAGTTGATAACCTCAGTTTCTGAGCCGTTGAATATTGATTCTCTTTTAGTGAGCGACCAGCCACTATGCAATTTATAAAGTTTACAAATTGCTATTGGAATGGGATGCTAAGCTTCCATCTGGAGTTTGCTATTATTGGGTTAATGAGTTGAACCTCGTGGATACTCTGGGTTTTTGGACTAAGCTGTGGAATACTACCTATGAGTATCTTAAGCAAGACAGACTCAGGTTGATCCAGTTCAAGTTGTTACACCATTTATATCTAACCCCCATGCACCTTTTCAGATGGAAAGCATGCAGTTCTCCTCTCTGTTGGAGATGCAAGCTAAATGAAGGCTCCCTATACCACATTCTCTGGGCATGTCCAAAGATACAACCCCTTTGGGACTCTCTTAATAAGCTGGTGCGCCCTATCCTTGGCTCCTATCCTATAAACACTCCAGAAATTTGTTTGTTAAATGTTTTCCTGATCCCACTCCTAAATATTGAGAGCCCAAGTGGCAATTATTACTGCCACCATGAAGTTAATAATTTTAAGGCATTGGTCGCTCTGATTGCTCCCCGACTTTTGAGGGCATCGAAATGCACGTTAGCTCTTCAATTGAGAGATATGTAACTTATAATCGGGGCCAGAAAAAGTATTTTCACTTAAATGGGGTCCTTGGGCATCTCCTACGTGCTGGAATCCGGAGGCCTAATATGGATTACCTGGTTTATATAGTCTCTGGCTTCTTTCTCTCTATTATCTTTACCAACCTTTCTCAGGTACAGTAACCTTGGGTGGGAGGGTGTGGGTACTGTTTTTTTTTTTTTATGTTGTCTTATTCTTATGTTACATCCCTATTTCTTTTTGCCTACATTGTTATTACTGTTTTTTCCGTCTGTTTTCTTTTGTAGTAATATGCCCTAGAGCTAACACGTCAGGGCACTATAGATGATCGTACAACTTATGTTAAAATGCGAACCTGTTGTTTCTCATATTCTCTTCTGGAGTGGCATATAATAACAATAAAAATCTTAATTACAAAAAAAAATTGTTGGCAGCTTAAGGAGTTGACGCTGCCGGTGGAGGGCTCCAGAGTTTTATTATGGCTTATATCCAACCCACGGTGGAAGGTTTATCCTTCTCTGATGAAACTGGTCAGGATATTTTACTGCCAGTTGATGAGTACAGGCGCTGCTCTCTGAGTAGGCCTGTCTGGACTAAGAGACAATGTGATTTCAGGCATTATGAATATCTACAGAAAAGTCATTAGATTCGATTTACATGTGGCTTTTTTCACAATACTGGCGGAGCGTAGGATCCCAATAGGTATGAGGATCCAAAACCTCCTTCATTTGGTATGGATGATTTGGATTATTTACATGATTGGGAGAGAATCTTGAATAAATGCAGCTATGATCTAATGTTACTTACTATTAAGAAAGCATGAAAAGAATCAGATCTAGCTACTCAGAAATCAAGTACTTTGTTGGAGAAATTAAAAGAAAAATTCTCACCTATAGATTTTGATTCCCTCTCTGGTAAAACCAATTTGTCTATAGTTAAATTTCAGACGGATTTGGTGCAGTATAAACAGAAGAAATATGTTAGGGATGAAAATGATCATAAAACAGGAAATGTATATACCTGGCAGGGAAATAAAAAGAAAGTTTTTTCCACAAATCCCTATTCAGTATCTTCGAATGGAGATGAAATGAATATTTCCTCTGGACCAGATAGCGATCTCGAAGACCATCAGAGATTGAATGAAAATAGATGTTTTTTAGACAACAGTCAAGACTTGGGTTTGTTAGACCATACAGAACACGAAGAGGAAAGGGGAGGAGAAAGAGGAAAGGTAGAGGGCAACAGAGGCTGCAGAATTACAGAGGAGACAGAATTGGGGGTGAGAGATTCCTAGACCAAGGAATCTGAATTGCAGGTCATAAATCTTTCGATGTAGTGTTAACTCCTATACAGATACAGGTGTTATCTAAAGGTTTAAGCTTTGTACCCACTACTAAAGTTAATCCTTTTCAAATTGAATTGGATTTATTTAGATTTTTTAGGAAGTTACACTTGAAAGATTTTTTCAATTCAAATATGGTTATGCCCCCCACCCATGAAATTGCAAGAGAAGATACCCCTTTTAAAAAGCCCTCATCCTTCAACCCTTCCCATTTGAATCACACGATTAATACGTTCTGTAATTTGGTCTCTAACGATGTGCATAAATTGATTGTTAATAATAAAAGTGAATATTGTGCACAAAATGTTACCAGAGCTGAGAGACAGGCCATACAGGGATTAAAAAATCTGGGTTCAATAGTGATTAAACAAGCGGATAAAGGTGGTGCTGTAGTTGTGTGGGGAACTGATGCCTATACTGAGGAAGCCATGAGACAGTTAAATAATCAAGAGTTTTATAAGAAGATCGAAAGAGATCCGATGACCCTGATTAAACAGAGAGCGGATAATCTCATTGACTCTGGTTTTCTATCAGGTGATATTACCAAAAAGGAAGTTGAATTTTTGAAGATATCGAGCCCAAAGAAGCCTGTGTTTTATCTTTTACCCAAGGTACATAAAAATACTTTTCCTGTTATGGGTCGGCCTATTGTCTCTGCTAATGAGTCTATAACTGAAAACATGTCCAAGTTTGTTGACTTTTTTGCACAAAAATTTGTGCCTAATTTGCAGTCCTATGTTAAAGATACTAAGGATGCTTTATTGATGCTCCAGAATGTATCATTATCTGAGTCCGATCTATTAGTTACTATAGATGTGGTAAGCCTATATTCCAACATACCTCATGAGGGAGGTTTGTGTCTCTCTCAAACATTTGAGCTTAAGGAAAAAGCAAACCTAGTTCAAATTTTATACTGAACTGGCTAGATTTGTTTTGGAACAAAAACTATTTTGGTTCAATGGTTCTTTCTATATTCAGATAAAAGGGACTGCAATGGGTACGACCTTTGCTCCTAGTTTGGCAAATTTATTTATGGGTGAATGGGAAGAAACAAACATTATTAATCCATCCAATAATACTTTTTTGAAGCATATCAAGTTGTGGAAGCGATACATAGACGATTGTCTGATGATTTGGAAAGGCTCTGAGGTTGAACTTGAACATTTTATCGAATATATAAATCATACTAGTATACATCTTAAGTTCACCTATTCTAAAAGTAGAGACAATATTTCTTTTTTGGATATGCTGATAGAAAAGAAGGATGGTTCCCTTTCAACAAAATTATATAGAAAACCCATGTCCTGCAATACTCTGCTACGTTTTGAGAGTTGTCATCCTAAATCTATAATCAAGAATGTTTCTAAGGGACAATACATCAGAGCTAAGCATATTTGCTCTGATAATGTATCTTTGTGAAGCGAGAAGGACATTACTGATAGATTTATTAATAGAGGTTATGAACCTGGAGTTTTTTTAAAGAGTTTACATTCAGTGAATGAAATAGAGAGAGAGACACTATTAATTCCCAATGTACAAGATCAAAAGGAAATGGATAAACTCATTTTTACTACTGAATTCAATCATTTGGCACCTAAAGTAGGGCACATTATATATAAATACTGGAATATTATCAACTCAGATGGGAGATTGAAACATATTGGTCAGAATCGTCCTTGAATTTCATTTAAAAAGGGACAAACTTTAAAAGATCTGTTGGTAAATTCGTATATTCCCTGTGTGAATGATATGCAACAACTAAATTGGCTACCCTCTTTTCCAAAAGGCAACCATCGATGTGGTAGATGTGTACATTGTTCCAACACATCAGATGTAAAGATTTTTCATCATCCACGTTCTGGTAAAAGTTATGAGATACAATCTTTTATTAATTGTAACACTCAAGGGGTTATTTATATGCTGACCTGCCCTTGTGGATTATGTTACGTGGGTCAAACTAAAAGAAATCTAAAGTTGAGGATAGGAGAACATAAAGGAGCCATTAGGAATGCTAATATGGAATATGCGATAGCACGTCATTACCATGAAGTTAAACATGGATCTCCAGCAACCTTGAGATTTGTTGGTTTGGAAAAAGTGGAAGTTGGTTTTCATGGTGGAGACTTCAATTCTAGGATCTTACAAAGAGAGGCATTTTGGAATTTTGAATTAAATACTATGGTACCTTATGGTTTGAATGACAAACTCCCTTTATACAGTTTTTTATAGTTAATGTTAGTATGTGTGGACATGACCTGTGTCATGCTCTGTCCACATAATGGGGATATGACTTTTCCGGCTCTGCCCCCTTTCTGGTGTTTTGTAGTTTTATTACCATTATTGTTATGATTTTCAGTAATTTAATAGTTTTTTGCACTATTTGTTCTGGTTTAACACGGTGGCACATATATAGTATACCTGGCTATGACTTGTCCGTGCTCTAGCCGGGTTTATTAGGGATTATGACTTGTCCGGCTCTTTTCCCTTTGTTACAATTGATGTTCTTTTGTTAATTATTTTATATTTTGTGGTTTTGATTCTTTGTAGGTATTTTGAAATGTATGTATATTTTTAATGTGCTATATTGCTTTACTTGATCCCTGTATTTAAGGGGACAGATTATGAGCTAACTCACGTTCTGAAGAAGACGTGGTAGTCGATACATAAGCGTGAGTGTGACGTCGTGACGGTTGGTCCGCTTGTCTCTTCCGGGTTTCGCTCGTGGTGCGTTGTTGGCTTACTGCTTACCTTTTGGATTCGAGATGCTCCAATAATATACATCGGGTGGTATGCCTTTTTCTGGCTTCATTGCTTATGCATATGTACGTGTTTTTTTCACCACCTGGTTTGGTGCTTTACAGTCGCAGCACCTATGCCTCCCGTCTCTATTTATGTAGAGTATTTATGTGGTCGTTGGTTTTCTACAAATCTTTTATTAAAGTATTTATTTGTATAGCCTTACTTTGCTGACCCCTGTTTTCCTTTTTGTATGGCACATTGGTTTTACAACTCCTGGGGTATTGTGCATTACTCTGTGTTTATGAGCCTCCACGGTCCTTGTAATTTTTTTCTTGGACTTCGTGTTTTTTGTCATTTAGGAGTCTACAGTGTGTCTGATGTAGTGGGAAGTCATCTACCCTCACTACTTCTACTCTGACTTGCACTTCAGAAAAAAAATAAAATGGGTAGGAATTTGACTGTATACCAAATGATACAGTTCTGTTTCCTTTTTAAAAATAAATCACTGCCTTTTTCTTTCTTTGCAAGTGAGCTTACGGTCTCAGCTGACACACTGAACAATACAATCTTGTAATACCAAAATGATCCACACCGCTGCCAATCAATCTGTCACAAACCCACTCAGCAGGTCAGCCGTCTACTCCCAAAGTGCAAACTTCCGAGCGTAGTCTTGTGAACAGTTAACAGAACAAGGTAACCCTTTTGTCTGTTTTTGTGGATTCGAATTAACCTTTGGTCTCAAGTCTTGGAGGGATTCAAACTGTGAACCTGGTGTTAGTGTACCCAGTGTAGAGGCTCAGATAATTCTGTCTTCGGGGGGCCAGATATCTTTGTCTACTATGGGCACCTAACCAGGTGTACAGAAATGAACCCTTAAAAACTGTAATAAAAGACCTCAGATTTAAAACGCTTACTTTTCTCCAGTTTGGTATCACCATTCAAGCATATGTATAGTGTCTGTTTTAACCATATACACTCTGCTTGTAAAGGAAATAAATCAAAGACAGACCAATTAAGCTCTAAAAACAGAGTTTTACTACAATATATAAAGAAATATTTAACACATAAAATACATAACTATTATATCACAAGACATACACATCTCTTAAAACATGTGTTAACAGTGCAGTTCCTACTACAGTACTTAGATTTGTCTCTCTCTCTCTAAATACCTGCTTAAAGTGCTTGCAGATGTTTCTTTATCAGAGTCTAGATAGAAGAGTCTCTGAAGGAAAACAGAATAATGTTTAAAAGCTGGTTTTCCCCATCTATTTGCATGAGGTCACCTAGCTCTTCCCTGTCAGAATATATAAAAGAATATATCTATATAAAAGCAGGATGTCTTTTCCAAGTATTAAATTCTGCAACCTCAGCATAACTCATGTTCTTCAAATGATTCTCTTTGATCTTATGATAAGCTTCCCCCTTCCAGGACATGAAAGCATCTTTAATGACTACGCACTAAAATGTCACAACCTGCTCTTCTTCATCTTAGCGTTATCAAAGTTTATGATTTTCCCTCTTAGCAACTACAGCTATAATTAACTTAGTTAAAGTCTATAATTAGCTTCGGGCCTTCCTGGTAACACCTTGTATCTAAAACCTGTGTGTGTGTGTCATACTCACATGCTGTTTCAGCATTTCTCAAGAAAGACAGTCCATAACCCATATTTTATATTACAAAAAATGATACAGTGATCAGAACCAGCTGTCCAAGCATCACATATGGAACTTCAAAAAAGTGGACTTCAACAAAATGAGGGCTAAATGGGAATTAAGCATAAAGGATAAAGTGAAGGGTGGGAGTGCAGAAGAAAAGTGGGTAGCATTTAAAATGGTACTGATAGCAGATCTAGATAGCTTGATTTCAAAGACACCCAAAGTAAAAAGTGCTAAAGAGACATTATGGTTTACAGTCAATGTAACGTCAGCAGTAATAACCAAAAGATGGGTATTTTCCAAATATAAAGGAAGACAAAAGAAACAAGATGAGGTGAAGTGCCTGGAAGCAGTAAGAGAAATCACTAGGAATGTGAGGGAGGCCCAAACTTGAGTCAGATGGAAACAGGGTCCTTGACAACTGCAGTAAAAGAAACACAGTGTGGTTGATAACTGTGCAGGCAAAAGCCGACACAAAAATCACACTTCCCAAATGCAGCACAAAGAAATTACAGCATGACCCAACTCCAGCACTGAAAAAGCAGAACATTGGGAGGGTGACAGTCGGGGGTTACTATTTCCAATGCTGGGGGTGATAGTAGGAGGGGCACAAATTATTATTTCCAAGTCTGGGAGGCTGACAGTTGGGGGGGGCTAATGTGCTGTATCATCCCCACACTCTTGTTTATTTATTTTTATTTATTGAAATGTTTCACCAGAAAGGCACGCTGAACAACAATTTGCTCATCTCACAGTGTGACCTGAGGAGAGGGGGTTACATAGGGTTATGAAGGATGATCAGTTACAATAGTATGTGGATAGTACAAACAATACAACATTGTAAGCAAAACAGTAATAATGCCTGTGCGCGTGTAACTGTTGTCACAGAAGCTATTTTCATGGTATGCATTTCACTACGCTATTATTCTAACACAGTTTTGATGGTATGCCATGGAAGCAGGGGTGAAGAATGTTATGAGGCATTCTTCTGGTGCATCCAAGAGAAGTAGAATGTCACAGGGGGTATAGTGAGACTTAAGATCAGGGAGGGTGAATGTGGGGGACAAGGGGAAGGAAGGAAACTGATCAAATATTTTTGGTCTGTATTTACTAAGGGAAAGTATAAGCCATTGCCATATTATTGGGCTAGGAAGAGGGGGAGCACAGACACTGACACTGGATGAAAGGTCCAGATAACAGAGAAAAGGATACTGAAAAGGCTAGCAGTACTGAAAATTGATAAATCTCTAGGATCTGATGGTTCACACACAAAGATGTTATGTGAGACAGCAGTGGTTATAGCAGGGCTGCTAGCAGACATTTTCAATTTTTTATCTAAAGATGCAGGTCATCCCTTTGGTATGGAGGGCGACAGATCTACCACCATACAAGAGTGAGAAGAGTGATGAGCCAAGAAACTACAGGCCAGTCAGCTTGAAGTCTATAGCAGGGAAAATCATGAAGTCTCTGCTGAAGAAGGACCTGGTGGACTTTCTGGAAGGGAATGGGATGCAGAATGCCAGGCAGCATGGCTTCATGAAGGAAGGTCTTGCCAGACTAATCTGGTTGAGTTTTTCAACTGGGTGAACATAGCAGCATCAGACAAGATGCAGGCAATTTATATAGTATATGTACTGACTTCAGCAAGATCTTTGACTCAGTCCCCCACAAGAGGCTGGCCAAATAGATTAGGGACCTATGGTTAGAAGATGGGAAGGCAAATTAGGCAAAGAACTGGTTGGGAGGTAGAACACAAAAGGTGGCAGTCAAAGGGAAGGTTTCAGAGGGAAGTGACTAGCAGGGTACTACAGGGGTTGATACTTGGACCAGTCCTCTTCAATATTTTCATCAGTAACTTTGGTGAAGGTATCAAGGGTAAGATCTGCCTTACTGTAGATGACACAAAGATCTGAAAAAGAGTAGACATGGAGGAACGGATAAGAGATCTAAAGGAGCATCTCAGTAGGCTGGAGAGCTGGTCCCCAATTTGGCAGCTGAAATTTAATGCTAAAAAATATAAAAGTAACACACATCTGGAGAAGAAACACAAGGGCGCAAAATGAGATGGGGTGGTGGTACTTGATAGCACTACAAAATAAAAGGATTTAGGAGCAATGATATCAAAGATCCTAAAAACATCTGCACACTGCAGCAGGGCAGTGAGTAAAGCAAACAAAATGCTGGGTTGCATAATGATAAGCAGCAGAAAGTCAGAGGTGATTTGCAAAGGTACAGGTCACTAGTGCAGCCACAGCGGATCCCACACAAGATTAACTATTGCAACAAGGTGGATGCAGTACAGTGCAGGTCAACTAAGATGGTTCAGGGTCTTGGGGATATGACTACTGAGGAGAAGTTGCAGGAATTTCTGGTGTGCTATACAGTAGCTTGTCAATATTTCATATTACAGCTATTTGTTGGCAACTTTTAAAGGTAGCTGTTAGTTATTGCTTTTAGTATTCTTTACTTGTGCTTTTTGTATTTTGTAGGTCCTACCCCCCACCCCCAGTACCATTGCTACTAATTCAATTACACATTTGTATAATATAGAATCATTGCAAATATGTACTGTCTCTTAAAGAGTTGGTGACACATTCAGGAGAACATTAACAAAACACAACATTTCGGCGCTGTCTGGCTTGCAATTCCCATTAGTTCTGTATTCCTCCTCCCTACTATTTAGTAGTGAGGTCATATGCAGGAAAACTGGATCTTTGCTCCTGAAGAGTACATCTATTTCTGCTTTCTCCTTACCTGAAGTCATAGATCGTTGCTTGTGACCTCACAGTTCCTCCCATGGCAACAGATTGTGACTCACAACAGAGGATTATGACTTGAAGTAGGGAGTAAACGATAGAGGCAGATGAATTCAACATGAACTCTAAGGGACAATGATCATATATTCATACACATTTCTTTAGTAATAAATTATGGGGAGAAGAAATATATACAATATAAATGGAATGCAATCAGAGTAGTACTCAATTATTATGTTTTTTAAAGTTTCCTTTGAGGCATCAATAATTCTTTAAAGGAAACTGTATTTAAAGAGGACACACAAAGAAGACAGTATCTTTGACAGAGTGTTCCAGTAATGTGAAATGCATCAGGAGGACCAGTGGGGCCACTGCTAAGTTATACTTTGCATTGTGCTTCATCTAGCATATTTTATATTATGAAATAAAAAAGTCTTCACAATACTGCTATCTACAGTCCTGCTACAACACCGAAAGGCAGGGATGAGTGCCTAAGCAATGTACTTTTCCCCTCTCTCTCTTATTAGGGAAGGTTCTGCTCACAAGTTTCTAAAACTATTTAAAAGTAGGGTGACTGCATGCTCAGTTCCAGTGGACAGAACAATTTATACTGGTTGGTAGATCACAACCACCCAAGTTGAACTGCACTCCACATGCACATTTTAACTTTAGCTTTATGACTTTCTGTAAGTATTGTTTAACTTTAGCACCAGGAAAGGAAAAGATATGCCTTATTAGCTGACCTTCATTTGCTCAAGTACGCCATCCTGCTGCTTTTCATAATACACAGGCTCCAGAATTAACAAATCTTTTCATTTTACTTAGAAATTTATTAACATTCTGTACATACCACTACTCTGCTTCACTGCACAATTTGCATTATCAAAGTGCAGCCCTCAAGTCACATAGCATTCATCCTGTTTTGAAACAAATCAATGCTCTGAGGAAGGCAGTGCTATCCTCACTGAAACATCAGAAGACATCGCATGCATGAGAATTCATCCTGATCAAACAAATAAACAGATGCTCTGAAGAAGGCAGGGTTATCCTCACTGAAACATCAGAAGACATTGCATGCATGATAATTCATCCTGTACAAACAAACAAACAGACAAACAGAGGCTCTGAAAAAGGTAGGGCTATCCTCACTGAAATATCAGAAGGCATTGCAGGCATGAGCCCACATGCCAAATGGGAAGTGATTCCCATATGGAATCTATTGTACCTACCAGGTCAACTTAATGTTTGAAACAGAATGAATTCTATGTGACTTGGGGGCTACACTTTGATAATGCAAATGATGTGAAATGGAAGAGTGTAATAAATTTCTAAGCAAAATAAAACAGATCAGTGAATTACTGAACCTATGTATTAAGAACAACATCAGTATGCTGTATTTAAAGCAGCATTACTAGATAAATGGATCTTTTGCAACAGTTTGTTCCCTGTGCTCTGTTGAGCACTTACTTGGTAAACTGTTTTGTTTTTACTGAACTATCACCGCATAATTTGCTCCATTCTTTTTTGGTTTTATTTACATTTCTCCCACCCACCATGTTGAACTGGAACTCTCTGCTGCCAACCGAGCATGCTCATGACTCACAGCACTACTCAGGGACAGCGGGAATGCACAGCAAAGAATCCCATGTAAGTAAACATAATACGTGATGTGACTTGAGGGGGGAGCTCATCTGCAAATTAGGCACCAGCCATATTTACTGTGGCTCCACAACAATGGATATACATTTTAAATATCTAAAAAATGGAAGATTGCTAGAAAAATATATTTACAGATATGGAAACTGGAACTATGGCTGCATGCTTCCAGACAAAAAGCAGAATTTTTGTAATCACTGCCTGATTATCCAGTACTGCTGCTTTAAGAAAATGAGGCTTGACTAATACTGTAAGGTATCTTGGCCCATATATTCAGAAGTGGTCACAAGGACAGTGATTGGGCTGTGCTTGTGATTGATCCTACAAAGGTCCTTGACTGTGCCACATTCAGAGTCATTGTACTGGTGCAACACTCTATGAATATGAGGCAGATTATGCACCTTACAAATAACGAGAACTTGCACAGTACAATGCAGCAGTGCAGCTCTGAATGTAGTACTGAGGATACTGTTGATGACAGGGGACCATGCAGTGGTGAAACCATGATTAGAGTTCGGGATACAGAGCTGAATACTGGGGGTGGCTATCAGTGGGAGAGAAGGGCACCAATGATAGACACATGACATAGCATCATATGTAGCAAAAATAGACTTTAATGAAACAAACAGACAACATGCCATACAAATCAAAAATGAAGCCGAAGCAACAAGAACACAGGGGGTGGAGAAAACAAACCAGGGGAAACCACCTGTAAACAGGTGGGAACATCTCAATGGAAGATCCCATTCCTCTGCCAGTGGTATCTCCATATCATGGGTGTTCTGTCATTGTGGTTGTTGTTGGTAGTAGTGGTGGTGGTGACAGAAGTTATGGCTGCAGCACTGCTGTGAGCTCCCAGATGATCGTGATGTTGACTCTTACATGCTGCACTAGCAGCCAGAGGAAGGGGCTTTGTCCCAGGAGGAGATTGCCCCATCCCTCCCTGTCCACCATGTCCAGATGGCAACCATCCACTCAATGGACAGCTGTGGAGAACAAGACAAAGAACTCAGCTAGTGGGGCACACAGAACAAGGGACACAGGAGTGGCATTCTGTGTGGTAGAGAGGAACAACCAGCTAACACATGTATTGCCATAACACACATAGGAGCAGGAAGTCAAACAGCCACAGGAGAACAGGCATGGCATATCAGGGACAGCATGATGGACCCCACAGAAGGGGACTGTAACTGCACATACAATGGGTTTACCATGCTGCTACACAGAATGACACAGCTATGCAAGGCACACACAAGACAGGCAGGCATGCAAGATGTGCAACTTCAGCACAAGCAAGAGCAGCCCAAAGCCAGGGTGCTATAGGCTGTGGAATAGCCAGAGGTGTAGGGAGCCATGCAAACACCCTGTGCCCTGCACAGACAACATGCAGCACACAGCCCAAGGCAGGCATGTAGGGCAACAACTTGCTATATGTACTACCCTTGTTGGCTGCAGGGTCAGGGCCAGTCATACACGTGTGACACTCAGCCCAGTTGGCTATGGCAGCACCAATATGCCATAATGTGTGCAGCAGCCAAAATGCAATGCAAAGTCCATGGTATTGTACACAAGTGGGGCATTACACACACTCCCCTTTGTGGCACATCACTGGTGTGGGATGCAGACCAACCTGGAGGCACCCTCACCACCCTGAAGATAGCATTACCACCCTAGGTAGAGAGCAGTTACTCATACAGTGCCAGTGCAGGACATATGCCCTTCAAGGACCCAGTAGAGCTCAAATGTATTCATGGTGCTGTACAGTTACAGTGGAGTTATCGTAACCTAAAGATCACTGTGTTGGTTAGACACTGATGCCTCTGCATAATAATGTGCATCACATATGGAACACTACCTGCACTGCCCACCAATGGCCCCACCATTTGCTGACCCCATGCCACATATGCAGGGCTCTGGTAGTCAAAAGGCATGTTATGCAGTGCATATGGTACTGGAGATGGTGCCACTGCAAGTGGACTACCATGGGTGCTCTATTATGTGCCCTGCAGGACATGATGGTGTACCAGTACCACAGTAGCAAAATACCTACCTCATGATGACAGCCACACATATATAGTTCCAAGCATATGGTGGTACAGACATGACTGACACTGATAGGGTCACAACCAGGCTGTGAGCAATACAACCAACCAGCTGTGACTTCTGGTCAGTGACACAGGCAACACACCACTGCATGATGTAAGGCATGCCACAGCACAGGAGACTCACACAGAGCACTGTGCTAGTAGCTGGTAGGTGCACAGCAGTAGATTGCACAGACCATGACACACAACAGTGTAACTGTTGGGGCAAAGCCCCAAGTGCAGGGTGAGTGGCTCCAACACACCTGGGGGGTGTAGCCCCCAAAGGCCTATGGCCAGCATAGCATGCCATACATGGATACATTTTATCAGCCACAGAGGCATGCAGCATAGTGTGGACATAGACATGAGTGGTGGAAGTGTTAACAGTGGCAAGGCCTAGGATGTAAGGGGTAAGTCTCCAGACCCTCCTTCAGTGAGGTAACCCTTACTCACATTGCTATCCCAAACAGATGTATTAGATGTTCACACATGTAATTAGATGTTCTGTAATTCCCCTTGACCAACTGGGAGCAACTCCTTGTGCCCTGATCCTCCCAAGGCCTGGTCTGTCATTAACACTGGTAAAGTCTGATCATTGGGTCATAACCCATCAGGCCATGTCCCAGCTCAGCCCCATCAACAACACTTAGGCTATCACTGGCCACAGGACTGCTGACACCCTTCATGTCACCAAGAGGGTGATTAGTAAATCAAACAGTGCATAGCACATGCTGCACTTGCAAGACACAGTACTCCATTGTATTATATTGCTATGATAGCATCACTTGATACAGCCAGTCTCTACCTTTCATGACAGTGGTAGGGCCATGGTCATGGTGGCCAAACTTGTACCAGCACCTATGAGTGTGAACATGTAACCTTGAGTGTGACAAACAATCGGGGCTACTTACATGGATGCCCCTCCCGTGATCTGCTTCTCTAGGTCCCATCATGGACTGGCGATTCTCTGGACTGTTCATCCCTGTGACTCCACCAATCAGTGTCCCTGGGCAGAGACTGCTGTCCTTTGAGGTCTGTAGAGGAGGTAAAAGAAGGTGTGATCAGTATCCTGCACTGGAACTCAGTGCATAGTTTAATATACCCCATGCAGAATACACACACGAATGCGTGTACTGTGCACCAGCAACCACAGTTGCATGATGTAAATGGCCAGGACTGGGGAGGTCTGCAATGCCCTTGTGCAGGTGCCTGTATCATGGCACAAATGCATGCCATGGCCCAGGTGCAGCAGTTATGATACATTCCCCTGTGGTAGATATGGCCTTGTACGCCATACACCATCCCATATAGTGGCCACATCCTACCAACTTCCCAGACTCTGTATGCCAGACTCATACATGTCAGCTCCATGACCTTATAGGGCATGGCCTGCAGTTGCCTGCATGGTACACCAGGTTGCATGTAACAAGGGCAGACCAGGTATACCTGTGCAATGGCTGGGGGGTGCAAGATTCTGTAGGTGTGTCCCTGTGCAGTGACTGAACATGTCTAGAACCCTCTGTGCAGTACAACAGTATCCCATGTGGTACCTGGTATATGCATACCAGTGCCCATGTGGGGTAGTGAGTTAAGTACACACAACACAGATTGTGGCCACATCCACATCTTGCTGGAGACACCTACCAGCACAACTACATGTAGGACACATGTGACTCCTTCCTGGGTTGTACCTGGCAATAAGTAGTGACATGTCCTGGCCACCAGACCTAGTAACCAGACCCTACATAACATTTCATGACACAATACATGGGCATGGCATGCACCCTGACACTGCCACCATGTCAATATTGTGGTTTACAACTGTGCTGTTGAGGTAGGAGCATGCCTCAGGTGATCATGGCAGGTTCTGTCATGCACAGGGCACAGGGACATCATCTGGGCCTGGGTGCCCAGACACCTGCATACGTACAGGCAGCCATGCAGTGGGACACATCCTATAGTACACAGGGTAACAGCAAGCGCACACAAGTAATGTGCACAGTGTCTCGGGCACAGTAGCCCTATTGCAGACTATCATGACACAGGTCTTCACAAAGGCCATTGCATACACCATACATGGAGCCATCTGTACTTACTTGGACTTGGCACAGTGCCACCATCCACCATCACCCTCAGCTACTTCAGGCAGGGACATCACATGAGCCAGGGGGCCCAGACACTTGTATATGTATGGGCAGGTCATGCAGTGAGGCATATCCCATAGCACAGAGGGGAACTTCAAGGACAAACAGGTAATGTGCACAGTGCCTCGGAGACAGTAGCCCTATTACAGACTCTCATGACACAGGTCTGCACACAGGCCATTACATACACTATACATAGAACCATCTCTACTCACCTGGACTTGGCACCATCCACCATCATCCTCAAGTGCTGTAAGTGGCATGCCTCCCACCTCTGGAGGTCTTTAAATCGCCGCTGGCACTGATCTCAGATGCAGTTGACCCCAGTTTTTTGTGCGAGATGCCACCTCACAGATGCCCAGACTTCATCCAGGGCCAGTCTGACCCTGCCACCTCACCCAGAAGGGGTTCTCGCTGGCCACCACCAGCTTAACAAAATTGGCCAAATTGGTGTTGGACCATCTGTGATCACATTGCTGCATGGCTTTGTGTCATCTAGCTGCCATACATTTACCCACTGCTAGACCAAGCATTTGTTACATGCTTCTACCAGGTTCTGGTGTGTCAGGGTGTGTCCTCTAGTGTTGCACAGCATATTGCCATAATTGTGCTACACTGCATTGCATTGCACTGTGTAACACACATGTCTGGGAGGCCTAGACTGGTAGCATGCATCAGGCATAGAGTGGTAGGTGCATGGGTTGTGCATGTGCATGTGCATGTTGTACACGTGTGGCCTCTGCAGGGTTGCACATTGCTATTGTGCAACAGACTGGCACCCAGAATTGCACAGTCTGATAATGTAATATGCAGCAAGTGACTTTGTGACTGCACCATGGTCTGACGATGTGCAAGTGCAGCACAAAGCGGTGTGTAGCACAAACACATTTGGTGGTGGGCAGAACTGCAGTATTCAGTCAAGGTATGAAAATGTGTCAGTATCACAGTCAGTGGGCAAACAGCCACTTTTGCATGTCATTACTGGCAGGTATTCATACATTAGCATGCCTGATTGCACCTGGAGTATATAGAGGAGCACAGTGCACCACTTAGCTTTAACAGCTGAACTGCAGGTAGGCAGAGGTAGGTGTCCAGTAGAATAGCCTAGAAAGGAACATAGGTGAGTATTTAACTGTGTGTATGCAGTGGCTTCAGCATGGCTGGCAGATTGATTTGGCATTTTGCATGTACAGTTCGTCCCGGGCAATTTCACTATGGTTCCTGTAGAGTCCATTACCTAGTATTGAAGTCAACGTACACAGTGTCCCTGTATAACCAGCATAAGTCCATGGGAACAGTTTCCCAGTAGATGACTCAATTTCCCTATACATTAAAGGAAGTCCGGTAAGTCTGGGTGCCCTGCTACACTGGAAATGCTTAGGTGGTGGAAGTCTCACATCCAGATGTCTAGGTGGTGGAACTGTGATTTGTAAGTGCACAAACTCTCCCATATTACAGTGACAGCCATAGACATGGTCAGCTATTTCCTGAAATGTCTGCGATATATCTGATCCAGAAACAAATGATTTGATACCTTTTATTGGACCAACATGGATGTTACACAAAAGAACAAAGTGCTCTAGCTTTCGAACCAACCAGGTCCTTCTTCAGAAGCTTTATGGCAGTTATTTTGAAAATCCCATACTACTAACACCAGATAATATTGAAAAAACAGAAATAATTCTCATTGGTTTAACATATACATTTAAAATATAACAGAAGATTACATCAGAGAAGCTAATTAACACCAGTATGCATTTAACTGAGAAGCCTCAGAAGGGCAAAGGTTATCAAGAATTATCAACAACCAGAGAGTTCTTCTCACATAAATTTTAAAATGTCTCAGTATGTTTCAAGAAAGCATTCTAGTGATAAAAACCTAGGGATAGCATTCTCTCTAAAACATGTAAGATGAGCTTACAACTTACATTACAAGTGTCCTTGTGTTTTAAAGAACAGACAATGAGAGACAAAATCCTGAAATTAGGTATAACTGCAAGTTGAAAACAAGCCCCAAATTAAACATACACACATATACATGATGCATGATAGTATCACTTGTAAGTATAAGTGCCAAATAAAAATACTTGTCAAGGGCCCCCAAGAAAACGAGACCACGAGCCTGATAAGTGCAGATTTCAACACAGAGCCAGTGTATAACAAAAATGCACAGAATCAGTCTAAGGAATCTAAATGAAAACTTCCAAGGATGAAATCCTCCAGGGTCCCTCCTTTTTTTTTTCCTTTCCCTCTCTCTCTCTCTCCCCTTGGGAAACATACTGTAACTAGTAGGAATGAGATATACTGTATGTACAAGAGTCACAATACAGCATCATTCACAGACATATTAATATTTACCCGAAGGAATTACACCTTTTATGAACCCCCAAGTAAATGAGATATGCATCTTAATATGAGCAGATTTAAAAATGTGACAGTGTGTAATCCAACCACTGACAACTACTAGTAGAAGGAAGTAAATTTACACTATATATGAAAACTAAGTGTCCTAGCCACATACCAGTTGCCCCATGCCACACTCCCCCACACATACATGTGTACATACACCACACCACGCACACACACCCCAGCACACCCCACACAACCACAACACACAACAAATATAACAAACACAACCCACACACACCACACCACACCGCGCACACACAAACAAAACACACACACATATCATACCCACAACACACAAAAACACAACACATGCAAAACGCACATAAACACACACATACATACATACATCAATACACACACACACACATACACACACACTAACACACACATGCACACACACTCACTACAGTGCTAAGATAAGAAGTCCACATGCAGATAACCATAAACTTGCAAAATCAAAGGCCCACTGAAGAACTAAAGTATTTATGTCCATCTATTAAAGTAAAGGTCTGTGTAAGTTTAAGTGGAATAATGTGTCATATAACCAACATCAATGTTCATTCCATCCGCCACCATATTGAGAAGTAAAATAAGTCTAATTTCAGAAGCCCGTTTCTGTTGTGAACTGTTGAAATGTCTTTTTAAGACCATCACAGACATATCTGAGATTGAGTGGCCATCCTGGAAGAAGTGCTGGGCTTCTGGTTTGTCAGTCTTCTTGTTATTAATAGAATGTCTGTGTAAATTAATTCTAGTGTGGAGTCATTGCCTTGTCTCCCCCACATAACCTGTGTGAGGACATTTCTTGCATTGGATAAAATAGACCACATTACTTGATGCACATGTATAATTCCCCTGTATCCTAAATAGTCTGTTTTGTGATGTAGCCACACAGTCTGAAGTGGAAATGAGGCTACACATCTTACATTTGCATTGATGACAGGGTCGTGTACCATATGATGTCATGGTATTCTGTTCCGGTTCAAATTGACTCCTAATAATAAGGTTGGCTAATTAGGTGGTTGTTTAAAAGATAGTTGACATCTCACCTTAACACTGTGGTGAGTGTGTGTGTGTGTGAGTGTGGTGTGTGTGTGTGTGTGTGTGTGTGTGTGTATTGATGTATGCATGTATGTGTGTGTTTTTGTGTGTTTTGCATGTGTTGCGTTTTTGTGTGTTGTGGGTGTGATGTGTGTGTGTGTATGTGTGTTATGTGTGTGTGTGTGTGTGTGTGGTGTTGTGTGGTGTGTGTGGGTTGTGTTTGTTATATTTGTCGTGTGTTGTGGTTGTGTGGGGTGTGCTGGGGTGTGTGTGTGTGTGTGGTGTGGTGTATGTACACACGTATGTGTGGGGGGAGTGTGGCATGGGGCAACTGTTATGTGGCTAGGACACTTAGTTGTCATATATAGTGTACATTTACTTCTTTCTACCTGTTGTCAGCAGTTGGATTACACACGGTCACATTTTTAAATCTGCTCATGTTAAGATGCATATCTCATTTACTTGGGGGTTCATAAAAGGTGTAATTAATTTGGGTAAATATTAATATTGGTGTGAATGATGCTGTATTATGACTCTTGTACATACAGTATATCTCATTCCTACTAGTTATAGTATCTTTCGCAAGGAAAGAGAGAGAAAGGAAAAAAAAAAGGAGGAACCCTGGAGGATTTCATCTTTGGAAGTTTTCATTTAGATTCCTTAGACTAATCCTGTGCATTTTTGTTATACACTGGCTCTGTGTTGAAATCTGCACTTATCAGGCTCATGGTCTCGTTTTCTTGGGGGCCCTTGACAAGTATTTTTATTCAGCACTTATACTTACAAGTAATATTGTCATGCATCATGTATATTCATGTATGTTTAATTTGGGGCTTGTTTTCAACTTGCAGTTATACCTAATTTCAGGATTTTATCTCTCATTGTCTGTTCTTTAAAACACAAGGACACTTGTAATGTAAGTTGTAAGCTCATCTTGCATGTATTAGAGAGAATGCTATCCCAAGGTTTTTTATCACTAGAATGCTTTCTTGAAGCATACTGAGACATTTTAAAATTTATGTGAGAAGAACTCTCTGGTTGTTGGTAATTCTTGATAACCTTTGCCCTTCTGAGGCTTCTCAGTTAAAAGCATACTGGTGTTAATTAGCTTCGCTGACGTAATCTTCTATTATGTTTCAAAAGTATATGTTAAACCAATGAGACTTATTTCTGTTTTTTCAACATTATCTGGTGTTAATAGTATGGGATTATCAAAATATCTGCCATAAAGCTTCTGAACAAGGACCTGGTTGGTTCAAAAGCTAGAGCACTTTGTTCTTTTGTGTAACATCCATGTTGATCCAATAAAAGATATCAAATCATTGGTTTCTGGATCTGTTCTTAAAAGGACCAATACGGCACCAACAACATTTTTGTGATATATCTGGAAATGTCTTGCTTGCCTGCAGTACCACAATTGGCCACCAGAGAGAATCTCCTTAGATATTTCACAAAATTTCTGGCTGCCACTGTAGTTAATGGGGTAGGATGACAGAGGTGGTGGAACTGTTACAAATGTTTTGGAGTGGTGGTTGAACTGAGTTCCTGTGACGCCTGCTCAATGTTACCCCTCTGTGAATTAGAAATGGGTGGACTGGTATGCTTGAAATCAGACCCCCCACCCCCGGATCTCAAAGGATCCATCGGACTCAGGTCGACCAGGACCCAGTCCATAAGTGTATTGGATCTGCTTTGCTGGGTTTGTTTTTCTAAATTTCCATCCCCTCCCATCTGCCAACACCCACGCTTGCCAGGAAATAACCCATTGAACATATTTTCAGCAGCAATACGTCTGCTGCAGGTGTTAATAGACTTAGAATTTATTTTTAAAGATGCACCTTCATGCCAACAGCAGGAGAATGATGCCAGCCAAGTCCACATGCTTAGAATGCTAAGACTGATGGGAATTATATGTAAGTGTTTCTCAATGCCTCTTGAACGCAGTTGCCTGTGCCATTCACCTTCATGGCCATCTCAACTCTCTCAGCAGCTGGACAGTGGACGCAAATGCTTCAGAGAACTCTGGACCATTCATCTTGACTGAGGTTTGAAAAGTTTGGCCACTGGGCTATTTACAACTGAGCCATCAAGTATGTCTACAATGAATCTCATATTAGTGATGAAATACAGTCTGTTGTGAAAATGTTCAGTAGAGTACTTTGTTAGAAAATGTGTATGCAAATTTTGGGCTGTGCAAAGAATCTTGGAGTTTGTGCAATATATTGAGCCTGCTATCAAGCACTCTAATACAGTATGTGAAGATTTCCTGGCAATATACTGTACTAAAGGCCTTGCAAAAGATATAAGGGACTGTGCAATACTGAACAGATAAAGGAAACTGAGCATAGAAAAGAAATAAAGAAAGGTGTTGCTTTATTAATAAATGTGTTGATATAATTGATAGCATAACGCTTGGACACTTAGGAGTCTACAGTCTGTTTTGAACTGCTCTATTTTATTGTGTGCACCCTCCATCTGAGGTGATTCTTACAGCCTCATTTTTGCAGATTTTGGCTACCAGACAGTAGCTCCTGCTTATACCATTGTGCTGGCAGCCTATGTGATTTGCTGCATTTTATTTTTAATTAGAGGGCATCCAGTCAGTCCCTGACTGTGTTATGACAGTGATAGTGGTAGACTGGTAGAAGCATCATTGGAGAGGAAAGCATAAAGGGTTTATGGGATTTGGCCAGTCATATGTGTAGTCTGTTGACTCTGGGGCAAGGAGGGGGAAGATGTATTAATTAGTGATACCATCACCCCCAAAAACAGATAGTAAAAAGTGGAAGAAGCATAATTGGATTCTCAATAGACAAGAAAAGCTATGGAGCCAGAACAGAAAAATATACAGAATGAAGGCAGAAAGACAGACTGACACACTCAGGTTGTAAAAATATTTTATTTTCCATTTTTCATGTATTTTGTGATTGTTTTCATGCGCTAACATTATTTTCCTGAAGGTTCTGATTTAAATCAGAACCAGTCAGAACTAAACAGGACTATAGCTTGGATCCTGGCCCTGACAATAAGGGTCAGGACCTTCTGGGGTCCACCAATCCCTACTGTGTATGCTGTGTGCAGTGGTACCCTGGACATGTAGTGGTGGTGGCCACTGACATTTACATCTAGTGGTGGTGGTGGAGGTGTTGTGTGTAGGTAAAGGCACCCTCCTACTATAGTCCATGTCACAGAATGACTGCAGAGGTGCTCCCTCACATACATGTATAGATGGCTGTGGCCCTGGCTTCCTCTGAGCCCCTGCCCATGTTCATCCATGTCTTTCTGTGACCAGGACAAGGGCTGTGTCTGTATATAGGCAGGCCGGTGTCAGGCAGCCGATGGCTATGTTAGGACATGCATTGCCAGGACACCTCCATGGCTGAGCGGGCAGCACCACAGTACCATTCAGCTATGTACCACTGTATACTCCCCAGTCAACAGCATTCCACTCCCCTGTCCATCAGGTACCACTGAGGACACTGACAGACATCATGGAGTTGGAAGAGCTGGCACAGGCTGACATGGCCAGTAAGGAGGTGTTGTCTTGGAGGCAGACCATGAATGCAGGTGTGGCAGACCTGGGAGGAGATTATTGATGTGGTCAGTGCCATCAGCAGCTGCAAAAGGCCCATGGAAACTATACAGAAGTGCATTGAGGACATGAGGAGGTGGCCAGAGCAAGCCATGGTGACATACCTCTGGGAACTGCATGCCACTGCTGCACATACCCTACTCTACAGCCTGTGGGAGTGATAGGAGTGCCAGGTGGTGGCTACGAGAGCCAAGTGATACTTGCTCAGCCATACAGTATAAGTAACAGCCAGTGTGACGTCCCATCGGTCATGTATACATATGTGCAGGGCCCCATGTTTACTGAGGCAAAGTGGACTTACATTCTGCAGCAGGACCTCATACTTTCTAAGGCAGAATAACTGTTGATTCTGTGGCCATTCTGCGGCAGATAAATTTTGGTTAAACAGCATACCTTCAAGGGGATTAAGTCTTAGTTTACTCTTTGACTGCCTTTGTGCAACTACTCCCCTACACTGAAAGTGGAACAGCAGGCCATTTAACAGTATTTAGTCTTCTTATCACAAATATTAAACTGCAATAACCCAAACCTGGTGCAGCCATGGCCATCAGTGCTCTTTTTTAAAGACTTTTCCCTCCCACCCCGAATTTGAAGGCTCATCTGTTCTTTTGGAAATTGTTGGCCATTGTTGTTCTCCTAGGTTATAATCAGAGAACATGCACACTCAGATAAAACTACACAGCAGGCAAAACCTGCTTGGATTTCTTCTGGTTTATATCTACAGTTAGCAGATATAAAGAGGTACACCAACTTTAAAGCCATTTTTAAGTTTTTTTTCTGATTTTGATCAACATTCTTTTAGATTATAATTTTTTTAAACTAGGAATACCCCAGATGCATTGCAACAAACATGTTGTGAGCAGTGAGCAAATCTGTGTGTTGGGATGGGGTGGATTGCCTTCCTATAATAGTGAAGGAGGGTGTAACTTGCAGTGGCTGTAGGATTTGTTGACTCTTGGTTTTTCTTTTGGGGACACACTAAAAAATGCAAGCAAGCCATTCTTATTAAGCTGAAGTAACCTTGGTTAGCATTGGTGGTGTCCTTCAGTTAGTGACCCTCATTTCACTTATGTATAGCAGCAATCAGTACAACTCTCCATTATGATTTTTTCCTTACCTGCTTGCTCCAGTTCTAGTATACTCTGGTCCCCAATTCTGCTGCAGCTGGGCAACTTGACACTCCTTAAGAACTGATCTTGATGCCACCACTTAGACTTGAGGTTCAAATCTGCCAAGAAATTACTGTCAGACTTGCAGGTACAGATCTGCGGCCCACAAATCAAAACTATGGTCGATGTCCACCAGTGAGCACCAAGTCCTCTGCTCAGTCTGCTGCCAGCCACATGTTTCTGCAATCAGCTCCTCCTCCAATCCCAGCCACCACACCAAGATTGATGCCAGCTCCATGGGCACCACTGAATCTTCTCACTTCTTGACTGCAGCTTGCCTTCCAGTTCTTCCTTCTAAATTCATCTTCCAGAGAGTCGCGTGCACCGTGAGCAGTTTCACAATGAAAAATTAACATGGTTGAGCTAGCCACACCTACACCTATACCTACACCTACACAGCAGCAAATCATAATTGCTGTGGACCTGATCAAGCTTTGCTACTCTTGCTGCAGTCCCCCCCCCCACAACACTGGCTGGATGGAGTTACATAACAAGAGCCAGCGCGAGTCAAGATGCCATGCGGCCACTAGCTTTTTGGCTTTGTAGCGGGTGGCATCAGTTTGTTGCTCCTTCTAATAAGTATGTGTGCCCATGGCATACTTAACATATCAGTAGCTATGCCCTTGCCTTGTGTGATTGCATAGCATAGCTAGCATTTCTGTGGCTGTGTGGCTGGTTTTCCTGATTTCTGTGGCCAGCACTGATTTCTGCAGTCGTTGCTGCAACCATAGAATAGTAGTAAACATGGGGTGCTGCATATGTGTGTGTGTATGTAGATATATATATGGAGCATGTGTGCATCCATGCTGGGTGACACATTGGGTGTGGGTCACATTACTGTTTACAAGTGAGCAGGTGGGTAGCCATATGTGTGAAAATCCTTGACTGTGCCCCATGTGTTGTTAGCTGTGTACTCACTGGCTCCAGGATGTGTGCTTCCTTGGGATGGGGTGTGTGGACACTGGTGCTGGGCTGTGTGCTGACAGGTTCTGGGTGTGTGTTCACCAGTGTTCTGGGTATGTGCTCACATGTGCTGGAATGTTTGCTCACTGGTGCTGGGTGTATTCACAGGTGCTGGGACATACGCTCACTAGTGCTGGGATGTGTGTTGTATGGTGCCAGGGCATGTTCTCAGTGGTGCAGGGGTATGTGGTGTGTAGAGACAGAGGGGGTACAGACAGAGGGGTATAGGCAGTGCACTTCACACACAGCATGGGTGATATGACACTAAGCTGGGCATGCATGCTGTCTCAACCAGTGCACAGCTCTGTATGTTATAGTGCTAAATAACTCTCTTCTTCTCTCCCAAAAGCACACCATGCCATACCAGACATGGCTGAGGATGCCCCAGGTCCATCTTGGTGGCAGCTGCCCCTGTCACCTACCCATCTGCACCAGTTGGTGGACAGCAGTGAGGAGGAGGTGGAAGAAGAGGACGATGAGAGCAACATTGGGAGCTGAGGACAGGAAAGTTCTGCTCCTGACCAGGAGTGGCTGTCCCCCTCTCCAGCCCCCATACCAATGGGGCCCAGCTGCTGTCCACAAGCAGCCCAGTGGTCACAGTGGTGCAGCCCCCCATAGTCCCTGGCACAGCCACTGCTGTACCACCCTATGACCCTAACCACAGCATGGCCATCACCCTGCTGTTCCCAGTCAATACCACAGGGCCAGCCATGGCTGTATCACCCCATGACCCATCCACCAATACGACCACAGTCTTGCCATCCAATGCCAGTCTCACTGGGCCAGCCACAGCCCACAAGCAGCATCTACAATGGATTGCAGCACCAGCAGCAGTGCAGCCCAGGCCATATAATGGCCTAGGGTGAAGCCCGACCCTGTCCAAATGGAGAGTCCCAGGTGACAGCAGGATGCAGGAGACAACTGGCAGGCAGCTGCTGTGGTCAGCCATGAAGGCACAGAATGTTGCTTAGCAGGAATTGACATGCCTCCACCACATGCTGCACAAGGACATGCAGAGTGTCAAGGATTTGGTGGAGGCATATCATTTGGATCTCAAGGTTACCCTACACAATTTTCACCAGGATCTGGCTTCTGGCATAGAGCTATACTGCTGGGCATGACCACCTGCATGGATAGCCTGTTTGCCACTGTGCTTGAGGATGCAGCCATTGTAGCAGCCACTGCAAAGGCCAGCCATAGTCCCAGCCTGTCCAGTGGGAGTAGTGCAATCTCATAACAGACACCATGGTGTACACCCATGCCACGCAGTGCCAGAATGAGAATATTCAGCACACGCAGGACTCCCATGACACCAAGGACACTGTGCACACCGGGTCATGTCCTGCTCCACCCTGGAGTCATTACCCCACAAGGCCATGGGAGGGGGTGGTTAACACCATCCCCATGCTCATTCCCATACCATGGATGAGGACCCCCAACCATACCAGATACAGCACAGATATACTGTCTTAATCCAAAGAGGTGGTAGAGGACATACATAGGTTGTTAATGGCCACCCCTCACCAACATGTTCCTGCTCTGTCCCCCCAGTACCCCTCTGACACCACCGCCTGCCCCTATGACCTAGCCCAGTCATTCTTAACCCCAGCCTTGATGGCCCATACTACAGCACCCCCCCACCTATCTGTTGGGTATATATGTGTATGGCCCTTTTGACCCTCCCTGTTTGCAATCTCCCTCTACCTGGAAGACATATTTTTCCTTCAACACCCCTCCATTGCTCCCCACCTGTATGGCAGGTATCTACGTTGACACCCCTTTAGAAACCCCCACTAACATGGATTGTATTTGTGTGTGTGCCATATTTTCTACCCCCACCTGGTTGCTATGCATATCTGTTTCCTTGCTTTTGATAACCCCCTGCCTGTTTATACTGGTATTGGTGTGTGATAATGCATTGCATAACATATTATAGTCTTGTGTGTAGTCTGTACTCACCCTCCATGTCTGACAATGTCTCCCATGAGTCAGGTTATGTACTCTTTGGCATTCTGGGGTCACAGCTGTCGAGCTGCTCCTGTATACCCTGGTCATCTGGTTCTGAGTCTTCTGCATGTTGTTCCTCTGGGGCTGGCATGCTTATCCCATGGTTGAGTGTCATGTTGTGTAGTATACGACAGGCAAGGAACTTGACACAGGTCTTCTGAGGAGTGTACTATAGGGCACCACTGGAATGATCAAGGCACCAGAACCACATCTTGAGCATTCCAAAGACATGCTCAATGTGAGGGGATGTTACTTTACTGAGAGGGTGGTGGAGCCCTGGAATGGTCTGCTGGAGGAGGTGGTGGGAGTCAAAATGGTGGAGGGTTTCAAGTGGGCATAGAACAGACATAAGGAGCTGACCAGGGAGTGAGGGGGGATCACTGGACAAGGGGAAAAGTAGGGAGGGGGGTAACATAGAAACATGAAATGTGATGTCAGAAGGAGACCTAGAGGTCCACCTAGTCTGCCCATGGTGTTTACTTACTTACTACCCCCTCCCTGCTCCCTGGTAAGAGGCAGACTCAATGGGCCAAGGTGTCCTTTTCTGCCGACACATTTCTATGATTCTATGATGTTGTGTGTGTGGCACTGTGTGCCACATTTTACCTGCCCTCTGCAATGGGGAGAGCAGCAATGGACATAAGGGGTAGGCACTGTCCCCTGTGCAGGTAAAGGGAATTGGTTAGTGTCATTGAGTACAATGTGGGGGAGAAGGGGGGTCTTTGGGGTATACTCATTGATGATGTGGTCACTAGGGATATCCCAACTTTCAGACCTCTGGCACAGGATGTAGTTGTGTCAGATCAAGGTGTCGTGGGTGGTGCCAGGGTACCAAGCCAGAACACTGTTGATGTGGACTGTTGCATCACACACCACCTGGTAACTGATGGAGTGATATCCCTTCCTGTTGACTTAAGCCTCCACTCCATCACTGGTGAATGCCCAGATGGCAGCATGGGTGCAGTCAATGGCACCAGCTACAGCTGGTAGGTTTGCAACCCAATACAGCTGCTGAATGGTTGCTGTTTGCTCTTCTGTTGTGGTAGGGAATATGATGAACTCCCCAGGATGGGCCAGTAGGGTGTCTAGGAACTGGTCCAACAGGTGCAAGATGGCTGACAGCAAGATAATGGTGGTGTTCCCCACTGGTGTCTGGAATGTTACGGTGTCCATGAGTCCACAGTTCAGTCATTACCTTGAGTTCTACAGGCAACACGTGACTGTGCGGGTGTCTGTTTCAGAGCTGGTCATGCTGCAGCTCACACAGTTGCCTGAGCATGGGCTTGTTGAGCTTGTACCTGTCACGATCTGGTCATCATTAGTGACTTCAAATGTGACCAAACTGCAACACCAGTATCAAGCACAAGACTATTTTTTGTTGCTGTGGTTATTGTTTTTTGTTTTGTTTTACTCTTTAATTGTAGGTTTGTTAATAGCAACTTCTGGGACCTCCATAATCTTATTTCATAACTCTGGGGCTGGAGAATGAGATCAAGTTTTGGCAGTCTCAGGGCAATAATGTGCTTTTTTTCTTCATTCAGAAATTCTAGCATTAATACAGCACATAGACTGCTCCCAAGGTAGAGTGCATTGTGAACATAATCAAGATTCAGTCATGGGCACCCCAGGTCTTTTGATTAGTGGCAATGGTGGGCAGCAGTTGGCAGGATTAATCAGATAAAAAATATGATTTCCACAAAAAAATCAGTGATCAGATATGAAAGGGCTGCACTTGACCTGAAGCTGGAAGCTCCTCACAGATGCACATATGGACCTTTGTAAATGGTGTAGCCACCAAAAAGCTTAATACTGCTTAGAATGCTCAATGTCCAAACAGTTCACAATCACCATTCAAGTACAGGTAGGTAAACATCCCACATAGGAGTCTCCAGCTGTCCATGACTTACCCCAGTGCTTTGGTCACCTGGCCTTCCTCAGGGGGCATGGCTAAGGCAGACAGAAATCAAAGTCCTTTTATTCATGGCCCACAAAACTGACATCAACCACATCATGATAAAGCAGTGCTACACACATCATAAAAACAAGATCCTCAATGCTATATACATTTTGAGATCACAGAAAAAATCATTGTACAAAGACAAGCAAGTTCCATAAATCACTGAGTTGTTACTGCAGTGTCTAGTAATGGCACAGCACCACGATTACAAGCAATGCATTCTGGCATATGACATGGACCAAATATCCTGTAGGGTAAAAACAACAGATAATAGGTAGTATTACACTCTGTTCACATAGACCTGCAAACCATTGTTCTAGTGGTGTGCAAGGGAAATGTATTAATTACCCAACAGCATTTGCAGCCAAATTCATATAGATGGGGTGCCAAGTCAAACCTCTCCAGGGTATGTAACAAATAGAAAGAAATAGTGCTGTGGCTATCTGCCAGTCCTGACTCAGGATGAGGTCATGCTTAAAGACAGAAATGAAAGCTGTCTGAAATCTAAAAAAAGTGAAGTTACAGTATTGGTATCATACATAACAATCTGGCATATACATTTTACAAATTGATTACTAGAAAAATGGAAATAAAAATCTGGTATTATTTTGTTTTTATTTTCAAAGCATGTTATTTATACAAAAACAGAAACAAGAATAACATTCAGCAACTTAGTAATTTCAAATTAGAAATAGTATTAATAATACATCTGTAACCTAATGATAAAGTCCTCTAGTAAGGAAGTGGACCAAGAAGTTATTACAGTAGGCTTAAAAAATTATAATTAATTGACCTGAAAGGGAAAGACAAAAAACAAATTAAGTACAAAGTCCAACTATTTAACCTCTATAAAGTATTAACATCTACAGTATATACAGGTAGTAACCACTAGCTTACAGGTTCAAGTAACTGAAAAAAGGAAACAATCTCCACTCCTCTTCAGACCCCATCAACATCAATTTAAAGCAATACAAAAGAAAACTATATTTATTAGTATATGAAACACAGAACTTGCTGGTAGATAAGGACTGCTAGGCCCATCGAATCTTTCCATTTCGCTACCTGTATCAGCAGCTGCTAACCCTATTTGGTCCTCAGCCTAGCCTCTCTTTCCCCCATCTAGGGTACCCTTATGCCTATCCCATGCATCCTTGAATTCACCCACCATGTTTGCTCCCACTATAGTACCTTCCCAGGTAGGCTATTCCATGCATCCACTACCATTCTGTGAAGGAAAACTTCCTCACATTACTCCTTAGCCTGCTCCCCTCTAATCTCATATCGTGCCCCCTCTTTCTTGTTCATCTCCTAAACTGAAAGATGTCACCCAGCTGCAACTTGTTAATGCCCTCAAGATACTTGAAGGTTTCTATCATATCTCCCAGTTCTTTCCTCTCTTCCAATGTATATATATTGAGCTCCTTTAATCTCTCATACGTCTTCTGGTGTAAGCCCTGCACCATTTTTGTTGATATTCTCTGAACAGCATCCACCCTGTCTATGTCCCTACAGAGTTGAGGCCTCCAGAACTGTACATAGTACTCCAGATGAGGCCTCACCAGTGTTTGTACAGTGGCATTACCACCTCCCTACTTCTGCTAGTGATACCCCTACCTGTGCACCCCAGCATGCCACTGGCCCTTCCCACCGCTTTAGCACACTGCCTGACCACCTTTAAGATGTCTGAAATGATTATTTCCAAATCCCTTTCTTCCTTGGTGACTGTCAAGATCTCACACCCCCATCCTATAACCATCCCCATGGCTTCTGTGCCCCAGGTGCATGATTTTGCGCTTCTTTATGTTTACTCTTAGTTGCCACACTTTGGACCATTGTTCCAGTTTTTCTAGATCCCTTTTCATTCATCCACCTCCACTGGAGTGTCCACTCCACTGTTGCAGATCTTGGTGTCATCTGCAAAAAGGCAAACCTTTCCCTTCCATGCCTTTAGCAATGTCACTAATGAAGACATTGAAAGGACTGGCCCCAGGACTGAACTTTGTGTTACCCCACTGGTCACCCCTTTACCTCTGACTGAACCCCATTCACATCTACCATCTGCTTTCTGTCCCTCAAAAAATTTCTAACCCAGTTAAGTACCTTGTGACCCACACCCAGGTTACCCAGCTTGTTTACCAGTTTTTTATGTGGACCAGTGTTGTAAGTCTTGCTGAAATCAAGGTAGGTGATGCCAACTGCACCCCCCCCCACCAATCCACTTTCTTTGTCACCAAGTCAAAGAAATCTATCAGATTTATTTGACATGACCTTCCTGCAGTGAATCCATGCTGCCTTGGATCCTGTGCTCCACTGGATTCCAAGTGTTCCACTATCCTTTCCTTTGGTAGCACTTCCATAATCTTCCCCACTACGGAGGTGAGGCAGACTGGTCTATAGTTACCAGCCTCCTCTCTGCTCCCACTTTTGTGAGGAGGGACCACATATGCCCTTCTCCAGTCCTCTGGAACTACTCCTGTATCAAGCAACTCACTAAACAGGTCTTCCAGTGGTGCTGCCAGCACTGCCCATAATTCCTTCAATATCCTAGGATGTACGCCATCTGGTCCCATTGCTTTGTCCACCCTCAGTTTAGTGAGTTATTCTAGGACTCTCTCTTCTGTAAGTGGACTGGCATTTACCTCCTTCCCTCCCCCCTTTGTTTTTGATGCATAGCTGTGGTCTCTCTCCCTCCCCTTCTTCTGTGAACACTGAGCAATAGTATTTGTTCAGACCTGATGCTTTTTCTAGGTTCCCTTCCACACATTCCCCTGCTTCTCCTTTGAGCCTTACAATCCCACCCCTGGTCGTCCTTCTTTCACTAATGTACTTATAGAATGTCTTATCCCCTTTCTTTACCATCTACGTTATTCTCTCCTCTGTTTGCACCTTTGCCCTCCTAACCGCTTTCCCTGGTTCCCTCTGTCTGATTAAATACATTTCCCTGTCCTCTCCCTTCTGTGTCCCTTTGAATTTTTTGAAAGCCAGCATTTTAACCCTTACTTTATCTGCCACATCCTTTGAGTACCATAGTGGATTTTTTTCTTCTCTTGCCCTTGTCCCTCTGTTCAATGCACTGGTTTGTCACCTCTACCATGGCTCCTTTTAGGTTTGTCCACTGTTACTCAACTCCTCCCCTGACTTCCTTCCTCACCAGGGCTTTTTGGTCCTTTTGGGACCAAATAACACCATGACAGTGCCAGAATTCATGAGGAGGGGTCCCAAAAACCCCATGTTGAAATTTGGTGCCAAAATTCCAAAAAATGCCTGAGATATGCATCAAAGTTTAAAAAACCCTATTTATTCCATTATACAGCTTACCGGCATTTCCTCAGTTCACGGTTAGCTTTAAAGAGTGCAGATGTGTTCCCAGTCAACCGAAGATCGTTGCGCCAGACTCCACAGGTAAGTATGGGGTGAGGGGGGTGTGGGGAGGCAGGGTGCACAGTGGGTGGGCACGGGTTGGGGGAAGGGAGCAGGGAGACCACTGAGGGACTGTTTCCTTTTTCCACAGGTACATAAACAAAATACATTGCAGGACCATTTTTCTGTTTACAGGGGCATGTGGCACACTGGGGTGGGCTCCCAGCATGCCAATGGAGCCTTGGTTTATTGGGGGCAGCTGTAGCCAATGGGGGATTGGGCACCCCTGTTGGCACACAACAAAAGGGGGATTACTTTATGCCGACAGGGATTGGGGACCCCCGTCGGCACACAAGGAAGCGGGGGGCAAGAGCCAAGGGGGATTGGGCACTCCCCTCGGCATATAACAAATGGGGGGTTCTTTATGCCGATGGGGAGTGGGCTCCCCCATCAGCACATACATTGGGCAGGGTAAGCCGACAGGGGGACTGGGCACCCCTGAAGTTAGCAGTTTGACGGGCAGTGTGCCACTATGTTTGTGTTTCCGGGTAAGCATGTCAGGAGGTCTGCTGATTGTGATGAGCTTTGCGCGCATTGCAGAGGACCTTTCCTTAGATGTGCTCACCCAGGTGGTGTGGCGCTGGCATGCAGGCTGATTGGGGAATGAGGGACGCACCTACTGATGTGTGCCCTGCATTCGCCCAACAGTGACAGCACCTCCAAATCTGCACTACCACAAGATGTTGGCTGCACAAGTGCACCAACATAAAAATGTGGTTCAAAAAAATCCCAAAAATAATTGGGTTACGGACGTATGTTGCACAATTTCTATGCATGCTCATGACTTCACCCATTTTTCATATTTTCACTCCAGATTTTCAGTGTTGCCATTTTTTTACATGTCCTCATGAACAATACAGTTGTTATTTTCCACATACTGCCCAAAATGTCTTTTCATCCCTGTGTCACCAATGGCATAGCTGCTGTGCAAAACCACCTTTAAGCTAACAAACTGATAGTGCCGTTCTTCATGAGGTGGGCTCACAAAAAGCCCATGTTGAACATTTGGAGTGAAAATACCAACACACGCCTACTGTGTTATGGTTTCCAACTGTAGCACCCCACCCTATAGAGACTGACAGGTGTCAGGGGTGTAACTAGAGATCATCGGCTGTAATGCTCACGCCATTCCACCCCCACCCCCCCACCTGCAGCCAGTGACAGCCATCGTGGTGTGCCTTGCAGTGTTCGGCCACAAAGTTCATCCCATTCTCCTATACTGCACCCACCTCAGCATATTTCTTTATGGAATGGGGTATGTATAATGCCCAAAGACCCCAAAGCACACCATGACACTTGTCAGTGTCTACAGGGTAGGGTGAGGTAAAATGGCATGAGCGTTATAGCTGACAACCCAAAGGCACACCCCAATGCCTGTCGGTCTCTGCAGGGTGGGGATGGGGTTGGTGTCACTTCAATATTTCACTGCCATTCCTATTATGCATCTCTAACTCCTGCACTACCAATGCCAATACCAGCGAGACAACATTCAGCATTGACAAATGCTTGTTCTTAGTTAACCACCTCACCCCTTAGTGGGTCACTTTGAATTGACTTCCATTTAATTCAGGGGTGAAGGGGTTGGACCAAGCATGTTTGCAAGATTGCTAAAGACATGATGGCTCAGGTCACTAGTGGTTACTAGGTAAAACACAAACTATTACTACGTAGTACCTGTGTGTGTGATGCTTTACTTAGTGCTTGTGGGACTACAGTAATGCACCAACCTTTCCAGTTATACTGCACCACAAAAAAGTAGCAGTAAAGAAAACACTGCTACTAAGAAGGGGAAGAAAAGGGCAACCTATTTAGTCAAACATGGAACCAAGCAAGGAACAGACAGATGTCATACAGTTAACTCAGTGAGACAAGCCTTCCCCACTAAGTGCAATGGTTTAATTAGCAAAACAACAATAAACAAACAAAAAAAAATGCATGTGCACACATACACACGGCACAGACTCGCAGGGGATATATTTCACAAGCACAGCTTAATTGTGTGCAGTGAGCTGTAGAACTGAGGGGGGGGAGGGAGGGGTCAGCCGCTGTCAGCGTGGCTCAGTTTGACATCCGCCTCTGGACCAGAAGGTCGTGGGTTCTCGTCCCACACTGGGATTGGACTTGCACCTAAAAATTGCTGGCATCTGAATGCAGTATTGGGGGGGTGCTGTACTGCTGGGGTGTGCCATCCTTCAGATGAGATGTTAAACCGAGGTCTCTTCTGCCCATCCTGGTGGTGTCGTGGTGGAAGTAAAAGAACCCAGGGCACTCCTCGTCAAGAGTAGAAACATTCCCGGTGTCCTGGCCAACATTCCCCTTCCCATAAACCGGTTCATGCAATTATCCAGGCTGTGTGTGGGTGATGATGTGTGATATGGCCACCACCACACATTCAGTCACTTCACTACCAGTCTAGCATTGCTTGTAAAGCGCTTTGGATACACTGTGTATGAAAAGTGCTATATAAATGCTGATTCTTCTTCTTCTTTTCTTCTCCTCCTCATGTGTACAGGGATCTATCCCCAGAACCAGAGGAGACTAACATTACTAATTCAGTGAGTCAAGCCTGACTGGTTTAGAACTGAAGAAGTTTATTTCAAAATCTGTGTACACACAGCTGTGCACACGTGTGGCCCTGCCTCATGAAAAAATACATTAAGCATGCACATACAGGGTGAAGCCTCACAAAATCAAACATTTTGCACATATACAGCAAATTATAAGCAGTGACCTGCAGGAAGGGGAGTTAGCAGACACCCTCATCAGTCATGCAGGAAACCAAGCCTTGAACCAGACAACAGCAAAAAAAAAAAAAAAAAAAAAATAAAATGTGCTCCACCCAAAAAAAATCACACGGGAGCTATGTCAGACAGCAACAGAGAAGGGGTGTTAGCAGACAGCCCTCCTAGTCCCTGTAACTGAGTACAGCAATAAAGACAAAATACCTGTCAGAAAGCCAAACATAGCTTTTCTGACACTGATCAAAAAAACTATACTGACCTAAAAAACCTGTGAAGCAAAAATCCATTTCTTTTTTAGTAAGTTTAAGGTCTCAAAAGTACTGCAGAGCAGCTCTCAGAAACCACTGTCTTCTGTATTCTACCAGCTCAGAGTGAGGAAGTCACATGGTGTGCTTGCCTTTCAGCTCAAGAAACAGTTTTTGATTGGCCAACAAAGCTCTGTGAGACTTGGAAATCTCACCTAACAGTAGTTCCCGAATAGTGGCCAAATAGTGAACTATTCGGAAAATGCATCCGAATATTCGGGAAGCTTACTATTCATGGTATTCGGAAAATACTATTCGGCCCATGCACAGCCCTAGTTAAAACAAACATTTTTTTATCCTCATTTGCCATTGTTTGTAATTCTGATGGAATTTCAGTTCACATATTACATCATCTATACCGACGATTTATATAGAGGATGAATGTGCTATATGCCTCTTTACTGATTCAAAGTTCAACTACCATCCTTGTCTGGGAAACTCAGAAATGCACAGCAATTCTATTAGTATTTCAGTGGCAAACCTATTTGAAATGCCTAAGAGACTCACAATTTTCTCACAGAAACCTTGCACAGAGTCACTTCAGCAAGATTTTGTAATGAGTGATTTACTGCAAATGTTCAGTCTCCCTAGCAACACTCAAGATCAGCTATGTACTTTCCTGTGTTAAGGCAATAATGTCTTAATGTGCAGCTTTTATTGAGATTACTATATGCTGTTCTGGTAGTAAAACATCATTTGAGGGGTCTCAAAAAGAACAGTGTTAACATATATATGTACTGCATAAAATATTCACAGTCAAACAGCAAATAAATTTTGGTGTACACAGTTTTGCCAGAGAAAAGCAAACTGCTGATTTTAAGAAGTAACATTTAATTACATTTCTTAACATTACAGTACATACATTCTAATCAAGTAAAATATTTATTGTTCATGAGAGTTTGTGTTTCATTATTTTGAAATAATGGTAAAATGCATGGAATGAATCCTGAAAGTCATTTTGCTGAATATCATACCCGCTTTTGTGAAATTGTTTCTTAAGCATTCTAAACACCCTTTGCATACATGTGATATCTCCCTCTTTACGCAGGACACTCCTGTTTTTATTGACTGAACTCCCACCCTACCTTCTGGGAAACAAAATCTCCTGCTTAAGTAAAATTCTGTCCAAAATATCCATCTTTTTTGGGCAGATAAAGACACATAAAAATTAAATCAGTGATGCACAATGTATCTGATAACTTTATATAACTAGTTGTTTATTCTTTTTAGTGCTTATTCTTGACAAAATGAAATGCATTACATTTTTGTAATGACTTTTTTCTTATGTTTTTATAGAAACATAGAAACATAGACTTTGACGGCAGATAAGGACCGCTAGGCCCATCTAGTCTGCCCATTTCCCTACCTACAGGATAGGCCGCAGATCCTATTTAACCAACAGCCTATATCTTCCTGCCCCCCACAAGAATTGCCTTATGTCTGTCCCATGCATTCTTGAATTCTCCCACAGTTTTAGACTCCACAACTTCCTCAGGAAGGCTGTTCCATGCATCCACTACCCTCTCTGTGAAATCATACTTCCTCACATTGCCCCGAACCGCCCTACTTCTATCTTTAAATTGTGTCCCCTTGTTCTTGCAAGTCTTTTTCTGAAAGATGCTACCCCTTGGACTTTGTTGATTCCTTGAGGTACTTGAAAGTTTCTATCATGTCCCCCTCTCCTTCTTTCCTCAAGGGTATACATATTAAGCTCCTTTAGTCTCTCCTCATACGGCTTCTCTTGCAGACCCTGCACCATTTTAGTTGCCCTCCTCTGGACTGCCTCTATCCTGTCTATGTCCTTGCGGAGATGGGGTCTCCAGAACTGGACACAGTATTCCAGATGGGGTCTCACCAACTGTCTGTACAGAGGGATAACAACTTCCTGTTTTCTGCTGCTGATGCCTCTGCCTATACATCCCAGTATACCCCCGGCCCTCCCTACTGCCTTCTCACATTGCTTGCTAACCTTAAGGTCATCTGATAGGATTACCCCTAGGTCCCTTTCCTGTTTTGTTGTTGTTACTACCTCCCCACCCATTGTGTATTCTTCCCCTGGGTTCTTGTTTCCCAGGTGCATTATTTTGCACTTTTTTGCATTGAATCCTAGCAGCCATACGTCAGACCATTCCTCCAACCTTGCCAAGTCCCTTTTCATCCTTTCCACGCCTCCTTGTGTATCAACCCTGTTGCAGATCTTTGTGTCATCTGCAAAAAGGCATACTTTTCCTTCCAGTCCCTCTACAATGCCACTGATGAAGACATTAAAAAGGACTGGACCCAATACTGAACCCTGCGGTACCCCACTAGTAACCACCCTTTCTTCAGAGTGGACTCCATTTACAATTACCTTCTGTGTCCTGTTGTCCAACCAATGTTTTACGCAGGCTACCACCCTGGGACCCACTCCCAGGCTGGTTAATTTGACTAATAATCTTTTGTGTGGGACTGTGTCAAATGCCTTGCTAAAGTCTAGGTAGGCCATGTCCACAGCCCCTCCCTGGTCTACTACTTTGGTCACCCAGTCAAAGAAATCTATTAGATTCGTCTGACATGACCTGAATTCCATCAGGACCCATTGCTTTGTCCACCTTCAGTTTTAGGAGTTCTTGCAGCACCCTTTCTTCTGTGAAAGGACTGGGATGTGCTTCTGTTCAAGAGTGCTTCTGTTAATTGGATTAGGCACTTCCCCCTCCTCTTTTGTGAATACTGAGCAGAAATATTCATTCAGTATTCCTGCTTTTTCACTGTCCCCCTCTGCCCAACCACCGCTGATTCTATTCAGCCTCACTATCCCTCCTTTGTCTTTCTATGCTCGCTGATGTACCTATAAAAGGTTTTATCCCTTTTAACTGAGTTGGCTATCTTTTCCTCAGTTTGGGCCTTTGCTATTCTGACTTCCCTCCTGCTTCTTTCTGCCTTAACTGGTGCAGCTCTCTGTCCTGCTCCTTCTGTGTTTCTTTATACTCTGGAATGCTATCTTTTCTTCCTGACTTTCACAGCCACCTCTTGAGAACCATAGTGGCTTTTTCTTTCATTTTGATTTGTTTATTTGCTTCACACAAAGGCTTGTTGCCTCTGTGATGGCAGTTTTGATAATTCCCCATTGTTGCTCCACACCTCCTTCTAGCCTGTTTGCTAGTGCTTTTCTGAGGCACTCTCCCATCTTGCCAAAGTCAGCCCTCCTAAAGTCCAGTACCCTCACTTTTGTATGGCTTGACTCTGTAGCTGAGTTTAACGTGAACCACACTGTTTGATGGTCACTTGTCCCCAGACGGCAACCCACTTCTAGATCTGAGATCCTCTCACTGCCCCCGTTTGAGAGTATGAGGTCTAAGATTGCTCCCTCATGAGTGAGTTCGAAACTAGCTGTCTAATGCCTGCCACCTGTAGGGCGTCAAGAATGGCCCTGCTCTTGGATGTCGCTGCAGCAAATGTGCTCCAGTTAACATCTGGCATATTCAGGTCTCCCATCAACAGTATCTCCCCTTTCTCTGCCATTCTAAGAATGCCTTCCATCATATCCTTGTCCATTCCTTCCCCAGACATGGGGTCTGTACACAAACCCCAGCGGATTGTGGTGCCCTTTCCAGTCTCCAAGGTGACCCACAGTGCCTCCTCTCTCCCTGTTTACTCTTTTGTTCAGTTGCTTTTATCCCTTCCTTTACATAGAGAGCTACTCCTCCCTCTTCTCCCCTGCCTGTCTCTCTGTAGGTTATGTACCCTGGTATGTTAACATCCCAGTCATGGTTCTCTGTGTAGCATGTTTCTGTGACTGCTACAATATCCAGGCATCCTCTTCCATTAAGGCCACCAGCTCAGGGAGCTTGTTGTCCAGACTACGGGCATTGGTACTCATTACCTCCATTTCCTGATGGCCTTACCACCTTTGCCCCATCCCTGTCCTTCTTGCCTTTGTCACTTTCTCCATTTACCCTGCCCTTCTCCCTATCGACACCTCCATGTTGGTGTTTGCCACACTTACTACCATGATTGTTTGGGGGGGCTAGAATTTTCCTGCTCCTTTCCAGTGCCTCCCCCCTTGGCTAGTTTAAAAGCTTGCCAATGAAGCATTTAAACCTATCACATAGGATCCTGGTTCCTATCCCGGACAGATGCAGCCCATCATGCCAGTATAGGCTTGCATCACTCCAGGTGGACCCCCAGTCCCCAATGAAGCCAAATCCCTGAGCTCCACACCAGTTTTTCAACCACTGATTGAATCCCATGGTGCGGAACACCCTAGCCTCTCTATGCCATAGATGATTAGCACCTCCGAGAAGGTTACCGTCGTGCTACTTGACTAAGGCCCTCCCAATTCCACAAACTCTTCCTGTCCTTCTCTAATCCCTTTCTTAGCCAGGTCATTTGTCCCTAAGTGGACAATGACATCCAGCTCCCTCTCCTGTGCTGCTGCTCCGGCAATCCTGAGGATTCGCTCCCTGTCCCTCCAAGCCATGGCACCAGGCAGGCACCTTACCTCCCTCTCCCCTTCCTTGCCCAGTTCTACCTTCCTAACAATGGAGTCCCCCACCAGGAGTTGTTTCCTTCCCCTGCAGAGTCCCCTGCCACCCTCCTGTGGGTCTCCTTTGTGGAGGTTCCCAGCATCCTCCTTGATCTCCACTGTAGGTGCCTCCGTAGAGGAACCACACTTTGCCAGAATGGCATAGGAAGTGTGGAGAGGTACAACTGGAGGGATGTGCCTCTGTTCCACCACCCACCCTCCCTGAGCCCACTGTGGTCCAACTGCCCTCTTTCTTGGCAACCTCTGAGGCAACGCAGTGGCACTGGTGGTCTCTGGATGGAGAAGAGGTCCCACAAATCCTGGCCAACTCAGCCTGGAGATGAGCAACCCTCCCTCAGCCCAGAGAGGTACCTGCAGATGAGACAACACCCATCCTCCAGAACATCTCCTGAAGACTGCTGCCCACAGCCACTGCACTGCACCACTCCAATCATGTCTTATTTCTGGCCCCTTAACTGTTTGCAATCCTTACTCTTTCCTCTGTTTTTTCTCTCTCTCCTTACTTTCTGCCTGTGTGCCCTTTAAGCTCCTGATTGTCCTGTTCTGAGACAAGAATATCCTATATTTCTCAGTAGACCGCTTACTTGTTCAGAGGCAGACCTCCAGCAGCTAGAGGGGCTGGAGAGCTACTCTTGCCCTTCTAGGATGGTGGGTCCTTGGTGGTTCTGTGATCACTCACTTCCTGCCCTAAACAGGAAGTTCCTGTTGTCAGTCAAATCTCGTGCTATAAAAATAGAACTAGCTTTGGGTGGGGGAAGGAGGGCAATATAGTCCCAGTAGAGAGTTCAGTCACACAGCAGTCCTTTCTCCTGAAGTCTTCTGCCAAGCTATTAGCAGAATCTTTCTAAGGCAGTCTTTAAATGTAGCTTCCTTCTAGCTAGCCTTCCCCTACTTACCAGCTCTTTCTATAAGTAATTTAAACCTCACAACAGTTAAGTCCTTTCAGTCACCTGAGATTTACACCTAGATGACTTTTCAGTTACCCATTCAGTTCAGTTAACCCAAACACATACTTTTTTTTGTTTTGTTTTGTATGTTAGTTTTTTTTACCCTAAATTAAAGGTCTAAATACAAAAGTTCTTCTACTTTAGTCCCAGCAGAGAAGTTCAGTCACACAGCAGTCCTTTCTCCTGGAGTCTTCTGCCAAGCTTTTTGACACCATTTAAGGACAAACGCACAACGTTATGGCATTTCCCTACTAGCAGGCCAATCTCCCTCCTAATTTGACCCAAATCTCCCTCTTAAGCAAGGTGGCAGGCCAATCTCCCTCCTAATTTGACCCAAATCTCCCTCTTAAGCAAGTTGGACATATCACATGTATGCCTTTGTGACATAATACGTAATTCATTCTTAATAAAGTGATTGCAATATCAAACTAGTTAACCTTGTTAAATACAGTTTCAGACTGGAGCACCTTGTGCAAACTAGAGAAGAGCTGATACTTTTTGCTATTCACTGCACATACAGTAGTAGCACTATATAGAGGATTAAACAACAGTATAGTTTTATATGTGCTCCTTGCTTACCTGACTTTTGTGCAACAGAATTGATAACTGTATTGATGATCGACTGTCCAGATAAATATGTGCTAATGCTATTGGATGTGCAGTAGCTACCCTGATTACCTAAGGAGTATAGTAAGTATATGGGGTAACTGGCCTGATGATTGAGAGCTAGTGCAACCTGATGTACTGCAATGGTTGTAAGAGTGGTCTTATATGCATTCTTGGGGTATGGGGTATGAGAACTGTGAGCTAAAGGTTCTGATACCCTGAACATATAAAGTAGACCACTCTTACAACCAAGAGAGGTCTCAGTGGTGGTATTAATATATTATTACATACAAATATACGAACATATGAATGTGCCAGCAGAAACAGACCACCTGGTCTATCTAAGTCTGCTCAAGTATGCAGCCAACACCCCTAGTTTGCAGCTTCCCCACCCCCCTACCCTTTGTCATCCCACTGCCACCTCCCACCTCCCCACCCTCAGTCTCAACCGTTCCCTGTTCCATGCCCGTTTGAAGCTGTTCACAGATTTACATGATACCACCCATTCTGGTAGGGCATTCCATTTTGCTATCACCCTCTCTGTGAAATAGTGTCTCCTCATTTCCTTCCTAAATCTCCTCCCCCTCTATTCTTAGCCCATGGCTCCTGGTGACCCTCCCCCTCCTTAACTTAAAAACCCCATCTGCCCCATCCTTATTGATTCCCCTCAGATACTTGAATGTCTCTATCATGTCTCCCCTGTCCCTTCTATCCTCCAGGGTGTACATATTCAGGTCTCCCAGCCTGCTGTCATAGTCTTTCCCCTCCATTCTACATATCATCTTTGTTGCCCTCCTCTGCACCCCCTCCAGTAGCCTGATATCATGCTTTCGGTATGGCCTCCAAAACTGCACACAATACTCTAAATGCGGCCTTACCAGTGACCTGTAGAAGGGTAAGATCACCTCTCTTCACCTAGATGAAAACCCCCTCACTATGCACCCCAATATTTTGTTCACTTTTGCAGCCACTCTCCTGCACTGGGCAGTGTTGATCATGGTCCCTGTTATCATTACCCCTAGGTCCTTCTCCTCCTCAGTGATTCCCAGCTTAACCCCCCCAGCCAGTATTCTCTTGGTGGGTTCTTCACCCCAAAGTGCATAACCTTACATTTCTTTGCATTGAACCCCTGCTGCCACCTCTCTGACCACTCCTCTAGCTTGTGTAGGTCCCCCTACAGCTGCTTCCATCCCTCCTCTCTATCCACCGCTGCTCTGACTTTGGTGTCGTCAGCGAACAGACTTACCTTGCTCACCACCCTGTGTGCAATGTCTGATATGAAGAGCCCAAACAATACTGGCCCCAACATAGAGCCCTGTGGCACCCCACTTGTCACCAGCCTTGGAGTTGAGAGCCCCCCTCTCACCACCACCCATTGCAGCCTGCCACTCAGACAGCTTGTAATCCAGTTCATAATTTTTTCCTCTACCCCTACACCAGTTAGCTTCTCCCCAAGCTGCCCATGAGGCACCAAATCGAAGGCCTTGCTGAAGTCCAAGTAAAGAACATCCACCGTGTGACCCTTATCCAGCTCAATTGTCACCCAGTCATAATATTGCATGAGGTTGGTTTGACAAGACTTCCCTGAAACAAACCCATGCTGCCTCACATCCTGGAGACCATTGTTCTCCAGGTACAACACCAGTCTTTCCTTTAGTATCATTTCCATGAGTTTGCACACTATGGACTTGAGACTTACTGGACAATAATTACCCAGTTCATCCCTTGGCCTGCTCTTGTGTAATGGTACTACATGTGCCATCCTCCAGTCCAGTAGCACACATCCCGACTCCAGTGAGGTGCTGTACAGATCCACCAGCGGCTCTGCGAACACCTCCGCCATCTCCCTCAGCACCCTGGGGTGGATACCATCTGGCCCTGGTGCCTTGTCTACCTTCAGTGCCCTCAGTCCCTCTAGGACTCTACTTGCTTCAGTTCTTCCATCTGTTGCCTCCTCTTCCCTGTCCCCACCCTCCCAGCCCATGCTGTAGTGGTCCTCCCTTTCTTCCATGAACACTGTGCAAAAGTATTCATTCAGTGCTTCTGCCTGCCCCCTTTTCTGTCCACTCCCACCCCTTTTATCCTTCTGTTGTCTCTCTTGCACTTCCTTTTCTCCCTGATGAATCTGAAAAAGTCTTTCTCCCCCTATTAATTCCGAGTGCTAATCTCAGCTCCCTCTGGGTCTTGGCTTCTCTCACTTTTCTGGTCACCTCCCTGGACCACCTTGCATATTCCTCCCTGTCCACTTCCTTTCCCATCCTCCTAAACCTCTGGTGCACCACTCATTTTTCCCTCACCACCTCTGCAACCTCGCTGTTTAACCAGCATGGTTTTCTTGCTCTGCTCCTCTTGCTCTGTGCCTTGGTGCAGATTTCTGTTGCCTCTGTAATTCCTTGTTTAATAATATCCCATTTCTGCTCCATGTCCATCTCCTGCCTTATGCCTTCCAGTTTCCCTTTCAGTACTTCCTGCATCCTCCCAAAGTCCGCCCCCCTGAAGTTTACCACCTGAGTAACTGATTTCGCTGGCTCCTCGTACATCGTGATATTAAACCACACCATTTGGTGATCGCTGTCGGCTAGTGGGTCCTCTACCTTTATTTCCCTCACTGCCTCCCCATTTGACAATACTGTACCAGATCTAAAGTGTTCTTTAGCCTAGTAGGTACAGTAACCAACTGTGTCAGGAGACCCTCCTGGATTGCATCCAGGAGCACTTGCTCCCTAGCACTGGAGGTGACCGGAATGCTCCAGTCAACCCCCGGCACATTGAAATCCCCCACGATGACCACCTTCCCTTTTCTACATACCTTTTTTATTTGTCCCACTAACTCCCTGTCAAGCTCCTCAGACTGGGAGGGCAGCCTGTATACCACCCCAAACCTCAATTTCCTACCCCTTGAGTCTAGGAGCTGCAGTCAGATTGCCTCTGTTCTCCTTTCCTTCCTCTTCCATTGTGCATTTGATCCCGTCCCTCACATAGACTGCAACCCCACCCCACCCTCCTTACGGTCCTTCCTGTATAATTTGTATCCTGATTGCCAGATCCCAGTCCAGGTGCTCAGTTGCCCATGTTTCTGTGACAGCTGCAATATCCACCCTCCACACTGCTAAGAGTGCCTGTAGCTCAGCGGATTTGTTTCCTAGGCTTCTTGCATTCAATGAGACTAGCTTCCATACTGACCCCTTCCCTTTACTAGTCTCCATCTCCTCACTTCTACTCCCTCCTTTTTTGGCTGCTCTAGTCCTTCCCTGCTAGCCTGGGGGGTAGGCTGTGATTCCACTCTATCAGATCCCTGCCGACCTGCTGTCCAATTGCCACCCCCCATCTAGTTTAAATCCACCCTTGTTGCAATATACCTCCCCAGTCCTTGCTTCAATACCTCCTTCCCCTAACCACTCAGGTGCAGCCTATCCCTTGCAAACAGATTGTTATTATCGCAGGTACAGTAGTAGGCATAGACATGGTCAGATATTTCCAGATATTTCGTGAAATTTCTAAATAATTTTTCTCTGCTGCCCCTACTGCGGAAATACAGAAAGCAGGCGATTTCTCTAGAAATATTGCAGAAATTTCAGGAAATATCTGACCATGTCTTTGGCTGTGACTGTACTTCCCCAGCTGCCCACAACCCCATACCCCTTAGTTCGACACCATTCTACCAACCATTGACTGTGTTTAATCAATAATATATTATTAAAAAAAAACTTACCCAAACATGTCTACTTCCAGGGCAACCAAGTGTGAGACACTCTTCACAGAGTAAGTGTATCTTACGTACAATGGAAAGGAGTGCTCCAACTTTCCAGGAGTGCTCCTTCAATCTATTGTTATAGAACTCGAAAGGGTGCTCTTGACTCAGGTGCTACAGTAACTACAACTGGTTCTACTGTTAGCAAGTTAGCAAGTTCAACCTCAAGGTTTTCATCTTTGGTGATCTCAACTATAAATGACTGGATAAAGGGGCATCCAAATACATATATGCTCTTTCCAATACAAAAGTTAACCAAATCATTACACCTATAAGGTTCAATGAGGCTTCCAGTAATCACAGTCTTATCAGTTAGATTCTTGTTAATCATCCAGCGAGAGTAAGTGCTGCTGCATACTTGCAGTTTGCTTTAGTGACATGCATCACCTAAGTCTGGAAACTGAGATGCAAAAATCTCCTCCAAAACCGATCATGGCTTCATCATACAGACATTGTAACCTGGAAAACTTTTATGTTGCCTGCCAGCCATAAGATGGGGCTGAAGTCACCAGACTATTTCCATACAGTAGCAAAACCTGGGACTTTTTTGGTCAGTGAAGTCTTTCTAGCATGCAATAAGAATGTTCTAATCAGAACATATAAGGCTAAGGGATGCCACTACCCTTGGATCTCAAAGGAGATTACTGAATTGTTCTTACACAGAAATGCTGCTTGGGGCAGACTCTTGAAAAACTGATCTATCAGTGATGGCATAAACTATAGATGTGTCTGGAACAACATCAGATATGCAGTAATAAAGACAAGGCTGACACTGATCACAACTATTTGGAGGATAAAAAGTATGGTACCACTCTAGGTGCTCATTAAATTCCTTCTAGATATTGTTAATTACTTTGGTGTCCACTTTCCAAGCCTCAGCTCTACTAAGCTTGTGGTTTCCTGAGTCCCTCCCCTAGATAACTCTTGTTAGAAATCTCAGAATCCAATTAGCTGAGCCTACCACACTTTAGCTTTAAAGATATCACTCATGTGGAAGTCCACAAAGTGCTGACTGGCCTGCATTCAAACAAAACTGATAATACAGACTCCCTGGATAGAAAGCTTCTTCATCCTGTTGTACATCACATCTGCATTCTTGTTGCTGCACTGTTAAACCTATTCCTTACTTCAGGTGAGATGCCATCTGTCTGGAAGTGTACAGGAGATGTTCTTCTCGGGGGGGTGGTATGATCTACCCCATTATTGACCCATTTCCATCCCCCTTGCTTTCTCCAAGATTTTCTAGAAGTGTGTCCATGCACAGCTGACATCTCAACCAGTACTACAGCATAAGCCTCATTAAATTGTCAATAAGTTGGTTTGGCAATGTTGTTACATTTATCAAGCACTGGCAACCAATATTGCATTATTTTTCAGTGCTTAACTAGCTAAAGAGCAATGTTTGTAAATGTTTTTGTAGCTCAGTTGAAGTGCATCAACTATTCGGTCACAATACAATGCAAAACTGCATTTTAACAGTTAAGGAACAGTTTGTGCAGGGCTTTGTATTGGATCCAGCACAATTATGCAACTCAGTCAGAAATGCTAAAGCAACTTATTGGTGGAACAGTTTAATGTGACTTGTGCTGTACTTTCTCTTATCCTTGCCATCCAAATCCTTGAATAGACATTCTACCATCTCTGCCCTGTTCAGTGTTATCAGTGATTTTCACTTAGCTATGGCCCGCGGGGTTAATGTTCTTCTCAAAGGGCCATCTTCATTGACATTTCGAAGACATTTAGTTTTGAGCTTACTTGACATAGGAATCTAAAGTAGGTCTCAGCTAAAATCCTATCAACTGGTTTGAAAACTACATGACTCTCCATACCCATTTAGTGACCATTCAGGTTAGTGACCCACATCTAATTGGCACTGAGATGGGAGTACCAAAAGGCTCTATGCTCATCCTTCTTATGTTCTCCAGTTTTGTAAATAATTTTCAAAGACATAGGGGGAATCTCATCTTCGCCTGTATGCCAAACATCTTTTCATATAGTGCCTCATCCATATCACACAGGTCAACGCAGTCCTCTAATCTGACTTTAAACTGATTTCCTTCAGGTTCTTAAACAATTAACTGACCCTAAATGTAATCAAAACTTAGATTATAGAATGTGGCTCCAGAGTATGCTGGAAACAGTAGAACCTCTCAATATCAAGACACTAGACAGCATCCCAATGAGCAAATCAATGTTTTTAAATATCTGGGAACAATATCAGCATTCTTTTCAGGACCAAGAATTACTTTAGTGTGCGCATGAGGAGACAGGTGGTCTCCCGTTTCCTGTTTCTGGCCACTAAGCTTTTGGTCATCATATATAGATCAACAAATAAATCCATCTTTTAGCCCTAGAGCATGTGTATAATTACCAAGCTACTGTATGTGGGGTTATAATCTTGTGTGAATACCACCCATTACTGCACTCTATTTACTGTCTAAGTCATTCAGGTATTGTACATGTGACTGTCACTAGTTCTTATGGCTATACATCTGTGTACTTGAGAGAGTCCTTGATTATGCCCTTATTATTATGTCCTTCTGCCCATCCTGGTGTTGTCCTGGTGGGTGTCCAGGTGGAAGTAAAAGAACCCAGGGCACTCTTTGCAAAGAGTAGGGAACATTCCCGGTGTCCTGGCCAACATTCCCCTTCCCATGAACCGGTTCATGCAATTATCCAGGCTGTGTGTGGGTGATGATGTGCGATATGGCCGCCACCACATATTCAGTCACTTCACTACCAGTCTTGCATTGCTTGTAAAGTGCTTTGGATGTATGAAAAGTGCTATATAAATGCTGATTCTTCTTCTTCTTCTTATGTCTTAACTTTCATTGCACAACAGATAAATAAATATTTACTTCACTTATCTGCAGTACCTAACATTTCAGCTCCCAGAAAAAAACTTTTAATCTGGTTAAAAAGCCTTTACATATTGTGCCCCAGATTCCTGCAATGAAATCCCCTTAACTTACTGTAACCATGCGATTTGACTACAAGTGCTTACAGCCATCTGTGCCACAACCTTAGAATCCTTTGTACTGTGCCATAACTCAAAGCCTATCTGAAGTTGGCTTTGGCCCACTTCCACCCTCATTAAACATCACCTCCTCAGGCCAGTCCCATTTTTATTTCCCTCCTTACTGCAGTCTATCCACCAACTTGCACTCAAGCTGTCCACTGTGGTAGCATTCTAACAATACTCATTGAAACTCCTGCTGAGTAGCTCCTCTGTTGCTGATCCTTAGCTCTGAGGGCAGCCAGCTCTGCAATGATGATCCCAAGTACCCAGCAAACTAATTATCACTACACTTCTCAGAGCACCTTCTGGAAGATGGCTGAGACACATCTCCTACAGCTAACCAGCTGAGTACCCACCCTCCTGCCTGTGTGCATGTGTCTTAAATATGTAGACTATAAACCTTGAGAGAAGTCAACATATAAACAAACCTTCAGCTGTGCAGACTGCCTTACCCCTGCCCCTCTTCTAGAAGTTCATCTTCTTTTAAAGGAACACTGTCAACCTCCTTAGGCGGCAAAGTGTCGCTATTAAAAAAATAAATGTTATGGTTATTCTCATTCTGTAGAGACTGCTGATTTTGCTAGTAGTTTGAGTCTGATTCTTTTTTCTTTTAAAACGTGAAACACAGACTACCCACCATACAGGTGTTACCACACAAAAGCATGTTTGTTTACTTTCTTTGATCAACCCCCACTGCATCTTTTCTGGACTTAGGAAGACCCCCAACACAGTCTAGCCACTAATTATGCTGTGGGAGTAGAGGAGAATATTGCATCATGAGTGGCTGTACTGTGTGGGGGTGGCTCCTAATTTTCTGAAGTATTCAATAAGAGTAAAACAAGGAACTGAACCAAAACAAGGTTCGGTATAGCTACTGTATACATTAGCATGCATTTCAGGGCTACTAAGCAGGGAAGCAGATAACCAGCAACATTTATTAATTTTAGAGATGGTAAGCAATAATAAAATGTAGGTTTTTAACTAGAAATAATATGATGCTAAAAAGGTTAACAGTGTCCCTTTACAACCAGGAATTTAATTTTGTGTCACTTCAAATAAAACAAGAAAAAAAATATTCTACTGCTCAAAACTCCAGTGCATACGGTAAACATAACTGGTAGACAAAACAACAAACCGTGCCCTCGGAAAACTGACACAGCAGATAAAGATTTAAAGTGTTGCAATACTTTATAAGTTACAGTGCCAAGTTGGAGGAGGAAAAGCGAAGACCACTCAAGGTTTCACTAAATGTTTCTTAGGGAGTGTACAAGTGACACCTACAGAGCACCAATTGAAATCAGCCTTAAAGATGCAGCTCCAGTGTAAAACAAAAGTGTAATGAAGTATACGGTATACAATAAAACATACCAAACATAAAATTAAAAGAGGGAATTGATGTTCATCATTCATGGATATATCAGTCTATTGCGTTTGAAAATATATTAAGAAACATGGGATTACCATAGAAAAGTGATAGATTATATTGTTAGTCTAAGATAAAGGATGCATTACTCTTATAACATCTTCATCCTAACCACAATCTCCAAAATGGAGAACATTCTATCCTGTGATTAAGTCCAGGAAAACAGGTCACTCTCATTCTAAAAATCCAATAATTTTCTCTTTTATCTACAATAAGTTCCAAATCCCCACCACAGAACCTCTTGCAACTTTTTCTATCCCCACAAAATGTGAGACATGACCCTGTGAATTGTTAGAATCAAGTACATTCCATGGGTTTGTAGTCCCTGTTTTCATTTTGTAGCTAATAAAGTACTGCAGAACTTTAAATGTGATTGTGCTGTGTTAATCTTCTGAATCCATGGTTTGTTGTTTTGTCTTGTGTCACTTCTCTGAGTGGCATTCCTCCTACTCAAAAAATGTAGTTAGGCATCATTAATTTGACAGAACCACTTATGCTCCCAATACTGTGATTGTCATTGGATAAAACAGATGACAAATGGAGGTGGTGGTAGTGGGGGGTGCTTGAGGTTAGCAATGAATTACAGATTACTGTAGTTTACTTTTGGCAGGTGGTATTAGCATGCCTCTGCTGTGCATTACTGCTGGTGGTATTGTGACTGAGTCTGCAAAACACACTGGGAGCACTACGTTCCAGTGTGAGCTACAGTAATCGCTGTCCTGAAAGCATATACACACACGCCGTGTCCATTTCTTCACTTTACCACTTGCCAATTACTATAGTCTCCTATGCACTGACACAGATTTTAAAATTTTTATTATTTTATATTATCTCTTCTTTTGATTTTATTTTTATGTTTTGTATTTTATATATTAGATAATACACAGTAATATGATGATGGGTGTAATATAACAATCTGATTTTAATTATATTTGTATAAAAAAAGTTTTTATTTTTATGACTTGATTTCTGACAATGAATGATCTGTGTTTAGAATAATCAGTGAACGTATGTGGTTTTTATTTTAATGTAATTGTATTATTGTTTAATATATACACCATGAAAAATAGGTGTATGCTCATGTAATAGTATGCTTCATTAAGTTGTTGCAGAAAATCATTAATAATGGCATGTGTGGCATTCAAGTAGAACTGGACTCACCAAGGGAAGGATTATGATAATAGTTGCTTATTGTGCTGGTACTGGCAGAAGTTTTCAGAAAAACCTGACCCCATGATGTTACTAGCATGACAATAAATGTATTTACCTAGATGATAGTAGTAAAATATACATTAACTTTATTGCTTTAAATAGATTTTTGATGTGTATGATAAGAAGGCACAATTTCTGAATGAACATGTGATAAGTTGTGACGATTGTGTATTATGAGATTATAATACCATTGAAAGTTTCTAGTGACATGTTAACCTACAGAGCAAAGCTCAATACAGGTTCCAACATGTCACTAGAACCTTGAGGTTGGACTACAGCCAAGTCATATACAATCACCTTTTTTTTTAGTTTTTGTAATATATGGATCCAGACAGGAGCAACCCTCTATGCTCCTGCCTGGACCTGCAGTCAACAGCACCCCACTAAGCAGCTTCTTCAGGCCCAGAGGTGAAGCACATGGTTTTCTTTTGCTTCTGCCTCTCCAATCCAAACTTTATACACACACACACACACACACACACACACACACACACACACACACACCCACAGTACAAACTTTCAATTCCTCCCAAAAAGGCAGCAGTGGGGCAGGAGTGACTCCACAAGAGGGGGTTTCTGTTGTGCTGATTTTGTTTCTCCTAAGCTGTACTGCTGTCAGTTTTTACTGTATCTGACTGTTATAGTAAAAGCCAGCTTGTGGGAAGTTGTATTGAGTGTGCATGTCATGAGGAAAACTTGTCTTGTAGCACTATCTTAGAAAATTCAATGATATTATTATGAGATCTCATAATACTATCAATGGATTTCTACAATAGTATTGGAAGGAACTTTTTGTATGAGTTTTGATTATATTATTAGCGATATCCATACATTATAGTACGTTAAATAGTACTATGTACTGTATAGTCTCCCAAGGCACTCAGGTGATTGTTCATGCCCATAGTACATGAGTGACTGTTACAGCACTGGCACTGACAGCTGGTGTTGTGTTGTTTGTAAACACATGATGAGTTGTGAAGAGATAATGGGGCTTGCCATTAAAATGCATGCCAGGTTGTCTGATGTCCCCTGCCAGGAAGGAGCATGAAGGGGGAAGGGGGGAGAGGGGAGGGAAGGATCGGTAAAAGGGGAGGGTCTAGTGACATCACCGAGCCATAGGGAAGAGTAATATGACAAAGCGATGCTGGAGCCCCAGGGATTTTCTGGGGGGGGGCAGAGCTTCAGGGGTCCTGAACAGGGGTCCTTAGGCAGTATATCAGGCCAGGACACTTGCAGGATGACCTCTTTTGCTTGGATTTTTCAGGTAAGGCACACGAGGCTTCTAGGCCTTGTTAGGCCATGTGGTTCAATTGTGACTAGCTCATTGTGGGTTGGTTTGGAATATGGTGGTTTTTAAGATAAAAAAGGAAAGAAAGACATAGAAAGTTGTTTTCTCATTGTTGGGTAGATGGAACACTGTAAATACTCAATTAATCATTGGTAAATGTTAATTTGTGAATGCTGAGCTCGGTGGGGTTTCTTGCTGGCCTCAGATGGTGTTTTATGAAGAGAATAGAATGGGCAGAAACAGGTTTTCCACTGAATGCTCAATTATGACTTCAAAATGATGGTTTGTTTGTTGTCTCAGGGTGTTTTAACCTGGAACAAGTGTGGGCAGTAAACAGGAGAAAGTGGCTGCTCAGTATAGCATTTCCATTGGTGGTTTCGGAATTGCTTAGGGGGTTGAGCTCATGGTGGGGATTTTTTGTTCTGGTGGTTTTCTCATGCCATTTTAGGCCAGAAAGGCTTTGGCAGCAAGCAGGCTCATGGTGGAGGCACAGTCGTCCATTTGAATGGCAGAGAGACATGGGGGATCTGTTTGGTTGCTCAGCGAGTAAAAGTCAGACCCAGGCTTGGCAAAATGGAGTAGCATTTGCTCGGGGTGTACATTGGTGGCATTTTGTTTTTCTAAAAAAATAAAAAAATAAATAAAATGTTGATGTCAAGAGGCAAGGCCAGTGTGGCACATGTGGGGAGCAACTGGGCCATTAAGCCATGTGGCTCGGTGCAACCTTGTGGCAGCGTAGTGGTTCCCTTTGTACAGGGAGATCCAGATGGAAGGCTGCTGCATTGGAAAAGCAGAAGGCTGGTGGGGCAGATTGGCCTCCTTTTTGGTTTTTGTCCATTTTGTGGTTCAGGCAGAGGCAGTCGCGAGACAGGGATCCTTCATGGAGAAGGCCATGGTAGAGAATACAGGGTGCTGCAGCAATGCGGCTGTTGCAAGGGGAAAGAGGTCTGCTGATAGCAGCAGAAGAAGGTGGTGGCCACAGAGAGGTGCTGCAATGCTTGGCTAGTGGGGTAGAGCGTGGGGCCTGCAGGGAAAGAATAGCAGGGCAGGAGTATGGCCACTTGGGCCTTGTTGGTGCAGCCAGGTGGTGTGTTGGAGCAGAGCAGAGTATTGGTTGCCAGAAATAATAAAAAATATATATATATATATATATATATATATTTATATAAATAATAAGCTGTAAAACATCACCTCCGTCTATCTTGTGGGCAGGGGTGGGGTTTTTGTTTGTGTTTTGCAGAGGGGGTTGCATTTTTGGAGGCTATGGGGGCATGGAGGAGAGCATGGGGATGGAGCCAGGTAGGCCTGGAGCTTCAGAGGGCCTAACCATAGTGGGAGAGTGGACAGCAGGCTGACTGGTGGATTTGGTGATGCAACAGGCCATGATTCAGGTCATTTTTCTCTGAGCTGGGGGCAAAAGGCCACAGCAACTACAAAGACACAGCAGCTGCAGGCGGGTTTGAAACAATTGAATGTGTGCATGGGTATGGGAGAGGCCCTTAAAAAAAAATGGAGGCAAAGCAGGTGCCAGCAGAAAACACAGGCAACAATAGCAGCATGAGGCCTGCTGGGGGGAAGAGGTGGGACCAGGGGGGCCCGAGACCTGGCAGTACAGCCCAGAGGTTGGAGTGGGGAGCTGTGGGTGAGTTTGGTGCCTCCAGCAGGCCGGATCTTGGTGATTCTCACGACCTACACTTGCATACTGGGGGGCTCAGGGCAAGTCATTAAAGCCAGATAGTAAACAATCAAAAAAAAAAAGAAAAGAAGACAAAGAGAAGAAGAGGGCTGTGCATGTACAGGAGGCATTCGGGGCAAGGGCAGGTATGAGGCACCCCCCCTCCACCCAGCATGAGGGCAATGGGAGAGAGTGCCTGGTGCCACATTGTAGGAGAGGGAGGGTGAACAGGGTTGATTAAGTGAGGGGCCTTACAAGGAGCTGTGTCCTTCACAAGCGGGACCACGAGGCTGATTGGAGCATGGGGAGGTCCACAAAAAGGGGGGAGAAAAGAATGTGAAGGGTGGATTTCTGAGTTTCCTACAACCTCAGTGGTATGGGGGTGGTGTACACAGGTCTGAACATTTGTTTCTCACCCAGCTACATGCAGTGACAGAATAACAGCAATGGCACCAAAGTGCGTCCCGATATCCATCTAAAGGATGATGCAGGAGGCGGCAAAATTGATGGGGCAGGTGTCAGAGCTGGTGGCAGCAGAGAAGCAGAGAAAGGCAGAGGAGGACATGCAGAAAAAGAGTAAGAAGTGAGAGGAATGCTTGGGCAAGAGAAGATGGGGTAAGAGACCCAGACTGGAAGTGCCGCATCCTGCACCCATCCAAGTGCACCTGCCTGCACTGGAGCCAGATGAGGATAGCCCTGATAGGGATAAGAATGATGCGGTTCTCACTGATGAGAATTGTTTTTGGGAGTATTTGGAAGGACTGTTGGATGGCATGGGGGACGCAGGGATCAAGAAGATGGAGCGGGCCATGCAGGCCTTAAAAAATAAAGGGGCTGGGGAAGGAACCTCCAGGCTGCTCAGATGAGGACCACATCCCGGCCTCAATCAAGGAGAAAATTTGGAAAGGGGAGTATGTTGACATCTTCAGACTAGTGGAAGAGGATGCGGCCAAGAAATATGAGCAGAAAGAGTAGGTTGGGAAGTCAGAGATGGCAGTGGTTTTGGTGGTGGTAGGGCACAAGGCTGAGGAGGCAAAATACAAGGGGAAGACCAACAAGAATTGGCAAGGGGGTTTCATCATCTACAGTGTGTTGATTCTAGAGAAGCAGCCAGAGCTAGCCATCCCCTTTTTGACATACATGTCCATCATCAGAGATGCATACAAGGTAAAAGTAGGGTACGGGTGGCTTAAATATGATGAGGCTTTTCGGAAGAGAATGGTGGCAAAACGTGATCTGAGATGGGATTGTACCCACTTGGAGCTGTGGGTGAGGACCTTCTTGGGGAAGGGGAGTGGTATTGGGGTCTAGCACACGAGGAAGACCCCTTCTGCTGCAGGGTCCAAGACCTGCTGGGGTTTTAACAAGTCAACATGAACCTGGAACGGATGTAAGTTCAGGCATGCCTGTTCAAAATGTGGAGGGTTTTACCCGGTCTCCAACTGCCGACAAGGCGGCGAAAGAGGGGGAATGAGAAGGGGCAGTTCTATGAGCAGTCCTTTTGTGGCACTCAGGGGGGCAAAGCAGGGGTGAGGGGGAAGACACAGGGGGCAGCACTATGCCTCCAATGGCTGGCATCAGTGAAGAACCAAGGGAGGATGGTGGGGGTACGCATTGGTGCGTACACCCATTCCCCTAACAGTGGTAGGGGAGTGGACTGCAGACTACTCAAACAAGGAAGCAGCAGAGCTGCTTAGGGAAGGTTTCCAGGTGGGTTTCCCACTGAGTTTTTAAGGGAGACAGGCAGAGATGTGGGTGAAGAATCTGGGGTTTGTGAGGGGAAAAGAGGAGATAGTAGGGGCTAAGATTGACAAGGAGATCAAATGGGCCGGGTAGAGGGGCCATTGGGGCCCCCCAGTGTGCACATTTCTGAGTTTCCCCATTGGGCATCACACCCAAGAAGGCGGAAGGGAAATTCCACCTGATCCACCACTTATCCTACCATGAGGACTTGTCAGTAAATGTGGGCATATCAGATGCCTATCACTAGAGCAGGCCATTAACACTCATCAGGGCCATTGAAGGGGCATGGTTAGTAAAGACGAACATTGAGTTGGCATTTTGCCTCTTTCCCATCAGGCCAGTGGATTGGGACCTTTTGGGTTTCCAATTCCAAGGGAACATATATTTCGACAAAGCCATGCCAATGGGGTTCTCCGTGGCTTGTTCCACCTTTGAAGCGTTCAGCACCTGGGTGCAGTGGGTATTCAGGGTCAGGTATGGGTATCAGAGGATAATGCATTACCTGGATGATTTCCTACTCATTGGGGAGTTGAGAGAGGAGGCGCAGTGGATGTTGCAGGATTTCGAAGGGATGTGCCAGCGTATAGGGATACCACTGGCACAGGGCAAGACAGAGGACCCGCCCAGAGATTAGAATTCTTGGGCATAAAGGTGGACATGGAGGGGGGGTTGTTTCAGGCTGCCCGGGGAAAAAGTGGTGTGCCTTAAGGGCCTGCTAGCCCAGGTGATGGGGAAGAAGAGGAGGGTGCTGCTGGTACAGGTGCAGCAACTGCTGGGGCACATTAATTTCACCTGCAAGGCCATCAGCCCAAGCAGGGCATTTATGAGGAGGTTGGGAAGGGTTACAGGGAAGGCTAAGCTGCTGAACCACTGGGTAGATGTGTCAAAATGGGTGCGGGAGGACTTCCATGTATGGGAGGTGTTCCTTGACAGCTATAACGGGGTGACATTCTGGCAGGACAAGTGGGAACGGAATACGGATCTGGAGTTATTCATGGACACCTGAGGTGCCCTGGGGATGGGGCATACTTCCAAGGGGAGTGGATGTCTGAAGCATGGCCAGTGTAGTGGAAGGAGTGGGGGATACTGAAGGACATCACATTTTTGGAGATCTTCCCAATATCAGTGGCCATGGAAGTGTGGGGCACTAATATGAGGGGGAAGCGTATACTGTTTTGATGCGGCAACAATGGGGTGGTGGAGGTTATTAATAGACAAGGGTGGGGGACAGAGACAGTAGGCAGGATGCTCAGGCACATGGTTTTGCTGGAGTTGCAGCTGAACCTGTCTTTTAAAGCACAACATATTGAAGGGTTGAAGAACGAGGTGGCTGACAATCTTTCTAGCTTACAGCTCGGAAAATTTTGGGAGCTGAGGCACACAGGACCAAGATCCTGGACCGGTAATGGGAGGCTGGAGGGACACAGCCAAGGTGCTGTACCGGGGTTCCTGGCCAGCCAACATGCTGAGGGCCTATGAAGCAGGGTGGGCAAGAGTTCAGGAATTAACAAGGAAGCACGGATGGGACAGGGATGAACCAGTCTGGGAGGACTAGGTAAGGAAGTTTATAGTGGAGAAATGGAAGAAGGGGTGACCCATGCCACAGTGGTGGTACACCTGGCTGGCATCAGTGTGGAATGCCAGGACAGGGATTGGCCTGATGTAGCGGCCAACAGGGCAGTAAAACGGTTTGTGGTAGGCTGGCAGAAAGGACAGGTTGCCAGGACAGATGGAAGGTGTCCCATAAGAGGGCAGTTGCTGGAAAAAGTACTGATGGCAACACAAAAGGTGTGTACCTCAGCCCAGGAGGCAGTCCTGTTCCACGCCGTTTTTGCGGTCATGGCGGCAGGGGTCTTCCGGGTAGGGGAAGTGGTGGCCCCACTAAAAAAAAATGGCTGCTGTACAAACTTTGCAGCACAAGGACATCTGGTGGGGGCATGACAGAGTGGTCATTAACTTGGCCAGGTCCAAAACTGACGAACAGGGAAGGGGGACCAAGGTGTCATTGGTGAGACAACCACAGTCCACCAGCTGCACAGTGGGGGCACTGGATGCATACGTGAGCAACTGGAGGAGGGCTGAGGGGGCCTTTTTCCAGCAGGGGACAGTTCCCTGGTCACCAGGTTTCAGGTAGGGGCAGTACTCAAGAGGGCCATGGCTTTCATTGCAGAGGATCAAGGTGAATTTGCCCCACATTCCTTTCAGATTGGGGTGGCCATGGATGCAGCAGAAAAAGGGGCTGCAGTGGAAGAGGTAAGGAAGGTTGGGCACTGGAAGTCCAGCTGCTACAAGAGATATGTCAGGTGTAGTTAACAGCAACTCACACTGTTTATCTTGTTTCCATGGCAGGTTCCAAGAGGAAAGTCTGGATAGTGGGGCACTCCTTCAACTATTGGACAGAAAGGTTTGCAGTCACCACTTCCAGAGGAGCAGAATTGTGTTACAACACTGAGCATCCCAGGGTGCTATGGAAGGGCATTAAGGGCATGAGATGGGCACAGCTTTTGCCATTATTAGGTGAGTTAAGGGTCCAATGGGGCACACCAGACTGAATTATCAAGCACTTGGGAGGCAATGACTTGGGCCTGTCATGGGGGGAACTGGGGAGGAACATCCTGGGGGATTTGGAAAAGATTAAAGGGTGGTAGCAGAGGGTGACAATCGGCTGGTCCGACATCACCTCCCAGTGGGTTTGGAAGGGGGTCAAAAATGTCCGGCTGATTTAGAAAGTTAGGAAGAGTCTGAAAAGGAGGGTAGAAAGGGTGATAATTGAAATGGGGGGCATACACCAGCACCACGAGGACATTTACTTTCATCAGACTGCGGTGTACAGGTCTGACGGGGTGACTTGATGGAATTTGGCATGTGCCTATTCCTGAGGTCAAGTGGGGAGCTATTGGGAGAAATAGCCAAGAAAGGTTTGAGATACTAGCCCACAAGGGGGGAGGCCCTCCGTCCATCGCAAGCTGGAGGAGGGGCAGTGGAAGAAGAAAAGGAGGACTGGGGGGAAGGGAAAGGGGGGGTATACAGGCTGGGGACAAGGAATCCAGATGTAGTGTTAAAAGCGGGGAAGGGATAGGTCCAGGCATAGGATTCAGAAGTGTCCAGGCCTGGAGGGCAAATGCCCAGGTAGGTGGAACTAGCCTGGTTCTGGTGTGGAGGATGGGGGCCAGATTCACAGTGTCTGGACCCTGAATGTCAAGATGGATGAGCAACCAGAAGAAGGAAGAGGCTGGAACCAGGAGAATTTTGAGTGAATTTGTCATGTATGGGGATGAAATATTAATATGGATGATGTAACAGAAACATAGAAACACAGAATTTGACATCAGATAAGGACCACTTGGCCCACCCAGTCTGCCCATTTCCCTACCTGATGGATGAGCTGTAGATTCTAGTTAATCAACAGCTTACTTCCTCCTACCCCCCACTAGAATTGCTTTACGTCTGTCCCATGTATTCTTGAATTCTCCCACTGTTCCTGACTCCACAACCTCCTCAGGAAGGCTGTTCCATGCATCCACAACCCTCTCTGTAAAAAAATACTTTCTAACATTACCTCTGAGCTGTCCCCTTTCAAATTGTGCCCCCTTGTTCTGCACATCTTTGTTTTTGAAAGATACTACCTCTTGTACTTTGTTAATTCCCTTGAGATACTTGAAAGTTTCTATCATGTCCCCCCCCCCTTTCCTCAAGGGTATACATATTAAGCTGCTTTAGTCTCTCCTCATATGTCTTCTGGTGCAGACCGTGCACCATTTTGGTTGCCTTCCTCTGAACAGCCTCCACTCTGTCTATGTCTTTGCAGAGATGGGGTCTCCAGAATTGCACACAGTACTCTATATGGGGTCTCATTACAAATCGGGTTTGAGTCAGAGACTCATTTACAAAGGCACCTTGTCACAGTGGGGGCAGACATCAAGACAGTTATTACAGTGCAGATTAAAACAGAGGATAACATTACAGGTGCAGTAAAAGGAACATTTAACATAGATACACTTAGGTTACATAATGTAGTAGTTTGTATGTTTCTTAGGTTACATAATGTTATAAAATTGTGAGTTACACTTATGGATATAGTAGGTCCTCAGAGAAGACAGCAGGTTACATCCCTGTTTGGACCTAGTAGGGAAGGAGTGGGTCTGGGGGGAAGGAGAGGCTGTCCAGTGCATGTTGTTGAGCCAGAGGGCAAGGTGGGTGGGTACCACAGGTTACAACAGGGGGTTAGTTACACCTACAACAGCAGGTATTAAAGATATGGTTCTGAAGGGCTGTTTTTAAGAAGCTAATTTTTGGCAAGTTGGAGATGCAGCTAGGGAGGGAGTTGAACCAGGTGGGGGCTCAGTAGAGGAAGGATCTCTGGGCAAGACAGGTCTTGGTTCTGGGCACCTTGAAAGTGGCCTTAACAGAGCTACAGGTGGTGACAGATGATAATGACTGTTGTAGGAGGTGGAGACCCTTGGGGGGAGAGTCCTAGCAGTGATTTCTTAGCAAGAAAGCAGGTCTGGTTGAGCAGTCATTCCTCAAAGTTGAGCAGATTGGTGGTAGTATAGGGAAGGCAGGTGTGAGTTCAGCTGGGGGCACTGGTCAGGAGCCTACAGGCCTTATTTATGGAGAGTTGGATTTTGGAGAGGGCAGTACTGTCAGCTGCGGCATAGATGGGCAAGCCATAGTCCACGAGGGACAAGACAGAGGAGGTGATGGCCAGCCTGAGAGCAACCTGAGGCAGGCAGTCCCTGTGCCAGTATAGCAGACCAATCCAAGAGTTAATGGTGGCTGACAGGGCATTAATGTGGGTGTGGAAGGAGAGGGCAGTATCGAACGTGATGCCTAGGTACTTGTCTGTGGTCACTTGTTCTAACGGGTGCAGAGTGCTGGGATAATCAAGAGGGGGTTATTTTTAGCTTTATTATGGTGGTGGGAGAAGAGCATTGATTTGGTTTTCTTCAGGCTAATGACCAGTCTGCGGTCGCCGAATCACATTTTGGCTTGGTTGTAAGCTTGCTGGAGGGATAATTGGAGGGAGGTGGGATTGGGATGTGAGGCAATGAGGATTGCATCATTGGTGTAGAGGAGCATTTTACCGGTACATGAGCTGGGGAAGGTGTTGAGGTAGAGACTAAAAAGTATTGGACCCAGGATAGAGCCCTGAGGTACCCCAGAGTGAACAGGAAGAGTGCTGGAGAGGGAGCCGCTGATCTTGACATGCTGGGATCTAGCAGAGAGGTGGCTAGAGAACCAGGAAATGGGACCACCAGAGAAGCCAAGTTGGTGGATAGAGTCGAGTAGAAGGGGATGACAGACAGTGTCAAAGGCCTTGGAGAGGTCAATGAACACTGCTCCTGCAAGGCTGCCAGAGTCGGGAACAGTATGCAGGTGTTGGGAGAATTCCAGGACAGCCATGGTTGTACTGTGTCCTAGGTGGAAACTGAGTTGCTCTTGGCACATAACATCATACTTGGTTAGGTATTCAGAGAGTTGGATCAACACCACTTTTTCAAGAGTGTTAGAGAGTGGGGGGAGGATGGAGACTGGCCGGTAATTGTTGTTGGTGGACCGGTCCCCACTCTTATGTATGGGTGTGATTTCAGCAGTTTTTCAAGCACTTGGGAACTGACCCAGACATAGATACCAGTTTAGAAGGTCAGCCAGGGGACTAGGACTTCATCCAAGACCATACGGAGGATCCTGGAGTCAAGAGGGTCACTGCTGGGGTTATTGCTGCCTAAGGCTTTTAGCGGGTGCAGCCTTGCTCTCCAACTGTCTGTACAGAGGGATAACAACTTCCAGCTTTCTACTGTTGATGCCTCTCCCTATGCATCCCAGTATCCCCCCAGCCCTCCTTACTGCCTTCTCACATTGCTTGCCCACCTTTAGGTCATCTAATATAATTATTCCTAGGCCTTTTTCGATTTTTGTTGTTGTTATTATCTCACCCCCCATTGTGTACTCTTCCCCTGGGTTTTTGTTTCCCAGATGCATTACCTTGCACTTCTTTGCATTGAATCTGAGCTGCCATATATTTGACCATTCCTCCAACCTTGACAAGTCCATTGTCATCTTTACACCCCACCTTCTGAATCAACCCTGTTCCAGATCTTTGTGTCATCTGCAAAGAGACTTACTTTTCCTTCCAGGTGATCTCCAATGTCACCTACAAAGACATTAAAGAGGATTGGTCCCAGTAATAAACCCTGCGGTATCCCACTAGTTACCCTCCTTTCTTCACTGTGGACTCCGTTTACTATTACCCATTGCGTCCTGTTGTCAGCCAATTTTTTATCCAGGCTACCACCTTGGGACCCACTCCAAGGCTGACTAACTTGTATATTAATCTTTTGTGTGAGACTGTGTCAAATGACTTGCTAAAATCTAGGTAGGCCAAATCCACAGCCCCTTCCTGGTCTACTACTTTGGTCACCCAGTCAAAGAAATATATTAGGTTCATCTGACATGACCTTCCTGCTGTGAAACCATGCTGCCTTGGGTCCTGTGCTCCACTGGCCTCTAGATACTCAACAATTCTTTCCTTAAGAAGTGATTCCATCATTTTCCCTACCATTGAAGTCAAACTAACTGGTCTGTAGTTTCCTGCCTCTGCCCTGCTCCCACTTTTGTGAAGTGGAATCACATTTGCCCTCCTCCAGTCCTCTGGTACCACTCCATCCTCCCATGATTTGTTAAAGAGAGTAGTCATTGGTGTTACTAGTTCTACCCTTAGTTCTTTTAGTATTCTTGGGTGAATCCCATCAGGCCCCATTGCTTTGTTCACCCTCAGTTTCAAGAGTTCTTTCAAAACTCTTTCTTCTGTGAATGGACTGGTATCGACCCCCCCATGCAGAGTTTCTCCCTTGTTTGGTTTAGGCACCTCCCCCTCCTCTTCTGTTATGAATACTGAGCAGAAATATTTGTTCAGTATCCCTGCTTTTTACTGTCACCCTCTGCCCATATTCCCTTCCCTTTATTACATCTCTGTATCCCTCCCTTGGTCTTTCTTCGCTCCCTAATATACCAATAAAAGGTTTTATCTCCCTTCTTAACAGAGTTGGCTATCTTTTCCTCAGTTTGTGCCTTTGCTATTCTGACTGCCTTCCCTGCCGCCTTCTGCTTTAACTGATAAAGTTCTCTGTACTGCTCCTTCTGTGTTTCCTTATATTTCCTTAATACTATCCTTTTCTCCTTAACTTTCCCTTCCACCTCTTTTGAGAACCATAGTGGTTTTTCCCTTTATTTTGTTTTACTGATTTGCTTCACACAAAGGTTTGTTGCCTCTGTGATGGCTGTTTTGATTATTCCCCATTGTTCCTCCACCCCTCCTTCTTGCCCATTTGCTAGTGCTTTTCTGAGGCACTCTCTCATTTTCCAAAAGTCAGCCCTCCTAAAGTCCATTACTCTTGTTTTCATATGGCTTGACTCTATGGCTGTGTTTATTGTGAACCACACTGACTCATCAACTTCCTGTTTACTCTTTAGGTCTGTTGCTTTAATCCCTTCCCTTGTATAGAGAGCTACTCCTCCTCCTCTTTTACCCACTCTGGCCCTCCTGTAGATTGTGTATCCTGGTATATTGACATCCCAGCCATGGTTCTCTGTGTACCATGTTTCAGTGACTGCCACAATATCTAGGCATCCCTCTTCCATCAAGGCCACTAGTTCAGGGAGCTTGTTACACAGACTGCAGGCACTGGTACTCATCGCCTTCCATTTTATGATGGCCTTATACCTTTTAGTTCCACCCCTGTCCTTACTGCCTTTTTCTGCATTTACCCCTGTCCTGCTCCCTACTGACTTCTCTACCTTGGTGTTTACCTCTCTAACTACTGTGTTTTGTGGGGGGTGCTGGGATTTCCTTGCTCCTTTTCAGTGCCTCCCCCCCTTGGTTAGTTTAAATGCTTACCAATGAAGCATTTAAACCTATCACCTAGGATCATGGCCCCCACTGGACAGATACAGACATCACACCAGTATAGGCCTGAATCCCTCCAGGTGGCTCCACAGTCCCCAATGAAGCCAAAACCCCTGAGCTCCACACCAGTTTTTCAACCATTCAATGAATCCCATGGTGCAGAATACCCTAGCATCATCCTTGCCATAGATAGGCAGCACCTCCAAGAAGGTTACCGTACATGCTACTTGTCTAAGGACACTTCCCAACTCTACAAACTCCGCTTGCACAGCTCTGATCCCATTCACAGCCAGGTCATTTGTCCCTAGGTGGACAATGACACCCAGCTCCTTCCCTCATGCAGCTGCTCCTGCAATCCAGAGGATTCGCTTCCTGTCCCTCCGAGCCATAGCACCTGGCAGGCACCTTACCTCCCTATCCCCTTCCTCCCCCCCCACTTCTACCCTTCTAATAATTGAGTCCCCCACCAGGAGTTGTTTCCTTCCTCTGTGGGGTCTCATGCCACCCTCCTGTGGGTCTCTTTTGTGGAGGCTCCCAGCATCCTTCTTGGTCTCCACTGCAGGTGCCTCCATAGAGGAACCACTCTTCACCAGAACAGCATATGAACTGTGGAGAGGTTCACCTGGGGGGATGCACCTCTGTTCCACCACCCTCTCCCTCCCTGAGCCCACCTTGGTCCAACCACTCCTCTTTCTTGGCAAACTCTGAGGTAACGGTGGTGGCCCTGGTGGTCCCTGGGTAGGGGAAGAGGTTTCATGAATCCTAGTCAGGTCAGCCTGAAGATGGGCAACCTCCTCCCTCAGACCAGAGAGGAAGGTGTTTAGAGGAGGGCAACCAAAATGGTGCAAGGTCTGTACTAGAAGACATACGAGGAGAGACTAAAGCAGCTTAATATGTATACCCTTGAGGAAAGGAGGGAGAGGGAGGACATGATAGCAACTTTCAAGTATCTCAAGGGAATTAACAAGGTACAAGAGGGTAGTATCTTTCAGAAGAAGAGATGTGCAAGAACAAGGGGACACAATTTGAAGATAGAGGGGGGAAGGCTCAGAGGTAATGTTAGAAAGTACTTTTTCACAGAGAGAGAGTTGTGGATGCATGGAACAGCCTTCCTGAGGAGGTTGTGGAGTCAGGAACAGTGGGAGAATTCAAGAATGCATGGGACAGGCATAAGGCAATTCTAGTGGGGGGGCAGGAGGAAGTTAACTGTTGATTAACTAGAATCTGCAGCTTGTCCATCAGGTAGAGAAATGGGCAGACTGGGTGGGCCAAGTGGTCCTTATCTGCCATCAAATTCTATGTTAAAAGGGGAGGGGCTAGTGACATCACCAAGCCATAGGGAAGGGTAATATGACAAGGTGATGCCAGAGTCCCAGGGATTGGCTGGGGGGATGAAGACTCAGGGGTCCTGTGCAGGTGTCCTTAGGCAGTATATCAGGCCAGGACACCTGCAGGATGACCTTTGCTTGGACTTTTCCCACCCACCCACCCTTATTAAGGAAAGTGATGGGAGGCAAGGTTGGAAAGAGTAGTGGCAGGCAGAGTGTGCCCGGGCCCTGAACAGGGGCCAATGAGGTTTTCTGTGGTAGGCAGCTGCAGGCCAGGGGGCTGGGCCATAGCCCCCTTGGGGTAGTTTGGGCAGCAAGGCCCAATGACAAGTGGGAGTGATGTGGAAGAAGAAAAGGAGGAGTGGGGGTGAAGGGAAAGGGGGGAGGTGGTGGGGTACTCAGGTTGGGGACAAGGAACCCAGATGTGGAGTTAAAAGAAGGGCAGAAGGATAGGTCCATGCACCAGATTCAGAAGTGTCCGGGCCTCGAGGGTGAAGGCCCAGGTAGGTGGAACCGGCCTGGTTCGGGTGTGGAGGAGGAGGCTAGATTCACAGTGTTTGGACCCTGACAAATCAAGAAGGATGAACAACCAGAAGAAGGAAGAGACCAGAACCAAAAGAATTTTGAGTGAATTTGTTATGTATGGAGATGTAAATAGTCTTTGTGCCAAAAATAAATATTGCTAACAAGCAACCATAAAGTGAAATAATTTGTAGTGTCCATCATTCCTGGGAGGGGTTCAGGGGACAATAAATAGCACTATGTATAGTGCCTCAGCTAGGACAGACAATTGTTAATGCCCATATCACACAGGTGACTGTGGTGGCACTAGTTTATTGTATTGTCCTATTGGCTGTTTGCAGGTAGGGAAGAAGGTGGTGTTACCTACATATACTGCAGTGACACATGATGAGGAAAATGTAATTCATAATGGGTGAAGTTGGAGACTAATGACAAGAAAACGTGATCTCTGAATGAACATGAGTCATGAAGATGATAAATACAAAGCACTATCTATAGTGTCTCAAGGCAGACAGGCAATGGCTTTCGATACATGGTTGAAGGCATGGTGCATGAAGGAGGGTTCTGGCTACATTGGGGACTGGTCACCAACCTAGAAGGATATGGCCCTCTGTGAGAGAGACAGCCTGTATCTTTCCAGGAGGGGGACCACAATCCTTAGTAGGAGGTTGAATGCTACTTGGATTAGCATTTAAATAAGCCAGGGGAGAGGCTGTAAAACCAAGGGAGCAACAATTAGGAGTAGTAGTAGTCTTAATTTATGGTGCCCTTCTCTGGAGGCTCAGAGCATCATTACAATACAACATAGCAATACATAAAACCATAAATACATATAACCCATTAACTTTGAAACAGCAGGAATAAATAAACAAATTATTAATTACTGTACAAAAAAAACAATTTAGGATGTGCTTGAATGGGTAACAAGTTTTTAATATTCTCTAATTGCCAGATGAAATAAATATGTTTTCAAGCCCCTCTTAAAGGCCTCCACTGAGGGGAAGAGGTGTGAGGTGGCTCAGGACACACAAGAAGATGTTGTCTAGAAAAGGCAGTCAATTGCTTGGACAAAGAGACAGTCGGCTACTCAGTCAAGGGGGACAGCATCAATAACCATTTGATAGGTCATGATAAAAAAAGACTTTCAATGAAAATATTCTTTTAAAAGGTACAAGGTACACTGTAAATATAAATAGCACCCCCCTTACATCAATGTTTCATGACTTTACTGTCGCTTTAACAAAATGCTCATCTTGATAAAGCGATGGTGAAATAATGAAAAGTTGATGTGGGGGGGTGCTATTTATTTTTACGGTAATTACACTAAAAGTTTTTTTTTTTATCTTGACCTATCAAATGGTTATTAATGCTGCCCCCCTTGGCTGAGTAGCCAACTGTCTCTTTGTTCAAGCACTCCACTGAGGGGGCCTCCCTCAATGCTCTAGGCAGGGAATTCCAGAGGACCAGGCCAACAATGTCAAAAGCCCAGTCTCCTGAAGTCTTCAACCTGGCCCTCAGAACCACCAGGAAGCCCTCTCCAGTGGAGTTGAGAGGGCAAATGGGGATGTGCAGATGCAGACACTCAGCCAGGTAGTCTGGGTCCAGCCTGTGCAGGGCTTTGTAGGTTAATTGCCACGCCCAGATGATGAAGCAGCAAGGAGGGGAGAGGCTGAGGGGAGAAAGTTTCCCAATGGCAGGGGTGCAAAAAGACAGGGGTGGGGACAAGGTAGAGGAGAAGTGGGGTATGAATCAGGCAAGCAATGAGAAAGGAGTAAAGGAGGCAGGTAATGGAGAAGGTAACAAGGGAAGAGGGAGGTCTGGGGGAGCTTCAGGGAACAGCACACACAGGAGGGGAGAATCAGGGAAGCAGGCAGAGAGGGAGCAAGGTACGGAGAGCCATGTGTGCAAATGCAAGTAGTCTTGGAAATAAAATTCCAGACTTGAAGCCATCATGGCAGAGTTGTGGTGCACTGACAGCCATGACAGGGACATGGCCATATCAGGCTATTCTCTGTTTATGAGTGACAGGGACAGGAGGAAGAGTTGTACTATATGTGAGGGAGGAAATCAAGGCCATGGAAGTACAGAGGCCCCTGGAGAAAAAAGAGAAGGGCTGGAGGTGCTGAGGGTCATCCTGAAGACAGATGCTATCCATACAGGGGTTGTATACATTCATCCATCACTGGGAGAGCAGTTGAATAAGGCACTTGGGGAAACCATCATCAGGATTGCAAGTAAGGAGGAGGAGGTGCTGCTAGTTGGGGACTTCAATCTGCCAGACTGGAGCCTTACAAATATAGCTTTAGCAAGGAACAGGGACGTTCTTGACACCCTACAAAGGAAGCAGTCCCTCAGGTACCAGTGATCATTGTATAGTGTGGTTAAACATTTAGATGGGAACAGAGGCAAACCATATGAGGACGAGGGCCCTGGACTTTAGGAGGGCATATTTTTAAGAAAAGGGAGACTGCTTCAGAAACCACCTCATGGGGGAAGGCACCATGGAGATGTAGAGGCACAGTGGGAAAAAATATGTGACGACATAATCAAGGCAACCAACCTCTACATAAAGGAGATGAGTAAAAGTAGAAGGAAAAAAGACCATTATGATTTTCTAGGGAAGTGCCCATGGTGGTGAGGAAAAAAGTGTGGCATTCAGGAGGTATAAGGAAATGCACAGGCGGAAGACAAGGAAGTATACCAAGCAAAACAGAGGAAAGAAATAAAGGTAGTGAGGGTAGTAAAGGTGCAGACAGAGGAAAGGCTAGTGAAGAGGTAGCTAAGGGGGATAAGTCTTTCTTTAGGTAAACAAGAGACAAGAGGAATGCAAGAGGAGGGACTGTGAGGATAAGCAGGGTGACAGTGGGAGACTTTGCAAAACAGGATCAAGAAAAAGAAAGCATCCTGAACAGGTACTTCTGCTCAGTCTTCATGGTGGAAGAGGAAGATAGGATGAACCACCAGGGAGCAGCAGGCATAAAGGGGGGAAGGGGGCACATGTCCATTTTTATAAGAAAGTCCTGAAGAGAATTGCAGCTCTGAAAGTAATGGGATCGGTCAGGATACATCCAAGCATATACAAGAAATGAAGGGAGGTGCTAGCTGCCCCACTGATGGCCTTATTCAACAGCTCAGTAGAGAAAGACATGGTTTCAGAGGACTGGAGAAGAGCAAATGTGGCTCTTCTCTATATGAGCAGCAGCAGCAGAGAGGAGGCTAGCAGCTATAGGCTGGTCAGTTTCGCTTCAGTGCTGGGGAAATTAATGAAAACTCTATTAAAAGAAAGGTTGGTAGAGTATCTTGAATCCAGTGGGGCACAAGATCAAAGGTAGTATAGATTCACGGTTGGGGGGGTCATGCTGGATGAATCTTTGACTGGGTGACCAGGAAAATAGATCAGGGTGGGTGATGGAAGTAGTGTATCTGGACATTAGCAAGGCCTTTGACACTGCTGCACAAGAGACTGATAAAGAGACTGAGCAGCCTAGCAGGGGTCCAAAGTGGTGAACTGAGTAAGGAACTGGTTAATGGATAGGTGACAGAGTGTGGTGGTTAAGTAAGCAACAACACACTCCAGGGTAAACAGTAATGCAAAATTACCACAAGCCCCAGCTGTGTAATGAGGCACGAGGCACAGCCAACTACCTTCAACATCCTGGGAAGTGTGGTAATTTATGGCATTACCACATACCCTGGAGTGTGTTATTGCACTTATAAAATGGTTTTAAGAGTTAAGAAGGCAGGAGAAAAGAAAGAAAAATTTGAGCTTTGTGGTAATGAAAATTAATGCATTATCATGTGACCATTTTTGACCAATCAAATTGGTTGTTTGATTCAAACCATTTTGTAATGGCTTTCATTTAATGAGGGGAGAGTAACTGGTAGGGTACAGCAGGGCTCAGTACTGGGACTGGTCCTCTTCAATGTCTTTATGAGTGAAGTTGCAGCAGAACTTGAAGGAAAGTATGCCTTTTTGCTAATGACACCAAAATCTGTAATAGAGTGGATATTCAAGATAGGGTGGAGAGAATGTGTAGGGATCTTGGGAAGCTTGAGGAGTAGTCAAGAGCAAGGCAGTTGGGGTTTAATGCTGAAAAGTGCAAAATCATGCAGCTAGAGCATATGAACCCAAGAGCTGAGTATAATATGGGGGGGGGGGAGGTACTGACGGTCAAGAAGAAGGAAAAGGACCTTAGGGTTATCATATCTTATGACCTCAAAGTCGTAGAGCAGTGTAGCAAAGCAGTTGGTAAGGCCAATGGGATACTGGGATGCACAGGGAGAGGTATTTCAAACAGGAGGAGGGAGACGGTGTTGCCACTGTATCACTTGCTTTTGAGACCCCACCTGGAGTATTGTGTCTGGTTCTAGGGGCCTCACCTCAGAAAGGACATAGACAGGGTGGAAGCAGTCCAGAAAAGGGCAACTAACATGGTGCATGGATTGCATCAAATGCCCTACCAAGAGCGACTGTGGGATCTCAACATGTACTCCCTTGAAGAATGGACAGCGAGAGGGGACATGATAGAGACTTACAAGGACTTATGGTGAACATGATGTAGTAGGAATTCTCTTTCAAATGAGAAAGAGCACCAGCATCTGAGGGCACACAATGAAGCTGGAGGGGGTGGAGGTTAAGAGGGATGCAAGAAAGCACTACTTCACTGAAAAAGGGATGGATGCCTGGAACAGACTGTCAGTGGACATGATGGAGGTGAAAAACAGAAGGGTGCTTCAAGCATGCATGGGATAGATATTGGAGAATATTTGTAAATAGGCAGGGAGGAGAAAGTGTTGCTATAGACCAGTTAGGGTCTGCAAAGATAAACTAGGCAGGGACCATTTGGGCAGACTAGGTGGGCCAAACAGTCCTTTTCTGCTGATAAATTCAATGTTTGCATTTCCTGGGCAGCATGCAAACAAGGAAGAAGGTGGTGTCACCCACATGCCACATCGATGCTCAGTGAGGAAGGCATGATTCATGATGAATTGAGTGGTAGTGGTAATGACAAGAAAACATAATTCATGAAGCTGAACTCTTGATTTGGGCTTCCTGATTGACACTATTCCCTCATGCTGTTTTCAGCAGCTTCATGTAAGGGGGGAGTTGAATTTTACACTGTATGCAAGTTGATATTTTTGGAGGAACTAGAATTTACATTTCTGGATAAATCACTTCTATTCTGAGCAGGGAAACTAAAACACTTGAAGGAAGAAGGGGGGATGTGGATCTGGTGTACTTCTGAATTGCTCAGGATGGCATCATCACCAGTTGCACTTAACAACCAGCAGAAAATGCTGTTTACAATGCAGGTAGAGTGGAACCAGGTGGGTTTTGAGGACTATAGAACCATGGTTTCTTTGGCTATACTATTATACACCCAGCAGCTTTTTTCCTCACAGCTTCACAACCATGACTCCCAGTCCCTTTTCCACCAGGACCAGCTGCAGTCTCCACCACCACCACTTTGAGAACTTATACTGTACCTGGTGGAACGAGCATGGCTGAACATTTATCTGTTCCTTTCCTCCTTTCTGTATCTCATTCTACTCTTATTTTTTTCTTCATATTCTCTACAAGCATCAACAACAAATGTATGTCACATGGTGCCGCTAAGTAGCTGCTGCCAAATGCTAACGCTAATTGCTCACAATAGTGATTGATGATTCTCAGACATCTGTGTGACTCAACCTCCCAGCACACAGACAATCTGCAACACCATATGGCTCAAGAGGTGGCTGGGAAGAGCAATATCACCAGGCACCTTCCCGTGTAACAGATCATGTATCACCTCACTGAGACAGATTATGACCTTGGGCCAGATTTTCAAAGGGCTCATAAACTGACACACGGTGCATAAAACATTCACCTTGCATCAAATCCAGGTGCACCGAATACTGTGTGCCATATTTTACAAGAAAAGCATTCTCTAATGGCAAAGTCCCCGAAAATTATTCAACAGGTCCATTGCACCAAAAATATGAAGCATGGGGCAAGAATGACAGAAGTTGAGTCAAATATATGATGCACAGTGCAAGAATGACAGAAGTTTAGTAAAAGAATATGTCAGATGAAATGACCTAGACAATGGCATTTTAAGCCTCCAAAATGCTCTAAACTAGTCCCACAGGGGAATATTGGCTCTATAACCAATCCTCTTTATAATTTACTCTCTCCATTCCAGTCATAGTAGTTACATGACAGTACTGATGGGTACTATATGAGCTTGTCTCTGGAAGTGATAAATTACACACTAAGGTACATGAGACAGCATTATGATGTATGCAATGCAGGACTCTTGCGGCAGAATGCTATTCATAGTACCATAGTCACATCTGCATGTCGGTTGGGTCCTCTTTATATGCTCTTATGTCACTTAGATCTACTCTGGCTGGTCCAATCACTGACAGGACCACCAGGCTTTGAAAATCCCAAATAAGAGGATGGTGTATCATTTGTTGGATGCAGGCCCCTTTTCCATCATGGCATAGCCATTGTTTTGCTGCAAGCATGGTGTAAGCCAATCTGGAACATGCAGACCTGTTTTTGATGCAGGCAAAGTTATAAAATAAGAATGGATGCAAGTTTTGATGCAACTTGCTCCTTGCATCATTTTTTTGATGCAGTTTGCTCCTTGTGTTATTTTTATGTTCACTCTTGCGCTTGCACAAAGCAAACATATTGTTATGAAAGTGGGTTTTGAGAGCTTTGTCACTGTTCATACAATGCAGACAGTTTGCTATGGGATCGTCCGTGTCAGATCAGTCATCAGCCAGGCTGATCACAATATTGTTCTGGTTTTGCTGGGAGGAAACTTCTTGTAGTTTTATAGGAGGGAGCCGGCTCAATCATAGGGTGACTCTTTCCATTGATCTGCATAATGACACCCAGCAAGCAGAGCTGATCACATCATGAGCAGCCTGCTGTGGTCCCCCACAATATAACCTGAAATAAAGAAAAGTGTCCCTTAATCCTGCCAACCCTTTGCTTCTTAATTTTCTGAGACTGGGTTGCCCTCTCTCTGGTGCCTGCTATTACTACCACCTCACCAGTTTTCATTGTATGACACAGGGAAGCCAACCCCAAGTTCTAGCAAACAAAAGAAAACTGTATCCCAATCTCTCCCACCCATTCCTTGTTAAGTTTCCAACACCAGGGTGCCCAGTTCCCGTTGCTGGCTACTACCCCCCACTCCACCTGTTTTCACTCTGCAACACCAGGGAGCCCACCCCAGTGCTGCCAAGCATAAGAACACAGTCCCTTAATCCCTTCCACCCTTTCCTTATTAAGTTGCAACACTGGGGGGCGAATCCCTGGTGCTGGCTACTACCCCCCCAACCCTGCCTGTTTTCATTGTGTGACATCAGGGAGCCCACCCACAGTGCCTCCAAATATAACACTAACACTGGGTTAGCCAATCCCCAGTGTCAGTACCTGAAATAAAGAAAAACTTCTCTCATAGTCTTTTTGTTTTAATTTTTATATACCCTGTAAAAAAGGAAACCATCCATTGGTATCTGTTGTCACTGCTGCTGTTACCCTTCCCCCACTTGACCCTCCCATTTAGCCACCACCACTCTACACCCCCCACTGCATACTTACCTACTAGGGGTCCAACACCGTAATCCTCTCTGGACTGGAGACACATCTTCACTCTTCAACAGTGTACCACAAACTAAGGAAATCAGGTATGGGTTCAAACTTGTTCATTTTTGAATATTTTTTCCTCAAATGTCAACATGGCTTTTTTTGGACCCCACTTCATGAACAGTGGCAGAGAAATTATGCAAATCATCTCAAAAGGTGATGTTGTGGTTGCTGTGTGAAATCACCTTTCAGGCAGGATTTGAAATTTTTTTCTGCCCTTGTTTATGAGGTGGGGTCATAAGAAGGCTATGTTGAAAATTTGGAGTGAAAATATTTAAAAACAACAAAGTTATGAGCATACATTGAGATGTTTCAACACAAACTCATAACTTTGATAACTATCAAAATTTTTACCCCAAATTTTCAACAGAGCCATTTTTTTCACACCACTTCATGAATGTGACAGCTGTAATTTTTCAAATCCTGGCCACAATGTATTTTCTCACTTGTGGCTCAACATCACCTTTTGGGCAGGATTTGAAACCTTTCTTCACCCTTGTTCATGAGGTGGGGTCATAAGATGGCAATGTGAGGTCTTAAGAAGACTATGTTGAAATTTGTGGTAAAAATACTACAAAACAATAAAGTTATGAGTGTACGTTGAAAACTTTCAAAGCACACTCATAACTTTGGTAATTTTCAATATTTTGACCCTAATTTTCAAAACAGCCATTTTTTTCGTACCACCTCATGAATAGGGCAGCTGTCATTTTTCAAATCCTGCCTAAAATGTGTTTTTACACTTGTAGTACAAAATGATGTTTTGGCCACTATTTTATAAATGACGTCTGTCATGTTCACATGGAGTGGTCATAAAAAGACTATGTTGTAAATTTGAGGTCAATATGTCAAAAAACAGCTAAGTTATGAAGAAATGTTGAATAATTCAAATGTTTACTCCTAACTTAATTGTTGTGAACATCAGGTCGTAAAAAGACTGTTAGAAATTTGCAGTCAGTGAGCCCACTGAAAATTAGATATTGCCTCTCAGCTGGCCTATACTGGGTAAATATGATCTAAAAATGTGTAAAAGCAGGACTATAGAGTAAAACTGTGTACAGGCAAGACCCAATAGAAGAGCAATGCAAGCAGCAAACATTTAGCATTGACAAATGCTTGGTTTTCTTGTTTTTGATGCAAGCACTGCACGTCAGTCTCTGACCTTAGAAAATCTGGCCCCTTGTGTCTCACACAGCAGTCTACTTTATTTTTCATATACTGACTAGTTGGCAGGCTCATACACACACAGGTACAAAGTAACAACATGTATTTGTGTGGCCCGCTGCGCCCCTGGGAGTCATTAAAAAACAATTATTGCCAAATTAATCCTGCAAAATCCCATGAATGTTTTACTGTCAGCTGTGCTCTTGCTTTAGGGGAAAAATAAATTAAAATTAATAAATATTTATTTCTGTGCCCTCTACACCACCATCAGTCAATAAAAGCAAATAGCTTGTCAAAAACAGCTTTCAAAATCCACACCCACTCTGTACTCTCTCCCAGTCTGTTTTGTTGGGTCATTTGGTCCGATCACTGCATGGTGGGGTTCTCATTCAGGGCCCCCCCTGTGAGCCCTCCCCCTGCAGAGATGGTCAGCTACTGTCCTTTGAGGGGTTTGACCTTGGAGGGATTTCTGGCAGCAGCAGATGATCTATCTAGTGTGGGCAGTGCACACGTTGGGGGTCCAGATGAGGCTGTTGCCACCTGCAATTGGGTGTTGGCAGCTACTCTTGACTCCCTCGCACCAATCCCTGTATGACCCAGATCCTCTCACTTAAGGTCCTCTTGCTTTGATGGGGACCTCAAGATAATGAAGATTATGGATCGGAGGTTGGAGCGCTGCTGGCAGAGGTCTGAGCTGGAGACTGACAGACTGGCCATGCGCTCACATTATACTGAGTATCAGGGGGCAATCACTTGTAAGAAGGCAGAGTTCCTGTCAGTTCTATGTGATAAGGACAAATTCTGCAAGCCGAACACCCTTATCACAACCCCACATCACTGAAATTCAGTTTCGGAGATGTAGAATCCCAGCACAAGGAAACATGGTGCAAAAAACTTCTTTTTTCTTTTATGCAGGGGCTGTGCCCCCTGCACACCCCATGGGGGGCTTCACCACCCACACCCCCCTAAATTAAGATTGCATGTCGGGGGTGCATCTCATTAAAAAAAAACACTGCCTCGGGATGGGGCGCAACAAAAACTATTGATGTCCAGTTCCAAACCCTGTATCACTGCCACCCCCAGCCAGCACCTAGTCCACCATGCCACAATGCCAGCTCACCAGAAACCCATGGCACCACCCCTCATATACCCTCAAGCCCCATGTTCGGTGGCCTAGCTCCCACCATACATGTGCTACATCCTGTCACCTTTTTGTGATCCACCTCATTCGATTGCCAACCCCACACCCCCACCATCGGGGCATTAGCTGAAAGTGGGTCACCGTTTCAGCAGGCACTCACTTGCTAGTGCCCCATATTATGGTATACTGTTCCGGTCGAGAAAGTTTGCTGCCGGGAAGAATTGACCAACTGAGCTTTTTCAGACTGTGGACAGGATCTTAAACCCAGCCTGTTTCCAGCCAAAAAACACCTTTTTTGACACTCTTTGTGAGGAGTTTGCTCAATTCTTTTTGGACAGAGTGTGCGCCATGTGGCACGGCGTTCTGCTAGTGAGCCCTACTGTGGCCAACAGTGATTGTCTGGGTCACCCACTGAGCACTCTGTCTAGTTGGGGAGAGTTTAAACCAGAGGTGGGATGGAGGTCATCAGGGTTGTCTCCAAGCTAAAGCGCACATATTGTGAACTGGACCCAGTGCCGGCTCATTTCTTGATGAGATGTGTTGACATTGTTGGCCTGGTGTTCACCTTGATTGTCCGGTGTTATCTGTCAGAGGGGATTATTCCAGATGCCTTGAAGGAGGCACTGGTTCATCTCTTCCTGAAAAAGTCTTTTTTGGACCCTGACATCAAGGTGAATTACTATCCCATCTCCAACCTCCCATTCTTAAGGAAAGTTGTTGAGAAAGTTGTGGTGCAGCAACTTGAGGAACACCTTGCGGCTTTCAATCTTTATAAGCCATTCCAGTCTGGATTTCATGTGAGGCATAGTATGGAAACTGCACTAGTTCGGGTGCAAAATGACCTCCTCAGGGCCAGAGATCGGGGAGAAGGGACAATACTTGTCCTCCTGGATCTCTCTTCAGCCTTTGACACTGTAGACAATTGCATGTTACTCGACTGTCTGAGGGAATTCTGTGGACTCACCATCTCTGTTATCTGCTGGCTTGAGTCCTACCTCGTGAATAGGAGGCAATGGGTAGTGATGGGGAATTTCTCCTCTTCCCCTAGCCTACTGTCATGTGGAGTACCTCTGGGTTCGGTCTTGTCGCCAATGCTGTTTGCCATGTATATGCTGCCCCAGGGTGAGCTCATCAGGAAATACAGTTTGGGTTTTCATTACTATGCTGATGATACTCAGTTGTATTTTTCTTTTGCCCCTGGAATATCCAGTGCAGTAGAAGTACTTAATAACTGTCTCGCAGAGATCAATGATTGGATGGCCTTCAGCTGGTTGTGACTGAACCCCGATAAGACACAGGTACTGGCGGTGGAGTCGAACAGAAGACAGAACAGGGTGGCCTCTGGTACTGAAAGTGGTTTGTTCCTGGGATCTGTACCATTGAAAGCCTCCTCTAGGGTGCAAATCCTTAGAGTGACCCCTGACAGTGGTTTGACGCTTGAATCTCAGGTGTCATCCATTGTCCAGACCAGCTTCTACCATCTCAGTAATATCACCAGGGTCAAGCCCCTAGTTCCGTCCATGGACCTCCCCACCTTAGTGCATGCCTTTGTGACATCCAGACTTGACTATTGCAATGCGCTCTTCCTCGAGGTCTTTGGGGTGACCTTCATCGGCTACAACTGGTGCAGAACACAGTTGCCAAGCTGTTGACTGGGCAGCTGAAATTTTGCCACATAACCCTGCATGCATGCATGCATGCACTGGCTGCCGGTGCGGTGGAGGATACTCTTCAAGATGGGCTTTCTCACCTATAAGACCCTACATGGGTTGGGTCCTGGCTATCTGTCGGACCTCCTTACACCTTCTGTCTTTGTCCTCTCCCTCTGGTTCTCCTCTAGGGGCCTCCTGGCAATTCCCAGGACGAGGTTGAAAACTACCGGTGACAAAGCATTTAGTGTCGCCAGCCCCATCCTGTGGAATTCGCTTAGAAGCATAGAAACATAGACTTTGACAGCAGATAAGGACCGCTTGGCCCACCTAGTCTGCCCATTTCCCTACCTACAGGATTAGCTGCAGATCCTAGTTAACCAACAGCCTATTTCTTCTTACCCCCCACAAGAATTGCTTTATGTCTGTCCCATGTATTCTTGAATTCTCCTACAGTTTTACACCCCACAACCTTCTCAGGAAGACTGCTCCATGCGTCCACCACTCTCTCTGTGAAAAAATACTTCCTCACATTGCCCCTGAACTGCCCCCCTTTCTATCTTTAAATTGAGTCCCCTTGTTCTTGCACATCTCTTTTTTTGAAAGATGCTACCCTCTTGGACTTTGTTGATTCCATTGAGGTACTTAAAAGTTTCTATTATGTCCCTGCTCTCCCTCCTTTCCTCAAGGGTATACATATTAAGCTCCTTTAGTCTCTCCTCATATGGCTTCTCTTGCAGACCCTGCACCATTTTAGTTGCTCTCCTCTGGACTACCTCTATCCTGTCTATGTCCTTGCAGAGATGGGGTCTCCAGAACTGGACGCAGTACTCCAGATGGGGTGTCACCAACTGTCTGTACAGATGGATAACAACTTCCTGTTTTCTGCTAGTGATGCTTCTCCCTATACATCCCAGTATACCCCCAGCCCTCCCTACTGCCTTCTCACATTGTTTGCTAACCTTAAGGTCATCTGATATGATTACCCCCAGGTCCCTTTCCATTTTTGTTGTTTTACTACCTCCCCCCCAATTGTGTAATCTTCCCCTGGGTTTTTGTTTCCTAGGTGCATTTATTTGCACTTCATTGCATTGAATTTGAGCTGCAATACTTCTGACCATTCCTCCAACCTTGTCAAGTCCCTTCTCATCCTTTCCATGCCTCCTTGTGTATCAACCCGGTTGCAGATCTTTGTGTCATCTGTAAAGAGGCATACTTTTCCTTCCAGTCCCTCTGAAATATCACTTATAAAGACATTAAAAAGGATTGGACCCAGTACTGAACCCTCCCGTACCCCACTAGTAACTTTTCTTTCTTCAGAGTGGACTCCATTTACAATTACCTTCTGTGTCCTGTTGTCCAGCCAGTGTTTTACCCAGGCTACCACCCTGGGACCCACTCCCAGGCTGATTAATTTGACAATTAATCTTTTGTGTGGGACTGTGTCAAATGCCTTGCTAAAGTCTAGGTAGACCATGTCCACAGCCCTTCCCTGGTCTACTACTTTGGTCACCCAGTCAAAGAAATCTATTAGATTTGTCTGACATGACATTCCCGCTGTGAACCCATGCTGCCTTGGGTCCTGTGCCCCATTGGCCTCTAGGTACTCAACAATTATTTCCTTCAGAAGTGATTCCATCAATTTTCCTACCACAGAAATCAAACTGACAGGTCTGTAGTTTCCTGCCTCTGTCTTGGTCCCACTTTTGTGAAGGGGAATCACATCCGCCTTCCTCCAGTCCTCCGGTACCACACCATCCTCCCGTGATTTCTTAAAAAGGGTAGTCAGTGGTTTCACTAGTTCTCCCCTTAATTTTTACAGAATTCTGGGATGATTTCCATCAGGCCCCATCGCTTTGTCCACCTTCAGTTTTAGGAGTTCTTTCAGAACCCTTTCTTCTGTGAAAGGACTGGGATCAACCCCCCTATCAAGAGTGCTTCTGTTAATTGGATTAGGCACCTCTTCCTCCTTCTCTTTCATGAATACTGAGCAGAAATATTCATTCAGTATCCCTGCTTTTCCACTGTCCCTCTCTGCCCACCCACCGTCCATTCTATTCAGCCTCAATATCCCTCCCTTTGTCTTTTTACACTCCCTGATATACCTATAAAAGGTTTTATCCCCCTTCTTAACCAAGTTGGCTGTCTTTTCCTCAGTTTGGGCATTTGCTGTTCTGACTTCCTTCCCTGCTTCCTTCTGATTTAACTGGTACAGGTCTCTGTCCTGCTTCTTCTGTGTTTCCTTATACTTCCTGAATGCTATCTTTTTCTCCCTGACTTTCCCCGCTGCCTCTTTTGAGAACCACAGTGGCTTTTTCTTTCATTTTGATTTGTTTATTTGCTTCACACATAGGCTTGTTGCCTCTGTGATGGCAGTTTTGATGTTTCCCCATTGTTGCTCCACCCCTCCTTCTAGCCTGTTTGCTAGTGCTTTTCTAAGGCACTCTCCCATCTTGTGAAAGTCAGCCCTCCTGAAGTCCAGTACCCTCACTTTGTATGGCTTGATGCTGTAGCTGAGTTCATCATGAACCACAATGTTTGTTTTATTTATTTATTTATTTACAAGTTTAACCAGGAAGGCATACTCAGCAGTGAAATGCTCGATTCCAGATATGACCTGGGGGACAAATCCCAATACAATAAGTCTAATACAGGTCATAACACAGAGAGGTCCACCAGCCATGCAGACAAAAATGGCAGGTAGATACAGGAACATAGGAAGGGGGAGCATACATGGGGTAGTGTCACAGGGAAGTCACAAGAACAGTAAACTAATACATAGTGTATATTAGCTAAAGCATGATCAACTAGAGGTGAAAGTGTTACAGTGAAATCATATCAATAAATAGTTTAATACATAGTGGGCTCTAGCAAAAGCATGAGCAGGTTGAGGTAAAGTGGGTGCTGAGTAGCCGGCTGAGGAGGCGTGGGTTGGGTGAATGTCTTATTCTGACTGGCAAGGCATTCCATAGCTGTGGAATGTGAAATCTGAAGGCTGCCTGTCCTTTGGATGTGTGCATGAAAGGAATGTGGAGGAGCCTGGGGTCCGTGCTTCTGAGGGGGTAGGCAGGGGGAGGTTTTGAGGAGAGTACAGAAGCCAGGTAAGAGGGAAGGGATTGGGACCAGAATTTGGCTGCAGACCTAGCACAATGGGATTGCCTGTGGGCTTGGAGGGACGGCAGGGCTAAGGAGTTGTATAAGGTGCAGTGGTGGGTTGTTTGTGGGCAGTCCAGGATAAAGTGGCAGAAGGAGTGATAAAGGGAGTCAAGGCTGGCCAAGGCAGAGGAAGGAGCAGTAGTATAGTCTATGTCTCCATAGTCGAGTATAGGGAGTAGCATCCTTTGAACAATTGCTTTCCTAGCAGGAGGGGGGAGACAGCTTTTGTTCCTGTATAGGGCGCCGAGTTTAGGGAGCAGTTTCTTGTGTAGTGAGTCAATATGGGTGGTGAAATCAAGGTGCTAATCAAGCCAAAGACCTAGGTATCTGAGCGTAGTGCAAACTTCTAGGGTGGTCCCGTCTAGGGTTTGGAAAGGGGGGCACGGTGCTTGGCGGGATAGTCTTTGTTGTGTGCCAAACGTTAGTGATATGGTTTTCTTTGGGTTCAGGAATAGTTGGTTAGCCCAGAACTATTGTTGGATGTCGTTGAAATCCTCTTGCAGCAGGATTGCCACCCTGCATGAGGTGGGACCTGTGGCGTACAACATTGTATCGTCCGCATACATTTGGATGGATGAGTAGTGACAGGCTGATGGGAGGTCATTTAAAAATATGGAGAAGAGCAGTGGGCCCAGGACTGAGCCTTGGGGGATGCCGGTGGTAACTGGTAGGGGGCTGGAGAAATGTGATCCGACTTTTACAGCCTGGTGCCTACCCACCAGGTAGTCATGGAACCAGGTGGAGGCTGGACTGGTGAGACCTGCTTCTTTTAGTTTAGACAGTAGCAGAGTATGGGAGATGGTGTTGAAAGCCTTGGCTAAGTCTATAAAGGTGGCAGAGGTGATGTTGCCTTTGTCCATGCCTGTGAGTATGTCATCAGTGAGTCTTAGCACAGATGTGGTAGTTGAGTGAGACTTGCAAAAACTGGATTGGTATGGGGTGAAAAAGGAGGAGGTGTCCAGATAGGGAGAGAGTTGGGTGAGGACAAGTCATTCCTGTATTTTTGTCAGGATCAGGAGTAGGGAGATGGGGCGATAGTTACCCAGGACGGAGGGGCCGCCCCCTTTGGGGAGGGGTATTACGGTAGCTAGTTTCCATGCAGATGGTATCTTTCCTAGAGAGAGAAAGAGAGGTTGAATAGTGTGGCTAGCGGGGCAGCTATAGCTGGGGCTGACAGAAATAGCATCTTGGCATCAAGGGCTGTGGGGCATTTACCTTTGTTAGGGTTCAGGGAACGGAGGGAGTTGAGGACTTCGTCCGAGGATACTGGGCGAAAAGCGAAGCTATATGGGCAGTGTGAGTGCTCTTGGTGGGGGGCACGGGGTGGGTGGATGCTGGAGGGCTGATAGGAGCGAGTCAGTGCAGCTGGAGAAGTAGGTATTGAAATTAGTGGAGTGGCTACCTCACTGGGATCAGTGATAGTAGTGCCCTGCTATGACAGTGTCGGTGGTGGTGGGTGGGTTGTGGGGGAGAAGAGGGATTTGAATGACTTCCAAAAGTTTGTTGGGTGGTTAAGGTTTACATTGAAAGCCGATAGGCAGTAGTTCTGTTTTGAGTTTCGAATGAGTTTGGTGCAGAAGTTGCGGAGGGTTCTGTAATTTTGGAAAGTTGCCTGGGTGCCCAATTTCTTATGGGTTTTCCATGTGTGGTCTCTGGAGTGGCATTGGCTGATGATATCTGCAGTGATCCAGGGAAGGTGGGCACCTCTGACCCTTTTTGTGTGCAGGGGGGCATGGAAGTCCCAGACACTTAGAAATTTGGCCTTGAAAGTTTCGAAGGCGGCATCAATAGACGTGGCCGCTGGCATGAAAGACCAGTCTACTTGGCCTAGGTCGTGCATGAGCAATGGTAGGTCCAGGGAATTGTATGCCCTTGTCCGGAGTGTCTTTGGGGGGGAGCGGTGGGTTTGAACACCTTCCTGACCATGAAGATCATGTGGTGGTCAGTTAGAGAGTCTGGGAGCAGGCCCACTCATGGGATCCTGTAGGGGTGGGAGGAGAGGATCCAATCCAGGAGAGAGTGATTATGCGTCTTGTGGTTTAGCCGGGTGGGGTGTTCGATTAGTTGAGCGAGATTTAGAGCCTTGATCTTAGTCTTAAGGTGGGCCTTATCTGTGGCTAGCCAGTTGATGTTGAAATTGCCAATGGCGTAAAGCTCGCCACCCATGGTTAATGACTTTAACATGTCCAGGTGTGATAGAATGTCAGGTATGGGTGTACCGGAGGGGCAGTAGGACCCCCGCAACATACCATGTTTGATGGTCACTTTTTCCCAGATGGAAACCCACTTCTAGATCTGAGATCCTCTCACTGTCCCTATTTGAGAGTATGAAGTCTAAGATTGCTCCCTCATGAGTGGGTTCTGAAACTAGCTGTCTGAGGCATGCCACCTGTAGGGCATCGAGAATGGCCCTGCTCTTGGATGTGGCTGCAGCAAATGTGCTCCAGTTAACATCTGGCATATTCAGGTCTCCCATCAACAGTATCACCCATTTCTCTTCCATCCTAAGAATGCTTTCTATCATATCCTTGTCCATTCCCTTCCCCTGACATGGGGGTCGGTATACAACCCCTGTGTGGACTGTGGTGCCATTTCCAGTCTCTAAGGTAACCCACAGTGCCTCCTCTCCTCCGTTTACTCTTTTGTTCAGTTGCTTTTATCCCTTCCTTTACATAGAGAGCTACTCCTCCCCTTCTTCTCCCCTCCCTGTCTCTCCTGTAGGTTATGTACCCTGGTATGTTAACATCCCAGTCATGGTTCTCTGTGTACTATGTTTCTGTGACTGCTACAATATCCAGGCATCCCTCTTCCATCAAGGCCACCAGTTCAGGGAGCTTGTTGCCCAGACTACGGGCATTGGTACTCATTACCCTCCATTTCCTGATGGCCTTACTCCTATTTGCTCCATCCCTGTCCTTATTGCCTTTGTCACTTTCTCCATTTACCCCTGCCCTTCTCCCTATTGACATCTCTATCTTGGTGTTTACCTCACTTACTAATCTGACATTTTTTGGAGGAGCTAGGATTTCCCTGTTCCTTTCCAGTGCCTCCCCCCAGCTAGTTTAAATGCTTGCCAATGAAGCATTTAAACCTATCACCTAGGATCCTGGTTCCCCTCCTGGACAGATGCAGCCCATCATGCCAGTATAGGCCTGCATCACTCCAGGTGGACCCCCAGTCCCCAGTGAAGCCAAATCCCCGATCTCTGCACCAGTTTTTCAACCACTGATTGAATCCCATGGTGTGAAGCACCTAAGCCTCACCTACGCCATAGACAGGTGGCACCTCTTAGAAGGTTACCATGCGTGCAACTTGTCTATGCCCCTTCCCAACTCCACAAACTCTTCCTGCACTGATCTGATCTCTTTCTTAGCCAGGTCATTTGTCCCTAGGTGGACAATGACATCCAGCTCCCTCCCCTGTGCAGCTGCTCCAGCGATCCTGAGGATTCGCTCCCTGTCCCTTCAAGCCATGGCACCAGGCAGGCACCTTACCTCACTCTCCCCTTCCTCCCCCAGTTCTACCTTCCTAACAATGGAGGCCCCCACCAGGAGTTGTTTCCTTCCCTTGTGGGGTCCCATGCCACCCTCCTGTGGGTCTCCCTTGTGGAGGTTCCCAGCATCCTCCTTGGTCTCCACTGTGGGTGCCTCTTTAGAGGAACCGCACTTTGCCAGAATGGCATAGGAATTGTGGAGAGGTACAACTGGAGGGATGTGCCTCTGTTTCACCACTCTAACCCTCCCTGAGCCCACTGTTGTCCAACCACTCCTCTTCCTTGCAACCTCTGAGGCAACAGCAGTGGTCCTGGTGGTCCCTGGATGGAAGAGGAGGTCTCACAAATCCTGGCCAACTCAGCCTGGAGATGAGCAACCTCCTTCCTCAGCCCAGAGAGGTGCCTGCAGATGGGACAACACCGCAACCTCCAGAACATCTCCCGGAAGACTGCTACTCCACAGCCACTGCACTGCACCAGTCCCATCATGTCTTACTTCTGGCCCCTTCACTGTTGTTTAGAATCATTACTCTTTCCTCTTTTTTTCTCTCTCCCTTCTTACTTACTGAATCTGTGCCCTTTAAGCTCCCGATTGTCCTATTCTGAGACAAGAAGATCCTATATTTCTCAGTAGACCCCTTACTTGCTCACAGGCAAACCTCCAGGAGCTAGGGGGGGCTGGAGAGCTACTCTTGCCCTTCTAGGATGGTGAGTCTTTGGTGGCTTCCTCCATCTGTTTGAGAGGCTCCTTCAGTTGAGGTTTTTAAGACCTGACTCAAGGCTCTTCTGTTTAGTCAAACCTTCCCAGACCAGGTATACTAGCCATTTTGGGAGTCCCTCCTCTTGGTTCCCACTTCTAACTAGTTATTTTAGAGAGCTCTGTGTCCCAAATAATATATTTATTGAATGTTGTTTTAAATTATTTCCTTTTTATTATTATTACTACAATTTTTTTTTATATAAAAAAAAATATACTGATAGAGTGTTTTTACTATACGCTGCCCAGATCCTCCAGGATTGGGCACCTGGAAAAATAAAATTTGCCTTGCCTTGCCCTTTATTTATTTATTCAAATCTTTCACCAGGAAGGCACACTGAGTGACAAGTCAGTCATCTCCTGGTGACCTGGGGGAAGGGGTACATTAGGATTGAGACATTAAAAAATCAAGTTACAAGATCAACATTAACATACAGTTGTAATGCAGGTGTTACAAACAGTGTTACAACAGTGTTGAGCATAATAGGTAGAAAGAGTGGGCAATAATAAGTGCCATGTTAATACGTAAACAAGTGCTTATGTGAAAGAAAAGGGGGAAAGGAGAGGGAGGGGTGAGGTGGGGGGAGGAAGAAGAGTCATGTCCCTAGAAACCCCTTCAAGATGTGAGGAACACTGCAAGGGGACTGGGGGGACCAGAGAGAAGGGGATAAGGCAGTGTCCCAGAGAGACCCCTTCAGGATGTAGGGAACCCTGCAAGGTGGCTGTGGCGCTAGATAGAAATGGGGATAAGGCTGTAGGGGTTTAAAGAGGGAGGAGAGTGAAGGAGGAGGTATGACTTAATGCTAGAAGGAGGAATAAGACCTAACCCAAGAGAGGACCCTTCAGGATGTGCAGTACCATGCAAGGGGTTTGGGGAAGGTCAGTAGATAGGGATTAAGAGAATGATAGGAGAAGGAGGGAAGGAGAAATGAAAACTTGAGGAAAAGAGAATTTGCACCTTTGGAGGGGCTGGTGCCTAATCAATAGTCCATCAGGATGCGTTGGACCCTGTTAGTAGTCATGGAAAACCAAGACAGTGGCTAGAAAGCATAGGGAAGATATGCTTAGGCTCAGCTGGATCCCTTCAGGATGTTGAGAACTCTGCAAGGGGGAGAAAGGTAGATGGGGAAGGGAAGGGAAGGAGTGGAGACAAGACTAGGTACAGTAGGGCCCCCTCAGGATGCTGAGAACCCTAAAAAGAGGACTGCAATGACTAGGAAGAAAGGTATATGGGGATGGGGAAGGACAGAAGACATGCCTAGGAGCACTCTGCAAGGGGACTGCAAAGACCAGGGAGAAAGGTAGATGGGGGAGGGGAGGGGAGGATAGGAGACATGCCTAGCTGCAGTTGGACTCCTTCATGATGCTGATAACCCTGCAAGGGGACTCCAAATGCTAGGGGGACAGGTAGATGGGGGAGGGGGAAGGAGAAGAGACAAGCCTAGATGCTGTAAGACCCCTTCAAGATGCCATGAACCCTGCAAGAGGACTGCAAGTCTAGGTAGATAGGAGGGATGGTGGGGGAAGGGAGTAGATGAGAGATACAAGCCCCTTTGGGGGGTAGGAGAGGGACCCATGGAGAGCATTCAGGGTCCCTTACATTATGTGAGAGATCAAGGAAGGCTAGTAAGGGGGACCAATTTGGGGGAAGGGGAGGAGAGCTAGAAATTTGGGAGGTGGGGGTGCACAGGGTAAAATGAAGGTGACGGTAGAGGGATAGGGTTTGTCCAGAGCTTAGTGGAAGAAATTAGGGAGGGACATGGCAGGAGCAGCTAGCTGCAAGATAATTATTGAGGGCAGAGCTGATGGAGTAGGCTAAGGATGAGTGCCGGATTTGAGGAGGTAGGGAATTCCACATTTTTGGGAGGTGGTGAGAGTAATCAGCTTGGCAGATTTGGGTGGATCTGTTGGGGACTACCAGGGTGCAGGAGTCAGTTGATCTCAGGGAATGGGAGGATGGGGAGGGGGGTGTTATAAAGGAGGAGGTGAGGTAGGAAGGGAGCTCACCCAACCAGTGCTTGGAGGTGAATTTAGCACAGTGGGAGAGTCACCTATTTGTAAGAGGGGGAATGATAGGGCATGAAAAAGATCACAGTGGTGGGTGCAAAGTGGGGCATCCAGGGCAAAGTGGCAGAGGGAATTCAAAAGGGTGTCCAGTCTGGCCAGGGAGAACTTAGGAGCAGCACTATACACTACGTCCCAGTAGTTGAAAATGGGCAGTATCATCTTCTAAACAAGTTCACACCTAGCCATAGGAGGGATGCAACTAGAGTTCATGAACAGGGTTCCAATCTTGGGCTCAATTTTTTCTGAATGGCATCAATACGTTCAGAGAAGTTTAGTGTTGGTCCAACCAGACACCTAAGTACCTGAATGAGGATGTGTCCTCAGGTAAAGTCCCATCAAAGGTGTGGAAAGTGGGTTAGGAGGGAAGCCTAGAGAGTCTCTGCCTTGTGCCAAAGGTCATGGAGACAGTCTTCTTGGCATTGAGGAAAAGTTGATGGTTAGCAAATCAGAGCTGAACCTTGTTGAAGTCTTGCTGTAAGCTGATTGTAACCTCAGCAGGACAGAAGCCAGATGCATACAGGACTGTATCATCGGAATACATATATATAGTGAAGGAGGGGGAGCAAACAGAGGGAAGGTCATTTAAGAAGATGGAGAATAGGAGGGGCCCTAATACAGAGCCCTGGGGGATGCCAATGCTAATTGGGAGGAGAGGGGAAGTGGCATCCAAGATCTTAACTGATTGGGTTCTGCCAATAAGGTAGGACTTGAACCAGTTTGTGGCAGAGGGAGATAGGCCAGCTGCCAGGAGTGAGTCAAGGAGAAGGGAGTGAGAGATGGTGTTTGAAGGCTTTGGCCAGGTCGACAAAAATGGGAGAGGTAATTTGGCCATTGTCCACCTGGTTATGATGGAGTCTGTGAGCCATAGGAGAGAGGTGGTGGCTGAGTGTTTTTTCCTGAAACCAGAGTGAAAAGGAGTGAAAAAGGAGGTGTCAGATAGAAAAGAGGTAAGTTGGGAGAGGATAATGTGTTCACGAAGCTCGGCAAGGGTAGGGAAGAAAGAAATGTGGTGATAGTTGCCAGGGGATGAGGGGTCACCCCCTTTGAGTAGAGGGAGGACCACTGCATGCTTCCATGAAGAGGGGATCAAGGTAGTAGAGAATGAGAGATTTAGGATTATTCAGAGGGGGTAGGCAATGGCCGAAGTGGAGAGGGAGCGGAGTCTTGGGTCTAGGCCATCAGATGAGGCACCTTTAGAGGAGCTAATGGTAAGGAGGCACTTAGGGCATTGTTTGGGGTTACTGTAGCAAAAGAGAAGGGGGGTGGAGGGTGGTGGAGGGGACACTGCAGAGGGTGAGGGAGGGATGTAGGAGGGAGGGATTTTGCAGCTCAGTAGTGCAGGAGGTATAGTAGAAGTTAAATTCCATAGCTATGGCTGGTGGGTCGGACACTAGTGAGCTATTTACTTTAAGTACTGGGTGGGGGGTGAGCGAGATGAGAGGGTAAATAAGGCATGGACCACCTTCCAGAACTTTGAAGGGGAATTCATGTTGGTGATGAAGGCAGACTTGAAGTATTTGGAATTGGCTAACCTTGTAGCCCTGATGCAAGCATTTCAGAGCATGTGGTAGTTTGCAAGGTCACTAGGATGCTGAGCAGCTTTATGACACTTCCAGGCTCAATCTCTAGCCCTGAGGCAGGCCAGAAGTTCAAGGGTTACCCAAGGTAAGTGGTTACATCTGACTCTTTTTTGTCTGAGTGGGGCAAAGGCGTTCCAGTTTACAAGAAAGATTTCTTTGAAGTATGCAAGGGCATTATCAACTGAGGGGAGTGAGGTTAGGGGGAACCAGTCAGAAGTGGTATGGTTACTCAGGAGAGGTTCAAGATCAAGAGACTTGAAAGAGCACAGTTGTATGGTTTTGTGAGATGATTTAGTTCTGTGGACTTTCCTAACTATGAATATTGGATTATGGTCACTGAGAGCATTGGGGAGGATGCCAGAGGAGATTATGTGGTGGGAGGGTTGAAGGTAATGGCCCAGTTGAGTAGGGAGTGTTGTTGTGACTTGTGGATTGAGTGGGTGGGTTCAGAGATCAGTTGGGAAAGGTTTAAGGCTCCAATTTCATTTTTAGTTTTGGCAGTTTTAGGTGACAACCAATTTATATTGAAATCACCTAGGATGAATAATTCCCCAAGGGAAGTGATGGAGGTTAGGGGGTCAAGCATAACCAAAGGATAGACATTTGAGTGGCAGCATATGCCGGCTATGAAGATTGGGAGAGTGAAGGGGAGGGTCACATGGATAGCTAGGGCATCATGGGTCTCAGGATTGGAGGAAGAGTAGATGATGGAATCTTGGATGGAGGCTAGGACATAAATGGCCACACCACCACCCCTGTCAGCACGGTCTTGCCTTAGCAGTGAGTAGCCAGGAATGGAGACTGAGTGGTCAGGGATAGTGCTTTTTAGCCACATTTCTTAGATGATTAGAATGTCTGGTTTTAGAGTGCACACCATTGTCTGAATCTGGTCTATATTTTGCAACAAGCAGTGGGTGTTTAGATGTAAGAACTTTAAGCCCTTTGGGAGGACTGAGAGAAGACAGTGAGGGAGGTAGTAGAGGAGGAAGTACCAAAGGAGATAGGGGTAACAGGGCTTGGGTTGAGGTGGATATCCCCAGCGGATAGCAAGAGGAGAGCGAATATGAGAAAGTGGAGCTCAGAGGATTTTGAAGGGACTGGCAAAGAGATTGGGAGTCATGAGAAGAAGGAAGTGGATGAATGAGGAGGAATAAGAAGGTGGAGAACCTCAGTGAAAGTGGACACCGTTATCAAAGCAGCATGAGGAATAGTGGAATAGTGAGACCATATTTCAAATGAGGCAGAGAGAGTGATAGCATGGATGTTGGTAGGAGACTGGATATAATAACTGATGGTAGTGGGAGAATTATTAGGAATATATGAGTAGTGAGCAAGTGGAGGTGGTAAGAAGAGGGATATGAATAGAACAAGAGGGAGAGAGGAGAGTAGGGGATGCATTGTTTATAAAGGCAGAGAAATTATTGAATAATTGATTTAGGAACAGGAAGAATTTGTAGGCAGGGAGGGAGCGCGGAGGGGTGCTGGTCAGATGGAGGGGGTAACTGTAGTTTATGAAGGTATCTGTATGAGCAACAGGCAGGGATCGCTTTAGATAAAGATTGAGTCCCTCTAGTAGCAGTACAGTATAACTTGCTAGTGGGAAAATTGACACTTCATATTTATTCTGCCTGCTCCTTCTGGCAGGATTTCCAACTACAGAGCTGACCTACACTATGCCTCTTTTCTTTTCACTGCAGCATAATTTCTCTAGTCTTCCGGACTGAAACTATAGTTTATTTATTTATTTACTTGTTTTTTGGTAACCAAGTAGGTACACTAGACAACTGATTGCCTATTTTCAGGAATGACCCAGGAAAGTACAGTGTATGAGAAAACAGCAGGTCAAAAGCACAAGTATATTAAGTCAAGCATGATACAAGTTTATTAAATCAAACAAGATACAAACATAGAAAGCTAGCAGTTAGTTAAATGTATTAATTGGAATCATAATGCATGATTCTCTGATGATTTTGTAAGTTTTCTAAGCAAAGGTCATCCTTTATCACATAAAAGGAAATAATTCCTGTCACAGGTCTTCCCCTATGAGAAAGAGCTGGGAACAGCACAGAGATATGTGCAGCATGTGGAGTTCTTGATCTCTAGGGTCACCAAATGAATGCTACAGGTCATGTGGCTTGCCAATATCCTGTGTCATGACGTAGAAGTGCCAAAATGGCAACAGGAAACTGAATACTTTTGGACCTGCTTTGCCATTGCCCAAAAGGCCATATGCAAGTTCAGCATTGGATCATGGTTTGTGATGACCCAGAGCTGATTCTATGCACTAGCAATAACAGTTCAGGACAACTACCCTGAAAAGGATGTAGCTGCCCATACCATAGGGGGATGGCCATAGTGGGAATAAGTCAAGCAGGTTGGGGGGGGCCAAAATGGAGAGAAAAATAAGTTATGGTAGATGGGGACCCTATTGTTAGAGGGACAGGGAGGCTGGTGTGTTGTTTAAGTCAGAAAGAGAGACCCATGCTGTGTATTCAAAGTGTGACCAATGACAGAATAATGACATGGTTAGAGAGGGTGATCAATGTTGAGAGGGGTAAGCCGATCATACTGCTACAAGTGCAGTGGTGACCATGAAAGCTCCCCATTGCTGGTAAATGCTGCATGAAAGTGAGGTACTGTAGGCTGCAGCAATTCCATTGTTTTCAATGTGACGTTAATTATTTTAGTAATGGGTATCTTAAGGTATGCTGCAGTCAGAGAGAACTTTTTAATGACCAGCACTGTAGACCCAAATGACTGAGGTTCTTTCAGTGCAGAAAAGGTTGAAGAAAGAGTCAGGATCTTAGATAGTCAGTAGAATGATGTTGCAGATGCAGGAGGCTTCCAGGTAGAGCTACCAACACAGCATGAATAGAGACATGGTCAGGACAAAACAAGAGAATAAGGGGGTGATATCAAGGAGGGAATTGGTTATCCCAGGGAGTGGGAGTTGTTTTAGGATGACTGCAGTCTTTACATGAAGGACAGACTGTGCCTCACTTGGAGCAGGACCAGAACACTGGGATATACTATAACAATAAACAATCTTTAGAACTAGGTCAGGGGAAGGAAGAGACGGTGTATAGAACATATACTGAAACTTAGATAGAGCCAAGGTAGCCTCTCCTCCCCAGAGTTGAAGGGACAAGCAACTAGGGGTAGTAGGGGCATATTTATAAATGAAGGCAGCTCAGCCACAAATAAAGAAAAATCATGTTGGGGACAGCAAGGTGGTTACAGACCTAGGGGATTTAGAAAGAGAAAAAAGAGAAAAGTAAGGTGTTATGAACAAATGCTACAAAATGCTGGCAGCTTGTTTGACAAGCTTGAACTGCAGGCATTAGTGACAGAGGTGTTGGATATAGTAGCCATCATGAAAACCTGGACAAGAACGGATAGGAAAAATGCTTGGGGGAGGGGTGTGTGCATGTGTATAATAAGGATTTTCTCAGGGTAACATAGAAACATAGAAAGTAAAGGCAGAAAAAAAAAGAGGGTCCATCGAGTCTTCCAATAAATTACTGGAGACCTAGTGTCAATCCGGGGACCTATCCCTCCCCAATAGCTCATCCTTCAGTACTCTTATACTTGTTATCTGTGCCTTTACTGTGTCCCACCCCTGCTTGAAACCTGCCATGTTCCTCATGCCCACCACTTCATCTGGCAGACTGTTCCATATCTCCACCACAGTTTCGGAAAAATAGTGTTTATTTATTTACTTACTTACTTACTTATTACTTGCCAGCAGAAACAGGCTACATGATCTATCAAGTCTGCTCGAGTGTGCAGCTAGCACCCCACTTGCAGCTGCTCTTTCTCACTTGACCCCCCCACACACACACAGATGAGTACCAGTTGACCTTGAACCAGATTAAGCTGTTGGTGCTATTTCCAGAGAATGGGGGAAATTTGACCAAAACACCAGGGAAATTCCCCTACTTCCTGTGGACAGGATGGAGGGACCCATTTTGGAGCCGCACAAAGGAGGAGGAAGTGCTGATGTGGCTGGAGAGCAGACCTCCTCTTCTGACCACATAAGCCTAGAGGTTGTAGAAAGACAAATGCTTCAGCAAAAATTTCAAACTCCTAACATGATGGTTGAAAAATGAGAATGGCAAGGAAATGACCCTGGTATGGACATTAACATGGAATCTGAATAAGAGGTATGTCATACAATGGATTTGACCATAGAGTCAGATAAAGCTGTGAATATAAGGAAACAATTACAAAAGGAAGAATTGTTATTTTTTAAATGGAAAAAAGATCTGTAACAGAAACTGGGTAGAGTACAACAAGCACAGATTACTGCTGAAGCTGATAATTTGTCTTCTGATAATCAGCATCCAGTTTGTTCAGCCAATGTTTGAACTCAAGCCTCATCAATGACTGTCCCAAATACAGAGAACCAGCTTAGTGAAAAAGCGACTGGCAGTGAAGGTAGGGAATGCTGTGTCACTCCGGTCGGCAGAATGTCTGACAGTGCTGAGATGGAAGATGGAGGAGAAGGAGGTCATGGAGAACAGCTACCTGCAAGTATAAGAAATAGTTTTCCTAGTTCTAGGGACATACCAGTGGCAGAGGCGATATCTTTCCCAATGGAAGAAGCAGCTATACCAAATGGATTGGCAGGAGGAAATTCGCAGACATGGGGGTTTTAGAGACTCATGCCTATGGAGACAGACAAAAGCATTTCTGGGATGAGTTCCCCTATGAGACAAGCAGCTGGCACAAGTAAGCTGCTTACCGTGATTCTGGAGGGTACCAAAAGTACTCAAGGGAGTACTATTACAGATCGTAGTGAAACAATGGTATATTCCTCAGCTGAGGATCCAGCTAGAATGACAAATGCTGGTTTATGGTCACTGGAGAAGGCTCTTGCTGCAGCAGGTTGGTCCCTTGCTCCAGATGGAATTCATTGGCTTCCCTGGGATGCTCCGACAGCAGCATAAATAATGGCTTTGGCTTCCCAGCCAACTGTGAATGTTTTCAATGTCAGCACTGGGGAAATGATTACTCAGCTTGATGCAGGTAGATCACAGGGGGATGAGCAGTCTCCGGGAGAAAGTACAGCACGGCATTTGGAAGCAGGTACAGTGATAGAAAACTCTACACAAGGTACGGTTATAGGTACAGGTATCGTGCCTGAAAATAGTCATTGCTATGGCTAGTGCACCTACCCGGTAAATAAAAACTAAATAAATAAAAAAAAAAATATTTTCTGACACTGGTGTAAATGCTGCTAATGTGAATGCTACCAGGGTAAATATACCAATTGCTACAGATCTAGATACTAGGACTGAGTCAAATGTGATTGGTAGCCCTGGGCCATCAAAGCCTGTAGAACAACCAACAGACACTAGGGATGGCCAAGAGGTTCCCTCTACATCATGGGCTGACCAGACAACAGCAGAAGAGCCAGAGGCTAGAGGAGTAGTGGGTCTGGAGCCTAATCAAAATCATGCTCTCCCCCCCTTGCCCCTCGACCCCAGCAAAACCCCAGAAAATGGATGGCATTCCTATTTGCAAATTTAGGAAAACCTCGATCTAGAAGAAATGCGGTACACATAAAATACAAGGGAGGCCTGGACTCTCCACCTGATTGAGTGTATGTGGCACAAAAACTGTTAAATGAATCGATCCAGTTCCAGGCAATAGACATTTTTGCTTTGATCCATATATCAGGAGAAGCCATTTTCAATATGAGCTTTAACATGCCAGTCCATCTTGAAAAATATTTGCCAAAGTTTTCTTATCTGAAACAAACTCCTGTGTGGGCTCCCTTTGTGGCCATTCCTCTGACAAGGCCATCAGTGAAATTCATAACCATATTATTCTGAAATGAGAATGTGCATGTCTCAGACATCTTGTACTGGGTAAAGCAGCAAGCAGATGTTATGGATAGACTGGCTCCGATTATTGATAGTGAAAGTATATGGACTGGAGGTTGGAAGATCAAAGTAAAGTTATGTATGGTGGAAGAGGGCCCTGTGCATCTTCCTGGTTGCTTTTACTTAGGATTGGATAGAGGTTTTTGGTTTTAATCCAGGCCAGCACAAAACATGCCAAAGATGCGGGTCCTTCACATATCTCAGCAATGGATGTGAGGCACTCATTTGCAGTTTTTGTCAACAAATGGGACCTCCTAGCAACCAGTGTCAAAACCCTCCAAAATGTAACTTATGCAACAATCATGGACACTTATTTCTACAATGCCCTTGGGCAGTGCATAAAAGGGCTCCTTTTGGGATCAAGACATCATAGTGCATGCAGCCCAGGAGAAACAGTTGAGTCAACAGCAATACTTAAGCTCTGAAAAGGAGCCTGAAGCAACAATGGGCCGGCCTGAAATTTCTCAGGAAGAGATAGTGGATGTTACTACCAATCACTCTACTCAGAGCCAGCAGCCCAAAGAGGACATAAATATCCAGCAGGCTTTGGTGGAAGTTGCAGACAAACAAGCAGGGCCTTCTACTGTGGTAAACCAGCCTGGAGAAATGCCACCCCCAACCCCACCCCCCTTTTGGAGGAGGGTTTTCAACCTGTGACAAAACTACCCCAAACAGAATTCATTGTGGATTCCAACAAATATGCAACTCTGAAAAATCTGGTAGAGGAGGAGGAGGATTCTGAGGCCTCTTTGGTTGCCTTGTCTCAAAAAGAAACCTAGAACATGGAAGGATAGGTGGGGGAGAGGCCCAGAGTATGAAAACAAACCAGGAAGAAACCATACTGAATACCTGCTTCTCCGCTGTGTTAAGTCTTAATGCCCAGTTCTGTTGAGGATTGTATTACGGTCCATTCCTTAAACGTTAATAACATAAAAAATTACAAATGTAGGCATATCACTTTTCAGGCTCTACAGGACACGTAGGAGGATATCTGCCTTTTGCAAGATACTAGACTTCACTCAGAGGCAGATATTTATCAAGCAAAAAAAGCATGGGTTGGGGGTTCATCTCTCTGGTCCTTGGGGGAGGAGGTGCGCGCAGGTGTAGGTATATTATTTAAAGGCTTCATTCAACTGTCTAAAATAATAGAGATAGAGCCAGGGAGAGCATTATTTATTGATATTACCTACCAGGCACAGGATTTATGGGTTGGGGTGGCGTATGCACCACAAACCAAGAAAGCTAGGGTGCAGTTGTTCAAATCCCTCCAACCTTATTTACATACCCTTTGTAAACCCATTTTAGGTGATGATTTCAATTGCCCATTGGATTTAAAAGACAAGAGAGGATCACGTCTAAGATATATTGTGATACCATTATGTAAAAACAAATCCTAAACACTGCAGAACTATGAGATACCTATAGAAACTTACATAACACAGGGGGACACACATATTATAGGACCTCATTGTCCTCCACAATTGACTATGTATTTGTGTCTAAACAGTGGTCAATACAGTCTGTGGCTACCTTTTCCTCAGCCTCATCAGATCACTTTAGTTTGGAGATAAGTTTGGGTCAGTTGCATAGGAATAACATAGGACCTGGTTATTGGCACTTGAATAACTCTCTATTAACTGACCCCAACACAGTATATCAGGTAAAAGAACATCTCTTGGCCAGAGCTACATTGGTGGTTTGGTATGATTCAGTTGGTGACTGGTGGATGGACACAAAAGAGTTCCTCTGTCAGTCATTTCAGAAATGGGGACAGCAGAAAGGGAAATCTGCTTATGTTTCATACTTAAAGCTCAGAAAGCATCTTTATCAACTAATTACTGCTCAGAACATCGATCATATAGACCATTCCACGCAGATTTAGGCTATAAAAAAAGACATGCAAACCTATTTATACTCAATATCAAAATCCTTGCAGATGGAACAATCTGCAGGGACTCACGGTACAAAGGCATCATTAGATATATTTAAGGATTGCCAATCATGGGTGGGGGAAAGATTTGGGATGCAGCTAAAGATAAAACAGGTGTGGTACACCTTGATTTTCACAAGATCATGGAAGTAGTACAGACCCATTTACATTCCTCATTTGGAACCCCACTCCGAACTGAGGATAAGCTGGGACAGTTTTTAGCAGATTTTGCAAGTCCAACACTTGATCCAAGTGAAACCTCAATGTTGACAACCCCTATATCCAAGAAGGAAATTCGTACAGTTATGAAAAAGTTAAAACCTAAAACGGCCCCAGGACTTGATGGATTAGGCCCAAAATTCTAAACAACATTTCAGGATACTTGTTTCTATTGGTAGAAACATTTAATGATATTATATGTAACTTGGATATGCCTGATACGCCTGACTCTATGGGAAAAGTTTATTGATCTTGCTATATAAAAAGAGGGATAGGTTGGATGTGAATAATTACAGGCCCATTTCATTATTGAATGTGGATTTTAAACTGCTTTAGATTATTCTAAGTAACCATCTTACTGGGGTAGCTAAATTAGTTATTTCATCCTCTCAAAATTGTACAATCCCTGGATGTACTATGAAGGATAATTTGATTTGCCTAAGAGAGTTTTTTTCACGAGGACATTTAGGGCTACTGCAGAGGTATGTGGTTACACTAGACCAAGAAAAGGCTTTTGATCGGGTGTTGCATAATATACTGTTTCAGATCTTAATATTTTATGATATCCCCCAGCAGTTTATTGCATGTTTACAGTTACTGTATAGCTCAGCACACTTGCACTTGCTCCTGAATGGTACAGTTGGTCACAGAATACAGCTTAGGAGAGGGGAACGGCAGGGGTGCCCATTGATCCCCCTGCTGTACATCTTTTATATTGATGTTTTGGTGAAACACTTTGAGAATTCTAGAGAAATTGTAGGCATGAGACTCTCTTCCTGTACTTTGCCTATCAAGGTACTGGCGTACGCAGATGATCTCTGCCTCTTCTTAAATTCACAAGTGGAATGAGAGATAGCACATAAGGCATTGATAGATTATTCAGCGTCAACAGGAGCTAGCATTAATTTTCATAAAAGCAAAGCTCTGACAGTTGGTTCAGTAGCACTTACAGTGTCTTTAACTCAAGAAGCAGTCATTCTTGGCATTGAATTTGGCCCTAATAGGAATCTAAATTAACGTTATGTGATGCATGGATTAGGGCATGGCAAGACCTATAAGTTACTAAACTTAAAAGAGTGTATCTGATAAAAACTTTTATAATCCCACTCCTATTATTTGTGGGATCTATATTCACTTTACCTGACACGTTGGATTCTAGGTTGTATAGTGTATTTTTAGGGTTATCTGGGGGAGTCGGTTGAGCCCGATTAAACGTAACATAACACACAGATCCATTGCACAGGGTGGCATAGGGATGACCGATCCGTTGGTATTTTTTCACTCCATTTGATGGTATGAGAACTTAGAAACATAGAAACATAGACTTTAATAGCAGATAAGGACTGCCTGGCCTACCTAGTCTGCCCATTTCCCTACCTAGAGGATAAGCTGCAGATTCTATTTAACCAACAACCTATTTCTTCCTACCCCTGACAAAAATTGCCTTATGTCTGTCCCATGCATTCTTGAATTCTCCCACAGTTTTAGACCCCACAACCTCCTCAGGAAGGCTGTTCCATGCATACACCACCCTCTCTGTGCAAAAATACTTCCTCACATTGCCCCTAAGACGTCCCCCCTCTATCTTCAAATTGTGTCCTCTTGTTCTTGCACATCTCTTTTTCTGAAAGATGCTACCCTCTTGGACTTTGTTGATTCCACTGAGGTACTTAAACATTTCTATCATGTCCCCCCACTTTCCTCAAGGGTATACATATTAAGCTCCTTTAGCCTCTCCTTGTATTTACTCCCCAGTCTCAAACAAGGGACACAGATCTGGATGACCTGGGGACAGGAATGGATGAAAAGGATTCTGCCAATCTGGTCCCTCAATAAATGGACCTTTAAGTTACAGAATACAGGTATCCCTACTTACATGGGTTTTGCTTTGCAAAAAGTTAGAAATTGGAAGATTACCATAATGGACTTAACATCCCTTTCAAGACAGTTAATGTACCAACAAATAGTGCAAACATATTTCAAGGAACCATTCTCCTTTCCAAAAGGAACTCCGAAGGGGGTGGAGGTTACAACATGACAGTTAATGGATGTTAGAATCTCCAAGTTTTTATGGGACACTACATGGTTGGCTTGTCATGGAAGACTGGGGGGAAGAAATAACCCCAAACACAAGAAAGTAGAAGAGATGTATTGCCTTAGAGACACATGCAACATGATCCTGGAATCACAAGAGCACCTTTTTTTTGAATGTCCTTTTGTGGTTTCCTTTTGGAATTTATTAAGTTGTATGAATCAGGATCAAACATTTTTAACTATGACATACAAGGTTTTAGTTTTAGGTATATATAATGGCTCCTGGAAGAAATACGCTGTTAGTACCCTTAGGTTGATATGTGAGATTTTGAAATATCACATTTGGCAAGCCAGGTGCCATTGGGTACTGCAAAAACAGTACATCTCTCACAAGAACTTGTTAGAATTATATTAGGACAAGCTAGACACTGCTATGAGATAGATAAAAAACTGAAGCATGATCAGCAGATACAAGTGTTATGGAAACACTGTTTGGGGTGGATAAAATAGGGGGAAAAACAGGATAGTCATACACTAGGACAAACTGAAGGGTGGGGGTCCAATCCCAATAGGTCCTTGGAGTCTGTAAAATGGAGTCTACAGATAGGGAATGTCACATAGTAAGGAGGCTCTGTCTCAAATAGATAACATTGAGAAGGTTAGAAAACTAGTGGTTTAGATTGATATAATTTATACAAATTAATAGTCTAGTTAGAGATAATTCCTAGAGAAATTAACGCCCTTGAATAGTCTTAGAGATTTCAAAAAAATTATTGCCCCCTAGTATTGTTCCATCTTCTCACAATACACAACTTCCCCTATTCTTGTCAGTAGAGGGGGCTGCTGTCCCTATTTTGAGGATGGAGGAGCCCAGCAGTTGGCTGGTGAATATAATAGAAGGAGGTAGTGTACAGGGTTCTGGAGAATCGAATAGGGCAGCTAGACTGCATTAACAGGATGATCAGCAAAATGTACTTGAAGCAGAAGCAAATGTGCAAACTGAGGAAATCGAAATAGCTTTAATTTCTGTTGCAGAAGGCGTTATTCCAAAAGTGGATTTAACCTTGCAACAAAAACAGAAATGCCTGGAAGAAGAATAAAAAAAGTTGGCAAACAAATTGAAATGCCTAAAGCTAAAATAGAAGAAGAAAGAAAGAAAAACAGTCTTCTACTTCACCCACTATATCAGAAACGCAAGGTACAGTATTTTCAAAATATGTGTGGTTAACAACTCACCAAATGACCCAGATAATGTCACAGTGACAGCACCCCAAACACAGAAAGATGCTACAGATCAAGGAACATGGTCACTCGAATCAGCTTTACAGAATGCAGGATGGAAAAGGGCTACAACCGGAGAATGGGTCGCAGAACAGGACCCCCCTCTGTTGGAAGAAGGAAAGGACAAAATGGTGAGTGAGGAACATTTTTCACAGACAGGGCCTGAGCAGGGATCAATCAATGTAAATAATGATAATGAGCACATTTTAGAAGACATAGATCAAACTGAGGCTCAAAATACTGACCAAGATTCAAATACTAACTCCTCTTGTGTTAGTCTAGTTCACAAACCAGTTGAACTGGCAAAACGGTACAACACTGTTAGGCGGCATTTCCTTGGGAACAGAAATGACATTCCAGATAGAAAATACATTGGAAAAATCTTAGTAAAACAGTCCTTAGATTTCACCCCTTCCGAAGTTTATGCTTTAATTCATGACCCAGGGGAATTTACCTATGATGTGAGTTTCAGGTCCCCAGAGATCCTAGAATGTTTTTGGATAAAATATGTGAATTTAAAAACTAACCCAATTTGGTCAGATTTTCTAGTCATACCTCTGACTAGACAACCCTTTCGAGTAATAACCATACTATTTAGAATTGAGGGGTCAATATAACTGATGTGATTTATTGGCTGGAAAAGAGATGTACTATTCAGGATAATCCAGCCCCATTCCCGGATGAAGAAGGCTTTTGGCATGCCAACTGGAAAATAAAAGTCAAATTAACCCAAACTGACACTGACATTGTCCACTTACCAAACTGCTTTTTTATAGAACAGGACAAATCATTTGTATTCTATCTTGCTCAATGACAAACCTGCTTCAAATATGGCTCTAAAACTCATATAAGCACAAACTATGAAGTCCTTAAATGTGTTCACTGTGGGGAAATGGGCCACCCAAGTGCTCATTGCTTTAAAAAGACTAAATGTAACCTATGTGATGAACTGGGTCACTGTTTTACAGACAGACAAGAAATAATGGAAACTCTGATTTTGGAATCCAGGATTTTTATATTAAAACTGCTGCTAAACAAACCACTTCAGTCACAGACTGATGAGCTAGAGGAGAACACTTAGTCCCACAAAGGCAAGTGACTATAGTGACCGAAGAATAGGCCTACCAAACAGATCATGTTCCTGGAGAAGAAACTGCACATGATGACATGCCCCCCCCCAATCTACTATTCCCAAAGAACTATGGTTCGCAATGGTCCAGAAAAAAGGGAAGAAACACATAACTAAAAGTAAACAGAAGGCCAGGGACATGCAAGAGGAAGAGGTTACAGTGACAAATAGATTTTCAGGCTTACAATGGGCAGATTCTGAAGCAGAAATAGAATCTGACAGCTTTTCTGTTAGATCATCCCAACATGGGACGTTGTCTGACTCTGAAAATACAGAGGATTCCTGGCCAAAAACCAAAAAAAGCTGTCAGGCAATGAGGGCCTCCAGCAAAATTAAATGAGGTGCTTTGTAGACTGACTCTGTTCAGTTGGGACAAATAAATATAGTCTCAAAGTAGCCTATTTAAATGCAAATAGCTTGCAGGCAGAAGCAAATGGCTCAGTACATTTGTACAATTTCATGACTCAGGAATGGATGTAGTGTTATTTCAAGACATTAGTTTACACAATTTTTCAGATATTACTGCTGCTAATAGATGTTGGATATGGGGGAAACGTTTTTGGTCTGTAGATGAAGACATCTGTTCAGGGTTGGGCATTTGTTTTTGTACTATCATACTTGTATTTAAGTTGGTAGACATCTGGCCAGGTAGGGCTTTTCTTCTTGATGTGCAGTTAAGAGGTATGGATTTCAGAATTGTGAATATCTATGGCCCACAGCTATGTTTTGACAGAGTGGCCCTGTTTTGTAAACAGAAGTAGGAGGGGATTTCAGTTGCAGCATTTCAAAAAATGACAGGGGTCTACAAACAAGTAACATTTTTTGTGATGAAAAATGCCTACAAGAATTAATTGTAGAAAAGGGACTAGCAGATGTTTTTTTTCCAGTTTTTATGACCTGGTTCCCAAAACTTATTTTTGTGGTAAGTGATTCACAAGAATTGATTATTTTCTTATCTTTAAAATCTTACAAGTACAAGATTCACAGATAAAGCAAGTTCTTACTTCAGATCATACACTGTTAGTAGTAACAATTGGAGATCTCTCTGAAAATAGAAGAGGGAAAGGAATATGGAAACTAAACCTTACATTATAGGAAATAGAACCTATCGCATGTGGGTTCACACATCTTTTGGAAGCACACAACTCAGTTTTTTTTCTATATAAGGATTTAAATTCCTGGTGGGAAGACACAAAACAGGATATAAGGGAATACTTTCAAACGATGAGGAAACTGAATGATAGGCAGAATATGAACCAGTATAAAGCTCTTTGGGGACAACTACAGGATTTCACAACTTTACAAAATGAAGGGGTTGGAAATTTTACAACCCAAATAAAAGAACTAAAAGAAGTTTTAACACAGATGCAACAAGAAAAATTGAAAATTTTGAAAAACAACAGTATGGGTTAAAAGGAAAAAGAGGGAGCCTGCACCCTTAGAACAATTTACAAGGGATGGAGACCAGAAGGTGATTTCTTATTTAATAAATAAAAACGGATAAACGATAACTGGTAAAATGGCCTTGATGGTGGAAATTGAGGAATTGTTTAAAAAAATGTTCTCTAGTCAAAATCTTCCATCAATAAACATGGTAGACTGGCTTTAAGCGTGTAACCTTCCAGCAATACCACCTAGTTTACATACTAAATTGGCATCCCCGATAACAGAAATGGAACTAAGGGAGGTAACTTGGTCCCTGACTGTAGGTTCGAGCCCAGGGGCTGACGGACTTCCAAATGAAACTTATAAAATATTTTTTGAAATATTAGGGGAAGAACTGGTTGAATTTTATAATGCTTGCTTGCAAAATGAGTCTGTCCCAAACAGCATGTATGAGGATGAGTTAATACTATTATTTAAATCAGGAGAAAGGGGAGACCTAAAAAACTGGTGCTCAATCTCATTATTAAATGCTAACTGTAAAATCTTAACAAAAATATTGTGTAATAAGCTTTCAGGAGTATTGAACTCCATTATATATCCATCAAAGTTTAGTGGGGTTCCCTCACAGAAAATTCATGATGCCCTAATTTTGATTAGGGAAATAATGCATAAAAGAGAGGATAGTGAAATAATGGAACAGTTTGTAAGCCTTGACTAAACAAAGGCTTTTGACAAGGTGGAATGTGAATATTTATGAACGGTTTTAAAATTGTATGGGTTTTCTAGACAGTTTATGATGGATCCAAAAATGTTACAAAAAAATGTGTTTTATTCGGAATATAAATGGATGGATGGATAGGGAAAAAATGTAAGATATATAGGGGGGTAAGGCAAGGATGACCCCAAATTCCACTTTTATACATCTTAACCATAGACCCTTTACTATAAAAATTTAATCATTATGACAATATTCAATGATTGTCGATAGGCAGCGATGACTCCCCGATAGTCTCAACTGTGTATGCAAATGATATTGGTCTTATTTTTTTTTAATTCAAAGTTTATTAACTTTCATACATACATGTAAGAACAGCTCCAAATGTTTCCAACAAGGTAATACATTAATGAGTTTCCACTACACATATCGGAGCAGCTCTCCCCCATACCCCATCACCCCTTCCTACCATACTCCCTGTAAGAGGTCTGAACCTCACTTTCAGGTTCTTGGCAATATTGGGATGGGAATGCAAATAATCACGAACAAGTTGCATTCGAGTAATAAACAAGTTTATTACTACAAAAGGGATGAATTACAGTTGCCCTAAGCAGTTCTTACCAATACGAACTGGGAGCCAGTGCTAAGTGTTCCCTACACCTCGAGGTTTCTCTGTAGTCTCTTGAGATCTCTCGGGTCTCCAAGGTGTAAAGCCTGTGCATAACATTATATACCTGTGATAATTACTATGGCTACTAAAAGATAGAAACATTTCTAGTTACAGAGATGAGCCCTATTGGCTAAATTAGAGGTGGCTCCACGGTCCAAGATAACATTATATAATTCTGTAAAGTCATCAGTTTTAGAACAAAGAAGTTCTTATACAGAGTCTTACATAACAAGGTGTAGTGGTGCACATCACCAAAGGATGGCAATGTTGCCTTACATATTATAATTACTTCAAGGACAGGTGTCTTGGCATCTGACAAGTAAGAAATAGACAGAGAATACATGGCATAATATGTGTGCATTAGCAAGCAAAGTGGATTACAACAATATGTATTTCTCCTGACATCTACTCTTGTACAGTAGACGCCCTTAGCCCTATGTATTAGTATAGCCTATGCCTAAACATTAGCTGTCTATGGTGTACCCCTGAGGGTATCAATTAGGGTGCAGGGACCTCATGTAACAATTCCCCCCTTGTTGCCTCTAAGGGCAACACAGCCAAATCCAGGGAATGGACAGGAGCAGTGGTCATTTACAATCCCGAGGCGTGAGCCTTGTAAAGGAACTCAAGCTGCTCACGGTGTTGGCGCAGTGTACATCGTAGGCAGCAAAGCATAATAAAGTAAATATCAAAAATGCTTATATTATAACAAAACCTTTAAACGTGATCTCTAACCAGGTGTTAGTCAATGCATTATTCATATCTCCATCATCGATCAGATCAAGAACAGCTTCATTGGCTTTGGTTATATTATTGCTGATGTGGATGAGGTGTGTGTCCTTTCTATCTAAAAGGGATTTCAGTGTAAGTGTAAGTGGATCTATGTGTACGTTAAAGTATGGTAGGTATTCTGAGAGTGTGAGTAAATAATCTGGTTACCATCAATAATATCTGCATCCATAAGGGGGACGTGGGTTATAACGGTATGTCCAATAACAGTTTTCTGATGGGGAACAAAACAGAAATTGGGGTAATCAATTGCACAAGTAACAGAACCATATGGATAAGACTTGTAATTAGTCACAATGCAATACTCTCTGTCAGAGTTATGCTGTGAGCGTACAGTAGGTAATCTCCATTTTTGCAACTGGACAGGGCATGTGTAGGTCGTCTTGGAAATCAGTGTTGACAGGCGATGAGCTTTCTCATGATAGGACTGGTAGAACTGATCAGGTGACAAAGTCGATTCAAAAGAGTTGGTGCCGTTCTCAGTGATGTCATCATCCATAGTGAAAGTCCAATCAATGCTGTCTGGAGAGTAGCCACAAACAGGGCGTATGACATCAAACACATCACATCAGCACAAATAGATGTATTGCTTTTTCGCACAGTAATCTGTGTGCGGTGCCACCCAGGCATCCAGGAAGGAGTGGTAGACCAGTAAAGGTGGTAGATCCAGGAGTTCTCTGTAGATGTCTTCATCCAAATGCCCTATTGAGTGTGCCAGTGCAAGCTTGTCGAACAAAGCTGTAGTGGGATCAAAACGTGGCAAGGAGATAGTAAAAGAGACAAACATGGTATCTGTTATGGAACATTTCTTAGTAGAAAAACAAGGACCAGTGTTAGGGTGTCTGGTCACAAACCCAAAATTTCTCGCTGTGGAGAGAGGAATAGACAAAGTCTGTTGCATACACAAGGAAACACAAGTTGAAAGTTTACATTAAGGACAATACCATTTGGAGCTGCGTCTATCATGTATTATGTCAGGGATTCTTCCAGTTTCTAAATCACAGAAGAGGTTGTTGATGGTAGTGAGAATGTATGAGCCATATACAGAACAAAGTATTTCCCTACCAATTTATTGTTTTTCAGCTTCTCTATTGTTCTGTTGTATAAGTGTGTTAATCTTATCTTTTGAATCAGTAAATGCTTTTGCAATGTCGTGCATGTTGTATACAGTTTATCTTTCTTCCTGACTAAGACCATCCACACCATGCAATAATGGTGGTAAAACATTATTACCCAAACCAGTGGAGAACTTTGCAGAATTACTTTTTATAGCAGCAATGTCTGCTTTATTCCAGATGGACATAGCAGTACCAAAAAGACCTGTGACAGTACCTGTAGCACCTGTAACATCAGAACTGTCAACTTCACGTTTACTACGTTTATGATTAAGAGCACCAGGAGGGGTTTTCCTCCTAAAATTACCTCTATGTTCAGTAGAATAAACCCCAGTAAAGGGATCCTAATTACGAATCTGAAATGCAGCTAAACTGTCAAGCAATAATGTACTATAAAATGCAGATGTATTAGTATTGTGACACATACCAAATTCTTTCATGTTCCAGTAAGTAAGATTAAACAAAATAGGTATATGCATGAACTGTAAATTATTAATCAAAGAACCTGGGAGGGAAGTGGCTGTGAGACCACTACGGGGACCAGGGATATGTTTTGGACATTCCAAAAGCTGTTTTTCAGTGGGAGGTAAAACAGAGAGCTACATGGCAGCAGAGGCCATGTGGTGTACAGCACAGAATCTGCAGGCAGAATCTTTGGAAAGAGAGTTACAGTAGGAAGGATCAATTAGCGCAGTAATGTTGTACAAACCAGAATGTCTTAGTGCAGTTTGTAACAAGGACAATGAACCATTTGGGGATAATTTAGCGTTGGGCCAACCCTAAAAAGTTCCCTTGGAGAGTTTGGCCACAGGGAGAATTTGTCCTTGTGATGTGGTTTGCCACTCAATTTGAGGGGTAGATTTGTCAGGAGCAATGACCGAGGCAGTGAGGTAAGCATCAGAAACTTCCTGGACAGTAATCATGGTATCTGGTATTTGTATGGAAACTCCCTCTGTAGGGGGTGCTGGAGGATCCAGTTGTCGAAGGAGGCCTGGGACTGTGCCTTGGGCACAAGGGATCACTCCTGCAAAGAGGAGAGATAGGAACAAGATAGCCATCTTGTCAGTGTATCTGAAAAGGAAGATCAAAGATTAGTACGTTAGTACAATTCCGCCCAGTGGGGTTGGGAAAAGTAGGTTTAAGTTCCTTTGTACAATTTCAACTGGTTTGCATGTAACCATTTGTCAGTCAATTTATTGTTGTGGAGTCTAACTTGATAGACTGCCAGACTGAGCTTGTTGACAATGGGGTAAGGGCCTTCCCACTTGTTGGAGAAGGAGTGGGTGGGATATGCAACTCGAAGTACCATTACCTGATCTCCAACCTGCCAATCCACTTCTTGTGCGTGTTTGTCAAATTGTATTTTGGACTGTTGCTGGGCTCTGCCCATGCAGTTTGCAGCATACAAGTGTGTGTGTATGAGGTCTTTTCTGAGCTTTTCTACATATTGATCTACAGACATACGGTCTGCAGTGGGGGTGTGCAGGTCAAACAGCAAGTGTTCAGGTAATCTCATCTGTCTTCCAGTCATCACCTCAAAGGGTGTAAGCTGGGTGGTGGCTGATGGTGTACCCCTGATTGCCATAAGGAGTAAAGACAATAGGGAATCCCAGGTTTTGGGATTGTCCTCAATGAATTTGGAAAGCATTTGCTTAATCCGTCTGTTGGCTCTTTCTACTTGACCTGAGGATTGAGGGTGATAAGGTATGTGGAACTTTTTTTTATAATTAATATTTTATTGCTTTTGTATGCCACTCCAGTAACAGAAGTTAGACAATAGTATCTTGCTATGACAGATAGTACACAATCATCCCTAGAAAAAATGACATAGTTCATCTAGGGCATATTATAAACAGACATTTGCCAAAACAGGTCAAGAGAGGAAAAAACTTTTGCTGAACCCCAAGGAGTTCAAGGGACTCTTTCATCAACTCACCTGTAAAACTGCTTCCTTTGTAGGAGTCTACCTTGAGAGTCAGGCCCCACCTGGGTAAAATCTGTTCTACCAGTATTTTGGCAGTTGTCTTTGCGGTGCATGTCCTAGTGGGGAAAGACTCAACCCACTTAGAGAATAAATCGGTCACCACAAAAGCATACTTGTAGTTTCTACTGGTATTGGTCAAAGGACCAATAAAATCAATTTGGATGGCATGCCAAGGGCCAGTGTGTCTTTGTGGTAAAAGTTTAGCATTTAATTTTGTAGGTATTGGGATTGTTTTGTGCACAGACAAGGCAATTGTCTATGTATTGTTTAACATCTTTGGTAATACCAGGCCACCAGGCGGTGGTCTTGAGATGCTGGAGGGTATTTTCTGCTCCTTGGTGTCCACCAGTAGGAGTATCATGTACTTGGTGCAAAAATTCAGATCTCAAATGTCTGGGGACTACCCACAATTTGGTGGCAGTGTCCTCTGGTTGGAACCAAATGAGTTTGTCATCAGGGGATAAGTGTAACTTACCTTCATGCCTGCCATATGGGTTATGTGTAGAGAGTCTTTCTTCAGTACCTTTGCCAAGGAATCTGAACACCTCTTTGAGTTCAGTGTCCAAATACTGGGCTGCTGAGAGGTCCAGGGGAGAAAAAGACTCGGATTTCTTTTTAAGAGCGGCAACATGTACTGCTACATTGGCTTCTGGATGATCCATCATCCAGACATCCCCCCATCAGGCCCCTTCCTTAGCAAGGGTATCTGCTGTGTCATTACATGCATGATAGGGATCATGTAGAGAGTGAGCTTTAACCTTGTGCACATAAAGTTTGTGTGTGCATTTCTGTGCTAATGCATGTATGTATATTACCAATTCTTTGTATTTCACTGGACTGCCATCAGAGGAGAGGAAGGAGTTCTTCTGCCAGAAAGGGAGAAATTCGGTAAGGGAACAACAAACCCAATTAGAGTCTGTAAAGATGATGGTATCCTGAGTTCCATGTCAGATAAACTCAAGTGCACAGGCCACCGCTGCCATTTCTGCATACTGTGATGAAGTCACACTACAGTGTTTAGATATCTTGACAGTGTTCCCATAAGGATAAACTACCAAAATACCTATCCCTGCAATCTGTTCTCCCTGATAGTACAATGCTGAACTGTCAGTGAAAATACAACACAAAGAGGTACTCTCTAGTATCTCTGGCGTGGCAGGGAGGAAAGGACCCGGATCTGGGAGGTCGGGTGACTGCAGTGTACAGTCATGGGGTTCTCCCCTGAAAAAGGAGACCATGAGCTAGCAGAGATGGAACTTTGGTCTGGTGGACCTGGATATCTCTATCTTGGAGGAGAAGTGACCAACGTGTCAGCCTAGTGTTGGAGACTGACCCATCCTTCACTCTATCTGAGAGCAGAAAGTAGCTGGCATGTGATTAGTGTTGAGAATCAGTGGTGAGCACCCAATGATATACAGGAAGTGCTTGACAGCCCAGTAGGTGGCTAGAAGGTTCCTTTCACAAAGGCCGTACTTCTGTTCCACTGGGGTCAAGAGCTGCGATGCATATGCATTAGGTCTCAAGGTACCATGCACCTTCTGGGGCCAGCACTGCTGACAAAGCAATGTCAGAGGTGGCACATTCCAGATGGAATGGTAAAGCTGGATTGGGGTTAACCAGTGCTGGGGCGGAGGCCAGAGCCTGCTTCAGTGACGTCACAGCCTGGGTATGAGCAGGACCCTAATTCCATGGAACATCCTTTTTGAGTAGATCATACAGAGGAGCAGCTTTCTGAGCAAAATCACAAATAAAATCTCTCGAGTACTTTACCATACCTAGAAACCTTCGAAGAGTTGCCACACTGGTGGGTAATGGCAAGTCTTGTAATCCCTGTATCTCTTTCCAAGTAGGGCTCCGGCCTTGGTCAGTTATTTTCAAACCCAGAAAGAGTACTTCTTTCTGACATAATTATGTTTTTGCTGGGTTACATTTCAGACCTGCTATCTGAATGAGTGTCAGTAGTTTGTCCAAGAGATCCAGATGTTGTTCCTGTGTGTCCATGGCCAACAACAGGTCATCTATGTACTGTAAGAGACATTGGGGGGCTGAGAAACTCTGTAGGGTGTCCATCATGTGGAGATGGAAGAGCGATGGACTGTTATGGAATCCCTGTGGCAAGCAAGTCTGCGTGTACTGTCGTCCTTCGAATGTGAAGGCAAACTTATATTGACTCTTGAGGGCCAATGGTAATGACCAAAACCCATTGGAGATGTCCAGGGCACTGAACCATTTCTGATCCGGTGTTAAAAGTCGAAGCACATCTGGTGCCAATGCCACAGTTGGGGAACAACTGGGAATGACCTGATTCAGTTTCCTGTAGTCAATAGTAAATCTCCAGGCGCCTATGGGTTTTTTCACAGGCCAAATGGGAGAGTTGGCAGTGGAAACACAAGTTCTGATTACTCCTTGTTTAAGGAGTGACTTGATCGTTTCTCGGAGAGAGGGTAAGGCTTCAGTGGGAAAGGGGTATTGCCTTTGTCTTTCATGTGCCGGGCCTGGCACCTCAATAACGGTATGCATTCTGCCACAATCATGCTTGTTAACTGCGAACGCTTCCAAATGTCATTGCAGAATAGGTAGGAGTTTTGGAAAAAGTTTATGGTTCTTGAACAAATCTATGACATCATACTCTTTGTTGTTAATAGATACTGTTGCCACAGCATGTGAGTCAGGAATTAAAACAGTGTGATACTGACCCTGGATCTGTATCAGCAGCATGTTAGCTAGATCCACCACACAGCCGCGTGGTGCAAGGAAATCAATCCCTATGATACTGGGATGATCATGCAGTACCATTATCTGGAAAGTGTGTGAGGCCTTTAAATGGCCTAGCTCTACCGGTAAGGGTAGAGAATGGTATGCAGGCAGCCTAGTACCATCAACTCCTGACATATCAGTCTTCCGTCCGGTAGACCAGGGAGACGTATCCGGATGTTTGTCATGTAACACAGATACAGCTGCACCTGTATCTAATAAGACAATTAGTTGGCGGCCCCCCGACCTCTGCCTCGGTGCAGGGCCTTCTGTTTGTATCCAAGACCAGCTTGTTTACAATGTGGACTGGGGCCTGTAATTGTCAATCTGTATTGCTGGAGGCGTGTAGAGGTTGGGCCTGACTTGCATGAATGACTTCACAGTGTTGTACTGATGCAATGTAGGGAGGAGCTTCTGGGTTCAGGCTCGTATAGGCCTGAGAGCTCAGACTTCTGGTGTCTCCATGACCAGTAGTGGCATGGGTCGCCGGTTGTACTGCCGCAAGGGTCTGTGCGGGAACAGCGTCTGCTACGGAGTGCACTTGCCCCAGGAGCTCTTGAAATTTTTGGTTTTCTTCAGCTATCTCCTTGTATGAGGGACCCACTCTTTGTAATGGTTTCCCTCTGCCCTTATTGCTTCTGTTTTTAGGACAATTCCAGTTCCCACCCCACTGTTGTTGTTGTTGTTGGCCCTGTTGGGGGGTTTTGTTGGTTGCTAGCTGGAGGGGCCGATGGATGTTTGGGCTGCTGTTGTTGGGCCTGCCCTTCCACGGTATAGTGTGTCATGGTCCCAGAGGTGGGTTCCACGGCAGCAACCTTCTTGGAACTGGAACCCAAATCACGGATGTACAGTTGATACACCCTCTCGGTTTTCCGAAGAATATCGGCAAACCTATCCGTATTTGGGTACGTGGTTGGCTCTACCTTTTCTCTTACAGCTGGGATCATGTTCCTGAGGAACAAGGTCTTATATTCAATAAGGTCTACATCCACAGCTTCTTGTGCCAGATGCTTCCCTGCTCGGTAGGCCATCCAGAGTCTCTGGTGGTAGGTCGCTGGGCTTTCTTTTGCATTTTGCTTCACCCATGCCAGCATCACTCCTACCACCCCTGGGCTATGAGCGGAGATGAGCTCAGCTGCAACTTTGTCAAAGGTAGCGTTCCCATCCTGGCGAACTACTTCAGGGAGTTTGGCCCATAAACCAGGATTGATGGTCTGGCAATGTATTTGGACCCGATATTCTGCAGCGAGGCTAAGCATCTCGCATTTGGAGTGCACCTTTTCCAAATGGCAACTGAGATTGTCGGACGGGCCCATCCGACCGATACTGTCAGCGATTTGCTGAACAGAGTAGGCCATTTGTAGGGGATTAGTCGGTGGTCGATCAGGCAAAGGTAACGCATCTCGCGCACCGTCCAATGCTGCGAGAGCTGCAGCTTCAGCTGCAGTACGGACAACACCTTCCTGAGTGCCAGCTTCTTGGAAAATTTGTCGGATCTGACTTTTAATGGCTTTCATACTTCTTTCAGGAAGAGGAACATTACCTAATGCTCTATCAATCATGGTTTCAATCTCTTGCCTGTCTTCCACACTAATAACGGCTACCGGAGGCGCCATCGGGACCAGGCTTGGGCCTGCTCCCCCCCATCATGGGTGCTGCCATGATGGCGTTTCCCATGATGAGCATTGCGATGTCGTCGACATGTGACCTGGGGAGTAGTGGGCGGGGACCCGCCATACTGTGGATGGCTGGGTGGGGAATCTGGGCCATAGTAGGGGCGTGACTGGGCGTTGTACTGTGAGGACGTCATCATCAGATAACTCCTTCTGATGATGAGTGAAAACGGGGGCTACGCCTCCCATTGCCTTAACATGGCCAGCCAAACCCTCTCACTGATGGCGCAGTTTATCCATCTTAGCTCTACATTCATCATGATTCATACTTGCAACATCCATATCAACCTGATCCTGCTTCTGCTTTTGCAAAACACGGTACGCAGCGCTCAATTCACGATTGTCCCTATAGGCTATTTCTAAATCATTACATACCTGGTTGATCTCGTTCTGAAGCTCACCCATTTCATCACTCAACTGTGCATTCGCATCACTCAACAAATCATTCATCTGCACAACTTGACTCTTATCCTGTCTCAAACTTTCACACTCCTGCTTCAGAGTACACATTTCTTGTTCACCAGCCTGTGCTGAATGATGCAATAGGGAATCCTTTTCATTACGCAGAGATTGGAGTTCTGTCTCCAAGTTCTGTTGTATTCAAACACATTCAGTTTCCTGTAAACCCATCTCTTGCTTAAGAGATGCGATCTGCAGATCAAGTGTATGAAACCTCACTTTCGGAGGCTTCCAAAGCAGCATAGAGGGCGGCGACCATCAATCCTTTAGCGCAACGCTTATTGGTTGATTGTCGCGTCTCTGCATACTGGGTTGAAATCCCCAGTACAGGGTTTTCGGATTGACTTGCATCCCGCGTGAAGTCAGCCCATCCTCCATGGGAAGTAAGGAAGTTAGAGACATCGAGTCTCAGTTCTGCGCAGATATCTGATACTGGGGCCATTGTGTGGGAGGGAACGAAAATTCAAACTGTAAAAAAAAGACAGCGTGTTGTGTATTGATCCACAACATGGGTACTTTAAACACAGCTGGGATACTGTATAAGTTGTAGGCTTGCAATTCAAAGCCGCTATGGAGTGGGTTGAGACGGCATCGACCACACCCAAAAAGTAAGCCAGACTTTGCAAGTATCTACAAACTGGTAGAAAAACGGGAGAGGTGATACAGGAGTGTACACCTACAATCCCCGTGGGGAAGGTAAGATTTCCAGCAACAAGTGAAGACTTGCAAACACCAAATATCGCCTGCACACAGTCGCCAATTTGTAAGAGGTCTGAACCTCACTTTCAGGTTCTTGGCAATATTGGGAATGCAAATAATCACGAACAAGTTGCATTCGAGTAATAAACAAGTTTATTACTACAAAAGGGATGAATTACAGTTGCCCTAAGCAGTTCTTACCAATATGAACTGGGAGCCAGTGCTAAACGTTCCCTACACCTCGAGGTTTCTCTGTAGTCTCTTGGGATCTCTCGGGTCTCCGAGGTGTAAAGCCTATGCATAACATTATATACCTGTGATAATTACTTTGGCTACTAAAAGATAGAAACATTTCTAGTTACAGAGATGAGCCCTATTGGCTAAATTAGAGGTGGCTCCACGGTCCAAGATAACATTATATAATTCTGTAAAGTCATCAGTTTTAGAACAAAGAAGTTCTTATACAGAGTCTTACATAACAAGGTGTAATGGTGCACATCACCAAAGGATGGCAATGTTGCCTTACATATTATAATTACTTCAAGGACAGGTGTCTTGGCATCTGACAAGTAAGAAATAGACAGAGAATACATGGCATAATATGTGTGCATTAGCAAGCAAAGTGGATTACAACAATATGCATTTCTCCTGACATCTACTCTTGTCCAGTAGACGCCCTTAGCCCTATGTATTAGTATAGCCTATGCCTAAACATTAGCTGTCTATGGTGTACCCCTGAGGGTATCAATTAGGGTGCAGGGACCTCATGTAACACCCCCCTCAGCACAGCTCGTACTACTCAGACGGTGAATCATACAAAACTATGAAATTGTTTTTAAGATAATCTAAGTGCAGAGCAGCATGTAGAAAGGATCCCAAATTTGCCTATATCTATTCAACCTATTACTTAGACTAGCCACCATTTTCTCCATCCTGAGATTAGCCAAGATTTCCTTAAGACATTCCGAGAAAGGAATATCTACATATTCTTTCCAGTGACTAAGGATAACCTTCTTAACCGATAAAGAGATTAGTGCCATATAATACCTTCTCGATATCACAGGGATAAGAGTATAATCCTCTAACAAACATACCTCCAGAGTAAAAAGGTCAGAGAGGCCCAACAAGGGATACATCCTCTGTTGGATATCCCCCCAGAGGTTGGAAGCCTTAGAGCATGACCAAAATATGTGATAAAGCATACCATCCACCTGCCCACATCTGGAACAAAAAGGGGAATCAATGAGACCATACTTGTACAATTTTTGGGGAGTGTAATATATGTTATGTAAAATATGAAACTACGACAAACGTAACCTATCCTGAGTAACATATTTATGACAATTTACCCACAATGCTGCCCAATCTATAATCTATCTCTGAATCAGGAAAATATGCTGCCCAGTATCTCTCCAGAATGAACACCTCTGGATATTTACAATTATGTAAAATTTTATATATATATCCGATACTGAATGAAGACTACCAAACATCGAGAGCAGCTTATCCCAGAACATATTCATACTGCGGTGAGACGGAACCAGGCCAAATACCTTTGTTAAGAAGTGTTTTAACTGGAATACTTTAAAAATGGACTTAGTGGGGATGTTAAGACTACTCAATATTGTAGAAACTGAAAGCCACGAACCATCCAGAGCAACAAATTGAGCAAGCTTAACATTTTCCAATTGTGGAAGCCAATTTGACATAATCGGCTTATTACTTATTTTTAAATTAGGATTACCCCAAACGGGTTGAGCTAAATCAACCACATGATCATATTCCATAAATGAACATATCTGGGAATGCACCCTGACCGAGATCTCCACGGGAGTAGATTTCAACAAGGGGGGGAGGGCATTCGGCCTGATGTAAAACAACGAAGCTGGCGACAGGCCACACTGTTTAATTAAAGATAGATCTATTTTGAGCCAGATAGGCAGCCAACCCTCTGATTCTGGCTCTCCCACACTCTCCATCCATCTAACGTATTTTACCATATGACTCGCCTAATAGTAAAAAATCATATATGGAAGATGGAGACCCCCTTTATCCTTGGGATCTGCCAGCTTGTGAAATGCAATCCTGGGTTGTCTATTAGCCCAAATAAATTTTGTTATCAGAGCATTGACTTTACGGAACCATGAAATGGGAATCCAATTATTAAGCAAATAATGGGTAAAAGATCCTGGGGAAAAAAAATCATCTTAATTAGGTTCACCCACCCCCAGAGTGAGATAGGTAGCTTAGTCCATCTATCTAGATCTGCTCCTAAAATTTTAACTAAATCATCCAGATTCAGCTTCTGAGTCAGGGCAGGGTTTCTGACAACTTGTAAATATTTTAAAGAGTTTGGCACCCAGGACATACCATATTCTACAATACTTGACTTAACCACTCTATAATTAAACAGAAACACAAGGGATTTATCAATGTTCAATTTATAACAGGAAAGATTATCAAATTCATGCACCATCGACAACAAGGCCGGTATTGAATTATCCGGATCGGACAACTGCAACAATAAATCATCAGCGTATGCTGACACTTTAACCTCATATCCCTGAATAGTTATACCTTGGATCACTGGAGAGAACTTCAACTAGTGAATAAGGGGCTCCAGATACAAGTTGAAAAGTGAAGAGGATAAAGGACAGCCCTGTCTGGTTCCTGAATACAGCGGAAATCTTTCCGAAATAACACTATTAACCATTACTCTAGCTGAGGGGGTATTATAAAGGGCTTTAATCCAATTCTGGAAAAGCTCAGGGAACTTACAAGCATTAAGGGCCCTGAATAAAAAATTCCAATTCACCCTATCAAACGCTTTCTCAGCATCCAAGGAGACCAGAACCACTGGAAATGAGGCATCTCTGGTTGCTGAGAGAACGTGAGACAGGGTTCTGAGATGATCTAATGAGGAACACCCTTTCATGAATCCTACTTGCTCCGGCCCAGTCAGGTCAGGCATCACAAGTGCCAAGCGATCCATCAAGATCTTGGCCAATATCTTGATGTCTTGATTCATCAGGGATATGGGGCGATAAATTGCAGGCAGTTCTGGGTTCTTCCCAGGCTTCAAAATTAGGACTATTAGAGCCTCCCACAAAGTAGGATCTGTCTGGGCGTCCAATAGTATGTACTGAAATAAGGGCATTAATAGGGGAAGTAACTGATCTAAAAACTTCTTATAAAAATTTGCCGAGAAACCGTCAGGACCAGGTGATCTGTCGGAAGGCAAAATTTTAATAATCCTAGAGACTTCTTCAGTCGTTATTGGAGAAACCAGCCATTCCTGCTGGGACTCTAAAAGTGGAGATAAACCAGAAGCCTCCAAATAATTATCTACGTTGTCATCAGATACTGAGTTCATTTTAGAACTATATAACCTGGTATAATACAGCTGAAACTCTAAAACTATCTCCTCTGAAGTTGTTAACAGAGCGTTATTTATTTGGGAACATATTGCCAAGATATACCTATTCACTTCCATTTGCCTAATCCACAGTGCCAATAGCCTCCCTGCTTTTTTGCCGTGATCTGAATACACCACTTTAGCTTTAGGAATCACAAATTTGGCCTTGTCCTGTAAGAGCTCCAAGTAGCCTTCCTTTAACTTAACCAATTCCTGTTGTTCAGATTCCGAAAAATATTGGCTTGTCCTTGTTTCCTTAAGTTGAATTTGTCCCAATAGTGTAACTAACTTCTTATCTTTTTCTTTCTTTCTGTAGGTAGCTATACTAATTAACCCCCCCCCAATAAATGCTTTAAAAGCCCCCCACAACAAATCTGGTCTGGAATTAGAGCGAGTATTAGTTTCTGTAAATTGTCGTATATGCTCGCTAATTATTTTAACAACGTGATCATCTTTTAACATCTGATTATTGATCTTCCACCTGGGAGACTTCTTAGAAAAAGAAGAAAGTGCTAACTGACACATAACCAGTGAATGGTCCGAAGGAGGACCTGGCTGTATGGAGGCTTCAATCACTCCAGGGAGGAGAATCTGGGAGAGAAATATATAATCAATACGCGTGACCGTTTTGTGAACTGGGGATAAAAAAGTAAATTTCTTCTCCGAAGGATGTAAAGCTCTCCATACATCACACAAGGCATATTGTTCCAAGAACTCTAATAGGGCCCTTTGAGCTGGGGAGTGACCTCTTCTCATGGGAGAGGAACGGTCCATCGATGGATCCATAACAATGTTCATATCTCCCCCAATGATAATTGGTAAAGCTATGTATGGATATAGTATGTCAATTAGTTTCACAAAGAAGTCAGGGGAGTCCACATTGGGTCCATACAGAGTTCCCATGAGGATTTCAGTGGCATACAAGTAGCAATGGATGAACAAAAATCGACCCTGCGAGTCCCTAAGCACCTGCTTCAATACAAATGGGCTCTTCTTATTAATCAATATCAAAACCCCAGCACTATTAGTAGCTCCCCCAGCAGAGAAAACATGGCCAATCTGCTGCAGCCTCATACAATTAGCTTCTGAGTCTAATAAATGTGACTCTTGTATAACTGCAATGTCTACAGACAGCAAAGCAAGGTGCTTAAGGATTTTATATTGTTTAACACACTGCCTTACTCATTTGACATTCCATGTTGCAATTTTTATGATATTAGCCATTATTGCAAACTCTCAATAACACGAAATGCACAAAATAATTCCTTCAGTAATATACATCCATGAAAATCCCCTATGAGCTGTGCTGAGGCCCACCCCCCAACTTAGTCCTTCTGACCTCCACCCCCCGCCCATTAGGAAGAGCATCAATAAACATGAACAACCCCCTTCCCTCCTCCTCCCCAATTAGTGTAGGCTCCGCTCTGGCATACCAACACCTTCCCCACCCCCAGCCACCTTCAGAGAATCCTACCCTTGAACACTAACTTAACAAGGGAAGCTTTTTGCAATTGCCCCTCTAAGTCTCCTTAAAGCCCAACCTAACGCAATGAATAAGCACCTCTAGTTATCTCAGCTCTTTCGCTGTAGAAGTACTTTTATCCCCAATTAACATGTATTCATTACACTTCCTTTGGCATTCTAAACAAAATAAAAGTGCACCCCGAAAGTGCAAACCACGCTATAATAAACTATCTGGACTCCCCTATTTTTAGAATCCTAAACAGTATTAGTTCTATAATCCCAGCACCAGTAACCGTTCCATATTTATAAAACTTCACTTAACCTATTGGCCTCTGTTAAAATACCCATGAGGGATTTCAGTTGTAAACCTAAGCCTCTGATAACAACTATAAATTCACTTCATTTAAGGCAAAAGCCTACCTGCTTTAGCTGTGTTGAGCCCCTGCCAACATCTGGCTTCGTTAATATTAGTCTACCCAATTTAGAATCCTAACTTTATAAGTAAACCACCAGGTCAAACTAAATATAGAATGTAAACTAAAAAACACCCTTCCTTAGAAATTGACTTCGGGCAGGGATCTCCCTATTACTTCAAACATCAACTGCATCCCAAAATCGGCCAGTATTCTATGAAAACGGATTTGGCTATCAAATATTAAATAAGGTATCACACACTCCCCATTTTGTGTTCATAGTTACAACACACCCCTATTCTAATGGGGGGAGGTGGAAATTAAATGCCAACTCCGAATCAGGCAGTGTCAGCATAATGAGTAAGGCTGCCTGGTGAAATAGCAAAGTAATATCCCCCTCTAGTGGCATGTCTAAGCTATAGCCAATATGCTCCCTCAGGTTGGGAAGAGCTAAAACCGAAAAGGAAAAGGAAAAGACCCCCTTCATGCAAAACCAAACCGGATTTATCCCCGCCTCTGGAGCCATATGAAGTTCAACGGCTCAGCCCATCTGATTTTGGGTCCAAGTGCTTATATACCAGAGGGTCACAAAATGTGATTACATTACAGTGAGGGGAGGGACCCCGTAATGAAGGCAAATAACCAATTATACTCATTCAATAGGTCAACCTTTCCCTCGAAATCTACACATTATCTCCAAAATGCCAACATTGCAGTATCTACACTGATCCTAGGCTCTAACAAAGTCAGTCACTAGAAAAACCTGCAGCAAACAGAAGTCCAGCTGAGAACATAAGTCCCGATGAGATTGACTTGCTTCTGCCACACTCTTCTTGCTAAAGAACATCCGCAAAACATTCAAAAGGTAAATCTTCCCTTCATCACATAGGCAAGGAGCAAAAAGGGCTGCTATCCCCAGTTTAACTTCAAAAGTAATTGCACTTGCAAAAACACTTAGAAGTAGTGATCAGACTTCTTGGAAGAGATCGGGAAGCAACTCTTAAATCCAGACAGGGCCATTTCGGGATCATTAAAGCTGTGCCATTCCCCCGATTTACATACTTGTAGCCTCGCTGGATACAACATTTTAAATTGGATACCAGCAGCTATTAACTTGGACACATAAGGATGAAAGACAGATCGCCTCTGCCGAACCATAGCCGGGAGATCTTGGGCCACTCTCACTTTTTTGCATTCCCAGGTGATACCCTGCATCTCCTTAACTTTCTTTATACTGGCGCTCCAGATAGTTTAGAAACCTGAAGATCAGAGGCCTAGGAGGCAAACCCGAGGGGGGAGGTGGTCTAAGGGCCCGGTGCGCCCTCTCAATTGCATATTTGGCCCCATAAGGCGAAGGCCTAGCCACACACTCTACGAACTTCTGAGTGAAAAGAACTGCATCTTGCCCCTCTTCTGCTCCAGGCAACCCTGTCAGGACCGTATTATTTCTTCAACTTCTACCTTCGAGGTCCTCTAATTTAGATTCCATTCTAGTCTTCTTCTGCCTTGCAGTTGTCAACTTGGACTCAGCTTTCTCAACTCTTTTTTCTAAGGAGTGAACGTTCACTTCAGTATCTGAGGTTTGCTGCGCTACTTCTTCTAAAGCTGATGACATTTTTTTGATTTCAGCCATCATAGATGTTATCTCTTCTTTAAAAGGCTTGAACTCAGCAAGAAACTTTGCCAGGGTTAGTGGTTCTTGCTCGGCAAGGTCAAGGGTTGCTTCGGCCCCATCAGCAGAACTCGCAGGCCTAGGCTTCTTAGGGCCTTTCTCAGGAGTAGTAGGCGGCATGCTCTTGGGGAGATTCTTCCTCATTTCAATCTCCATACACGCTGTTATTATGACTCAAACCGCGTAAAGCCCTTTAAATAAATTTCACTTCCCCCTTAGCGAGACTTAATTAGGTTTAAACCAAAAATTTAAAGCAAAATAGCGATCGGATGGCCGGAGGGTACAGTCATACCTTTCAACTGTCACACATTATGAGGTACGTTACTCATTTTACCTCTCAGAAACTCTTTGTCCATCAAGGGGAAGGTAATATTCCACATTTCCCACTGAGACTTTAAAGCAGTAATTCATAATAATCTATTATGCTTAGTTATCAAAAACATTATGAACATTATTGCACCGAAAACTATAGTATTCTGAGCTTGCAGTGCCATGTTAGATGATATGTCACACATTTTGCTCATTTGTCACACATCGTGTCACACATTTTGGTGAAGAAAGGTTGAGAGGTATGGGTACAGTAGCGGCTTGTAGTCGGCACTACATCACGTGACCCAGTCCATATTGGTCTTATTTTAACAGATAAATTAGCTGCAATGAATGCCAAAAAAATACTAATGTATTTCTCAGACATATTGGGGTCTGAAACAAATTTAAAAAAGAGCAATTGTACAGCTATAGGACAAGGAGACCAATCAGTGTCACAAATTTTGTATATACCAACATTGACAGGATTTAAAGAATTTTAGGGATTCAATTTGGAGATCCAAATCCTCAGATATATAATTGGGACTGTAAAATTCAGGAAGCCAAAAATAAAATAAACCTCTAGAATAGATGGAAAATGTCAAAAAGAAGAGGATATTCATGATAAAAACCTTTTTACTTCTGATTTTTCCTTTCCTGAGTCTGGTTTACCCACCCCCAGAATCCCTAGAAACATCCCTTTTTAGTGTTTTCTTTCAAGGATTATGGGGTAGTCTCCTCAACCCATTAAAAAGAGGAACATCATATATTCCAGTAGCCCAAGGGGGTTTAGATATGATTAATCCTGTTGTTTTCCTATATTGTACTTTTTTTACATCGCAATTTGTTACTGGTATTAAAAATGTGGGAACCCTGGGTTTTGGACAACATGGGGTAACTCCTTTCAGCTTGGGAATACCAATCCCCTATTCCAAAGCAAAAACATATCGCAGGGCTACCAGAGTACTTTATAAAAGTAGTAGGAAAGTTAAAGTTCTGACAAGTCATGAAGAAGGAGTTTTTGACCAAATCAAAAAAAGAACTATACAACAGAATATTAGAAATGTACTATGTGGAGTATCCCTGGTATAAAGCCAAACCACAAAGAGTACAAACAATTATATCAGACATGTTAGTATCTAAAAGAATCCTGGTGTATATGTGGGATCTTATGTGGTTATATGTCCACAAAAGCTGGCAGTTAAAAATAATATGAAGCTCAAGGGTAGAGATGTGAGAGATTGCCCAAGAACCAAAACCTGTACTGGATAACTTTAAAGTATGAATAATTTATTTTTAGAGTGTCCATTTGCAATTTCCTTATGGCTGTAATGAAAACTTGGTTGCTTTCTCCCTTTTATAATTTAAACCCAGAAATGTTATACTTATGGATTTTTCCTGCAGCTTGGGTCAAAGATGACAAAGTAGCAATACAAATTATTTTATTAAGTATTACATTTCAACTACGGCAGACGAGATGTGTCCTGACCTTGAGACAACAGCTTAAGATGGTCAAACAAGTAGCTCATACAGTAATATCAGAAATTACGCAGATAAAGAAAAATGAAAGAAACCAAACCTCCCTAGAATTTTTCAAACTATGGTGGAGGAATACTTCCCGTCTGGACACTGGGTAAATTTTATGGGAAAATCTGATAAGATATGTTAGTAGAATCTTAAAAATTCTAAAAAATTAAAAAAAATGTTTTTTTCTACTATCAAAAACATTGGCATTTCCTCTTGCTCCAACTCAGTAAAAATGAATGGAATTGCAAGAATTGATCTACCTTTAATATAATTTTTTTAAGTATGGGGTTTTGCTGATAGACAAGGAAAAACGTTTGTATAATTAAAAAAGAAATCCTTCCCCATTTCCCTTTAAGTGTTTACTTTGTCTTATACAATATTTTCGTAGATCATTTGTATTAACTATTGTATAATATAATTCCTTTTCAGTTTGAACAAAAGATTTCCCCTACTCTTTCTTTCGAAGGGGAGTGGGAATGGACACAGGGAGGCTGAAAGTGTATATTCCCATGTGTGCATGATATACACAAATGTTTTGATTTACTGAGAAAGAGTTTTTCTGTTTTTTTTTACAGTATAAACTGAATACAGCATGATTTCTAATTATTCCTTGATTTTCTCTAGTATCTAAATATTTCCCTTAGCTACTGATGGTTATGTTTCACCCTTTTATCAGGTGATGTGTAATATGTATTGTTTTTTTACTTCTTTAAAGTTATTAAAAATAAATTCCCCTACTCTTGTTTTTTTTGGGGGGGATTAACACATGGTATTTCATTAGCTGCCTAAGGTTTAATAAATAATGGCCCAGATATACAAAAGGTATGCGCATGGTGCAACAATGTTGTGCCATGCACAACCCACTGATGCGCCCCAGCATGATATTCAAAAGGGAAAAGTGCGCCGCACAAATCCCAATGTGCCGGAGCACATCAGTAATGTAAGCAGGCACAGGTGGGGGGGGTATGCCCATGCATAACCTGCACAGCCCGATATTCAGCCTAGGATGTGCAGAGCCATGCATGCGTAACCCCTACCTATGCCTGCACAAAGTTAAGCGATAAAAAAAGGAACAACTGATTGCCACCCACAGATGAGCTGCCACATTGCAGGGCGCAACACGGCAGCTGCCACCTGTGGGTCACCACCCGAGTTCCTGCCACACCTGGGGGTGCCCCCTCATGCCCCATCATGGGCATCCGTGTAAATAAACCCCTCCTCCAATATCCCTGGTGGTCCAGTGGACTGCTATGTGACCAATCGAGGGCATTTGTCTACAAAAAACATCCCCGTCCAATATCCCTGGTGGTCCAGTGGACGCTATGTGCCCGATGCGAGCATCAGTATACTACACCCCTGTCCGATATTCCTGGTGGTCCAGTGGACCGATCGCTGCCCAATCATGGGCATCTTTTAAATCACCCCCACCAATATCCCCTGGTGGTCCAGTGACCGCACTTTCCCGACAAGGGCATCTGTGAAACATAAAAAGTCTTTATTACCCTGGTGGTCTAGTGTACCTCCCTCCCCACCCACCCACTGAGCCCCACCCGCCCCTCCTGTCAGCTGGCGGGCAGCAGCACCACCCGCCTGCCGCCCGCCACCCGCCCGACTGACAGCTCGGTGGGGCTGCATGCACATTGGTTCCAGTGTGAGCCAGTAGGCGTGCAACCCACTCCTTCACAGTCCAGATATGTGAATGAATCATTCACATATCCGGAATATGTAGTATGGTATGGTTGCATGCCCATTGGCTCACGCTGAGAATCATGGTGTGCAGCCCTACTAAGCTGTCAGTTGGTAGGGCAGCAGGCGGGTGGGGTGCTGCCTCTCGCCGCCGCAGACCGGGGAATGGGGTGGTGGGGGCAGTGGGTGGGTGGGGAGGGGTACACTAGACCACCAGGGTAATAGGACTTTTATGTTTTACAGATGCCAGCTATTGGGGAGAGTGCGGTCCACTGGACCACCAGGGATATTGGCGGGGGGGTGTCTTATACCGATGCCCACGATCGGGCACATAGTGGTCCACTGGACCACCAGGGATATTAGACAAGGATTAGTTTTTAGACAAATGCCCATGATCGGGCTGCAGGGAGCATCGGTCCCCGATGGCTGCTGCCTGGCAGGGCACCAGGCACAAGTCGTCGGGGATCGGCGCACCTACAAGCTAATGGGATGCAAATGGGGCCATAATGACATGCAAATGGCCCCATGTGCACCTTGCATAAATTATGTCCCCATTTGCATGTCCCCTTTTGAATATCACAGGTGCTGTGCATGGTGCAATGGCACTTGCACTAGCACATCTCCATGCTCCACTCTGGTCACTTGCGCTAGCACAGTGCCACTGCGCCATGCACAGTGCAGGGTAGCCAGGGTGTGATATTCAAAGCTGCTGAGCCATAGCACAGCTCCACTGAATATCACCCAGGCCACACCCCTGCACAACCAAGTTGAGCTGCGCCCAGGCTTGCGCCACAGCCTGGCGCAGTTTGAATATCCGGGTCTATGTGTTTTTGTTTTTATGGAATAATGCTGATATTTGGTAAGTGGGGTAGTATGCTTTAATACTTATTTCCTTTAAGGTATATTTTCTTATTTAGATCTTGATTAACTTGTGGTTTAATTTTCAAATCTGAATGTATGATGTAATACTTATACTTTTCTTACATTTTGGTTATGTATATGTATTTTTATGTGCCAATAACATGTTTTATATATTATTTTGAAGTTGTAATAAAAAATTCCCCTACTCTTTTCAGTATGTGCCATGAGATCTGTAACATCCACCTAAACTACCAGCAGAACAGGCAGATGAGACCTCGGTTTAATGTCTCATCCGAAAGACTGCACCTCAGAAGTGCAGAACCCCCCCCCAATGCTGCACTACAGTGTCAGTATTGGGATATTAACCCACATGCCAGGTGTGGGAATTGAAGCTACAGCCCTCTGACACCCTGCTGCCAGATGTGGGAGCCCGCTGATCTCCTGGCCTCAGAGGTGAGTTTGCTATATGCTAAGCCACTGACACTGTTTCCTCAAATCCCATCTGAAGCCCCCCTTCCCCCACAGCTTCCACTTATGCCTGTGTGCTGTTGGGCTGGTGCTCTTATTGAATATCTCTGTGTGTGGCACTCTGTGCCTTTCAGTAACTTAAAGGTTTCAATCATATTCCCCCTTTCCCTCGTGGCCTCCAGTGAATACATGTTCAGCTCTTTCAACTGCTCCTCGTAGGAGACTTCCTGGAGGCCTTGTGTCATATTCGTTGCCTTTCTCTTCATGGCCTCTATCCTGCCCTTGTCCTTTCTAAGGTGAGGGCTCCAGAACTGGACACAGGACTCCAGGTGTGGTCTCACCAGGGATCGATAAAGGGAAAGGATCACCTCCCCGCTCCTACTAGCTAGTCCCCTCCCAATACACCCCAACATCCTGCTTGCTTTGCTGTATGCTTTGTGGCACTAATTTGATTGTTTTAAGGTGGCACAAATGATGACTCCCAGGTTCCACTCCTCTGTAGTGGTACTAAGTTTAACTCCATTTATCTAGTATTCTGTCTGGGATTACCTTTCTCTAGGTGCATTACTTTGCACTTCTTTGCATTAAACTTCGGCTACCACACATGACCAACTTTCTGGCCTTTGGAGGTCTTTGTTTAGTTCCCTAACTCCCTCTATGCTGTTCACACTTCTGCTAAGCATGGTGTGATCAGCAAAAAGAGCAAGACTGCCCTGTATTCCCTCACCAATGTCACTAATGAACATGTTGTAAAGGAGCAATCCCAGGACCGATCCCTGAGGTACCCCACTTGTGACATCCCCCTCTGCTGACCTCATCCCTTTTACAACAGCCCTGTTTCCTGCCTCTAAGCCAATTTTCCACCCACCTATGTCTCTAGCCACTCCAAGGTCCTCCAACTTCTTTAACAGGAGGCTATGTGGTGCTGACTAAAATGCTTTACTAATATTAAAGTAGATGAGGTCCACCACATAGCCCTTGTCCAGCTCCCTAGTCACCCAATTAAAGAAGACAATATGGTTAGTCTGCCATGAGCTCTCTGTCACAAACCTATGCTGCTCATTGTCCTGAAGACCATTCAGTTCTAGGTATTCCATGAGGGTCTGAATCAGTTTTACCCCCAACAGATGTGAGACTAATCAGCCAGTAATTTCTCACTTTCTCACTGACCCATCCCTTGTAGAGTGGCACCACATTGACTGCTCTCCAGTCACTGGGTACTATCCCTGTTTGTAGTGAGCTATTGAATGGATGTGTCTTGGGGTCAGCTAGCTCTTCAATAACTATCCTAGTACTCTTGGATGCATCCCATCTGGGATTGGAACTTTATCAAGCTTGAGGGACACCAGGCTTTTCCAGAGCCTGTCTTTGGTGAATACCAGGGTTTCTGTTCTTTGGATTCCCCTAGTGACTGCACTGATGCCACTTTTAGGTAGGGGACCCTCACCTTCCCTGGTGAATGTGGAACAGAAGCAGTTATGTAGGACTGCAGCCTTCTGTCAATCATCCTCGAGCACCTTACCGTCACCTTCTAGCCACCAATGTGTGCATCTGAGAAAGGATAATGTGCTCAGGGACAGCTCAGTGTCCTGCTGCCTTGGTGGTGTAGCTGGTAGCACAATCAGAATGCTATTCTGGGAGGCCTAGGTTCAAGTCCAAGCTGAGGCACTTACTTCTTTCTCTCATCTGTTGGTATGTCTCTCATTAAATGCACATTGCACCCATGTGTTCAAAATAATGTATTTATCTGTGCAGCCACTGGTGTGTGCATCTGAGAAAGAGTAATGTGCTTACTGACAGCCCAGTATCCAGCTGCCTCAATGGCACAGCTGGTAGCTGAACCAGAAAGGTGTTCCAGGTGGCCTGGGTTCAAGTCCCAGCTGAGGCACTTGCTTCTTTTTCTCATCTGTTGGCATTTCTCTTATTGCATGCACATCACCCAATGTGTTTGAAATAACATATTTATCTGTGCAGCCACCAGTGTGTGCATCTTAGAGTGAGTAATGTGCTCAGGAACATCCCATTGTCCAGTTACTTTGGTGGCACAGCTGGTAGTTAAATCAAAATGGTATTCCAGGAAGCCTGGGTCCAAGTCTCAGCTGAGGCATTGACTTCTTTCTCTCATCTGTTGGTATGTCCCTCATTAAATGCACATCGCTCCCATGTGTTTGAAAAAACACTGTCTACTAACTGAACAATCCCCCTTCCCTTCTTTCTTTTTTCCCCTGATTTAACAGAAGAAATGTTTTCCTATGGTTTTAATCCCTCTGCAGTTCATAGCTCCATGGCTGCCTTTGCTTCCCTTACTGTTTTTTTTTTAGTTTTTCTATTGTTTTGAATGTATTCTTCCTACTCCTCCTCCCCCTGGCTTCTTCTAAACCTATGGAATGCTCCCCTCTTGGTCCTGACCACTTCCCTGACCTCAGCTGAGAACCATATGGGTCTCTTGTATTTATTTATTTTAACAACTGATATAACGCAGAGCTTTGTAGCCTAGGATGGTGCCCTTCATAAACCCCTACATGCCTTCCACACCTGTTGTATCCCTAATATTGACCAATTTGTCCCTTGCCATCAGTCTCATCTTACCAAAGTCCACCCTTTAAAATTAATGACCTCCATCCATGAGTGTATTCTTTCATTCCCTAAGGGCAACTCAAACCAGACAGAGTTGTGGTCATTATTAGCTAGCAGCTGTCTTACCCTTACTGCCATAACTGCCTTTAAGTTTGTGAGAATCACATCCAGGATTGATCCTTGCCTGATAGGATCTTTCACCAGCTGGGTCATCAGGCAGTCTTAGATGGTGTCCAACATAGCCTGACTTCTTGAGCTCTTAGCTACTGGAACACTCCAGTTTATGTCCGGTAGGTTAAAATCCCCAACTATGACTGCCTCCCCCTCTTCCTGTCACCCTTTTTATTTCCTCTCTAAGTTACTTGTCCTTTACCTCTCCCTTTTGAGGTGGTCAATAAGTTAATTCCATGTGAATTTTTTTACCGGATGTCACTGTGAGCTGCACCCACAGTGACTCGACTTTGTCCATATCACTCTTGATACTTACATTTTCTACAACTGCAATACCCTCTCTAACATAGGGGACACCCCCCCTTGCCCACTATCCTATCTCTTCTGAAAAGTAAGTATCCTGGTATCATGAGGTCCCAGTTGTTGTTGTCTGTGGCCCAGGTTTCTGTGATGGCAGCAAGGTCTACCAGAGTATCTGCCATTAATGCCTGCAAATCACTAATTTTGTTGCCCAGGCTCCTGGCGTTGAGGCAGACTCCTTTCTATGACCCACCTATATATTTTTTGTTGTCCATTTGGGGGCTCCCCTCCCTTCTTTTAGACCATTTCTGTCTTGCACTAACTGTAATGCCCTTCTTGTACGCCTACCTTTCTTGACCTACTTAATGTCACCTTTGGATTTATCCATATGCTATGGTTCAGTGTGCTAATTTCCAGCCCCAAATTGTGGGGTAGAGTCAGCTAAGTTCCCTCTCTTCACTCTGTTCATGATAGTATTCCTAGTGTCAGACTACCCCTCAGTCAGTTAAAATGTCCAATTTAAACATCAGACTTCTGCCCTAGTGCTTTTTAGGTAGAGTCCATTGCCCCTGAAAAGCCTCCATTCGATAAAGTCTTCCCAGATGCCTACAAAATGGAAACCCTTTTTTTGACACCATTATATTAGCCATTTGTGAAATAAGTAAAAAAAAATTCCTTTATTAAATGGTTAAATTGCTAATAACTCTTGTTAATCTGTTCAATTTGTTAAATGAAATTTGTTCTACTGCGTCAGCCTGCAACAGCCATTTAATGCAGATTTACAATTTGAAAGCAAATCTAATTTAACACTAAAATGTACACTTTTAAGTAAGAAATACTTCTCTTTAACCTCCCCTTAAACATTACTCCCATATATATTATGGATACACCTGGAAATGAGCTGCTGTAGCTCAGTGTGCCTTTCCTGGTGAAACTTTTCAAAATAAATAAATATTACAATAAATTCCCCCTTAGTATACATTACTTTTTAACTCTATATTCCCCTAGATTACTTACTGCTTAGCTGTTGCAGGGTGATGTCCTCTCTTCACTCTAACAGCAACAGTATTTAATTATTAGTTTTCCTCTGTTCCCCCTTAATCTCTAATTATTCTACCCTAGTTTGAGTATTACAACTGCTTAATAACAATGCAACTGCAATACAATAATGTATCAACCTGCACCAGTCACTTAATACAGTGTATTCCAATTAAAATGTGAACCTTAATTTAGCAAATGGTTAAATTAGAAACCACATATCTTGTACCCCCCCCTTAATTTAACTTCAGTTTATGTTAATTCCATCCCCACCCCACTTAAGACTAATTGTCCTGAAACTTTCACATATAACCCACTGGACTACAGCACTTACTGTGCTTGATGCAGGTTGCTGTTTTTTGCTGTTATTTGTACACTTAACTTCAGAACAACATTTAAATGATTTATTTAAGACTTAGACCACATTGCAGTGTGTATTAAGGTTGGCACACCAGGGGAACACAGTCTCCTGCTGACTGCTACCCCACGCTATCAACTCCAGTGTGTTGTCCTTAAGCTCAGTTCTTTAGCTTGAGGAAAACTAGGGAATAGAGCATTTAAGCATATGGAAAAACAATCATATCCAGGTTCAAGAAAAACAAACTGCTGAACCATACAGTAGCAGGTTGCAAATCCCTGATTGATTTTTCTCAGGTGCCCCAGATGATTCAGGCTGTTTTAAGAGGGGTCACTTTATGCCAGGAACACAAAGTCCATTCAGACCCCCCCCCAACTCAGGAACAGCTGATCTGTGCAGACAGATGTTAACACTAGTAGTTACTGTAGTAGTGTAGTGTAGGGTAGTGGGGGACTAGATCATAACAGAAAAAGAGGAAATATAATTTGTATGACATCAAACAACAGAGGTAGGAGGTTAAAGCTTAATGATGAAAGTTGTTCATAGATCACTTAATTAATTTTCACAGGAGGGTCAGCTGGTAGAGGGAGAATTCAGGAATGAAGCAAATCAATGAAAAATAGAAAAAAAGAGATAAGAAAATCTCAATAGTCCACCTAGTATTGTGCCAAAATTTCTCAACTTGGAATCTCTCTAGCATCCATTTTACCCTCCCACCCTCTCTTTTCCCTTCCACACTATTCATTCTGTTAACTCCTTTAAAGCAGCAGTATTTGGAATTCAACAAATAGTTTTTTTTTTTCAGCAATATTTTGTTTTACGTCAAAAACATCAATATACCCATTTTTGTTTTCTTTTGTTCATGAATGAAGATACACTGTTTTGATATCTTTAAAAGTTTCTGTTCCCATACAATACCTGCCATGAAAAAAAAAATAAATCTATTGACGTGGTGTTGTGCTGTTTACCATCAAAAGTATGTGGTAACACCATCCTAATAGAGCCACAGTATGAATCTAGTATGTATATTCAGCAAGTTACCTCAATGGAAGAGAATAAAAATTGTGAGTGGCAGTCATCTTTAATGATGTGAGTCATTAATTACATCTAATCCTGAGACCTACTCTGCCTTTTACAGGGTTCAGTGGGGAAAGCAGGCAGACTGTCTGGACCATTGGTCATTTTCTGCCATCATTGTCTATCTTTCTATGTTTCTATCAACAACAATAAAAAAAGGTAACACTTTATTTGTGTCCTTAACTACTCTGTAATTACTCTATACCTATGCTGTAACTTCACTGTAACTACTGTGTAATTACATGTAACTACTATGTGGTTGTTAACTAGTTTCACATGTGGGTATGGTGTAGTTACACAACTTGCATACATGTGCAACTACTACAGCCTCCCTTTCAGCACAAATCATTTCATTCTGACAAGTGTAACTACACAAGTAACATCTGTTGCAAAGTGTAACAGAAAATCTATTGTGCAACTACCATTCTATATTTTCTAGCATTGTGTTATTTATTCATATAAGGGCAACTACATATGTAATAGCTACTGCAAATTGTAACAGCAGATCTGTTGTGTAACTACCGTTACTACTTTTTGCATTATTAAATCTGTTCTAACAAGTGTAACTACATATAAATTCTGGTTCTGTGCACTGTTTCAACTGTCTAAGTCTATCTGACATTTATGTAAAAGGTAATCACACAGAAAAATGTTAAAGTGTAATCAGAATTATAACTAAAATATAAATACAATGCAACTTCAGTCTGCTACCCTTAAATGCACTGACTGACAGCTCTTTAGATGATGTTCCATGTCTGTATTCCAGTTTTTCATGAACTTACAGGTTAGTAAACATGCAGTCTAATACTGTGAATTGATAAGTAACTGTAAACAAAAATATTTCATTTGCATAATTACTAATTGGCAGTATAACAATATTGCAGCTAAGAAATAATGGTACTGTTTTCACAGTTAATGCCTAGATAACATGTATTTGCAGTTGCACCCATTTACATTTACCATATGTCAATACTTTAGCTGTGGTGTAAGTTCTCATTCAGAAATCAGTCCCTCATAAACTTACTGCTTACTAAACATGCAATCTAATATTAGACCCTATTCATATATGCAGCAAGTAAGGTGCCAAATGTGCATTCCCAGGCCTGGTGATCAATAGTAGCCATCCAATGAGATGGACTGACCAGGATTAGACTGGATCCTGCACTCTGTGTGGATAGGGGAATTGTGGGTTATGGATGGTCTTCCCATTACTGTTGTTTTCCAGTAAGGGGACCTACTGGTCTGCCTACAGTATGTTTACTGCCTTGCCCCCAGCCCTCATGGTATAGTCAGAGGGCTGGTATAGCTTGATGGGAAGGATGATGCTATGGCAGCCACACTGTTCAGCCAGTGGGAAGAGCATGTAATGGCTAAGGAAGGTTCCCTGCCTCTGTATCTGGCACCACTCACCACCACTCCACACAGCAGATTGGTGATAAAGCAAAGTATGTAGTCTTGCCCCAACCCCAGCCACCCATCTGAGCAGTAGCAGACCAGAAGTGTGGGTGTAGAAGAGGTGTGGGTCAATGCCACAGAAGCAGCACATTTCTTAGTAAATATAGCACTGTTACAAGCCAGTAAGTAATTATGTAAATAATTTGTATTGTATAAGTAAACAATGTAGTTGTATAGAAATTAACAATATTAGATTGAGTGTTTATTAAGCAGTAATTGTAGTAGGTCCACGTAGACAACAATGCACCAGGGGGGCGAGGGGCATGCCAGTACTATGCGCCATGCACCAAGGCGAGTAGTGCTGTGCACTGGGGGGTGTAGAAGGGGGCCTGTTATGCTAGGGGGTAAACCTGCTATAAGTGCCCTATGCATCCAGCCCCGCACTCATAACTCACCTGCCCTGTGCAAGCAATGGACCAGGACCCTCCACACACACATGCACACACCCGTCTGTGCCCCTGCCCATCCCAGCAGCAGGTGCCCCCCCCACATGGAGCACACCCAACTAAATAGTGCCCCTCAATGTCCCTCCAGTGTAGTGGCTGCAAAGATCACAGGTGCAGCATCCAGGTGTGTGGTATGGTGCCACCCGACTCCCCGATGTCCAACTGCAGGACCCCTGCCCCATCTTTGGTGGTCAGTGGCCAGCCCCATCCCTGCTGCATCAACCCCCATACCCGGCTGTCAGTTCTGGTGCCCTGGATGGCCAGTGGCACAGCCCACCTCACACCATCTCAGCTGCCAGACATCCAAATGATGCTGGGAGTGTGCCCCTACATATACTGTAGGTAGCGTGCTCCCAGCATCACTTGGATGGCCGGTGGCTAAGGAGACGTGAAGAGGGCTGTGCCATTGGCCTCCTGGGGAGTGGCACTGACTCATGGGTAAGGGGGTTGGGGTGACAATGTTGGTGCTGCATGGGGGACCACTGGATGCCTACAGGGTGATGGTATGGGGCAGGGGGGCATGGTGGGGCTACGCATTGCTCCTCAATGTGTTGGGGGGTTGTTTATGCTTTGCAAGGGGACCAGGCAGCCAGCTGCCAGGGGGTGGGGAGTATGCTGTCTGTGGACTGGGACCAGGCTGCCTGTTGTCAGGGGTGGGGGGTATGTTGCAGCTACTGAGGGACTAGGTATTTAGGAGGCAGTATAGTGCAGTGGTTTAAGGCTCTGAGCTGCAAATCTGGAGACCTGGGTTTGAATCCTACAGCCCTCACTTGCATACTGTGTGACCCTGAGCAAGTCACTTAACTTCTCAATGTTCCCAGGTTGCACCTGTAAACAAGCTTTCAACTTAATGTGTCTCACTTGGTTAAACAATTGGAAGAAAAAAAAAAGTCAGGCTCCTGTCAGGGGGTTAGGGTGACCTGTACATCCCGGTATGGAGCGGTGGAGCTGTAGGGGGGACATTGGTGTAGTGTGTGCTGCAGCAGGGACTGCTGGATGGCCAGGGTGGTCTGCTGCACTGCGGGGCATGGCAGCATAGGTCCGGGTGCCTGCGAGGGCTATTCACACACCCAGACCTGCATCGCCCCTTGTAAGTAATCCACTCTGGGACCCAGGAAAGGCATCACATTGGATACCCACCTGGGTCTGCAACCCTGACTATGGCCTCCCTGCAGAGTCCTGATCACCAGGGGGCAGAGCCGTGGGCACGTGGCGGCTGTTGGTGAATACCAGCCTGTGCACACCTGTCCGCAGATGTGGAGCTATGCAGGTGTAATATGCAACTCCAGTGTGTATTTCCTGCCTGTTTGTGCACAGGCCTCTATATGATGAAATTTTGTGCCCACTAACAAATACTGCTCTTTAAAGTAGCAGTGCGATGAAACTAGGCAAAAAATTTGACCCTTCCTTTTTTCACTCTAAAAATATTCCAGGGGCCTTCTTTTTTTTATATTAGGTGGTCATTTTTTATAGTTTCATGAAAATATGAGCATTTTATCAATGTTTCAAATTAGTTTGTTCTCAAGAAAAAGGTTAGCACCACATTAGGCTTAGAAATAACTGTACTGTAGGCCTAACAAGGGTTAGGATCAAGAAAACAAAAATGAAACACGTGGTTCCCCATATTGGAACATGGTCAAAAGCGAATTACAAAAGTTTGTGCTGTGATTGCCCTTGCCCATGAGCCCGAGGATGTTATATTCAGTCAGACAGCAGACTGGCACTATCTCACTGAATATAGGGGAATGTCAGTGCAATGTTAAGTCAAGTAGCACTGCTCCAACATGGATCTAGGAAGTGCAGGGAACAGCATCTCTAGTTCCGATAGTGCAGGGAGCCCAGGCATGATATTCAGCTGGCATCATGCAAATGAGCCCATTTGGCATGCAAGGCACTAAGGGGCCATATGCATGCCAACTATGGGCTCATTTGCATGGGAAAAAGTGGCAGGTTGCTTCCTGTGATCGCCCCCCCCCCGACTCTGATAGCTCATCCCTGCAAATACGTAAGCATTCTCTGGTGTCCAGTGGCACCCCCCCACCCTCCAATTGCTGTTCCCATACATAAATAGTAATTCTGTTGTGTCTGGTGGCACTCTCCACTCTTCAATCCCCATCCCTGTAGTAGTAACTGTAGTACCTGGTGTCCACTGGCATTCCCTACCCTCTGATCCCTGTCCCTGTACGTAAACAGTAATTCTCTAGTGTCTAGTGGCACCCTTCACCCTCTGAACCCCATCTCCAGCAATGAATAGGTATTCTCTGGTACCTAGTAGCAGCCAGCCCCTGCCCCCCAATCCCCATCCCTATCCCTGGTAATGAATAGTCATGCTATGACATATAACAGCTCCCCCACACCACCTGCACTGAGCAAACCACCCGGCAACCCCCCCCTTACCTCTGCCACTGCTGGTGCCACATAGATCCGATACAGTAACCCACACATTCCTCCTCTCATCACGGTGGCCAGCCACCATATGGACTGGTGTGTGTACACAATGCTAATCATGACCTGTTAACCTATGTGAACCATGCTTGGAGTTCTGCACACAAACTGTAACATAGTTAAAACTCCAGGGGCTAGATTCACAAAAAGTCACAAAGCAAAGCGCAAAAGTGTGTGTTGTGCTTTGCGTTTGCAAAGCTGTCTAAGGGTGCTATTCTCCATCAGATAGCACACCTGCACTATCTGACTGAGAATACAGCTCGGTCAAGCCAGCAGTAACCCCATTACTGCTAGTGCTAACCCCACTAGCACTGCCCAGATATGCAGCCAGGAGTATGGCCCTGCAATGAATAGTATAGGTGTGCTGTTTCCAATTCACAAAAGCAGCCATGTAAAGGAGCCCATTGGGCATGCAAGGTGCTGTGTGGCCATTTGCATGCTCATTATGGGCCATTTACATAGACTGCACTGGAGGATAGTACACCCCCCGAGCCCCTGCCCCTGAGGCAGCCCTGTGTCTCTGGTGTCTAGAGGTCCCACCCCTGCCAATCGCTGGCCTGATTGTAGAATTAAAAGTTTCCCTGGTGCTAGTGGTCCCCCTTCGCTGATCACTGGCCCAATTGTAAATATATGCATCCATGGTGATTGTGGTCCCCTCCCCTGTGCCCAGGTAAGCACCACAGAAGGTTATAATTCTACAAATGGGCCTCCAATAGAGTTGTGCAGGATTAAGGCAAGGTTTTGGTCAGCAATATTTTCTCCATGCAAAGGGACTGTGCTATAGGCCCTTGCACAGAGCAAATGATCTGGGAATCGGACCGCGCCTATATTCAGGTCCTCACTCCCTCATCTGCATTGCAACCCCTCCACACTTTTCCTGAGTGCAAACCCAGTTTGAGCATGCAAACCAGGCTTCTGTGAATATCGACTCAATGCAAAATGCTGTTTGTTCCACAAAACTGGGTTTGTGCTTGGGCAAAGTTTTATGAGTCCTGGCCCAGATCACTGGTTCCTTGATGAGAACTGTAACAAAATGCTGGGTAAAAACAAGATAGGCAAAGTATCTTTTTTCACATCACTTTTTATTCACGTAAAGTTAAATATGGATTATGTAGTGGCATGGATATCATTTCTGAAAATAAGGATATTATAAATAGCTGCCAATTAGAAATAATTCTGTGCCCTCTTTAAAAGACTTTTGAAATAGCGGACTTTATTGAAAAATTCCAAACTGCATTTTGGAAGCTGAAATATCTATTTCTACTGAATTCTGCCAGTGGAATTTCACATTCCATACAGCTCTACTTGGGAGGGGGCACTGAAATTGTTGGTGTTGGCTCCTGCCACCATTCTAGCAGTAGGCATTGGCACAAAAAAATTTCGGTCTGGTAACAAATGTCACTAACCCCATGCCCTGTTAAGATAAGCACACAGCAATGACAGTGCAATGTGCAGAAATTATATAGAAATGTGTAGATATACCTCCTGGTCCAGGGAACAACCTACAAAAGGTCATATACTGAAGACAGGACAGATTTGGGGTCCAACAAATTTATAAACAAGAAATGAAAAATAAGCAGATAAATTAATAACAAATGAGACTACAATCTGGAGTACAAAATGCTTTTGTAAAAAAAAATACATTTTGAAACAGCCTCTACAGATTGCCAAAACATCTCCCTGAGGAAGTTGGGATACATAGAAACATAGAAACTGATGGCAGATAATGGCCTCTCGCTACTTGGTCCCCAGCTGCTGCCTCTCCTCCCCACCTCCTGTATATCCCTTGCATGTTTAAATCCTCCTACTGTGCTTACCCCTTCAAATCCTGGGAGAGGCCATTCCAAGCATCTACCACCTTTTCCATGAAAAAGTACTTCTTCACATTGCTCCTTAGTCTACCCCCTTCCAGTCTCATGTAATGCCCTATTGTTGTTTTAGAGTAGCTTCTCTTCTGGAAGATGCTGCCATCCTGTACCTTGTTAATCCCATTGAGGTACTTGAAGGTCTCTATCATGTCCCCCCTCACCCTTCTCTCCCCCAGGGCTGTACATACTGAGTTCCTCCAATCTCTTCTTTTATGACCTGTGGTGCAGACCCTGCACCATTTTTGTTGCCCTTCTCTGAACTGTCTCCACCCTGTCTATGTCCTTCCAGAGGTGTGGCCTCCAGAACTGGATGCTGCATTCTAAATGAGGTCTCACCAATGTCTTGTAGAGTGGCACTATGACTTCCTTTCTTCTGCTGGTGATACCTTTGCCTATACACTCGAGCATTCCACTGGCTCTCCCCACTGCCTTGGCACACTGGCTGGCCACATTTAGGTCATCAGATATAATGACCCCCAGATCTCATTCCTGTTTAGTGGCTGCCAATATCTCCCCCTTCATCATGCAGTCCTCCCCTTGGTTCCTGTACCCCAAGTGCAAGATTTTGCACTTCTTCAAGCTGAATCCAAGTTGCCACACTCTAGACCATTCTTCAATTTTTGCTGGGTCCCTCCTCATCCTCTGCACCCCTCCTGCACTGTCCACTCCATTGCAGATCTTTGTGCCATCCACAAAGAGACATCGCTTCGACTCCAGACCCTCAGCAATGTTGCTGATGTAGATATTAAATAGTAATGGTCCAAGAACCGACCCCTGTTACACCCCGCTCATCACCTCCCCTACTTTGGATTTAGCCCTGTTTACCACCATCCTCTGTGTTATGTTCTTTAACCAATTTCTAACCCAGTTCACCACCTTGTGTCCCTGTCCCAGGCCACCCAGCTTGCTCACAAGCCTCCTACAGTATGTGCAACAGAGTTGAACCGCTTGCTGAAGTTAAGATAGGCCACATTCACCACTCCCCCCAACCCACCTCCCTAGTGACCAAGTGAAAGAAATCAACCAGATTGGTCTGACATGACTTTCCTGCCACAAATCTGTGCTGCCTCAGGTCTTGTGCTCCACTTGATTCAAGGTGCACTACTATCCTTTCCTTTAGCAGATGTTCCATAATTTTACCCATCACTAAGGTCAGGCTGACAGGTCTATAGTTCCCAGCCTCCTCCCTGCTCCAGCTTTTGTGAATAGGGACCACGTTAGCCCTTCTCCAGTCCTCTGGAACCTATCCCATTTCCAGTGACTTGTTGAATAGGTCTGCCAGCGGTGTAGCCAGTACCTTCCCTAACTCCTTTAATTTTCTAGGGTGATTTCCATCTGGTCCCATTGCTTTATCCACCCTCAGTTTTCTAAGTTCTTCTAGGGCTCTTTCCTCCTTGAATGGGCTGTTGTCCACCTCCCCCGTCAATCCTCATTCTTAGCTGTAGTACCTCCCCTTCTTCACCCTCTGTGAAAACTGAACAGAAATATTTGTTCATTATCGATGCTTAATCCTGGTCCCCTTCTACTCCAACTCCTCTCTCCCCTTTCAGCCTTACAATCCCTTCCTTGGTTCTTCTCTTCTCGCTAATGTATATACTGTATAGAAGGTCTTGTCCCCTTTTTGAATTTGCACATGCACTGCAAACTCCTTGGAATAGTAACTTTTGAGGGGTATAATGTTGTCTGTCCAATGCAGAGGCCTCTGCAAGGGGCTCAGCAGTATCACACCAGTCATCAGCCAGGCTGGTCCTGATGCTATTTTGCCTGAAGTGGTCTGCACTTGAAAAGAAAAAGCCACACCAATCATGTGGCGGATTTTTCCTTTCATCTGCAGGTCACCACAGAGCAAACAGCTGTTTGCGTTGTGACGTCTCTGCCCCCCCACCACCCCACCAGTCCCTTCCTGAAAGATAGGAGGAGGCATTTTCCTCACCAGCCTCCTCCACATCCCACTGTTTCCATTTCCTTATTTTCTCCCACCCATGTGGAGCAGGCCACAGCCTAAGCTTCATACGGGCTGGGAGTATTCAGTGCACAAAGGCATTTTAACTGTAAGCACGATCAATCACGCAAGTGGATCCCCCCCCAGCTGCTGACATCAAGGTACTCAGTCCCCATGTTATCCCCTCTCCCCCTTTAATGTGGCACACTGGGAGCCCATCACAGTGTGCTAAAAACTATCTGTGATGTTTCTGACACCGGGATACCCACTCCCAGTGTCGAATGCACCCCCATGCCCCTATATTCTCCAACCTCGGGGTGCCCAATCCCTGGGTCTGCATTGATTCCCTCCAGTATTCTGGCACACTGGGAACCCACCCCAGTGTGCCAAAATCCATAAACAGTTTGTCTGTAAAACAGAAAACAGACCCATGACTTTTTTTTTTTAAACCTGAAAAAAAAGAAAAAGGTCCCTTGGTTTTTCCACTGGCCCTCGTCCCCTTACCCACATGCTCCCTACGTGAACCCCACCTCCTCGCTTCCCCCTTTCCCATACTTACCTCCGAAGGTCAGGCACAGTGATCTTCTGTGAACCGGGAACACATTTGCGCTCTTCAAAAGCTGACTGCAAACTGAAGAAAATCACTGTAAGCCCTATAATGGCAGACAATGGGGGGTTTCAATTTAGGTTGATATCTCAGTCACTTTTAGGAGTTTTGTTCCCAAATTTTCAACATGGGGTTCTTGGAACCCCACCTCATGAACACCATCACTGTCATTTCATTTCTTAGTCCAGAAAGGTGATTTTGTGGTCACTGTGTGGCATCACCTTTCAGGACCAATTGAAAAAATGACAGTTCCACTGTTGATGAGGTGGGGTCCCAAAAAGCCCTTGTTGCAAATCTGGTGAAAAAAATTCCCAAAAATAACTGTTATGAGTGTCCATTGCACAGTTTCTATGCATGCTTATAATGTCATCAATTTTTAAGATTTTCACGCCAAATTTCCAACATTGCCATTTTTCACACCCCCTTACGAACAGTACAGCTGTCATTTTTTGCATCCTTCTTGAAATGTGTTTTTGCACCTGTGGAGCAGAATGGCACTGTCACTATGCGAAATCAACTTTTGGGACAGATTAAAGAAATTCCAGTGCCACTGTTCGTGAGGGGCATCCTGAAAAGGCCAAGTTGAAAATTTGGTGAAAACATTCCAAAACATTACTGCGTTACGAGCGTGTGTTGCGCAATTTCTACGCACACTCGTAACTTCACCACTTTTTCATATTTTCACCCCAGATTTTCAACATTGCCATTTCTTCACACTTCCTCATGAAGAGCACTGCTTTCATTTGTCACATCCTGCCCAAAATGTGTTATTGCACCTGTGGCATCGAATGGCACACTGACTGTGCAAAATCACCTTTTGGGATTGAGTAACATTACTGCCACTGTTCATGAGGTGGGGTCCCAAAAAGCCCATATTGAAAATCTGGAGCAACAATACCAACAAACACCCAGGGCGTTGGGGTTTCCAACTGTAATGCCCACCCTGTACAGATTGACAGGCATCTAGTGAAGTAAACCAGAGCTAGAAGAACACAAGAAATTCACGTTGAGAGCAATGCCTTAAAATGCAAGGCAGAGGAGTATACACAGAAAAATATGGGAGGCATGTACAACAGCAATACCAACAGTGAACTTTCAGCATTGACAAATGCTTGTTTATCTTCATTTGCTACAGTATGTTTTCCACTGTCCTTGCCTTGGCATCCCTGACTGCCCTACCTGCCTCCCTCTATTTTTCTAGATACACTGACCTGTTCTCCTCCTTTTGAGTCTCTTTATATTTCTTGAAGGCTAACTTTTTTTCTGTTACATTTCCCGCCACCACCAGCAAGAATCTTAGTGGTTTTCTTTTCCTTTTGCCTATTTGTCAAATACGCAGGTTTGTTGTCTCCACTGTGACTCCTTTTACATGTGCCCATTATCCTTTGGCTCCCCCCCATTTCTCTCCCCCATCTAAGGCCTCCATGAGATATACCCCCATCCTACTAAAGTCTGCTCTTCTGAAGTCCAGAACCCTCGCTTTTGTGTGGAATGTCCCTGTTGTAGTTTTCACACTGAACCATACAGTGCGATGGTCACTGACCCCAGGTGTTCACCTACCCTGACATCTGTAATTTTGTCCCAGTCAGCTAGTACCAGGTCCAGAATTGCCTCCTCCCAGGTTTGCTCCAGCACCAACTACTTGAGGCATGTCCCTTGCAGAGAGTTCAGAAAGTCTCTGTCCTTGGCTGTTGCAGCTGTTTGGGTGCTCCAATCAATTTCTGGCAAGTTGAAGATTCCAATCAGTAACACCTCTCCCTTGGCTGACATCACATGGATGGCTTTCAGTTGATCCCTGTCCATTTCCTCCCTTTGTGCTGGGGAACTATATAGTACTCCTGTGTGAATGACAATGCCTTTGCCTGCCTCCAGGGTGACCCACAGTGCCTCTGCCCCCCCACTTCATTCCTTGCACCTCTGTCGCCTTTATATCTTCTTTGACAGTTAGAACCATATAGAGCCAGAGATATCAACAACATGGTGTGTTGTTTGAAATGTGAAGTGAAAAAGAAACTAAAATTATTGAGTTCTGTATAGTCCAGTTTGTATGTTTTACCTGTAGTATGTATGTATAGGGTATGTATGTATGTATGTATGCCTGTATTTGTTTATTTATTTTTTTATTTATGTATTTCATAGGTTTTACCATGAAAGACACAGTGAGCAGGTAACAGCTCATTTTCAGATGTGTCCTGGGGAAGGGGAAAGGGGAAAAGATAAAAGACATAAAAATACAGAATATAAAATACATAAAATGAAATAAATAATAAATGAGAATAAAAATGACAACTATGTCTAAGAATAAATTGATTAAAAGCACCAAGCAATAAACTGTAGAACTGCACAAAAGAACAATTAATGAGATATCAACTCGGTAAAAAAAACAAAAAAAAACAGGGAATGACTGATACAGGGGAAGAGCGGAAATGCTGAGGGAAGAGAATTAGCTAAGTAGCAGGCAAGAGGCAAAACAACATTATCAGAAGCAACTGCAGGAATGAGTAGAGAACTCATGGAGGACAGCTTTAAGGGCAGGAAAGGATGGAACAGAGCACAGAGAAGGGGGATAGGAACCCCAAAGTTCAGCGAAGTGAAATAAGAAGGCATCCTAGCCAACAGTAGATTTTGCTTGAAAGATGGCAAATGAGTGACAGCAAGCATTATGAAGAGAGGGGGGAGAGGAGAGATGTAAGACATGAAGGTACAGAGCTAAACCAAAATTTAGAGATAAAAGAGACATAGTAGGTGGGAGAGGAGGGAATACAAGGTACAGTGATGAGTACGCATGGGTTTATCAAGGGCAAAGCAACAAAAGGAGTGAAAGAAAGGATCTAGTCTAGCTAAAGGAGACTTTGAAGCAGCACTATAAACAATGGACCTGATTTTCAAAGCCTTAGGAATGTTGCAAGGTGCTTGCTGCAAAGGGTGCCACTGTATGTTACACCTTGTGGCAAAGGATGCGGTGGTCTCAATTCAGAAATGTGGCTTGTGTCTGAGTCGGGACCCACTGTAGCAAACCAGGACATTGCCCCCCCTTGCAACATGAATGAGGGTGCGAGACATAGCAAGGGGACGTGCACCACGGCAGGGTTGCAACATCCCCCTTTCCTGGGATTCAAGAAGCCTTACCTTGGTAGCAGCAAGGGGCTTCAGTTAGACCAGCAATGAGCCAGTCTAAGCCCCTTGCACCATTGACAGATACTGTGGCCACTCCTTTGGGGGTCCCTAACATATGTGTATGGGGGTGACATGGGCAGGGGTTGCCATAGCGGCAGTGGGCATGCAGAATAGGGTGGTTGCACTCAGCGTTGGTGCTGACATTAGCTCCAAATGGTAATTGGCATGGAACTGGGAGGGAGGGTAGTGTGACAGAGTACCAAGGTCCCACATGGGCATGCTGACCCCTACCCCACATGCCAGCCAGGTGTGTGACCTCATCCCCCACCCATCCTGGCTCCTCTGCTTTTGTACTGGGTTGGGAGGGAAGCAGCCAGATCTCTGTGGTAGGTCTCATAGGTGCTCCCACTGCTTTGGCACATGTCTGCCAATGTGGTGCAGGGACCCTGTTCCTTCTGAATACAGCGCAGAGTCCCTGACATAGCTGGGGTGTGCAGCAGCCCTAAATCACTGCATGTTTGCAGCGATCAAAAGGATCTTTGAAAATCTGGCCAAATGTCTCCATAGTCAAAAATTAGCAAAATCATCTTAGAGAGCATTTCTCTGTGAGAAGGAAGTGGAATGCTTCTCTTATTTCTGTATTGCATTCCAACCTTGGGGTGAAGCTTCTTGTGCATAGCAGCCACATGAACAGAGAAATCTAGATGATGATCTAATCATACACCTAGATACATGAAGGAGGAGACATTTTCAATAATTGCACCATCAAGGGTATGAAAGGAAGGAAGTGGAAGGACTCTGGCAAGTCTCTGCCTGGTGCCAAAAGTCATGGAGACTGATGTCTTGGCATTGAAGAAAAACTGATTAACTTGGAACCAATGCTGGATGTTGCTGAAGTACAGTTGGAGTTGGTTCATGAGTTCAGGGTCAGAGGAGCCAGAGGAAAAAAGAACCATATCATCTGTATACACGTGCATTGACACAGATGAGCAGACCTTGGGGAGGTCACTTAGAAAGAAAGAGAAAAGAACTGGGCCCAAAACAGACTCTTGAGGGATGCCTGAGCTGATTGGGGGGGGGGGTCTCCAATTATTCTAAGAACCATAATGGTTTGGGCCTAGTCTTAGGTAAGCTTCTTTTTTCCTTCCTCTTCCCTCCTTTCCCTTCATCCTTTCTTTTCTCTCTTCCCAACTTCTCCTCATCTAGTTATGTCCCCTAGCAGGGTTGTCAACATCATGGAGAGGTCCAGCACTGGGAAATGACTCTTCTTTCCCACCCCTTCCCCCTCCCTCCTTTCTACCTAACTCATCCTTGCTTGACTGTACTCTATGGCAGAGTTCTCAGCATCCTGAAGAGACCTAGCCTTAGGCAAGTTTCTCCCACCCTCACCTCCTCCTTCCCTTTACCATCCCCTCTACTATCTCTACTCAACTTGTCCTTACCTATTCCTGCCCCTTATTCTAAGCCCTTGCTTCAACCTCACCACTGGCAGCTATCTCCGCACTCTGAAGGGGCCAGTTCCAGGTATGACTCATCCTTTCCTACCCTATATTTTACCCCCACCTCTCTCCTACCTCCCTCTCCACCGCCTGCACTTAAACAAAAGAATGTGTTCACTTGAGCTAATAACTTACATTTTTGGTTCTGTCTGAAGCTCTCTCAGACTGCTCTAGCCCTGTGTTAACTTGCCCCTTGCAACTGATTTTTTGCTCACTTTGCTTCGGTAATGTTCCCCTCATCTTTATCCTCTCCTTCCCCCAGCTGGTTTCCCCTGTCTACCCCTCTACCCTCCTTGATGGCCCCTCATTGCACCTCATTCATTCAATAATTGCTAAATAATATGCCTCTTAACTGTTCATGCAAGGAGTTGTCTCCAAGGCTGCATTATATTTCTATGCTATGTTCCTCAGATAAGCCACTTGTAATTAAATGCATATTCCACAGGTATGATATATTTAACTGTATGTTATGTCACAAATGCGATTGTATGATTATTTATATTTTTTTAACTGTATGTCTTGTTATAAATGTAATTGAATATTTAATTTCTCGGATATGTTAAATGTTAAACTGTATGCCTAATTCTTCATCCAATTGTGCCCCTCCAGGTTGCACCAGGAGATGAGCAACTTGTTGTTCAGTGTGCCTTCCTGGTGAAACATTTTAATAAATAAGTTAAATTAGTTAATGTTCAGCTTAATTCAGTCAGCTGTGAGAACACTACAGCATTTAGGGGTTGCCTGCCATGTTACATGCTTTTTTTTCACGTTTTGCACTGAATAAGGCTGAACTTTCTATAACTTTCTGTGTTTATCAGGTTGTGTCCATAAGCTGTGGGATAAGGGTGCTCTCTTTTTCTGTGTGCAGGTATAATATTTTGAGTAGTACCTTCTTGTATCTTATAGCACTTCCCTCAATGTGTTTTTTTCTATTTTTCTTCAAGACATACTGAATTTAAGTTATACTGTGGCATCAGCTAGGCTAAAATGTAATACCATGCATCTGATATTGTACACTTACTTCATTCAAGCTTGTGTATTAACTAGAGTTGGGACTTATCACTGTCCTTTAATGCTAGGATGGGTGTTGAAGTATATGGAATGCCCACATAGCATAGTTCACTGTGCGGGGACATAAAGTGCTTGTATGAGTCACTGAATGCTTGATGTCACTGAATGCTTGATGTAACATATGGTTTTGGCTTTGCTTATTCCCACCCTTGGAAGAGCTGTGGAAGAAATGAAGGCCCTGAGGGTGAGAAGCGTGGAAGAAGGAGGAGGAGGGGAGGATGGAGGAGAAGTGATGGCTAAGTGCCAGTCGCTGGATGTGTAGGTAATTTGTAGTAGGGTATCCCCTCCCACTGAACCACGGGTGGAGCCCTCCAATTCACTGTGTGTGAATATAAAGCGCTTGTATGAGTCACTGAATAAGCAAGGCCAAAACTGATTGCTTGATGTAACATACAGTTTTGGCCTTGCTCATTCCCACCCTTGAAAGAACCATGGAAGAAATGAAGGCCCAAAAATAAGGTTTATAAACCACCTCCTCCAACTCATGAAGCATGTACCTGGTGGCACTCAGGAGAGAAAAAAAACCCTTTACCAGAGGAAACCTCTGAGGAATCATGGCCACCAGGCTGCTCTTTCTCTGGGCATTCTAAGAGGAGATGGAACAAAAAGCTGAACGTAACTCATGCTCAGGATTAGAGATGTTGGTTTCGAAACATGATGAAGTCCATCTTCCCAGTCACTTGATGATCTGGGCTAGTATGTTCTTCCTGGAGGCAGATGTTGTGTCTCCAGTGTGGAAGAAGTGTCCGGAAAAGGATGTTGCATTGTATCCTAGACACTGGAGAAGAAGTCTGACTGAGTCCATGAATTCCTTAGTGGTTAGTGGAGTATGGTTTGAGGTAGGTAGCAATGGAGTTGATGGTGAGGACCATTTAAGAATTTGGAGTAATTGATCTAACTTGGTGATAAGGCACCAAGCATTGGAAGTAGAAAAGTAAGTGATGTTGACTCCTCTCTTGAGTCTGTCCATTTTGGAGGAAGGTAGGCAAAGAATTTAGTGGTCATTGTGCTTTTGTAGGTGTTTCACCATAAGAAATGTAGGAGCAGATGGAGAAGGAACTGTGAATTCTCCTGGGAGGAGGAATCTGTAAAAGGCCAGACATATAGCAGCAGATAAGATGGTAGTAGCGAAAACATCTAGTGGGTTAGACTGTAGTAGGTTGAATGGCTGTCTAAAAATCAGGTAATCAATGGGTTGGCAGGTTGGAGGCTTTCTGATCATTGACTTGAGAATGCCTGTCAGGAGCAGTTTGATAGCTGGGTTAAAGACGATGGAGTCCAAAGCTAGATTTGACTGTAGGAGGGAAAGCTGGATACTGATCCAAATTGTTGGATGATGCCATGTGTTAATCTGCGAGATGTATGGCAATAAGTGGTAAAGGCTAGAATTGTTGAAATAGATACAGGTATCGATGGTGTTGCTGCCGTGGCACAAAACGTGGTGTATTTCTTCCAGGCCATGGAATATGCAGACTGAGTATTAGCTGATAAGGCAGACCACATGATGGTCTTAGCCATTCATAGGAAGTCAGTTAACGCATTATGAGATCCCGGAACTGGGAAGCTGGAGTAGCAGTTGGATCAGCAGATGGCTGAAGGAGCTTGAAGTCCTGGAAACAAAAACAAGAAAGATGATCAGCAGCAGTACTGAGGAGCACTGGAATATGAAAGCAATGTATTGAGAAATTATGTATTAAGGAAAGCAATGTCAATCTCCACAGGAACAGCATAACAGAACGGGATGATGATCTGCCTCTGTTGATTATGTCTACAGTCAGTTGGTTGTCTGAAAATACTGAGATGGTCTGTAAGGGCCATAGATGACTCCATGTAAAAGCATCAGCCACTACGGGATGGATTTTAAACAAAGGTGAAATGGTTGCAAAGTTGGGAAGTCAAAAGATATCAGGAGGCAAGGGTTGGAACTCCAGAATGTTTTGTATATTGTGGCAAACCCAAAAGCTGGTGAGGCATCTGTGTAAATTTGAGAAGACACGCTAGGAGAGACTTCCTTGTAAAACATGGAACATCCATTCCACTGTTCCAGGAAGAGGGACCACATGGACAAATCATATATTGCTGAGGTAGTGAGGGTGATATGATGATGCAATGCAGGAATGGAAGAGACCAGTTCGAGCAAGTATGAGATAAATGAGCAGCCCTGGGGAACTATGAGCATTGCAAAATTGAGATATCCCAGCAAGGAGCGCAATTTGTACTTCATGCTGGACAACTTGGTAGAAAATGATAGAGCCAAGGCCTGGACATGTACCAATTTATCTCTTGGCAGTCTGGCTTCCATGTGAGTTGGGTCCAATACGATGCTGAGAAACTCCAGAGTGGTAGATGGACACACGGTCTTCTCAACTGAGATGAGAACTGTGAGGTCATGAAAAAGTTCTGGTAGAGAAGAGATGGCTGCAGCAGGAGGAACTGAGGGCAGTTTGACAAGGAAGAAATCAAGCAGGTGGATCACAGCAGAAACGTGACAGTAATTGATTAATAACCAGCATAAAGTGTCTGAGAAGAGGTCGAATAGTTTAGTACTGTTCTTACATCCAAAGGTCACCTGAACTATGAAGTAATAGAAGTCATCCTACTTAATATCATACAGGTGTCAAAGAGAGGGATGGATAGGGAGAAGCTTGAAGGTATCCGATATATCAGCCTTAGCAGCCAAGTGCCTATGCCAAGCCACTAGATAGTAGCAATGGCATCATCAATATGAGTACAACTTAAGGAAAAGTCATCGGAGGGTATAAGGGAATTAATGCTGGGAATGAGAGAGGCATGGGGAGCAGACAGGTCAAATATGAGCCTCTTCTTTCCTGAGAACTTTTGTGTAACGACTCCAATGGGACTGACACGAAAGTTGGGAAAAGGTGGTTGTTTGAATTGTCTTATGAGAAATACTTTGTCTAGTTCCTTCTGAAATAACTGCCGGACCACATCAGGCTCACTTAAAGCAGTGAGTAAATTCCTGCATCCATGAGATTCCATTGGGAGAATAGAGATGCTGGTATGAAAGCTCTCTGAGAAACCAGAGACAAGAAAGTTAACCAGGAATTGTGATGGATAGGTGGAGAGCAAACGTGTCAGTGCCCCAACGTTGATGGGAGTAGACGGATGTTGTGATTGTCAGGGCTTCAGCCACAGCTTGGGGCAGATGGATCTGGAATGTGCCTTCCTGCAATGAATGCAAATGTGCAAGTTATGGCAGATGTACAGATTGCATCCTGAAGCATTCAAGTTACTGTATACAGGCCGACCATTAATGAAAGTGATGGGTCAGCCTAGCCTGTCATGAGAGGAACGTGGTAACGCTACCCAGTTATGGATGGTGTGTGTAATGGAGGGAGAGGCTGATGATGGGGAACAAGTAGATGAGGTATCAGGCACCATCAAGGGGCACAAGGTCGCTGAATGTGAGAAGGAGATGCACAGTTGGCAGGTTAATGCTTGCTGTCCATGAAGTGGCAGTAGAACAGTTCATTATTAAGAGTACCCCAGTTTAGTCATATGTTAAAGTGAGCAAGGATGGCAGCGGCCATGACAGAGAATGCTTTCTGATAATCCAAGAAGTGCGTACCACCGTATCACACACCTAGGTCAATGACCAGGCACAAGTGGGCATCCAACTCTTCATGGCGCAAAGGGATGGAGGAGCATAAAATATCCCTGTAGAGGCTGAAGGCTAAGATGAAATCAGGAATGGTCACTTTTTTGGTTAAACTAGGGCCCTTAGATTTCAGAACAACAGAGACATTGCCGCATAAGATGATTCTATTCTCTATGGAGTCATGAGAGGATATGAGTAACGATATAAGATTAACATCCTTCCCGTCAATGATGTCCTTGTGGAGATGACTGGGAACTACATGAATAGGTGATATGGCAGGAAAGGCTGAGCTCTAGGATTGCATACCTGAACTGGAAGAAGGAACTGGCAGAGCCAGAGTAGCCGGGGAAGGAAGACCCTGACTGATGTTGATAGCTGAAGGAGTTTGAGGTACATTAAGTGGAACAGGCTGCAACAGGGGGATGGCAGGTGGAGCCAGTTGCTCATTGGGAAGAGTAAGCTGTCTGTTCACCAGGACAGTAAGTCAAATTTTTGTATGTCAAACACAGAAGTGGCAAGCTGGATAACGAGATCTTTGATTTTGGTAAGAGCGCCAGGTTCCAGGCATGAAGGTGGAGTTGGTCAATCAGGAACCATTCAGGATCATAGCTCCATGAGTAAATCATACAGTTCCTGCTTCTTGGCATTAGCAGGGTAGGCAATGCCAAGATTCTTCAACTCTGCTATCAATCGGGGAACAGTTCAGTCCTTAAGAGAGTTTTCAACTTGGAAGTGCATTTTCAAGGAGCAGAGGAGCAGGTGCAGACCCTTCTAAAGTATCAGGAGAGGCCATCGTGCAGGCAGGAGGGCTCTACAGGATAGGGTGCAGACTCACACTGGGAGAAAATTACTAGCATCAGAACTGATGAGCCAGCAGCATGTAATGATGAGAGGGGTGTAGGAAGATTCTGACCTCCACGTAGGTATAGGATGATGCTGAAGAAGAGGAAGATGAGGGGCCCAGCAACCTCCATGTAGGTACCAGACAATAAGAGAGCAGGCAGTCTGGTGGCCCCCATGTAGGCACTACACGAATAGGTAAGTGAGCTGTGAGCAGATGATCCAATGGCCCCCACATAAGCACTGGACGGCAGGTGAGCGAAGAACTGGAACCTCCAAGTAGGTGCAGCTCGAAAGGCCCATGCAGCAGAGGCTAGAAAGGACTGCAACCTCCACATAGGTTCAGTCAGTTGCTTTGGTGCAGAGCTGATTAGGTGAATAATGTCCTGAAGCTGTAGTCCGAGCTGCGAGAGCGGATGATAGAAGCCACCCAGGAAAAAAGAAAGTAGCTGCTTAGTACTATGTTGCTGAGGGTCCTGGAGGCAGTATGCTGCTGTTAGTAGAAACTGTGCTGCTGATAGAATGACAAGGAGCATGGGCTGCAGAGGAACAGAAGGTGCAAGAAGGAGTAGAGGGACTGGGAGTGGAGCCACACACACCCAGAAGAAGCATGAAGGAGTTAAACCAGAAATAAACTGAGAGGTAGCACTAGAGAAGATGAGAAGAGGCAGCACCAGGAGGATGAGAGAGGAACCCAAAAAAAGAAGTAAGTAGGCACCAGGGAGAGCAAGGGAGCAATGGAGAGTGGGGAGAAAAAGGAGGGCTGCTGAGCAGTGGAGCTGTGAGTGAACTGAGGAGGAGGACCACAGACTGCGGCCGATGGAGCCCTGGAGCGGGCAGCAAGAAAGGGAGAAAAGCAAGTACGCAGACAAGACAGCAGCAAGAAAAAACAAAAAACAGAGCAGGGAGCAACTGGCAGTTTAGCAAAAGACAAGGCAAGTGCGAGCGGAAACTACACGCCTGGCTCAGCATTGGAAGTGATGGCTAAGCACCGGTGACTGGGCATGTAGGTTATTTGTAGGAGGGTATCCCCACCCACTGAACCATGGGCAGGGCCTTCCAATTATGAAATGAGCTTGTGGTCATGAATAATGACATTGTGCAGCAGTCTATTAATAAGCAGGCATCCTTGTGGCTGAAGAATGCTTGGATGGAGCTGCAGGTACAGCACAGTCATGGTACACAGCAAATCATGCACCAACAAATTAGGACAGTTTGCAAGTCCATGAATTTAGGAAATTATTCATCAGATCAATAGAATAGAGCAGAAGATTTTTGGTAGAAGAAACAGGCAATTCAGTGGCTGATTGGTTGCTTATTGTACGCATTTGATGGTGATGGTGAAAAAGACAAATAGATAACGAATACTGTGTTAATTAGTGTCAGAGAGCATCAGCTCAATGTCATCATCCCCTATCTCCAGATACTGACTTCCTGTTTACTTCTGACAAATTATGATGGCTTTTCTGTTTGATCTGGTTATGCATGGACAAAGGTTCCACTACGCCATTCTTCCCATGACTAATATTATCACTGCAAAGAGTGCAACAAGGTCAGACTGCATGAAGTACATCATCTCTGTCACACCAACTTCACAGCCAGAGCCTGTCTCCCATAGCACTCTACTGCTTTAAATCAAGGGAACATATACCACTGTTTTTTGAAGAGATGCTGTATGCCTTATTGGTTTGGCTTTTGGAACTTTGGAGCTTGTTGTCTCATAGAAACTTAGAAACACTGACAGTAACAGTAAAAAAAAACTAAGGTCAATCCAGTCTGCCCATTAGTCCCTATAGAACTGTGCGATCAAATGCTGATGACTGGGTTTTAACCCATAAATCATAAAAAATGTATAATTACAGAACAGGCCACCTAAGGGATGAGGAATGTTATGATGGAGTGTCAGGCCCAATCAAAAAGTTTACACATACTACAGTTGTGATTTGAGCTTGTACTAAATAAGCAATGTATCTGTGCTGATGTTAGATGTATTTTTGTAACCATGCTGCTTTCCGGTTTCTGGGACATTCTTGAACTTGGCATTGCATCTAAATGAAATGATCCTGCTATAGAATTTTTAAGAAGAAACAACACATTGCAGGGCTGTTTCACACCCACCCATTAAATGTGGTCAAAAAGCATGGCCAAATGCTTTACACATTTGTGATATGAGCTTTATCATGATCACTAATGTTCAATGGTAGCTACTTTTTAAACTGATGAATGATTATATGCTCTGTTGATCACACCCACCCACCCTGAGCTAATTATATCAATTACAATTGATGTTGAAGATGATGTGATGCCTCCCATAATCATACTAAACACAAACTATACAGTTGAAAATGTGATTTACTAATCTTTTTAAAGTGATGGAACATTATATGCTCGGTTGATTGCACCCACCCACCCTGAGTTAATTACATCGATAACAATTGATATTGACGCGGATGTGATGCCCCCCCAATCAACCATACTAAAACAAACAATAAAGCTAAAAATGTGATTTACTAGTCTCCCTTTTCCTTCTCCTCCACCTTCACTTCAGCCTAGTGACTTGTTTAAACCAGTGGTGGTAGAATATAAATGTCCACATTAGCATCATTCTAATGATCATCAGCCTAGCCAAAGCCATGGTGATCTGAAATCTAACTAGATGTGATCATTATTTCTTAGCCACTTCCCTAAAACCATGTTTGTCTTTTTGCAGTCTTTCTTTCTTAGCACTACATTTAAATAACACTCCTCTTTTGTACTCTCATTGACATGGTATAGTAAAATGTATTCATTTTACAACTACACAAACAGTTCCCTCCTGCTACATAGCATGTTCCCTTTCCTAGTCTATTTATGGAGAGTTAAAATACCAGATTATTATTGTTTAGTCATTTGTGTTGCTTCTTACCTGACTTCATCCAACAGCTCATGACTGAGCACCTAGTTTTGGTGTGGTGGCCTTTAGAATATTCCCAGCAATGTGTTTACCGTTGTTCCCCTAAGCTATGTCCACCGACATAAATGATGAATTTGCCCACCCCTCCTAATATCCAACCTTTCAATAGTTCCATTCCTCAAGCAGTATACAATATAGCAGGTTTTCTTTCTTTCTTTCTTTCTTTCTTTCTTTTCCTCCTCCAAAAGTGTATGACCCATCCTTGGGCTCCTTACAGCTACAGCTGGCAGATGTGCATGTTGATTGATCACTTTGGACCCCCTGGAATGGCACCAGCACCAGAGCAGGAGCAGCGAGAAAAGCAGCAACTCTTCTGCACCAACTGCAGCATATATCTTTGTGGCTCTCAGCCACACATCTACTCTTTCCATGGCACACATCAAAGGCAGCCACTGTTGCTGATAGAGGAGTATGATCACATTTTCCGAAACCAAACATCCCCTTAAGCAGCCAAACCTGACCAGAACATCAAAGGACACCTGTGCAGCAACCAAGCACCTAGGTACTACAAAAAGATTAGCCATCCTAACCATCTCTGAGCTCATCATCATTGCAATTGGGTCAGAGAATGGCAGGACAACAGAACAGGCTCCAGAGCCTGCCAGGAAGTCAGAAAGGGCTCCTAGGACACAGGAGGCATTCATTAATTCACCTGCAATTGGGCTGACTTATTAGAAGGATCAGATAATTAGACCCTCCCATCTGAGTAACAATAGATAACAGCTAATTAGTTTGTTGCACTCACCAGTGAACAGCAGGAACCGTTTCAGAAATATTTAGTTCTGTGTCACAGACAGCTTGGAAGTAAAGAAGTTGTGAAGTTTTACTTTGCTGTCAAAGTTCTGTCTAAGTTGCAAAATTTGCCTTTGCAAAAAACTTCACTTGAAAAAGTGCCACTTTGCCTGCCCAAAACTTTGAAAAGTCAGCACTTGGCACTTCACAGATTTGGTGAAACAAAGTTTGCCAACTTTGCACATCTGTACTTGGAGGCAGAGTTGCTGCTGAGCATGCCAGTACTTGGAGGCCTTCATGAGGCTTTTGAAGCACAATGCCAGAAGGCTTTTTGTTAGGTTTAAAGAGCCACAGAAAAAGAGATAGCCATACTCAGGAGGAGATTCCTACACAGAAAGAGTGAGAATGTGAGAGATTCTGAACCCAGCAGTTGAACAGGAAAGTCCAAAGAGAGTTTTCCAGAGAGAGACTCAAGTGATCTGAAGAATAACAGAGCCAGAAAGGATCTAAAGCCGTCATGATAACTATAGCCAGGTGACAGCAGCAAAAAGTGTGGCAATGGGGATTTGTGGAGGTTAAAAGACTGGGATCCTCATGACTTCTCAAGAGACCAATGGAGCAGATCTGCATAACGTGTCAGACCGAGTGATAAGCAGAGAAGCACTGAGGAAACCATTTGCAAAGTGTCATGTTACTGCAGGTTGAATGGGAAAGGTAATGAGCAAATTGTTTAACCAGTAAAGGCACATTAAGCCGAAGCTTGTTTCAAGGGTTCTACCTGGGAGCACAAGGAAATTAAGTGACTTGCTTAGGGACACACAGTACGCAGGTGGGGGTGATATCACCCCACCACAATGACTTTTTCACAGTGAACACTACCACAACAACAAATTTCACCAGGTCTAGATTGGTCACTGTGGTGGTCTACTGTCTGCCGATGCAGTGATTCCTGGTGTTGCGCCCCCCACCCCGAACCAAATTCTACTCATAGTTGGTTATTTAATAATGGGGGATGAAGGGGGCAAAGTCCTCTGCAGAAAAACACTTTTCCATCAGGAACAACGCCAACTGTTGGCATTGTTCCCGGTGCTTGCGGGGGTGTTGACATCGACACCGTTGATGTATTGACTTGGAACCGGTTGGGGATGTGGGATTCAAACCCAGATCTCCAGGTTTACAGCTCAGAGCCCTAAATCATTGTACTATACTGCCTCTGTTGAGAGCACATGCATTCCAGACTATGGAGACTGATTGATGCTTACCAAACTGAGGGTAAGTGTGAGTACTGTATTAGAGCCTACTGTTCCTGCAACACATCAGTCTTTTTCTTTCTTTCTCTTTTCTTCTTTCTTTCTTTCTTTCTTTCTTTCTTTCTTTCTTTCTTTCTTTCTTTCTTTCTTTCTTCCTTGGATTGATTTGACTGTGTTTTTGTGTGTACCTGGTAAGTACACTAAACATACCTTGTTTATTTTCAGGCTTGACCAGGGAGAGTACTGGACTATAATAACAAATACAGAACTGACAATTTACACCAATCACAAAACAAAGTAAAGCACAGCACACACACTGGACTGAAAACTATACATCAAATATAGTACAATTGGTATAATGGCACAAAGGAGTATTACAACAAGCTACATGTAGGATGCAACAATATTCGCAGTAGCAAATAGGAGCAATACACATTACCGTATGTCTCACATAAGTCCGTATTATAAATTATGTACATACACAAGCATTCAGTGTAATCTAACTAAACATCCTGGTACCACACAGAAAAGTATGATGACCCACCACCTACAAAAAGAGTGCACGACTGCACACCTTGACAAATCTCGATACTGGAATAGCCATATTCATCTGAATGTGGCTTTGAACAAAGGTATCAGGCTGCGGTACCATAACTTGCAATGGCATTCAAGGTTGTGGTGGCTAGCAGAGTGCATCACACTTTATGGTTTAGATTGGACCACAGTTATGGAAACATCTGCTATCTGTTAAATGACTAGGCTATCTGCTACAGATTTAAAATTTGCACTTGTTTGTTGTTAAGTATGCCAGCGTCATCAAACCACGTGCGATTGATGATGGGCCTACACTGATTGAACACCTGGATACCAAAGACTGACTGGAAACTCCCTAAAACTAAAGGTAATAGAAATGGTATTATGGGATGTTGTATATGGCCTGCAGTACAGCCAGAAAAGTACTGTGTTGGTTGGGGAGGACAGTGCCAAAGCCAAAGAGGAAATTGCATTATTATTATCATCATCATCATCATCATCATCTTAATATTATGTCTGTGCAACCCTTTTTCTCCCAAGCACCTAACTCCTGATCCCTAACAAAAAGCCTAGTTATTTTTTTACAATTTATGACTTGGGTGCATATTATTTGCCATTTACTAGAGTTTTATTCTGCCAAAATGCTGATTTTATTGCATGGTAGTTGGGTGGGATGTTCCAGTGGGGATTACAGTAGGTTGGCATTGTTTTTCAGGGGTTAGTACAGTACTAGTTTATTATCTAGCCCACTTACTTTTTCCATGGGAGGAGGGACCAAGATATTTTTACATCTGAACTTTAACTCAACATTTTTGATAATGAATACCCACAGGAGTTATCCAGCCATGCCCCTCAACCTTATTTGAGCCCATAAGAAGGGTAATGTACTGTTATCTATGGGGATCTGGTACATATTCTGTAGGAATGGCTGGGATATTCTGTTTATCACATGGACACCCCACAGATCTCCCATGTACTGTAAGTTGAGAACTGTTTGATAACTCGAAAATATTGTTTGTGAAAGTTGAAATGGCCCCCATGGAGGTAAACAGTTGGCATCATAGTAAAAGTATGGATGCCAAGAGAATGCTAACAGCTACTGGGAATATGGCTAGTATGTTGATGCTTGTGTATGTATCCAGAGTAGATGAGGTACAACCCAGATCAATGAAATAAGAGAGCTACTATATATGTTAATATGTCCCCCAGAGCCACTCATTGCTGTATAAGAGTGGTTTCATGCACGTTCAGCTGGAGCAAGAACAGGGAAGCAAAGGAGGGGAACCTAAATATGCTCTCACTGGAGACCAGGAGAGAAAGAGTAGACATAATAAAGGTCTTTAAATTCCCAAATGGTATAACAGGGTGGATTGTGGTACATTGTTTAGTTATAGTGAGAACATAAACATGATAGGGAATAGCTACAAACTTGCAGAAGGCAAATTCAGAAGGAATGCCAGACGGTAGTGTTTCATGGAGAGGGAGGGGAAGGGTGGAATAAGCTGCCAGAGGAAGTTATTAACAAAATAACATGGAGGACTTGTCAAGAGATAAGCATGGATGGACAGAAAGGGGGAGCAGTGGGACAGGAAACCCTAAGGTACATGTGCCTCTGCATCATGTAGACTTGATAGACCACAAGGCCATCTTTATCTGTTGGTGAATTTTTATGTTTCTATTATTGAAGACCTTGCCAAGACTGAAATGTTAGCTGGGCAGGATCTGAGATCTCATGAGAAAACTGGGTTGCCTCCATTATCAGCAGTTAGAACTGCCATTTCCTGTCTTGTGTCACCTCGAAAAAAGGGGCAAAATTGGTCTCAGCACCCTGCAGAAATTCAGTTGGACTCCAATGAAATACCATTTATTCCCTTGGATAAAATACCAGTACTCAAGGATGTGACTGTTGAGGCAGAAGATAAAGATACCTTGGAACCTGAGGATGAAGTGGAGTCCATTTAGACAGAGGATACTCCTTTGCTGGTTGAGGGGTAAGGGTAAGCTAATGTGGAAATTAGCAGCTTTTGTTTGGCTTCAATTTTTACCCCATCTCTTTGGTTCTGCTTTGACATTTTGACCAAAATGCTTTGAGTCCCTGATATTGGGGGATAGCAGACTGTAAGCAGTGGAAACCACCTCTCACCCATCCCGACAACTCCAACCTCTTCTACCCTTCTCTGAACCTCCAGTCAGTTTTCTAGGGAAAGAAATAGCCAACACCTGGCAGAATGCCAGGGGCCTGATTTTTTTTTTATAAACAAAATGTCTGCAAAGGGAGGAGGAGGTTGGGAAATGATTGAACTGGGTGAAAGGGTAGTCATGGAACAAGCCTTGGCCATCAGAGAAAAGTAAATGTGTGTTTTTTAATTAACTAACCGGAGGTCAAAGTTATCCTGAGGTGCCTCAAACATTCAACTGGGCTGAATCAAAGGTAAAAGTGCTAATAAGAGGTAAAAGTGCTAAATATTAGCATAGTCAGTGAATATAAACTTGACACTGGCTCATTCTTCTTGAGGAGATGTGAAGAGCTCACCTGAATTCCGAGTAAGAAGTATCAGTTACACTCTGTAGCTCTGAGAAAGATCATAAGCTTATCACCAAAGTAATGTATGACTCTTGAGGTGTCTGCCAACTTGTCCATGTGCACAGGACACTGAGATTTTATGTGCTAAACAGGGACCTAAGCAGGCATCAGGAGTGGTCAAGAGTGTGGCAGCTAAGAATCAATGCAAAGAAGTGTAGAAATCATGCATTTGGAGCACAGAAACCCACGGGAGTAGTACATGATGGGAGGATGGGATACTGATGATCACCAAACAGGAAAATGACCTGAGGATGATCATATCTGATGACCTAAAGGTGACCAAGCATTGTAAAAGACTGTGGGGAGAGTCAGTGGGATGCTGGGGTGCATAGGGAGAGGTATCACCAGCAGAGAAAAAGGGAAGTGGTGATACCACTGTACAAATCAAAGGTGATACCCCATCTGGAGTGCTATGTCTAGTTCTAGAGGCTGCATCTCAGGAAGGATAAGACAGAGTAGATGCAGTTCAGAGAAGTGCAACAAAAATGGTGCACGGTCTACACCAAAAGTCATATCAAGAGACTAAAGGATCTCAATACGTATACCCTGGAAGAGAGGTGGGAGAGAGAGGGGGGGATATGATAGAGAACTCCAGATACCTCAAGGGCATAAAGAAGGTACAGGAGGGTAGCATCTTTGAGAAAAAAAGGTGCTCAAGAACAAGGGGTCATGATATGAGGCTGGAGGGGGGTAGAGTCAGTGGCACTGTGAGGAAGTATTTTTTCACAAAATGGGTGGTAGATGCATGAAACAGTCTGTGGAGGTGGTGGGGTACAAACAGTAGGGGAATTCAGGAATACATGGGATAGGCACAAGGGAACCCTAGCAATAGGAAAGAGAGAGTAAAAGCCAGAGGTCAAGTAGTAGGATCTATGGAATTGCAGTAGGTAGGAAAAATGGGAAGACTAGGTGGGCCAAGCTTCCTTATCTGCCATCAGCTTATATGTTTCTATGGCAGCCCTACAGTAAATCCTTGCCCCATATTGTCTTGGACTGTGTGTTAAACAGAGCCAATCTGGCTTCCTAGGAGACTTGACAGCTGCTGTACTGCCATGGATTTTTTTCCCCTGTGCCCCTCTTCTCTGGTGGGAGGTTGCATGTACTGTTTTGGTGGACGGGGCTCTATTCATTGTTGGTGAGTGGCTTTCAAACTAGCTGCATTATATTCTGTGTTGCTGTGGTGATTCTTGTCTAGGACTGTGTGCTATACGGAGCCAATTGGGCTCCCTAAGAGACTTGAGAGCTGCTGTACTGCTGTGTATTTTGCCCCTGTCCCCCTACTCTGGTGGGAAGTTGCATTTACTGTGTTGGTGGGCGGGGCTCCATTCATTGGTGGCAAGCGGCTTTCAAACTACAGTAGCTGTATTCTGTCCTGTGCTGCTGCTGTGATTCTTGTCTGGGGCTGTGTGCTGTACAGAGCCATGCAGGCTCCCTAGGAGACTTGACAGCTGCTATACTCTCATGGATTTTGCACCTGTGTGCCTCTCCTTTGGTGGGAGGTTGTATGTACCATGTTGGTGTTTGGGGCTCTGGTGCACATTTTCAAGGCAACCTCCTAGTGATCCTCCACTGAAGTCCATTCGCTAAAAGACTGCAGTTTAAGGGTGTCATACTGTGGCATCACCATGGGGCAGCAGTCAACAGAACAGTCAGCACCCACAGTAAGACAAAAGTAAACACAGCAGGCTTATTCTCCTCAGGTTTATTTCACTGTGTCATGTAGTGGGTATGATCCCTGTAAAATATCTAATGTTGTATGTACTGCTTTCTAGTTTTATTTCTATATTAGAAAATGGGCAAAGACCATTCTCTCTTCTGATTGGCTGAGGCACTTATTTAGGTGGGCATCAATCAGATAATAGATGCCCACCAAATAAAAAGCCCCAGCCTAAGCCTGCCTGATAGCCAGCAAAGTATCTGTGTGCCCAGCACCCTGCTTCCTCATTGGCTGAAGTGCTGGGTACATAATTTCAAACTGCCGCCATTTTTTTCCCTCGGTAAGCGAGAGCTGACACTCAACCCCCATTCTCCACCTGTCGGCTCCAAAACCACAAACTGACCATGTTTTGTTTTACCCTTTCACTGAGTGACTGAATTCCCCACCCCCTCACTCATACTACAGTCTCTGTACTTACTGTAAGTAGCAACGCTAGGTCATTTTATTCAGATTCCCCCCTCTCGCTATGTCAGAAAGCAGTTTTTTGTTTTCTAACTGGTATCCGACATGTTGTTCTCTCGCTGTCAAGAGATGCAGCCACCCCCGTCTCATAAAAACATCTGTTAAGCCACCCAGCAAGACTTTTAAAAAAAATGTGGCACACGCTATGCCCCTTTTTTTCTGACAAACAACTTCAGTTTTGTTGTTTAATGAGAAACGCTAGCACATCACGTGCTGTTGCCATTAAGACACAGCTTCCCCAGCTTGCTCTGGCTCCACTACCATTGAATCTGTCAGGAACAGTGTAAGTAAGGAACTGGGGCTACTGTTTTTTCAGGTGATCGGGTCACGGTTAGAGGATGCCTCACAGTATAGCCTTGTTACTGAATGACAGCTCTTTTTATTAAAACAATAAATAAACAAATAAAAGTGACAAGGGAGCTCCTGATTGCACTTCCTGAGACTGCTTCTCACATCTTCTTGTGGAACGGCTGCTCTGCCAAGCCCTTGCCTCAGCTTCTATTTTAAATTTGCAAAACTCGATAGCCCACTTATTCAAAGCCTCTCTGCCTTCAGTTCACTTCCTGAACATGCAGATCATTCTGCTCATTTTTGGCTCTGCTATCTCTTTTGATGGGATTGTTCTCTCCCTCCCGCCCCCATGTGGCATGCAGAAGCTGTTTAAAAAGAAACGGAACCCTTTTCTCTGCTCAGTTTGCCCCCTTCATCCATCCATCTCTGGCACCAGCATGCTGAAGCTACTTAAAAAAAAAAAGAAAGGAAAAAATTGCCCCTAGTGCCATAACATTCCAGGTATCATCTGCTTAAAAGAGCTCCTCTTCCCAACCACGGTCCCTGACCCCCAGCTATGTACACTTTGCAATTGCGATTGAGATCGCGATCGAGCTTTCTTTTTCTTGCTCATGTTGACTGCTACTGCAACAGCACCTGGTCCCAGTTAAAAAAAACAGACTGAAAGAATAATACTGCCACACAGTAGAGGGTGTGGAAGAACGTGAAAGTGTTGGGGTCAGACACAAATCCTTCAGTGCTGACTACCTGTTCCAGCACTATGACCAGGCTGAATGTGTTCAGTCAAGTCACCATCTGGATGGTGGTCTATCAATTAATAACAGGAATCCAATGACACACAAAAAAAGCTACAAGTACAGTGGCTCAACTATAACAAAAGTCTCTAAGCAAAAAAATTAAAAAACACACATTGTAATGCAGGCGGAGGAACTATTTTATTACAAAATGAATGAAACACTTAAGAATTTTAACATTTAAACATGAACATTATATTTTTCACACATATATAATACATTGGCCCATTTTCTAAGCGCAATAATACCCTTCAGGGTGGGTGGTATGGGCAATACCGGACCTTCCAGGGGCTATAAGGCCCTCCGCCTGCGGTCGGGGCCTCATTGCCCCAGGGGCGGTCCCGGTATTATGTCCGCTCACCCTGTCAGGTATTATTGTTTATGATATTCTAATTTAGTTTAACTAATTACATGCTATGTAGTACAAGCTAATGCACTTAATTGCTTTGTCTAACTGCTAAATTTAGGTGCCTCTGGTTACTTGCATTGTATGGGTCAATGTTATGATAGTACATGCTGCATTAGCCTTCAAGGTTACGCCTTTTGGGAAAAATGAATTTGTGTGTTGTGTATAAATACTCTGCTCTGTTTTACCTTCTGTGCTGCATCCCTGTTGCCTTCCTATCTGGGCCTATCATACCTCAAATCTTACCCCCTATTGCTGTTCTGCCCTCATTTCCTTACTTCTATTTTACTGCCTCCATCTGATCTTCACTATCTTATTAACTTCTCTTGTTTTTCTGTTTCCCTATTTTCCTGTCTTCACCCCTCCACAACCCAGTTTCTTCCTCTAACTACTCTCTTACTGTTCCCCTCTCCCTTTATCTATTGTCCCCTCCTCCTCAATTCCTCAATCCCTGCTCCCACTCACTTCCCTTGGTGACCTCTGTGTCAATTTCTTCCTGCTCCTTGGCTTCACCATGAAATTATTTGGTGCCTTTTGTCTGTTTTCTCTTCTTATTCCTCCTTGCCCCCTTCCCATTCTGCATAACTGTGCTTAAAAACTCATTGTCAGAATTCTACTTTTGTTAGCAGGTGGCATTGAAATGAATCCTGGTCTTATTACACCTTCACCTTTGCAATTTCTGAAATGTTTAAGTGTGGCACATTTAAACATCTGTAGCCTTCTTCCTAAAATTGACCAGTTAATACCTATTTTACTTAACCTTTGGCTGGATGTACTAGTTTTATCTGAAACCTTGCTCTCCTCTAAGGTCCAGAATTCCAATGGAACTATAGCTGGCTTCACCTTAGCCAGGCAAGATCATTCTAATAGAAGCAGTGATACTGCAGTCTATATATCCACCAGGTTCCAATTTACTGGTTTCAGAGTCCCAGTTGCACCAAGGGGAATTACGATTGGTGCTTCTAAGGGGCTGGCTATCCAGAATTAAAATCAGGTCTAAAGCAAAAGAGCACTCCAATCACAGGACCATATGAAGACTCAGTTAAATGAAAGAAATCAAACTTTTAATAAAAAATGCAAGTCCACATACAGTCCCTACATCAGATGCAGCTGCACCTCAGCGCTTTACCTAAAAAGGCTTTGTCAGGAGGTGGATACTTGTTCTAATGTTAGCCATTTTATACCATGTCACCAAAGCCTCATCATTTGAAAAGACCAATCATTTTTACGTCATACTAAGAGGTATTAACTTGCACCCATGATGACATGGATTAAACAATGAAAAGATAATTAAAATTAATTTTAACACATACTGTATTTACCTAATTCATTACAAAAGAAACAGTGTCCCAAATATTATACATATTACAGATATTTGCAAAATCTGGTTTATAGTCTGTGTCTTGTGCTGTAGTTTCTGGGATGAGATGGCCTTGACCCTAAACTTCTCCTTTTCTCTGGTCCTGCCATTGCTCTGCACATTACTCTTCTCCTTAATATTTCCTTCTCCTCTGCTACTGTTCCCGATATTTAGAAACAGGCTTCTGTCATACCTCTCCTGGTAACTACTGTCTAATATATCTCCTCCCCACCTTGGCAAAGTTACAGGAATACATTGTTCTCTCTCTCAGCTCTTCTTTCTTGGCAACTTCTCCTTTGTTACACCTTTCCAGTCTGGCTTTAGGAAATCCCACTCCACTTCCACCTCCCTGCTTCAGTTCACTGACATCATACTCTCAAGTATGGATCAAGGACTGATTACTTCTGTCATCTTTGTTGATCTTGCTAAAGCTTTTGACACTGTGGCACATTCCCTCCTTCCTTCAGGACAAATGTAAAGCAGCAGGCCTCTCTGATTCTTCAGTCAGTTGTTTTCATTTAAACATTGAAGGAATGTTTTGAGTTGTCGAATAGATAAATCCATTTCATCTCCACTTTCGATTTGCTCAGGTGTCCTCCAAGGATCTGTACTGGGTCCTATTTTCATTTCCATTTTTTAAATGAACTTCCAACTGCCTGTTCCTATGTTTCAACTAATATGTACTCTGATGACACAGTTATAAACATAGAAACATAGAATTCGACGGCAGATCAGGACCACTTGGCCCACCCAGTCTGCCCATTTCCCTGCCTGATGGATAAGCTGCAGATTCTAGTTAATCAACAGCTTACTTCCTCCTACCCGCCACTAGAATTGCCTAATGCCTGTCCCATGCATTCTTGAATTATCCCACTGTTCCTGACTCCACAACCTCCTCAGGAAGGCTGTTCCATGCATCCACAACCGTCTCTGTGAAAAAATACTTTCTAACATTACCTCTGAGCTGTCCCCCCATCTTCAAATTGTGCCCCCTTGTTCTTGCACATCTCTTCTTCTGAAAGATACTACCCTCTTGTACTTTGTTAATTCCCTTGAGATACTTGAAAGTTTCTATCATGTCCCCCCTCTCCCTCCTTTCCTCAAGACTATACATATTAAGCTGCTTTAGTCTCTCCTCATATGTCTTCTGGTGCAGACCTTGCACCATTTTGGTTGCCCTCCTCTGAACATCCTCCACTCTGTCTATGTCTTTGTGGAGATGGGGTCTCCAGAATTGCACACAGTATTCCAGATGGGGTCTCACTAACTGTCTGTACAGAGAGGTAACAACTTCCTGTTTCCTACTGTTGATGCCTCTCCCTATGCATCCCAGTATCCCCCCAGCCCTCCTTACTGCCTTCTGACATTGTTTGTCCACCTTTAGGTCATTGGATAAAATTACTCCTAGGTCTCTTTCAATTTTTGTTGTTGTTATTAACTCACCCCCCATCATGTACTCTTCCCCTGGGTTTTTATTTCCCAGGTGCATTACCTTGCACTTCTTTGCGTTGAATCTGAGCTGCCACATATTTGACCATTCCTCCAACCTTGCCAAGTCCCTTTTCATTGTTTGCACCCCACCTTATGTATCAACCCTGTTGCAGACCTTTGTGTCATCTGCAAAGAGACATACCTTTCCTTCCAGATGCTCTCCAATGTCACTTATAAAAATATTAAAGAGGACCGGTCCCAGTACCGAACCCTGAGGTACCCCACTAGTTACCCTCCTTTCTTTACTGTGGACTCTGTTTACTATTACCCTTTGCATCCTGTTGTCCAGCCAGTTTTCTATCCAGGCTATCACCTTGGGACCCACTCCAAGGCTGGCTAACTTGTATATTAATCTTTTGTGTGAGACTGTGTCAAATGCCTTGCTAAAATCTAGGTAGGCCATATCCACAGCTCCTCCTTGGTCTACTACTTTGGTCACCCAGTCAAAGAAATCTATTTGGTTCACCTGAGATGACCTTCCTGCTGTGAAACCATGCTGTCTTCTGTCCTGTGCCCCACTGACCTCTAGGTACTCAACAATACTTTCATCCAGAAGTGATTCCATCATTTTCTCTACCACTGAAGTCAAACTAACTGGTCTGTAGTTTCCTGCATCTGCCCTGCTCCCACTTTTGTGAAGTGGAATCACATTTGTCCTCCTCCAGTCCTCAGGTACCACTCCATCCTACCATGATTTGTTAAAGAGAGTACTCAGTGGCGTTACTAGTTCTACCCTTATTTCTTTTAGTATTCTGGGGTGAATCCCATCAGGCCCTATTGCTGTGTCCACTCTCAGTTTCAACAGTTCTTTCAAAACCCTTTCTTCTGTGAATGGGCTGATATCGACCCCCCCTATTCAGAGTTTCTCCCTTGTTTGGTTTAGGTACCTCCCCCTCCTCATCTGTGAATATTGAGCAGAAACAGTCATTCAGTATCCCTGCTTTTTCACTGTCACACTCTGCCCACATTTCCTCCCCTTTATTAAGTCTCTGTATCCCTCCCTTGATATTTCTTCACTCCCTAATGTACCTATAAAAAGTTTTATCCCCCTTCTTAACAGAGTTGGCTATCTTTTACTCAGTTTGTGTCTTTGCTATTCTGACTGCCTTCCCTGCCTCCTTCTGCTTTAACTGATAAAGTTCTCTCTCCTGCTCCTTCTGTGTTTCCATTATATTTCCTGAATGCTATCCTTTTCTCCTTAACCATCCCTGCCACCTCTTTTGAGAACCATAATGGTTTTCCTTAATTTTGTTTTATTGATTTGCTTCACACAAAGGCTTGTTGCCTTTGTGATGGCTGTTTTGATTATTCCCCCATTGTTCCTCCACCCCTCCTTCTTGCCCATTTGCTACTGCTTTTCTGAAGCACTCTCATTTTCTCAAAGTCAGCTTTCTTAAAGTCAAATACTCTTGTTTTTGAGTGGCTTGACTTTATGGCTGTGTTTATTGTGAACCACACTGTTTGGTGGTCACTTGTTCCCAGATGGCTACCCACTTCTAAATCTGAGATCTTTTCTCCTTCCCCATTTGAGAGTACCAGGTCTAAGATTGCTCCCCTCCTGAGTGGGTTCCAACACTAGCTGTCTGAGGCATGTCCCCTGTAGGGCATCAAGAATTACCTTGCTCTTGGATGTGCATGCAGCAAAGGTACTTCAGTTAACATTTGCCATATTCAGGTCCCCCATCAACAATATCTCCCCTTTTTCTGCCATTTTAAGGATACCTTCTATGATTTCCTTGTCCATTTCCTCCCCCTGAGATGGGGGTCTGTACACAACCCCCATGAGGATTGTGGTTCCATTTCCTGTCTCCAGGGTGACCCATAATGACGCATCAACTTACTGTTTACTCTTTAGTTCTGTTGCTTTAATCTCTTCCCTTATATAGAGAGAGCTACTCCTCCTCCTCCTTTACCCACCCTGTTTCTCCTGTAGACTGTATATCCTGGTATGTTGACATCCTACTCATGGTTCTCTGTGATCCATGTGACTGCCGCAATATCCAGGCATCCCTCTTCCATCAAGGCCACTAGTTCAGGGAGCTTATTGCACAGACTGCAGGCATTGGTACTCATCACCTTCCATTTATTTTTTGTGGCCTTACCCCTTTTAGCCCCATCCTTGTCCTTAATGCCTTTTTCTGCATTTATCCCTGTCCTGCTCCCTACTGACTTCTCTACCTTGGTGTTTACCCCTCTAACTACTGAGTTTTGTTGGGGGAGGCTGGAATTTCCCTGCTCCTTTTCAGTGCCTCCCCCCTTGGCTAGTTTAAATACTTGCCAATGAAGCATTTAAACCTGTCACCTAGGATCCTGATTCCACCTCTGAACAGGTGCAGACCATCACACCAGTATAAGCCTACATCCCTCCAGATGGCTCCCCAGTCCCCAATGAAGCCAAAACCCTGTGCTCCACGCCAGTTTTTCAACCATTCATTGAATCCCATGGTGCAGAATACCCTAGCATCATCCTTGCCGTAGACAGGCAGCACCTCCTGGAAGCTTACCATACATGCTAATTGTCTAAGGCCCCTTCCCAACTCCACAAACTCCTCTTGCATCCCTCTAATCCCATTCACAGTCAGGTCATTTGTCCCTAGGTGGACAATGACATCCAGCTCCCTCCCTCATGCAGGTGCTCCCACAATCCTGAGGATTCGCTTCCTATCCCTCTGAGCCGTGGTGCCAGGCAGGCACCATACTTCCCTTTCCCCTTCCTCCCCCACTTCTACCCCCCCAATGATTGGAGTCCCCACCAGGAGTTGTTTCCTTCCCCTGTAGGGGTCTCCTGCCACCATCCTGTGGGTCTCCTTTGTGGAGGTTCCCAGCATCCTCCTTGGTATCCACTACAGGTGCCTCCATAGAGGAATCACTCTTTGCCAGAACAGTATATGAACTGTGGAGAGGTACAACTGGAGGAATGCATCTCTGTTCCACCACCCTCTCCCTCCCTGAGCCTACCTTGGTTCAACCGCTCCTCTTTCTTGGCAACCTCTGAGGTAATGGTGGTGACCCTGGTGGTCCCTGGGTGGGGGAAGAGGTTTCACGAATCCTAGCCAGGTTAGCCTGGAGACGGGTAACCTCCTCCCTCAGACCAGAAAGGTGCCTGCAAACAGGGCAGCATTGCTGCCTCCAGAATGTCTCCTGCAACACTGCTGCCCACAGCCATTGCACTGCGCCACTCCCATCTTGACTTATTTTGTGTCCCTTCTCCTGTTGCTTTGTAACTTTGTAGTTCTTTTCACTTCTGGATCCTCTACCCATGATCTTTCCTCCCAGCTACAGTTGTAGTTTGACAACATTTTAAATCTAACCAACTGTCCCACAATGCTAAAAAAACAGTCTCCATGACTTTTGGCACGCATCAGAGGCTAGCCAGACCTAATTCTCTCCCATTATTTAATATCCTTGATGGTACTAAGATTGATGATGTGCCCTCCTTTAAGTACCTTGGGGTCTGCCTTGACCGGCACTTTGATTTCTCACTGCATATTGATGCTATCTACCATAAGCAGCACTCAAAGCTTGGAGCATTGTACAGCTATAAAGTGCGTATTCAGTTTCTTGCCCACCGAGAAATTGTATTAAAAATTATTCTCCCTTTCTTTGACCCTTGGTGATTTTGTCTATAGTAGAGCCCTTAAATTCTCCCTTGCCAGACTGGATCTCCTGTTTCATTCTTTTTGTCATTTTGCATTAGACTGCCCACCGCATACTCACCACTACTCTCTTTACTCAGCCCTTTCTCTTCCCTCCCTTAATGCTAGACAGCTTTCCCATTGTGTCTCTTTTATATCCAAATTCTGGTTTGGCAACCTTCCCTCTTATCTCAGTTCTTTTCTGTCCTCTTTTCCTTCTTCCTCATGCCTTCTCCAAAATAATATTTGCCATTCTCTCTCTATTCCTTCTAGAAAATCTATGGTTTGTCAAGTCTCCTTCTTCTTACCAATTTCCTAAACTTTGGTCCTCTCTTCCCCTTACAATTCAATCTTCCTCTTCCCCCTCCTTCCTAAAGTCTCTACTTTATGACTTGTTATCCTACCTGCAGCTGTCTATGACCCATTTCTTTTCATTCTCCCCTTCACTAGTTGCACCCTGTTTATGCATTTCCAGTTTTTCCCTTCTTTACACATACAAATGTGTTTTTATTTTTATTCATTTTCTATTTGCAATTAGTTTAACGGTTTTGCTTCTCATATTACTGTATTTTACTTCTTATCCCTAGTAGTTTTACTGTTTAGTTATCTCCCTCTCCCCTCTCCCCCAGGACACATCTGGAAACAGGCTGTTGTTAGCCCAGTGTGTCTTTGCTGGTTAAACTTTTAAATAAATAAATTGCCTTTGGCAATGACCAGTCCCCAACTCTAAGGGTTGCAAGTAAGGTATGAGAAAAGTGAAAGCCTGAGAAGTGCTACTGGGAGAATAAAGCATTTGTATAGACAGTATGTGTGATGTTTCCTTATAGTCAACTGCTTAGCCAGAGCCTAGGTGTCAACTCAGACTGCTATCACATGATTAGAAACTGTTTTGATAGGAAAACTGTTTCAATATGGCAGGATGCAGTGTAACTATGACTGCTTTGCAGAGAGGCTCTGTGGTTAACCTTGATGTGGACACCAAATATTCAGCTAGGAGAGAGTACAACCCTCCCCCATTTTGTGAGTGTTTACTGTGGGCTCCAGGGAGCCACAGCCATCACCTTCCCATGTGTTTTGCTCCCTCAAGGGCTATGGGACAGTCACTGGGACTAAAGCAGAGCAAACAGCAGAAACAATGTGGTACTGACAACATTATGCATCTTCACAGTTCTTAACTGCAAATCTACCTCTTCCTCACCACACAGCAAGGGCAGTCCTCTGCTGACAACAGATGAGCACAATCATATGTTCATAACCAAGGTTTCCCTAATGACTTCTCAACATAAAATGAACATTAGTGGGTACCCCTTAAGTCTCCAGTGAGGGTAAAAAATGTTTAAGGACAGGATCCCTTTGAAAAAGCTATGGTCCAATATCCCCAGGGACTGCAAAAAGAGCAGCCATATTAGCCACTTCTGACCTCCCATTGACATAACAAATAAGCAAATAAGCCTCCAACATCTAAGGTTTGCAAAATATTATCTTTTAATACAAGGTCCTTAAACTTATTAAAAATCTCTGAGCTTGAAACCAAAATTCACTTACTGGATATTGACATAATTTCAGTAACAGAGACATGATGGGACCCAGATTCAACCTAAATGAAAGATATACCGAGCTTTAAATTATACCAAAAAGATAGATTTCACAAAAAAGGAGGTGGTGTATATCTTTATATTAAAGACACAATTAATTCACATGAATACTCACATACTTCACCAATGGAAAGTATATGGGTAGCCATTCAGTTTCAGGGACACCCACAACTAATTTGGGTACATGTTATCACCCACCATCCTCTGGTTCAGAATACACAAACACATTAATACAGGACATCAGCCACATGATGAATAAAGGTAATATCCTGATCCTGGGAGATTTTAACATGCTATCCATAAATTGGTTTACTACTAACACACAACAGCTGTTGAAAAAAAATTTATTTCAACAATCAATGAATTAGGGCTTGAGCAAATTGTTCAAGAGCCCACTAGAGGGTACAATATATTAGACTTTGTGATTACCAATATTGAGGACAAAGTCTTAAATCTTTCAATATCAGACCCACTAGGGAATAGTGACTACTATACCATTGTATTTGATCTATAGTATTAATCTAGCGTAATAGTTAATAATGCTCAGGTGTATAACTACCACAAAGCCAACTTTAAGGCAATAAACAACAGCCTAAAAAATACCCCATGGGAAACAATTTTATCACCTTTAACCATGGAAGACTCTTGGGTATTTGTTAAAAACAAGATAATAGACCAAGAAAAAGTTTATATTCCAGCCTGGATAAAATATAACAATAAAGGTAAAATTCCTTTGTGGTTAAATAATGATATCCGTAGGAAAATCAAACAGAAGAAAACACTATTTACTCATTTGAAGAAATGCACAACAGACACAAAAGAACTCATACTGGGACAATACAGAACTGCCATTAAAGAACTAAAAAGGATGATCAGGAAGGCAAAATGTAACCTCGAGTTCCGCATAGCCCATTCCATAGATAATCATAAATCCCTATTTTCTTATCTCAAGAGTAAAAAAGGCAGTAACAGACAAATTGGGCCATTGACCAATGGCACAAGCACCATTGCATCTGACAGAGAGACAGCTGACACATTTAACACTTATTTTGCATCAGTATTCTCAAATCATACAGTCATAACTAATACAAATACTATCATATCAAGTTCTATTGAAAAGAACCACACCATAACTATTTCTGAAGTAGTTTCCTTGTTAAAAAATTTAAAACCAAATATTAGCTGTGGACCAAACTTAATTAATCCTAGCTTTTTGGTTGAAACAGCTGAAAATATTGCCACACCACTTTCCATTATTTTTAATAAATCATTAGTGGAAAGATCTGTTCCATCTGATTCAATAACTGCTACAGTTGTGCCTATACTTAAAAAGGGTAAACATTCCATAGTGAGTAATTACCACCCTATCAGCCTTACTTCCATCCCATGTAAAGTAATGGAAACAATTATTAAAGGCATATTAGAGGCAGAAATGCAAACTCAAGGCATTATCGACCACTCACAACATGGGTTCAAGCAAGGCTTTTCCTGCACTACCAATTTAATAGCCTTTTACAATACTGTCAATCAAGAACTAGACAATAAGATTCCCATGGATGTCATCCTCCTAGATTATAGCAAAGCATTTGATAAGGTTACTCACAATATTCTCCTAGCTAAGCTATCAGACCTAGGTTTTTCTTGTAACATAATAAAATGGATCAATTGCTGGTTAACCAACAGGACACAGCATGTTAGGATCAATGGTACCTATTCCAGTAATATGGCTGTGACCAGTGGTGTGCCGCAGGGATCAGTTTTGGGCCCAGTACTATTCAATATTTTCATCTCAGACATGCAGATTAGTTCCAGGAACGTACTTTTGAAATTTGCAGATGATACAAAGTTAGGTGGTAGGGTGGATTCTGACTATAATATGGACTTATTAGTAAATTACCTCTCAGTATTAGAGCATCAGGCACAGAAAAACAAAATGACATTCAATATAGACAAATGTTCTGTTCTCCACTTAGGATACAATAATCTCAAACAAATTTTTATACACTGTATAATATTATCATTAAATCTTCAATATATGAAAGATGCTTGGGCATCCTGATAGATGACAAATTATCCTCCTCCAATCACTGTAATCATGTAGCTAAAACCTCTAATTCACTACTTAGGCACATTAACCATATGTTTATATCTAAGACAGAGGAATGTATTATCCCATTGTTTAAAGCATACATCAGACCATATACAGATTATGGGTCACCAGTGTGGAGTACATACATGTTCAGGGACATTCAAGTGATTGAAATAATTCAGAGAAGGGCAACAAAAATGGTGCCCCATTCAGCATCCAGAGAGGCTTCAAAAACAGGCCTACATTCACTGGAGTTTAGGTGCTCCAGAGGTGATCGTCTGTTCTTATAAAAAATTCCCAAATCACACCCTCTGATGGACAAATGTGGTATTGTTAAAACACACAGAAAAATAGTACCTAGACTTCACAATCAACAACTAATGGTGTATAAAGCAAAAACAAACAGGAGGCTTCATTTCTTCTCAGTAAGAACACCAAGTCTGTGGAACCAGCTACCACAAGAGCTAGTAGACTGTAATACATTTGAATCCTTTAAAAAGGGTGTAGATCATTGGCTGTCCAAAAACTACAACAAAGTGTAATTTCCCACACACATGGGGGACAATCAAGATAGGCTTCATGGCTTCCTTTTGTCCTCACTTAACTAGTAAACCTAATAACAGTCAGACCAGATAATGACAGAATAGCCAGCAAGCCTCCAGAGACTGTCATGGAACCACAGAATGTTCCTTGGATGCAGCAGGACTTCATTAATTCACCTGGGAATGGGACAGCTAATCAGCCATTTGGAATCAGTCATTCCCTACCTTCTGATTTACAGTGGATCTTGATAGATTGGTGTGTAGGATTCAGCAGTAAGCAACAGGAGCTGTCTCAGAACTTTTAGTTCTATGCCAGAGACTGCTTGTATGCAAATCTACTGTTGAGTGTGCCAGTACTTGAAGCCCTGCATGATGCTTCCAAAGCCCAGAGTAGTGATGGGCAAATTGGCCCCAAGTCGCTCCGTGAAGTGATTCACAGAGTGAAGGCGAATCCACAGAGTGCTCCGCAACGTGAAGTGGAGTACTTTGCATTATAATGGGTAACGCGAAGTCCATTGAAAACAATGACTTTGTGTTACTTTGCCTTCCACTTCGCCTCATTTCGCCTTGTTTTTAAGCTCCAAAGGCACATTTTGCAGTGATTCATGGGATTTCAGGTCACATGGGCTCTAGATTGTTCTGCACAGCCTCAGTTTGGGGTAGTGTGTGTAGGAAGCTGTAGGAGACAAGCTGCTCTGAGAGCTCTCTGCAATTCAAACATTCAAAAAGCTGTTAAAAAAGCCTTTTTGAGTCATTTTTTTTGCTGAAACTTTAGTTCATCGATTATAGGAAGCCCTCCTGCACTCATATCATCGAGCGTTTATTGTTTGTGTATGGATTTTGAATGTTAATGTACAATATTCGGTCTGTGCACTGAGAGACAGTGGAAGTGTGCTTTGGGGGAAGGGTGTATCTGTGGTGTAGGTAGATTAACTTGGAGAAAAAGACAGTGCTTTCTGTTTTGGTGATATTTTTCTTGTATAACTGTGTTAATGTACACACAGTAATATTTTCAATATTTCTTGCCATTTTTTTGATGATTGTTGTGGTGCAGCAGTGCATAACTTTAGTTTGTTTAAAATATGTGGTTATATTACTGAAGTTTTCAATTTGCTATGCATTACTTAGTGTGTGTGTGAGTATGTGTGTGATCCGTGTCATCAAATCAGACACCTTTTTTTGTGCCACATAATAATTTCAGCAATGTGAAGCTGCTATCCACTGCAGTTCTGTGATTTTTGTATTTCTTTGTGGTATCTTTACTGGTACTAGTACTAGTACACTGCCCCCCCCCCCACGGCCCACCCCAACTGGCAAAGGTATTGTTTTCAAAACAAAACAAAACGATGTAAGAAAACACTATGGTTCTCAAAGGAAGTGGCAGTGAAGGTTCAAGAGAAAAAGAAAGCATTCAGGAAGTACAAGGAATCACAGAAGAAGCAGGACAGAGAACTGTATCAGTTAAAGCAAAAGGAAGCTGGGAAGGCAGTCAGAGCAGCAAAGGCCCAAACAGAGGAAAATATAGCCTACTCAGTTAAGAAGTGGGACAAAACCTTTTAAAGGTACATCAGGGAGCGAAGGAAGGCCAAGGGAGGGATAGTGAGGCTTAATAAAGGGGAGGGTTTGGGCAGAGGGTGACTGTGAAAAGGCAGAGATACTAAACAAATAATTTTGCTCAGTATTTACAAATGAAGAGGGGGAGGTACCTAAAACAAACAATAGAAACACTCTGGATACAGAAGTTGATACCAGTCCATTTACAGAAGAAAGGGTTCTGAAAGAACTCTTAAAACAGAAGGTGGACAAAGCAATGGGCCCTGATGGGATTCATCCCAGAATTCTAAAAGAACAAAGGGTAGAACTAGTGACACCACTGACTACCCTCTTTAACAAATCATGGGAGGATGGAGTGGTACCCAAGAACTGGAGGAGGGCAGATGTGATTCCCCTTCATAAAAGTGGGAGCAAGGCAGAAGCAGGAAACTACAGAACTGTTAGTTTAACCTCAGTGATAGGGAAAATGATGGAATCATTTCTGAAGGAAATAATTTTCAAGTATCTAGAGGCCAGAGGGGCACAGGACCCAAGGCAGCATGGATTCACAGTGGGAAGGTCATGCCAGACGAATCTGATAGATTTCTTTGACTGGGTGACCAAAGTAATAGATCAGGGAGGGGCTGTGGACATGGCCTACCTAGACTTTAGCAAGGCATTTGACACAGTCCCACATAAAAGATTAATGTACAAGTTAGCCAGCCTGGGAGTGGGTCCCAAGATGACAGCCTGGGTAAAGAATTGGCTGGAGAATAGGACACCACAGAGAGTAATAGTAACTGGAGTCCACTCTGAAGAAAGGGGGGTTACTAGTGGGGTACCGCAGGGTTCACTATTAGGACCGGTCCTCTTCAATGTCTTTATAAGTGACATTGCAGAGGGACTGGAAGGAAAAGTATGTCTCTTTGCAGAAGACACAAAGATCTGCAGCAGAGTTGATGCACAAGGTGGAGTGGAAAGGATGAGTAGGACCTGGCAAGGTTAAAGGAATGGTTGAAAGTATGGCTGCTTAGATTCACTGCTAAGAAGTGCAAGGTAATGCACCTGGGAAACAAAAACCTAGGGAAGAGTGCACACAATGGGGATGAAATACTAACAACAACAAAATGGAAAGGGACCTGGGGTAGTCATATCAGATGACCTAAAGGTGGGCAAGCAATGTGAGAGGGCAGCAAGGAGGGCTGTGGTATACTGGGATGCATAGGGAGAGGCATCACCAGTAGAAAACAGGAAGTTATTATCCCTCTGTACAGACAGCTGGTGAGACCCCATCTGGAGTACTGCGTGCAGTTCTGGAGACCCAGTCTCCACAAAGACATAGACAGGATGCAAGCTGTCCAGAGGAGGGCAACTTAAATGGTTCAGGGTCTGCACCAGAACACATATGAAGAGAGACTTAAGGAGCTTAATATGTATAGCCTCGAGGAAAGGAGGAAGAGGGGAGACATGATAGAAAGTTTCAGGTACCTCAAGGGAATCAATAAAGTCCAAGATGGTGGCATCTTTCCAAAAAAGAGGTTTGCTAGAACAAGGGGCCACAATTTGAAGATAGAGGGGAGGCGGCTTAGAGGTAATTTAAGGAAGTATTTTTTCACAGAGAGGGTTGTGGATGCATGGAACGGCCTTCCGGAGGAAGTTGTGGAGTCAAAAACAGTGGTGGAATTCAAGCATGCATGGGACAGTCATAAAGCAATTCTAGGGGGTAGGGGTAGGAAGAAGTAGGCTGCTGGTTAACTAGGATCTGCAGCTTCTCCATTAGGTAGAGAAATGGGCACACTGGGTAGGCCAAGTGGTCCTTATCTGCCGACAAATTCTATGTTTCTATGTTCTATGTTTCTATGTTTTCCAGATTTGAATTTCTGATGGTGAACACTGGTTAGGTGTTGTGTCTTTGTGTCTGATCTCATCAGTGCACAGCACAATCTTAATCTGTCTGTGCATTTGCATCTCTTTAGGGCCCATTCTCCATCTGTAATTTAAGTCACAGTTGTTTCTTTGTCTTCCCTTCAGAGTACTGGACAGGTGTGGTGCTGAATTCTGCACGAACACTGTGCTCATTAATATGTGTTTTTTAAGTCAGGACCATCATCAGGAGTCACTCTTGATACAAATCACATTCTTCATCATCACTGTCACAAATACAGTCCCAAATCATGATTCACGATCACATCAAGAATCACAACATTCATTTTTTTTAATAGTTACTTGGATGTATTGTTAGCCTGTTTTGTAGTATCTCTCCATGCTTCACCACCCCACCAATGTACTCATTAATGTTTGTTTTTAAATCAGGGAGTTGGATAGTGTCTGCAGTACATACACAGACTGGCAAGAAGACTGACTACACACATGCAGTTTAGCACAGTATACTTGCACTGCTCAGAATACAAAGTGTCACGCATACGGAAGACAACAAAAAAAGGGCATAATTACATACAAGGGTCAGGGATGTTGAAGGAATACATTTTATAACACAGCAAGGAAGGTGTGGGGGGGGCACATGGTGTGAGGAAAAAAAAACTAATGTAGGATCCCATGGTGATCCAGCAGCAGTTCCAGCATGGACATAATTTGCAACTGATGTCCCTCTATGTGATCCAGCCGCTGCTCCACAGCATTTACCCTCTCATTGTTCTCTTCGACAGCACTCCAAAAAACTGCCAAGTCAGCCTGTGTTACATGCAGTTCTCTGGGGTCCACACGTTATACAAGCTGACCTACTGATGGTGGTGGTGCTGGTGGGGGGTGGGGATGCTGGAGGAGCAGCAGGTGCTGTTGTGGCCCACCTCTTCTTAGGGATGCTTCAATGCACAGCTGCACCCTCTGCCACAGAATGGCCAGCAGGTGCAGGCATGGTCTGTTCCGTGGCAGCCTCCCACTCCAACTGCTGGTGATTGAGCATATGAGTGTGCTGGCCCCCAATCCCCAGGTGAGTCTCTGGGGGCCACAGAGCACCGCCACCTCACATAGGCTGCATTTGACCACACTGCTGTCCCCCTGACACAGTCGCAAAACTGCCAAACAATGGAGGTTCAGGGATGACCAGGCATAGGCAGGGGATGGCCAGATGAACTGGCAGCTGGCTGGTCATGGTGCTGAACAGGGATGGGATCCACACCTGGGCCCAGGTGAACAGGCACATACTGCTCCAGAGGACCTGGTGCTGGACGTGGTGGTGGTTCAACTGCCTCAGAGTCACAACAGGAGGTGGTGTTGGTCCTGCTTCCAGGGGGGACACTCACAGGTTTTGAGCAGTCCAACAGCAATAGGCGCCCATGCCCTCCACACATGTGCATGGTATGACGCTTACCACTACCACGCTCTCCCAGAGCTGCCCACACCCCAGACATTCCCTCACCCTGGTCCATCTCTCCTACTGAGCTCCCTCAGTCCGAGCAATCACTACTCACACTGTCACACAACACACACACACACACACACAATCACACAGACACAGACAAACAACTAACTACTTATAAAGGTTAAAAAAAAATTACAGAAAGAACAAATTAAGTAAAAAAGAGTACAGAAAAGACAAAAAAATGTAGCTTTTAAACAGCTGTTGGGTCTAAATCAAAGTTGAAATCTCCTCCTCATTCTGATCTCAAAGTATCAGCAGTCACAAAACACATTACTCTCTCTCAGTCTGTATAGGAGAAAGTAAAAGTGTCTGCTTGTATGACTCACTTTCTTCCTGCCTAGCTAAAGAACATGTGACTTACAGTACTGTAAGCCGTGTGATGTGTGGGGGACTGCCAAATCTGAAACACCAAGTGGATCACTTAGAATCATAATGAGGAACACAAAGTCCATTAAAAACATTGACTTCGCCTTACTTCGCATTGCCATTCTGCCTTAACGCGAAGTGGTAATGACAAGGCTGAGTGAGCACTTTGCATTGCCCAGCAACGCGAAGTGCCCACTTCGTGTTCACTTTGCTGGCAGAATTTAAATTTGTTGCACCTGTAGCCCAGAGCAAGGTGTGCTGTTTGACACAGCGAAGGAGACAGCCACACACAGGAGCAGACTGCTGAAGAGAGAGAGAGAGAGAGAGAGAAATCCTGCACACACCAGCTGGAGAAGACAGTCAGTAAAGGAATCGTCCTGCAGCTGAGCAATGTTCCTACAGAGATTCATCCAGAGACAGATCTAAGTACAGTAGCCCAAATGGTGACAGAATCAGTGATGCCCTAAAGCCACCATACTGCCAACCAGAGCCAGGTGGCAGCAGCAAAGTGTGAGGTGACACATAGAATGAGTGACAGAAGAGGGCTGAGGAAGCCATAAGCAGGGAGACACCCGAGTAAAGGATGAGAGCCAGCGTATCCAGAACAGACTGTGGAGACCAAATGCTGCCAGCCAGTGAGTACAATAATTACTTAATCGGGACCTACAGGTTCTGCAACTAATCATTTATAGTTTAGATAGGGCTGCAGTTTTTGGAGGTTTCTACTGTTTGTTAAATGGTCTAGGTCATCTGGCCAAGATTTATAATTTCTCCTTAACTGTTGTTAAGCACATCTTCATTGGCCGACCTTGTGTGACTGTTGATGGGCCTACACCAATTGAAACACCTGGGTATGCAGGAGTCACTGGGGGTGCCCTTTGAACTAGGGGTAATAGTACTGGTACCAGGAGAAGTAAGTTAGTGCCTGACAGTACAGCTGGGAAGGCACTGCACTGGCTGGGAGAAAGCTGTGCTGAGGTCAGAAAGGTATTTTTTATTATTATCATTATTTATCGTATTAACCCTTTTCATCCCCTAGCACCTCATTCCTGATCCCCAGTAAAACATTTTGCTATTTTGTTTGCAATTTATGATTCATGAGAATATTATTTACAAATTTGTTATTTTTTTCCCAAACTGCTGATTGCATTGTGTAGGAGTTGAATGGGCTGTGCCAGTGGGGACAGTAGTGGGTTATTATTGTTTCCTGAGGGATAACACTAGATTATTATCTAGCCCTTTTCATTTTTCCATAGGTGGGTCACCAAGGAATTTACATCTGAACTTTGACTAAACATCTTTAGGTAAAAATCTCCTCAGCAGTTATAGTACCAACCCATGAGCCACTCAATCTTATTAGAGCACAAGAGGCAGGGATGATGTACTGTCATCTGTGGTGACCTGGTAGTTGTATTCCTTCCTTTCTTCCTCCCTTCCCTCCCTCCCCCTTCCTTTCTTTCTTTCTTTCTTTCTTTCTTTCTTTCTTTCTTTCTTTCTTTTTCTTTCTTTCTTTCCTTCCATCCTTCTTCCTACATTCCTCTCTCTATGTCTTGTATATCTAGGGCCACACATTAATTACTAAGGTATATAGTACATTGTAAATATCATTACCAATAGTACTCATTCTTTTAAATCATGCAAACAATTAACTGAGGAGGCAGAAAGTCTCATTAAAACACTAAGAGTGTTCCATTATTATGGCTGCATATTTAATTTTCAACTCTCATACATGGTCTGGTTTTAACTTGCCTACAGACAGGGCACATCAATCTTCCCAGCTTCAAATTGCAATGTGAGCTATTGTGCTGACAGCATACATAAAGCTATACTGTGTCATACCATCAGGTACAGGTCTCTTCCCTGGTGTCTGGAGGATACAACAAGGAATCAAGTTCAGTCTTGTCAATGAAATCTGCATCTGGGTATATATGCATATGGATTCAGAAAGACTCTTAAAATTAAATATCAGTGAAAATACACCACACATTTCTTATCTGATACAACAGAAATGCAGGCTTGTTCTGCTCTCTAGAACATCCTGCTGTATGGGAAATAATTCAGATTTTATGACATGACATAAAGATATAATCACAGCCCTACTGCTGATCACATTAGAAACTATTACATCTGACATTTTTTAATAATTTGGCTATGTTATATTTCTTTAAAGAAACTATATTACTGAGCAACCAGTTCAACACAGAATCACACTCCACACTTCAATCTGGTGTAACCAGGTTTCAGCGAGCATGTTATAGATTTGGGGTGCCCAGTTCCTTGAGTAAGGGCTGCGGTACCTCCCATTAGCTGGCCACAGAGCAGCATTCTATTGTTGGCATAAACAGTTCTTTAATTTCCTAGACAGAGGAAAGGTATTACCACAGTTTGTCCCTAAAGATGGATCACAGGAAAAATAGGAAGGGGGCAAGTTGGATGGGGACAGGAGAAAAGTGCAACTGCAACAAATAATTTGCTTTCCAGCTCTGTTGCCACTCCTGTTCACATCTTCTGGATCTACATTAGTCCATTCATAAAGTCTCAGTGTGGCTAACATCTGCAGGTGTCATGTGCAGCCCAGACAACCACTCATGTAATCCTTGTTGCCCCAAGATATCACTACCAGCAGGACATTGGAACCCTGGTCAGAGGGGTCTCTTTCACAGCCAGCCTTCTGCTTCCCTCCCCAAGCAGGAATCAAGATCAGGGAAGGACTGGAGGATGGGTCTATGGTTTGAGCATCAATATTGTGTGGTTGGTGGGAATCGGAGCACCATCTACCAAGAATGACCACTTTCTGTCATTTCTACTCCTTCCTAACTGCAGGCATACCGTGACAGGTTTGGCTATCAACATGCTGATGCATCATGCTTGTGTCCTCCCCACCACTGAGCCCCCGGCTTTGCTGCCAAGTGTGGCTACCATGGAGGTAGTATTGCAGTAGGAGTCACATTCCTCCCACCTCACAATCAAACAACATCCAACAGAACTTTGTTCATATTCTTGCCAGCCCCTGGTGGCAACAGGCTCAGCCAGCACCATGCCATCAGGTTGGGGAGTACATTTTTCTATGAAAGCCAGTATTGAGTGGCTGGATCTGGAAATGCAAAAATTAACCTATCATGATGATAACATGCAAGTGCTTTCACTGCCATGTTTGTTTTAATTAAAAAATATTGAATGAATGTGGATAACATATGTCAGGCATTACGTTGGTGGTATACTGTATGTCTTTATAAATGTGAATGTGGAAAATGTTAAGCTTTACTGACATTGGTATATTGTTGTGCTGTTCAATGTAAATCAATATGAAATAGCTCAGTAACAAGACTTGATTTGTTCTAGACTATAAAATGTATTTTCTCACTTAGGTTCTCTAATCTGATTTGTAAACTAGGAGCATCTGTTGAACTACAATTTCTGGACTGCACTGCATTAACCTATATCATCTGCTGGTCTTTTCATTTGATAACAGAACTGTGCCAGCAATATCCTCTACAGGCAAAGGATATAATGGGGAGGGGGAGCCATTTCTACCATAAGAATTTCATGGAATTTTGAATTGTTGTTTTCCATAGTAAACTCTAATTCCATCTATTCAATGAGGGGAACAGACAGAGAATAAGAATCAGGGTGAGGAAAGGAGGGAGGCAAATGTCAAGTGCTTTAAAAACCTGTATGTAGTTCTTAAAAGGCCATGCATTCCAACCAGGGATAGATTAACTTATGCAGTAGAAATTACCTTCTCTGAGACAGCTCTACTATCAGATGCAATATTTTTTTTAATTTGGGTCTATGTTATTAATTGGTAGATGCATCACATCATTATTTCCATTTGCATTAAAAGTATTTAATTAGTATTTGTTTAATTTTTGGTGGGTTTTATAACTTCAAGAAGGTACTCAAGGATGTGGATCATTGTGAGATTTATGGTACCCGCTTCTTGTGCAGTTTCATGCACTTGACCACACCTCATGCCACACCACATGAGGTTTGGGTTACTCCCTCTATGACCCATGTCCTATTTTATCTCACTGCTAAACTCTGTCACTGAGGTCCTTTAATCTTATTTCTAAACCAAGACCATCTGCTGAACTGAGTTTGTTTGGACTGTATCATTAAACCTCTGTTTTCTGTCGGTCATTCCTTTTGATTAACAGAACCGTGACTGCCAGAACTACTCTCTAAGGACACAGGATGTAACTGGGTCAACAGAAAGTCATACTGAGTGATAACTATAGCTTCCATGTACTGTATTTTGGAATATTTTGGCTCCTTCTGATGGCTGAACTGTGTTGTAAAGAATCTATACACTCATTTGGAGACACCTAATGAAGGGACATCTGTGGCCCCAAAACAAATGCCTCATTACAGCATCCATGCACAATATCTATTAGTTAATTATAAGGTTGAGCCGACCCAGTGGCTTGGAGGGCTGAGGCATTGGGTGCCTCACCTCAGGGCAAGCCAGTGGCTTGTTTTTGAAAATGAACCCGGGTCACTTGGGGGCTGGCTGGGGAGGGAGGAATGAGCATCTCTAGGACTGCTCTCCTTCCTCAGGGAGTGGGGTTGCTGTGGCTTGCTACTTGACTGCCACCTGGAGGTGTCTGGGTGGCATCACAAACAAACCACACATGCAAGAGAAGGGACCCCACATTCAGGGTGCTGAGGGAGTCTCCGGGAGGCGGAGCACTCACATTGTGTCCATTGCACATCCTGTGGGCCCAGGGAGAAAATCAGAGTAAAAACACCCACAGCTGCAGAATGATGACTGACCCTTCACAGGCCCTGCACTAGCAATGGGGCACCCCCACAGTCCTGTGGCAGAGGACAATGGAGGAAAGTAAGCCCCCATAGAAGCTGGGTGATGAGGTTGGCAGGGAGGTCCTCAGAAGGGGGCAGGTGGGGGCATTATAGGCTTATACAACCTCTGTAGAAAAAGAAATAAAATAAAGGGTAAAACAACTCAGATAACTCTCCCCATACAGTTTAAGATGCTGCAGCTGCCTTCAATCAACCTTCCTGAAAACTGTCTACTGTCACTACTTAAGCAATGATTAATAACAATGGTGGTAATATCCGTCACTGGCTATGGGGCATTACATTCAAAACTGTCTAATAAGTGGCAGGGCAGGCTTTTTTCTTCAATACTGTTTTAATTCTGAGTGTATTTTGAGAGCTTCTTGATCTGCCCCCACATCTGCTGCATAATCATCTTGAACTCACAAAAGGAGAATTAAGTTCATGAAAGTTATATTTTGTGACTGTTTAAAGAGAATGTTAACACTTGTGTTTACTTTTTTAAAGCAGCAATAACACAGATTTATTTTTCTGAAAGGCAAGTTTTAGCTACAATAATAAAAATAGCAATAGGCTAACCAAACGTGGTGGTGGCTGTGCCACATTTCTTAAAGAGGACAGGAGATGATTTCTAATTGGCAGTTGTTCATAATGTTCCTACTTACAGAAGTGATATCCATAAGCCTAAATGATACATATGTAAATGTACCAGAATAAAAAGTGATGTGAATAACTGTATTTTGAATTGTTTCCTTTTTATGGGCAGCATTATGTTACAGTTCTCTTCATGGAACCAGTGATCTAGAGTTTTAACTCTGCCATGGTTTGTGTACAGAACTCTAAGCATGGGTCTGATAGGTCAGCAGCACATGCTTAGTATTCTGTACACAAACTGTGGCATAGTGAAAACTCAGATTTATTAATTCCATGAAGAGAACTGTGCAGAATGTTATCCTTAAAAAGAAAATAATTGTAAACACAGTTTTCACATCTGCGTTTATTCAGGTGCAGTTAAATATGACTCAATGGGAGGCTAGCCTTTTAATTTCTGTTTCTAGGAACATTACTAACTGCTTCCAATTAGCACACATTTCTTGTCCCCTTTAAGGAGACATGTATGGAACATGCTTTATCTATGGGCAGCCTAGGTTGCTCCACCCAGGCACTAGACATTAAAGTACTACTTTGGGCACATAATAAGGCTCTTAAGGTAATATCTGTTTATATTCCACCTAAAGAACACAGGACAGACTTCCACTGCATTATGGATTATATTCGTAACCTGAACCACAACTCTGAAACTATAGTTTTGAATGATCTCAATGTCAACTGGCTCTCCTCTGACACAGACTCCTTCAAGGCTGCTATTTCTGCACTTCACGTTTCACAGCTCATTACCTCCCCAACCAGGACTAACTATAAGAAGGGGACAAATAACCTATTTGACTGGATACTTTCTAGTCACCCTGATCATATCTCTTTATGTGACAGTGCACCCGGATTCGTTAAATGACCACTCCCCCATTATCTGAAGTTGGACTAATAAATTATACAAGCCTCATCTACAGACTATTTACAGCAGGGTGTTAGAACGTGGATACCTTGAACCCCTAAAACAGCACCTTCACAATCTAAACTGGTCCCTACTTGACACCACCGATGATATCAACATTGCCTTGGAACATTTCATTAAGCACTTCAATGCTGCTATCAATATCCATGCTCCCATAAAATAGATGAAAGTCCGTGGCACCATAAACCCCTGGATAACCTCCAAGCTCATTAATAGGATGAAACTCAGAGATCACCTCCGGTACTGAACAAGAACTATGGGCAAGCAAGTGGATGTGCAAGAATATAAAAAGGTCAGCAACGAAACCACACAGGCAATCTGCCTTGAAAAAGCTAAATACCACAGGGAGGTGCTTGCTAACACTTGGGGATACAGTAAGAACTTTTAGAATAATGTAAAAGATGTTACCGGTAAAGATCTGAAGCTTGCACCCTCCATGGAATCCCTACCCTGGGCCCACTAACCATAGCAAATACTTTCAACAATGCTTTCACTGACCTGGGCAGTGTTCTCCCACTGGACTTCTTTGAGGATACCACCACAAATAGTGCCCACGGTCCTGAAGATAAGCTCCTGGTTCCTCCTCCTTTTTACTTCAAAAAGTTCCCACTGTCAGTGGCTAGGAACTATCTAAGCAAAGTGCTAGGAAAATCAAGACACAGAGGAGATTCCTTTGACCTCAGACTTGTTGCCCTCACCATTGAAGAAATACTGGTACCCCTTACTAAAATTCTCAACCTCTCACTATGACTGGCACAATTTCCCTAAATATGGAAGTCAGGCTAGTAACCCCATACATAAAAGTGGGGATCGGGCCCTACACACAAATTATAGACCAATATCTATCTCCCCCCCCCCCATTATCTAAAACACTAAAGCGCATAGTTGCTGATCAGCTGGTGGACTATCTTGAAAAATACTCAATATAATACCTGCAGCAACGTGGATTCAGAAAAGGGCATAGCACCACTCTGGCCGTGTTGGAATTCACTGGTTTCATTCATCAATCACTGGACCAAGGTAAATTAGTAGGTGTGGCTTTCATAGACCTAACAAAGGCCTTTGATACCATTCACCACACACTACTTCTTTGGCAACTGACTTCCACTGGTCTATCTACCAACACAATGCACTGGTTCAAGAGCTATTTGGAAGATCACTCCCAACAGTTGAAAATAGCCAATGTCATCTCTGGCCAGCAGCTCATCCATTCTGGAGTACCTCAGGGCTCTGTATTGGGACCTCTTCTTTTTAGTGTCTTTCTCAACAACCACCCTCATTACTGCCATCAATGGATCCTCCTTTATGTGGATGATGCTGTCATCTTTACTAGAAACCCTGACAGCAAACTACTGGAACACCACCTACAGCGTAGCTTTGATGAAGCAGAGGATTGGTTCAATAAACACAAATTAGTCCTGAACCACAAAAAACAAAAGTTATGATGTTCAGCAGCACTCGCAGTAAGCACAAATCCCAAGCCCTAACCATCATAAACTGCCTGGGAGTCCCACTTGAATAAATACAACACTTCAAATATTTGGGGGTAACCTTGGACTGCTCCCTATCTTACACCCAGCACATTGATAATGTTGCCATGGCTGTCAATATCAAGACTGGATTACTCCATAGACACAAGCACTGCCTGATGCCTGAAGCCCTCAGATGTGCAATACATAGTTCTGTCCTATCTATTGTTCACTACAGGCTGGTATTCTACGGTGCAGCCTCTACCTTATCTCTTTGTAGGATATCCATGGCACTAAATAAGGCAGGCAGACTTCTCACTGGTGCAACATGCCTCACCCACACATGTGATCTGTATGCTCAAACAGGTTGGCTTCAGCTAAGTGGAAGGATACACTATCAAATCTGTCTGCTAGCTAAAAAAGCACTTCTCAGCCTCTTGCTCCCCAAAACCTTCTAAACCCACGCTGCAGTTCTTAGCATACTCGATGTTCAGTCAACCAACTTCCCCATGTTCCAAGATGCTGGACAACACAAGGACAATGCTCATTTGCTTACAGAGCACCTCTTTGGTTTAACGCACATCACAGAGATATTTCAACCTTACCAAAATTAGGTCTATTTAAACATATGCTTCATCAGCATCTCACAGCTAACAGTTCATGTGACTGCTACACCTACTGTAAGATACCACCACATATGAGTTCAACCTACCTTTGTGTTCTCACTTCCTCACTATAATAGAAGGATTTTTCATGTCCCTTACTCAGTCCTCTATCCCCCTCCTATGCTCATCCCTTCCTTCCTCTACACCTGCTATCCCCCTCTCTCCCTCCCAGCACCCCTTGTCCACCCATACTGTCAGTACCCCTCTCACACTACCTCTATCTACAGTATAAAGGTTTGACAAGGCCTTTTGGCTGCCTCCTCCATTTTCTGGGTTCTCTTGATTACCTTCCTTTCTCTGCTACACTTTGTTCACCTTCCAATCTATAGTTTTACAGTACTTTTAGATACAAAGTATGTCATTATTGCCTGACTGTTTATGTTAGAAACTCTGTATTTTTGCCTCCTTTGTATGTTTGTCATCCTTCCCCACTGATGTGGAACCTTTGTAAAAGAGCTGCTATGTGCTCAGAGGTATTGTAATCCAAGATTGAATAAATAAATAAACAATATATGTTGCTGAGGGTATCCCCACAGAGAGTATAGATGGACAGATGCTGAAGTCATCTGGATAAGGATTAGCCCCCATAGAGCTGCTAAAATCAATCTAGCAGTAATTTATAGGCCACCATCCACTAGGATATCAGAGGATGAAACTATACTAGATCTTGTAAACCAGTTTTCAGCAGTAGGTAATGTAATACTAGTTGGTGACTTCAACCTCCCAGGTATTGAGTGGGATATTTTAAAGGCAAGTACATCGGCAGAGAATACATTTTCGGAGACTTTCAGTCTTGGAGGGTTAGATCAATATGTTACAGCTAATACAAGGGGGAATCATATATTGGATCTAATATTAAGTGACCTTGGTGACAATATTATAAACAGTAAGATATTCCCATCTTTGGGTTCAAGCGATCATGCTATAATAGGGTTTCAGTACTCCGGTACGCTAGGGAACAATAGGGGTACTACATTGACACATCGATATAATGCTGCAGATTATGAACAGATGAGACAGAACCTGGCAACATGGGACTGGAAATCTGAGTTTGAGAACCAGACAGTAGATCAAATGTGGGGAAGATTAACAAATGCAATAGACGGCCTACCTACTAGATATGTACCAACCAGGAACAAATATAAGGGGTCTACAAGTCTAACTGCACCCTGGATAACCCATTCTATAAAAGGATTAATTAAAAACCAAAATAAAGCATACCATCTGGCAAGACATAATAATATGGAAGAAGGCTGGGAATATTATAGGATTAATCTTAAAATAGCAAAAAGAGCTATAGCCCAGGCTAAAAGGGAATATGAGTATACAATAGCAACTAAGGTCCAAGATAATTACAAAACCTTTTATTCATATATAAATAATAAAAAAGGGAAAAGTAAAGTCATAGGACCCTTAAAACATATGATGGAAATATTGTAACAGAAAATAAGGCTCTTGCGGAGGAATATAATGTATACTTTTCATCGGTCTTTGGCAAAAGTCTTCAAACTTCATGGGATAATAAGAAAATTAGACATAGAGAACAGAGCCAAAGATAGACCCAGCTGAAGTACTTATTAGATTGCAGAAGGTTAACAAAATAAAAGCACAGGGCCAGATGGGATTCACCCAAGGTGATTAAGGAAATGGCAACACTATTAGCGGAGCCACTAACTTACCTTTTTCAGGAAAGTATTAACATTGGTGAGGTTCCTGAGGCATGGAGGCAAGCTGTGATTGTACCCATATACAAAAAAGGTTGTAGGCAGACCATCTCAAATTATAGACCTATTAGTCTAACCTCCGTTTTTGGTAAGATTCTGGAGGGTATAATCAAGGATTGTATTATGGAACATATTGAGAGGACAGGCAGGATAGACATGACTCAGCACGGATTCACCAAGGGAAGATCATGCCAAACTAACTTATTAGAATTCTACGATAAGGTTAGCAAGGCTATGGATATAGGTAATGCAGTGGATGTGATCTTTCTGGACTTTGGAAAAGCCTTTGATAAAGTGCCCCATGGGGAGCTTGTTAAAGCACTTTATGAGCTGGAGATACCAATATGGATACGAACGTGGGTGAAGGCTTGGCTTACGGACAGAGTTCAGAAAGTCTGCGTAAAAGGTGAATACTCTGATTATGTCGGAGTGACTAGTGGTGTCCCCCAGGGCTCGGTCTTGGGACCACGTTTGTTTAATATGTATATTTCATCCATGCAGGTGCACACAGATGTGTGGCTATATAAATTTGCAGATGACACTAGGGTTGGGAGTCCAGTAAATAACTCAGAAGAACATCTAGTCCTACAAACAGCCCTGGATAGGCTAGACACGTGGGCCTCCCAGAAACAATCTATTTTCAACATCGGAAAGTGTAATGTTATGCACTTTGGAAAGAAAAATAACAAATTCCAGTATAATTTAGGAGGATCTGTACTAAAAGTAGTGGATGAAGAGAAAGACTTGGTGGTTATGGTTAATAAAGATCTTGGCTTCAGCTTACACTGTAATACAGCTATTAAAAAGGCGGGTAGTATAACACACTGTATATTGAGACACAAAAGTAGAGATAGAATGCCAGATGCCTCTGTATAAGCTATTGGTACGTCCCATCGGAGTACTGTGTCCAGTTTTGGGCCCAGATAAGAGGAGGGATGTTGCATGGATGGAGGGGGTACAGAGGAGACTTACAAAGAGAATCAAGGGATTGGATGGATTGAGTTATGAGCAGAGACTGCAGGATTTGGAACTGTATTCCCTGGAATATCATAGAATGAGAGGCGATATGTGTTTGATATATAAGGCATGGACCGATACTAACTTATGGGACTTACTGGACTTGGTTAAAAGGGCTCAAATATATGACACTAGAGCACATTGTTACCAACTGGTTAAGGATAGATATAAAACAAATAGGAGGAAATACTGGTTAAGTAATAGGGTAACAGAAATTTGGAACATGCTACCAGGAGAGGTTGTGGAAAGCAGTACAATGCAGGAATTTAAAACACAGCTAGATAAATTCTTGGAAAGGAAGAATATAAAAGGATATAACTAGGTGTTACTTGAGAGCTCACGGACGAATGTCTTTATGCTCAGTATTGTCTATGTAATCTATGTCAAATCTACTTTTCTAGGTACCTTCTTTGCTGCACAACATTTTTTTCTTGCTCCATAGCCAATCTTTTGTCTACAATGGTATTTCTAAGATAAATGTGTGCAGTGGTGCCCCTCTTTTGTTTTGAAGAAAAAAACTAAATTAAAACATTTATAAAATACTCATATTTTGGAAGAACTAGAACATTTTAGCAACAAATAAAACTGAAAATGCCTGGAATATTTTATATTGAAAAAAGGTAGAATCAAATTTGTTGGCCCAATTTTCACTGCAATGCTACTTTGATCATGTGTGAAGCCACTTTAGTACTCCAGGGCCCAGATATTCAGACTGCACCAGACTGTGGCGCATGCCTGGGCGCAGCGCAACTTTGCTGCGCATGGGTATTGACTGGGCGATATTCAACGGAGCTGCACCATGGCACAGCATTGTTGAATATCACACCCTGGCCACCCGCAGTGTGCATGGTGCAATGGCACTGTGCTAGCGCAAGTGGCCAGAGTGGAGCAGAGGGATGCGCTAGTGCAAGTTCCGTTACAATATGTGCAACAACCGCGATATTCAAAAGTGCACATGCAAATAGGGCCATAATGTAGGCAAGGTGCAAATGGGGCCATTTGCATGTCATTATGGCCCCATTTGCATGGAGGTGTGCTGATCCCTGGCAACTTGTGCCTGGCGCCCTGCCAGGCAGCAGCTGTCGGGGACTGATGCCCCCCGGAACAGCGCAGCAATGTGCGCCACAGCCCAATCGCGGGTTTAAGTAAAAAGAAACACGTCCTATATCCCTGGTGGTCCAGTGGATCGCTGTCAGCCCAATCATGGGCTGAAGTGAAAAGAAATATGTCCTATATCCCTGGTGGTCCAGTGGACCGCTGTTAGTCCGATCGCGGGCTTAAGTAAAAAGAAACACATCCTATATCTCTGGTGGTCCAGTGGACTGATGTCAGCCTGATTGCAGGCTTAAGTAAAAAGAAACACGTCCTATATCCCTGGTGGTCCAGTGGACCTCCCGCAGCCTGATCGCGGGCATTTGTAAAAATAAAATAAAGTCCAATATCCCTGGTGGTCCAGTAGACCGCTCACAGCCCGATCGTGGGAATCTGTTTTAAAAACATGTAGTCCTATATCCCTGGTGGTCTAGTGGACTGCTTGCAGCCCGATCATGGGCATTTGTATAATACAAGTGATGTCCTAAATCCCTTGTGGTCCAGTGGACCACTCGCAGCCCGATCATGGGCATTTATATAATAAAAGTGATGTCCTAAATCCCTGGTGGTCCAGTGGACCGCTCACAGCCTAATCATGGGCATTTGTATAATAAAAGTGATGTCCTAAATCCCTGGCGGTCCAGAAGACCGCTCACAGCCCGATCACGGGCATTTGTGTAATAAAAGTGATGTCCTAAATCTCTGGCAGTCCAGTGAACTGCTCGCAGCCCGATCACGGGCATTTGTATAATAAAAGTGATGCCCTAAATCCCTGGTGGTCCAGTGGATCACTCGCAGCCCGATTGTGGGCATTTGTGTTGGCAACAAGTCTCATTATCCCTGGTGGTCCAGTGGTACCCCCTCCCCACCCACCCACTGAGCCCCACCGCCCGCCCCCAGTCAGCAGCAGGCGGCAGCACACCCACCTTCCACCCCGCCACCCACTGACTGACACCGTAGGTAGGGCTGTATGCCCATTGGTCCACTGCATGAGCCAATGGGTGTGAGTTCAGGTCAGACACATTCTGGATATGTGTCTGTATCCATTCACATATCTGGACTGTGTAGAATGGTATGGTTGCACGCCCATTGGCTCACACTGTGGACCATCGGGTGTACAGCCCTACCTATGGTGTCAGTCGGGTGGGCTTAGGGTGGCAGGCAGGTGAGGTGCTGCCACCCGCCACTGACCAGGGGAGCGGGCGGTGGGGCCAGTGGGTGGGTGGGTGGGTGGGAGGGGTACTGCTGGACCACCAGGGACATTGACTTCACTTTTAATATACAAATGCCCATGATTGGGCTGCGAGCAGTGCACTGGACCACCAGGGATATAGGACATCACTTTTATTATACAAATGCCCGCGATCGGGCTGCGAGCGGTCCACTGGACCACCAGGGATGTAGGACTTCATGTTTTTAATACAGATTTCCATGATCGGGCTGCGAGCAGTCCACTAGACCACTAAGGATATAGGACTTCATGTTTTTAATACAGATTCCCATGATCAGGCTGCGAGCGGTCCACTGGACCACGAGGGATTTTCGACCTCACTTTTTACTGATGGCCATGATTGGGCATGGGGGGTATTGCCACGACAGTGTGCCGGAGCTCGGTGGCCACCCACAGGTGGCAGCTGCCATGCTGCACCTCTGTAATATGGCAGCTCACCTCTGGGTGACCAGCCATTGTTCCTTTTTTGGTTTCATTGTGTGTAGCCGCAGAAGCTGCGTGATGCAGGCTCAGCACATCCCGGCTGAATATCGGGATGCAGAGTATGCATGGGCACGCCTACCTGTGCGTTGCATACATTACTGATGCGCCCGATGCATCAGGATTTGTGCCAGGCACAATCCCATTTGAATATTGCACCAGGGACGATTAGACAGTATGGTGCAACACTGTTGCACCATGCACAACCCTTTGAATATTTGGGCTCAAGTGTTTTGTTTTGAAATGTTTGTTTTGAAATATTCCTACTTTTTCCTGATTTCAGGTCCCTCATTAATATAGCCTTTTCTGCAACCTATTTTTTTTTTTGTAATTACTTATGAGTTCTAGAATCCAATGACGTCAGTTGAGTGGAAGCTTACAATGAAGTTTTCCATGCAGCGCTTCTATTCAACCTATGTCACTGGGTTCTGGAACTGCTAAATTATTACAAAAATTAATATTGGGGGTATAAGGTTTCATGAACAAGGCATACTGTACAAGGGAAAAATAAGACTTTTTCAAAACAAATATACAAAACAATACACAGGAGTTCTTAAACAGAGTACCTTATGCTATGTTTAAAATTACTGTATTCAAAAAAATTAAAAACATTATTATATCTTCCTTTTAAAAATGGACTGACATTTCCATTGTTGTTTGACAAATGAACAGGTCCCTTGCTCCTGCATGTAGTACATTTTGTGAAAGCTATACATTTGAACTCTGTGCAAGTGGTGGTGGTGGGGGTGTTGAGAGTGATAAACTGCCATTATTCTTATCCTGGTGCTCTTTCTCATTTGAAAGAGACTCTCCTCCTGTGTCTTGTTCACCCACTTAAGGTACTTCTAGGTTTTTACCATGTCACATCTCACTCTACTCTCTTCTAAGGGGTACATATTGAGATTGCTTAGTCTTTCTACATAGGGCTTTTGATGCGACATCCTCAACCATTTTAGATACAAACATACGAACAAATGAATGTGCCAGCAGAAAAAGATCATCCGGTCTATCTAAGTCTACTCGAGTGTGCAGCCAACACCCCTAGTTTGCAGCTGCCCCAACCCCCACTTCTGTCATCCCACTGCCCCCCCACCCTCACTCTCCCCTGTTCCCTGTCCCATGCCCTTTTGAAGCTGTTCACAGATTTGCATGATGTATGCCCTCCTTTGTGCTGCCTTCATCCTGTCAATGTCCTTTCTGAGATGTGCCCTCCAGAACTGGGTACAATACTCCAGGTGGGTCTGCAGCTGATACAGTGGTAACACCACCTCCCTCCTTCTGCTGGTGATACCTCTCCCTATGCATCACAGAATCCCATTGGCCCAACTCCTTTGTCACACTGCCCAGCCACTTTGAGGTCATCAGATATGATAACCCCAAGGTTTCTGTCCTGCTTAATAAAGCTGGATTTAATTTATCTTCCTCCAGCAGAATTCTGGTGGAATGCTGATTTTACCTCAGCAAACCTTCATGAAATTTCCATGAAAATTATGCAAAATTTTGCCAAAATTGTTATTTCCGTTATTTTTATTTAATTTAAACATTATTTGTCCAAACTGCATCCAACTTGGTATGGAGACTTTGCCAAGACCCATAAAGAGTGTACCAAGCCTCATATGTCTGCCCTTAGAGATGACTGAGTTTTTTTATGTACTTTTCTCTACCATCGCAGACCTGACAGGAGGCTATGACCCCTCCCTTGACCTCTAGTACCTGTCAGAGGCTTGCCATCCTTACTTCTCTCCCCTTATTTAATATGCTTGATGGTACAAAGATAGATGTTTCCTGCTGTAAGTACCTCAGGGTCTACCTTGACTGGCATCTTGATTTCTCAGTGCATATTGATGCTTTCATCATAAAGGCTACACCCTAAGCATGGAGAATTGTACAGGAATAAAGTGAGTATTCTGCTTCCTGGCTGCTGAGATATCGTAGTAAAAATTATTCTCCCTATTTTTGACAACAATAGCTTAGTCTACAGTAATGCCACTAAATCTCCCTTTCTAGGCTGGACCCCTTTTTCCATTTTTTCTGCCATTTTGCTTTAGATTGCCCCCCTCATACTCACCACTACTCTCTTTACTCATTACTTTCTCTCCTCTCTCTTGATGCTAGGCACCTTTCTCATTGTGCATCTTTTATATTTAATTTCTGGTTCATCTCCCTTCCCTCTCATCTTAAATGCCTTCTATCCTCTCCTCCTTCTTCATCCTACCTTCTCCACAGCACTAATTCCTTTTCTTTTTCTATGTCTTTGAGAAAATGTACTGCTGGGCAATCTGTTATTTCTTATTGACTTCCTAAACGTTTGTCCTCCCTTCCCCTTCCCCTTTCTATTCATTCTGCCTCTTCTCCTTCCTCCCAAAAATCTCTTCTTTATGACTTTTGCTGTACTACCTGAAACAGTCTATGACCCTCTCCCCTTCTTATTACCTTTCTCCATACATACTGTATAAGAGTTTTTATTTTCTACTTGATCACATGTATGAAATTACCTCTAATTATTTATAAATATGCTTCATCTGTTACTGTAATACTGTAATTTATTTCTTATTTTCATCAGTTTTCCTTCCTATATATTGATTTCTTATTTTCATCAGTTTATTGTTTAGCTATCTCCTTTTCCCCTTCCCCAGGATGCATCTGGAAATTAGCTCGTTTCCTCTTAGTATGTCTTTCCTGGTTAAATTTTTAAATAAATAAATAAATAAAAAATAAACTTTGTGAATTGTCATGGAGTGAAATTTGCCAACTTCATGCATCTCAACTGTCAGTACCCACCCTCACCATCCAATACTCAGCTCCTGGGTTTCTATGCCCTAGTGCATGATGTTACACTTTTTAGCATTGAACGCCACATGCCATGCCCTTGACTACTTCTCAGGTTTCCCATGGTTCCTACACATTCTCTCCATCTTCTACTGATTATACACCCTATTACACATTTCAGTGTCAGCCACAAAAAGTATACCTTCCCTTTCAGTTCTTCTGTACTGTTGCTTATGAAGACATTAAAAATAAATGGTCCCAGCATTTAAGCAATGTTGGGAGTATCTGCCATCCCTGCTGGAGAGGCATAGTGATGCTTGGTGAATCTAATTTGAGTGGAAGATCCTTTAAAAGGCAACAATACCCTTTCTGTCATGCATGATGGTTCAGAAGTACGTAGCTTCTTATATACTGTTTCAGTTCAGTGGATCTGTACTCCCCATGATGGGGACCACTATCTGGGATAGCTGCAGAGTTACCTATCACTTTCTGTGATTTCACATCTCACAGCTACTATATCAATATACCCTTTGATTTTCCATATATGGTACCTGTAATTGAAAACATGACCCTCATGCCTATAGAGTCGGGGGGGGGTACATGCCACCCAAATTCACATCAGAGTAGTACCTCTTGGAGGGTGTGGCTAGTGCATGAGGAGATGAAGTGCTAGACTCTCAGCTCCAACTTTGCATCCTGTTTTTTTCATACATCCATGGCCTCAGGAGGAGATAAAATTTACAAAAGTATCAAGATATGGAAGCGCATTTCAAGAGCTAGATGAGAATACAACTATTTCTGAAAACATTACAGAAAACACCCTACAGCAGGGCATTTCTTGAGTTCAAAGAGAACTGACCCTCAACAAAGGAACAGTCAAGCAACATGGACAACACACTCCCAAGAGATGATGTAAAGGTAATGTTTGCCCAGATTCTAGTTGAGTTAAAAACAAGAAAAGAAGAAACATCAATCAACACAGAGAACATCTGATTATTATCAGAAAACATGCAGATGCTTTCTGAAAGATCTGCATTAGTAGAGTCTAATGCTAAAGCAAATGATGACACTTGGAAAATCTTAAGAGCCACAGTAAAGGAGCAAGCCACTACCATACAAGTCTTATAGATGAAAATGAAGGATCTGAAGAATTGCAGCAGATGCAACAATAAAAGGTTTGTGGGTTTCACAGAATACTCAGAAAAGGGGAATGTAATAACTTACTTACAGAATGCCATCCCACAGATGCTCAGACTCCTGGGAGATACCAGATTTGAATTTGATAGGGCACACCGCTCTCAAGGACCCATCCCTAAACCCTGGGAAAGACCCTCTCCCATAATTGCAAGACTGTTGAGGTTCCCAGTAAAGGAGAACATCATGAGGTGAGCACTGGAATTAGTAGAGATAAGATGGCAGGGGCATAAGATTATGGCATTTTCTGATTATTCCAAAGAAGTGACTATATGCAGGAAAGCATTCACCCCAGCCTGACAGGCCGTGCAAAAAGCAGACATCCAGTTCTCACTGCGATACCCTGCCCAGCTGAAATTCACCCACAAAGGAACACCCAGAGTATTCCTTACTTTGGAGGCTGTGATGGAATATATTACCCTACATGTTGCAGGTAAAGATCCTCTAAAACACAACAGAGACAGAGACGGAATAGGTCCCAGAAAAAGCCCATCCAATTCTCTGCAGAAAATGAACAGCACACTAAGGCAGGCTGCAGCGATGAGGGATTGCAACAGAGACACAAATGAGGAGAGGTATTCTGGCCAGCCCCATCTAAACACAATAAGTAAGGAGACTGGAGGCCTCCCCATGACAGCTCAAGCAAAGGCATGCACAATGTTGGTACAGAAGAGGAGCTCCTGACCCGACTCTTGGCCATGAACAGATATGATGCCATACAAGAAAAGACACCTTCCCCTGGAGCAGCAGAATACTCAGCTGATTTTAATTCACTCCCTGCATCTCAAGCAGGCATGCGTCCACCCGCACAACATGAAGAACAACAGCAACAGGAGGACTCAGTGCACACAGGCATAGAAGACAATATTGCCTCAACTACTATAACCCCACTTCAACCTACTCCCACAGATGGACTCCCGGAGAACACAGTGTGACTTGCCAGAGGACTAGCCCACCCAACACCAGAAGCAAAATGCATCTAGCACCACAACTCACACTTAGGAATAGACAGAGACTGATGAATAACAGTAAAGAGTAAGCTATCTCAGTATCCTGGTCATGTAAGTAAGGATCCAGCAGGGGCAGTTTGGTCTGCTATAATGTATATGATGAAGGGTCTTACTATAGTACATTAAATATTCCAAATCATCTATGCCCCCAGACTACATTAATGTAATGTTCTATAGCACACTATGGAGGTTTCTTTTTGGGTTCACAGCTAACTGGAATCCAATCACCTTACTAACTAAGATTGGCAATTACTGAGCCGAGCTGAATTAAATAATAAATTGCTCTATGCAATGCTTTTTTAACTCTGTATCACACAAGCTATAATACAATTCACAAATAGCCTTCTTTTTCAGACTTTACTGACTTGTGAAGTTTATTTGCTATTCTAGGCTATTCTCCATGTATCAATGGAATGCCAAAATTGCTGCCTTGAAAGGGTGGAGGGGGAGAGGGGAGGAACAAGCAAAGAGAAATGTAATCGATATGAGAGTTGTCTCATGAATACATTAAGCAGACTACAGACACTGTCCAGGTAAGACCGTGCTGTGTTAGTTTGTGGTCTCAGGAGGAAAGGTCTTTCTAGGCAGATCCTAAGGAATGTTTTAGCTGAAATATCTAATCTCCTTAGGAAAAAAAATGCTGAGAGGAATGAAAGAAATGGCACAGAGCTGCTAGAATGTCAATTTGTTTTCTTTCTCCTCAGCTAGCTTGCATCATAAATAACCATCAGAAGGGATGATGTTGCCACTCCACTCCCCTGAATTCTACAGGTTTAAGATGGCAAATAGCCACCAAGGGAGAGGGGAGAAAGCAAGGGAATGACTTCAGGCTAATTAACAAGAATCTGAGAATATACTAATTAATGGAAGCAGTATAGAAATAAGCACACTCCCAAATAACCTATGCCCAGAACAGCCAGTGACCAGACACACAGTAACAATCATGCAGTGCAACTGAATAGACCATAAAGAATACCTAATATCAGTATAGGTGTCCTGCTACACCCCCCACCCCCACTGTCATACAAGACCCCCCTCCAGAACAAGTTTAACCAAAAAACCAAAAACTCCCTACAGGACTCACATCCCAACATTCTGTTAACATCAGGGACTTCAGAGTAGAGAGCAAAGAAGATTAGTTGTGCTAGCCTTACAGACAAGTAAATCAAAGTAACTAATTTCCTTCACCCCTTTATCCAGCACAGAACTGAATGCAGATGTTTACTTCCAACCCCACAGTGGCTGAGAAGCCATGAAGGGCTATAATGCCTCAGGTCACACTCTAAGATCTCTCACAATAGTTTTCTTTGCATATAAACACTATGTTTGTTTTATCTAACTGTATAGTGCCATGCAGCCCACAACAGAATGAGGGTTGGACAAGGACAATACTTTGCTACAAGTACATCCCAACAAGGACTCAACATACAAGTACAATCAGTGTGCATGTACCCCACTGGTCTGCAATCAGAACGATGGTTATATACCAGCCAGACCCCAAACTCACCCAGAAAGGGACACATGAGAAGGAGCCATCCATTATAACACACATTCAGTACTGTATCCCAATTCGCAGCACATACCCACCACCTGCTTGCATTCCTATCATAGACCGACACCAGTCAAATTACCTCTGTAAAATACACAATGACTGATATAAGACTACATCGCTGGAATGTTAGGGGTTTAAATTCCCCAGTGAAATGCAAGTAGGTAATAGCACACCTTCAAAGGATGCACTCATAGCCAGCCCTACTAAAGAAACAAAACTCACAGACCTAGAGGCAATAAAGCTAGCTAGTGACTGGATAGGGCAAGAGATTCACAGTGCAGTGCAGTCAAAAAAAGGGGGAGTCTCCATACTGGTTCATAAATCCCTGAATTGGAGCCTAATTAAGACCTCGCATGATGGAGAATGGTGCTGGGTAATGACACTTTTTTTAAATGCACATGGCCCATTGGAGGTGGGAAACCTTTACGCCCCCAATAATGATTTGCTCCAATTTCTTTACAAGATAGCTGAAGAAATATTAGTTTTCAGTAATAAAGGGGCACCCATCCTAATAGGACGGGACTTCAACCTGACACTAGAGCCAGAAATGGACAGGAGCAACAACCAGCCCGAGTACCATGTGAAAGTGGTTAAAGCCCTCAAACTCTGGATGAAAGACCAAGCACTCTCAGATGTGTGGCACATCCACAATGCCAGACTAAGAGACTACACATACTGTTCAACAGTACATGGCACGTACAGCAGAACTGACATGTGGCTCACATCTCAACAAATCACCCCTATGGTAAGCCACACCCACATCACCCCTTTAGTCATGTCAGACCATGCCCCAGAGCAGCTTGACCTCCTATATGAGACAATCCCAACCAAATCAAATAGCTGGCAGATGGACCCACTACTACAATTAGACCCCCAGTTCCAGATTTGGCTGCTGAGCACTACACAGGAGTTCTTCCAATTAAATGACAGAGGGGACACCTCAGACTCTATATTATGGGAGGCGTATAAGGCATCAATAAGGGGTCAATAATTGCATATGCAGCATACTGCCACAAGGCACAGGAGCAGAAATGTTCAACCTTGGAGAGGCAACTGACCCAAAAAGAGTCCCTCCTTAAAAGCAACTGTAACCCCAATACATCCACTCCCCTATATAGGAAAGTTCTGGCCCTTAGACAAACCAAAATCACCTGACGGCAAAAAAAGCAGAACTAGCTATCTTGCAGCTAAGACAGAAATTCTGGGAAGGGGAGAAAAGTGTGGTAAACATTTGGCCTATCAACTTAAAAAACAACAGTCCAAAAGAGTCATTGCATCTCTACACTCCCCTGAAGGGGAACTATGCACATCGCAGAACAACATTATTAAGATAATGACTAAGTTCTACGCACAATTATACACATCAGCTACCATCCCAGATAAAAACAAATTGAACACCTTTCTATCATCCCTTCACCTCCCAGTACTAGATCTGGGACAAGCAAGAAGCCTGGAGCTTCCGATCATGAAGGAGGAGATCATAATGGCTATATGCAATCTGAGCCCAAAAAAGCCCAAGGAGGGGATGGGTTAACAACAGAATTCTACCAGATGCAGGCCACCCACATCTCCCCTATCCTAGAAAAGGTCTGTTCTGAAATAGGAGGCACTGGCATATACCCCCAGCGATGGCCAAAGCAACCATTACCATCCTTCCCAAACCTGGAAAGGACATGGAACTACCAGCCAGCTACCACCCCATCTCCCTAATCATGGTAGATAGCAACATCTATGCTAAGATACTAGCAAGCAGGCTTGAAAAGTTCCTCCCTTCCTTAAGCTACCCCTCAGAGGTAGGTTTTGTTAAGGGTCACCTTAGCACAGATCACATACGCAGTCTAATCGATATAAAGCACCTGGATAAACACAACAATTCCCCCATAGCTGGCATTGCCATTGATATTGAAAAGGTTTTCAACTCGGTGGAGTGGAATTATCTATACTCGATTCTTACTCAGTTTGGAGTGGGAACAGCCTTCATAAAAGCCATACAAGCTATGTATTCAGACCCACAGGCCCAAGTTCTCACTAGTGGTGTGCTGTCAAACCTTTTCCCTTTACACAGAGGCAGCAGACAGGGCTGCCTTCTCTCACCCCTTCTATTTGTTCTAGCAATAGAACCCCTAGCAGCAGCAATATGACAAAACGCAGACATTAAAGGGGTACAGTTGGGAGCAAAACAACACAAAACCCTCCTATACGCAGATGACTTTTTGGTCCTGACTAGTGAAGCAGGAACATCTGTTCAACACCTTATAGAACTTATGAATAATTTCTCCAAATTATCTGGGCTCAAATTTAACACAAACAAAACAGAAGTTCTTCCTTTAAACACAAAATGCCAAGCCACAGACTTCACTAGACTTAATATTCAGTGGACCCCAACACACATCACCTACCATGGAATAAAAATAAGCCCACAGATAAACAAGATAGTGGATTTAAACATCAGCCCACTGTTGGACAAAATTACTACAGAGCTTGGCAGATGGAAACCACTCCAGCTATCACTTCTAGGGAAATAGAAGCAATCAAAATGGTGACAACACCAAAACTACTCCACCTTATCTCTCACCTGTCACTGATAATCCCAAACAAATGGTTCACAAGAAGAGATAAGTGCATAGGACATTTCCTATGGGAAGGGAAAAGGCCAAGATATACTAGAAACACATTAAGAACACACTGGAGTAAACGGGACTATGCCTACCATGGCTAAATGGGTACTACTGGGCATTTAGAGTGGCACAAAACCAATGATGGTTCCAAGAATCAGGACTAACCCACCCAATATGGACTGAAATTGAATCACACATGGCAGGAAACTGTTCACCTTGTGTCAGTCTATTTGAAAAGACACCTAATTCACACCTGGCAGCACCACCCATCTACACCTCCCAGGACACATGGAAACAAATGGGTCACTGGCTTAAAATAGACCTCCCGAAACCAGAGATTACCCCACTATGAGGAAATACATCTCTAAAGGTAGGGGGGGCACCAATAAACTGGGCCACATGGAAAGAAAAGAATATCCACAGGATATCAGACTTCATAATGCCAAAGTCAGAATGCCTAGACTCATTCCAAGGCCTCCAAACTAGATTTAGGCCACATAAAAATTAATTTTGGAAATATCTACAACTGAGAAAGGCATTAATACCTCTCTTGAATCAAATACAAGAGTCCAGGCCCCCTGCACAGGCACACTCAACCACAATATGGCTTAGCCAATGCAAAAAAATAGTAAGATCTACTCCAGTAGCAGAAAGGGTATACCAGACCAAATAGGAAAGGCAAAAAGGTATTGGGAGAAAGTCTTAAACATAACTATAGATGACACAGACTGGGCCACATGCTGGAAATCCACACACACACCCCAGCCCAAAATTCTGGTAGTAGATTAATACAAAACAAAATTATACACTTCTGGTACTGCACACTCCAGGTACTTCATGCCGCTCATTTCACAACAGACAACAATTGTTGGAGATGCTCATAGACAGCGGGAGAGCTATATCACATCCTTTGGACTTGCCCCAAAATAATGGCAACAAATACAACATACCCTTCAGTACATTATTCAATCTCCGGTTCTTTTAGCACCTGAACTCCTCTTAGTAGGGCTAAAACCCAATCTACCACACTTAGAGAAGTATCAGTACAACCAATGAGCCTAGCCAGCATATAAGCCAAGCAATTAATTTTATGCAAATAGCCCACAAAGGAGATTCCCTCAGTATACGACTTCCTCAACAATATGGTGAAGCTAGCACAATATGAAAGACTATCCCATCTGGCAGCAAACTCCATAGCAAAATACAACAAAACTTGGGACAGATTCCACCAATTTCTAAACCAAACTCCCACCACTAACCACAACATCAACTACAACCATAACCTCAGCCACAACTGTACCAACAACAGCACTCAGCACCCCCGGACTGGGTTAGGATAATATTACTGGAAAATAGGACACCAATGCCCACCACAAAACACACATCTTTCGCATACCTAAATACCCTCCCACCACAGGCTCTGAACCAGGACACGCTTAGACATACCTCTACACACTTACCCCCCCCAACACACAACACAAACTATCAACACAGGCACCACTGACTCCTCACCAGACCTAACCATAACTGGATATTGCTGGAAGATATCTGCCCATGCAGACCATGGGGATACATACACACATACATTAATAGATAAAGAAGGCTTGACACTCATAGTTTGAAATAGTAATCCAGCAAGTGCTGAGTTTATTTAGCAAGATGCCTAAAGAACAAACCAGTAGCCCCTAGCACCTCAGCCCTTCCCTAGGTGCTAGGGGCCACTGGTTTGTTCTTTATGCATCTTGCCAAATAGACTTGGCATTTGCTGGATTACTATTTCAAACTACGAGTGCTGAGCTTTCTTTATACATTATTTTATTATTGAGCTGGCTGGTCTGCTTAGACACCACTGATTCCAGTGTCTTCTTCACATATTCCTATATATTCACACATATACACATGCATACATACACATAGACTGTATATACACATGCACACACTTACATGCATACAACGTACAAATTGAAGAAGACACACCAATGACTATTCAGTGGAGAGCATGTCCATCCAATGATGAACTTATGACAAATAAACGACAAGAACATAGCAAAAATCAGACAAACAGTAGATTAATAGGTTTCATAGGTTAACTAGAGCTTTATATAGATCAGAGTACATTATAGTTCACTATTATTATTAATATCCCAAGATATTGTTTTCAATCAAATGTGCATCCAGTTTTGTCTTGAAACTTAAAAGCACTAGCAAACAGGCTAGAAAGAGGTGTGGAGCAACAATGGGGAATCATCAAAACTGCCATCACAGAGGCAACAAGCCTTTGTGTGAAGCAAATAAACAAATCAAAACAAAAGAAAAAGCCACAATGGTTCTCAAAAGAGGTGGCTGCGAAAGTCAGGAAGAAAAAGACAGCATTCCAGAAGTATAAGGAAACACAAAAGGAACAGGACAGAGAGCTGTACCAGTTAAGGCAGAAGGAAGCAGGGAGGAAAGTCAGAATAGCAAAGGCCCAAACAGAGGAAAAGATAGCCAACTCGGTTAAGAAGGGGGATAAAACCTTTTATAGGTACATCAACGAGTAGAAAGACAAAGGAGGGATAGTGAGGCTGAATAGAATGAACGGTGGGTGGGCAGAGGGGACAGTGAAAAAGCAGGGATACTGAATGAATATTTCTGCTCAGCATTCACAAAGAGGAGGGGAAAAGTGCCTAATCCAATTAACAGAAGCACTTTTGATAGGGGGGTCGACCCCAGTCTTTTCACAGAAGAAAGGGTTCTGCAAGAACTCCTAAAACTGAAGGTGGACAAAGCAATGGGGCCTGATGGAATTCACCCCAGAATTCTAAAAGAATTAAGGGAGAAACTAGTGAAACCACTGACTAGTCTTTTTAATAAATTATGGGAGGATGGTGTGGTACCCGAGGACTGGAGGAAGGCAGATGTGATTCCCCTTCACAAAAGTGGGACCAAGACAGGGGCAGGAAACTACAGACCTGTCAGTCTGACCTCTGTGGTAGGGAAAGTGATGGAGTCACTTCTGAAGGAAAGAATAGTTGAGTATCTAGTGGCCAGTGGGGCACAGGACCCAAGGCAGCATGGGTTCACAGCGGGAAGGTCATGTCAGACGAATCTAATAGATTTCTTTGACTGGGTAACCAAAGTAGTAGACCAGGGAGGGGCTGTGGACATGGCCTACCTAGACTTTAGCAAGGCATTTGACACAGTCCCACACAAAAGATTAATAGTCAGATTAACCAGCCTGGGAGTGGGTCCCAGGGTGGTAGCCTGGGTAGAACATTGGCTGGACAACAGAACACAGAAGATAATTGTAAATGGAGTCCACTCTGAAGAAAGAGGGGTTACTACTGGGGTACCGAAGGGTTCAGTATTGGGTCCAGTCCTTTTTAATGTCTTCATAAGTGACATTGAAGAGGAACTAGAAGGAAAAGTATGCCTCTTTGCAGATGACACAAAGATCTGCAACAGGGTTGATACACAAGGAGGCATGGAAAGAATGAGAAGGGACTTGGTAAGGTTGGAGGAATGGTCAGAAGTATGACAGCTAGGATTCAATGCAAAGAAGTACAAAATAATGCAGCTGGGAAACAAGAACCCAGGGGAAGAATACACAATGGGGGGGAGGTAGTAACAACAACAAAAATGGAAAGGGACCTGGGGGTAATCATATCAGATGACCTTAAGGTTAGCAAGCAATGTGTGAAGGCAGTGGGGAGGGCTGGGGGTATACTGGGATGCGTAGGGAGAGGCATCAGCAGCAGAAAACAGGAAGTTGTTATTCCTCTGTACAAACAGTTGGTAAGACCCCATCTGGAGTACTGCATCCAGTTCTGGAGATCTCATCTCCTCAAGGACATAGACAGAATAGAGGCAGTCCAGAGGAGGGCAACTAAAATGGTGCAGGGTCTGCAAGAGAAGCCATATGAGGAGAGACTAAAGGAACTTAATATGTATACCCTTGAGGAAAGAAGGGAGAGGGGGAACATGAGAGAAACTTTTAAGTACCTCAGTGGAATCAACAAAGTCCAAGAGGGTAGCATCTTTCAGAAAAAGAGACGTGCAAGAACAAGGGGACACAATTTAAAGATGGGGGGGGCAGTTCAGGGGCAATGTGAGGAAGTATTATTTCACAGATAGGGTAGTGGGTGCATGGAACAGCCTTCCTGAGGAGGTTGTGGGGTCTAAAACTGTGGGAGAATTCAAGAATGCATATGACAGACATAAGGCAATTCTTGTGGGGGGTAGGAAGAAACAGGCTGTTGGTTAACTAGGATCTGCGGCCTATCCTGTAGGTAGGGAAATGGGCAGACTGGATGGGCCAAGCGGTCCTTATCTGCCGTCAAAGTCTATGTTTCTATGTTTTTATGTAACTGTACATAATACCACTAGCCACTGCTTATAGGGGAAGCCTATTCCAGATATTTATTGCCCTATTAGTAAGCCAGTGTTTTCTTTTGGTGGTATTAAATATTTCAACATCACTCTGCAGCAGATGTGATCTTGTACTATAACTCTTATCCTTGAACTCCAAACCGATGCGCTCCCACAGCTGGGTTTCAATAGGTGCTTTGTACAAGAAACACATATCCCCCTCATTTGCCTGAATTCCAGTTAGTATAGGCCGAGGAAATCTAATCTGGAATGGTAGTCCAATCCCTGAACCTTGCTAATCCTACATGTTGTCCTTCTCTGTACTCTCTCTCCAGGACTTGGATCTCCCTTTTGCCACCAGGGACCAAAACTGCGTACAGTATTCCATATGCTGCTGTACAAGGGGTGTATACAGGGGCAGCAAAACATCCCTACTCCTACACTCAATGTGTTTATTTATGTAGTATAATATACTGCTGGCCTTTTTAATTACTTGGGTTGCACTATGTCTTAAAGCTGAGGTCTTTTGTAATCCTAATTCCCAGGTCCCTCTCATCTTCTACAGTGTTGAGCTTTCATCCCCCTAATAAGTAATTAGCCTGTCTATTCTTTTTACCAAAATGCATTACATTACATTTGTCCACATTGAATGACAATTTCTTGTCGTTAGTCCAGGTTTCTAGATCTGTCAAAACTACTTGGAGATTGGCTACATCCCCTGAATTATCTATGGATTATTGTAGGGCACTGTCACAGTTTAACTATCACAGTTCAATTATTAGGTTTAAATATTAGTTTAGTACTAGTAGATAGGTAATATAGGGAGTTAGAATTCTAGTATATGAAGCCAGAACACATTTGATATCCCCATGATAGAAATCACCCCAAACTCAAGGTTTTTAAGTAACAGATAGGAAACAGAGGAGTACAATCTGAAGGCAATACAGCTAACCATACAGAACTGAAATGTGTACAATAACCTTGCAGGACAATTTGAAATGTGGTCAGCTATGATTTGACATACTATGTATGTAATACCCACAAGGCACCTTTTGTTCATAGCATGCGACAATGTCAGTTATGTGAAGTAGAGAGAGTTATCGAACGTGCTTGATACAAAGGCCGGGATATTCAAAGGGATTGCACATGGAGCAACAGTGTTGCACCATGCGCAACCCACTGATGCACCCAGACGCGATATTCAAGAGGGGAAGTTGTACCGAACAAATCCCGATGCGCCGGGGCACACCAGTAATGTATGCGACACAAGTGCAGGGGGCATGCCCATGCATATTTGGCACATCTCGATATTCAGCCCGGGATGTGCGGCGCATATGAAGGCACACACCTGCCTTGTGCCACACAGGGTGGCACAAAGATCTGCCGAAAAATATAGGAGCGAAGCCTGGCCACCCATAGGTGAGCTGCCGTATTGCAGGGTGCAACACGGCAGCTGCCAGCTATGGCTGGCCACCCGACCTCCCTAGACACAGGCCGGGTGTCGGCCCCCCCCACGCCTAATCACAGGTTTTTTAAATGTAAAATATCCCTGATGGTCCAGTGGACCCTACCCCCTTGCCCGATCATGGGCGTAATTAAATAAATTCATGTTCTGGTGGCCAAGTGGACCTGCTCCCAAGCCCCAATCGCAGGCTTAATACTACTAAATGGGTTTGGTCCACTGGACCACCAGGGATACATTTAGTTTTATTAAGCCCATAATCGAACATTAGGGCATGCTGCTGCTGAGGGGCAGGGGGCATTGGTCCCCGACAGTTGCAGCCTGGCAGGGCGCCAGGTGCAAGTCACCAGGGGTCAGAGCACCTGCATGCAAATGGGGCCATAATGACATGCAAATGGACCCATTTGTGCCATGTATGCATAATGGCCCCATTTGTATACCCACCGCTGAATATAGCGGTTCCTGTGCCTAGCGCAACTGCACTTGTGCTGGTGCAGTGCCACTGCACCATGCGCAATGCAGGCAGCCATGGTGCCATATTCAATGGTGCTGAGCCATGGTGCAGCACCATTGAATATCACCTAGTCCACGCCCTGGCGCATCCCAGTTGCACTGTGCCCAGGTTTACGCCCCTGACTGGCGCAGTCTGAATGTCCAACCCAAAAAGTACAAAATATTAGCTAAACTTATTTTTGAAGTTCTGTTATGACCTCATACTCTCATGAAGTCAGCCTGATGAACCTATTTAAAACTCATTATAATGTTACACTGAGATATGTATGTAATTACCCTAATCTGTAACCATCCTAAAAATGTATTATTGTGATGTATACTTGAAAACTTAATAAAAACTATTAACTGCAAAGTAGTACCTCTTGAGATAGAAAAGCCTGTAAATGTGCCATTTAGCATCCACCTTAAATTAATTTTGAATTGTGTACCCACCCCAGAAATTCTTATGGCATGACGTCCTTGCTTGCAAATCAGAAGGCAGCTGGCCATGGTAGTGGGGGGGGGACTGTGCCAGTTAACATTAGGTCTTCCTTAGTTCACTGTCATCACATTCAAGTGAGAAGAGAAGGGGGTGCTGCAGTATGTGGGCTGGGGGAAGCTTTTTTAATATCTATTGGGGCAGTGGGAGGAGGATGTGTGCTGCTATGTGAGCTGGAGGAAAGGGGTTATATACTATATACAGGCTATTGTGGTTGGGGGAACAGAGATGGGGTGCTAAGTGGGCTCTGGAAGGGGTTTATTTTTATATCTATTGGAACTGGGGATTGTAGAATGGGATGGGTAGTTTAAGGGTGGGTAAAAGGTATTTTTTTTTTCAATCTATATTTTATGCCCTGGTATTTCTGGGAGCTGGCAGGCAGCTAGCTCGAGTCCTCCCTTCAGGGGGCTCATTTTTATCTTCCGCTCAGCGATCCCATCACAGGGAATGTCACTGGCACCATCATGGAACCTGCCAGCAATGTTTTCTTCCCTTCCCTGCTATGGTCCCTTGTGCATGTGTGGAGGCATGCACATGCAGTGATCTGCATCACTCTCCCTATTCTTGCCACTCTCTGCCTGCACTACCTTCAGGCCTCTGTCCAGGGAAAGCCATGTGGTGGGAGTGATTAGATTCCTCCCCCGGAGAGAACAGCTGCCTTGCAGCAGCTCAATCCAGCTCCTGCCTCCCCCCCCCCAGCTGACTCCCAACAACCTAGGCTCATTCCCCAACCAGGTCTGCTGGCACCTTAACCCTCAACACCACTGGGCCAGCTGGGTAAAAGGTATTTTATATGGGTGAGTACAGAGAGGGTAGGAAGGGTTTTCCCTATTTAAAAATGTTTATTTTTGAATTTGTCTTTGCAAGCTGTGAACCTATTTGAACTATGATAAACTTTGCCTGCTTTGAAATTAAAAGTTTACAGTGTCAGCATAAGACACACCTTCCCCTCTGTTTTGAGAGGTATGTGGTAGCATCTTTCTCTATTGATGGGGGCACTCTTGCCAGGCCCCTTATCCTGACAAACTAAAGCAAATGACATCATAATACAATTACCTAGGGGCTACTCATTACTCTATAAGGCACCCTTTCTCCTGTGGAGCATTTTATGAAGGTTAACCATTCCTCCCTCTCTTGTGTGCTTCTGGGTGGGGGTGGACCCACAAGAATCTTAAAAATCTCATTTGGGAGGAGGCCCATAACTATTCCCAGGTGATAGTCTGGGTGGTCATTTGCCTCTTGGGGCAGCACTACTCAGGTCTCTCTTCTCTACTGGTCTCCAGAAAGCATCTCCCCACCCTAGCAGGAGGCAATGGGAGACTGTTTTCTGCTCTTCTAGCTCTTCTTCTCTTTAAACACTGTTTCCCTGGGCACCTTAGACCTCTCTAGATCTGAACCCTAAGCTCTAGTCCAGTCCTTCTCAGCTAGTCAACCCTACTATAAGAAAGGTAGGGTCATGAATGTTCATACCCAGGCTGCTGGAGGCTAAGGCAGGAAGCAGAGTGCATAAACTCCAGACACCTAGGGCTCGATTTTTAAACAGCCCTGCGATCACCAACATTTGTGATGTTCTAGGGCTTCAGAAAACTCTGGGTGTATCAGGGAACCTGGGCCTAATTTTGTAAAAATAGGAGTCCCTGTGCAGAATACCCAGGAGCTGCTGCAGTGGCAGGGTTGCATCAAATGTGGTGCACCTGCGGGTTTGACAGAGGGATGCATCATCCATGCCCAGCACAAACTGGAGAGGGGCCACAAAGGTGAAGGTGGGGGGGATATGGTGGAAAGGAGGGGAGCAGAGGTAGAAGGAGCATGGGGGTGTCCTAGTGAGCGAGGGGTCACAGTGGCAAGTGCAGGGTACTAGGGTGACACTCGGTGAGGGTGCCATACCGATTTCCATTGAGTCAATTGACCAAGGTAGAGGGTGGTTGGCAGGGTCGGACCATGAGCCACCTCTGGCTGCATACAGCCCTGGCACCTACCCCGTAGGTGCACCAGTCCCCAGCACCATTGCTGGGCAGCAGCCTACCTCTACATGGGGGCTGCAGTACCAGGGGACTGTCACAGTGCCCAGGAAATGGTTCTCTCCACCACCTACACCCAGCAACCTTTGGCCACTTCTGTCTACTGGCAGTATTTGGGTCTGGTGCATCTATGGCACAGGTGCCAGGACTGTGTGCAGCTGGGGTTGGATCATGGCCCATCCCTGCCAACCCTCATCTATCCATCAATTTGGTCAGTGGATGTCAGCATGGCACCCCCACAGGGTACCACCCCAGAACCCTGCATTTGCCCCTGTGCCCCACTAGCCCACTATGGCACCCCCTGTACTCTTTCTACCCAGCTCCCCTCCTTGCAGCCCCCCATTGGCTACCCTGCCCAGCTGTGGTGCATGGCCCTTAGATCCTGGGTGGAGTCCACCTACTGTGCCACATTGGTTACACTGTCTATCATGTGATAACCCATGGCAGAAGTCATTCTGAGCCTGACAGGGGGTCAACCAGGAGTTTCACCTGTTCTGGCTGTAGGAGCCAAGCAAAGCATAATCAGCCTAGTGATATCCTTTTTTCTCCTCTTGAAACTCTGAGGAGTTGCCATGCAATGGTGCTACTGAGAATGCTGTGCTGCTTCAGCACTCAGTGTGCCAGTGTCTGCAGCTCCTCCTGTCCTCTACTGGTGTGCCCACACTCAACTTCCACTTGGTGTCAGTAATGTCCAGACATCCACCTCCTACCCGTTATGAGAAGGACATCTGTTCTTCGGATTCTTGATCTTCTTCCCAGACCTTCAGTAATTTAAGCTCAGTTTCCTGCCCAGTTCATCATCATCTCAAACTGTAGTGCCACTTTTACACAGGTGGATTGGCCTGATGACCATTTCTGTGAGATAAAAGATCTGCTTTTGTGAATGAACTAACTTCCAAAAAGAAGCCCAACTTGACCACAATGTGGATCCCTTGCTATGCATAAACAGGGGACTTGGGGGATACAGCTGTCCACCTGGACTGCTTCGTCCAATTAACAAGAAATAAGATTTTGGTTCTAAAAACCAAAAGACAGTCAGTGTGCCTCCCAGCCCTCGATGTTGGCTCAAATAGCAGGGGGCAACTGATTGGGGGTGCCATTTGGGGTCCAGAAGTGTCAGGAGTGACTGGTTTGGGGGGGCACAGAGACACTACTACATAGTGTAGCCTCCTTGACCTACACCACACTGGTTCTGCATGCCACCACATACTGTATCCCTGGAGTTTACCTTCTCCTAGGGTCTGACTGGGATAAAGTGGGCCCATCTGGACAGTAAATACAGAGACCCACCTGGGAAGCCAGTAGGGGATGGCCCAGGGTGACACAATAATATCAGTCATCAACTTCAATATGATACACTAGCTCTGTGATTGTATCTTACATTTTACCTACAGTGCCCAAGATACCCCACGTAATTAACAGAGAGATGATAAATGCAGTTTCAGAGTATAGATGGTGACCAGGTAGCCAAATGAGGAGAGCTCACCTGGCAATTTCCTGGTATCCTGGTGGCCCAGTCTGGCTCTTACTTCTCCTGTGGTGCTTCCTTTTACCATGATGGAAGTGCACAATTACAATCCAGTGTTGCAGAAAGAAATGGAGGAAACAGGTTGACCTTGTGATTCTAAGCTCCTCTGCTTTGGAGGTGAGTTGATAGGTCATTATAATCCAACTTTGCCGCCTATTTTGCAGATATTTTGCCCTCGCTAACACCCCACCCCACCAAGACGTAATGCAATGTACAGCAGCTGAGGCCTCAGATATCACACATGCTGTCCTCTCTCCCTCAGCACTCCAGGCTGCACCACCACTTGCAGTCACCCATGAGTAAGTGTCATAATGGGTGTTGCTCCCCAGATGGGAGCAGCAACTAGGAATCTTACTTCTCATCCTGTTTGTGTGCAGCAGTGCCTGAGGCTGGTAAGATGTGAAACCACATTATTGGTGCAGTAAGCAACATCTGTTGCCATTATGCTACAGAGCTGATCCCAGTTTTGTTATTCTTTTAAAAATCTGAAATCAGTTCTGTTTTTATGGCTGTGGGCAGAGCCTACATCCATTCTGCTTTCACTTGAAAAAAGATGTTTCTGTGGAACACATCTTTTAGGAGTTTTCAGTGCATCCTTCCATCAACTGCAAAATAGTGTGCTCCCCCTCTGATTTTTGCTATTGGCTGCTCTGCCTAAAAGGCAGGGGGTTCTATTGTGCCTCCCGACTTCTCAGAATATAAACAAAAACAAATACCTTTTGAAGCTGCTGTCATTGAACCCTTGTGGGGCTGCAGAATGAGCATCTGTCCAGCTCAAGTCAAATAGATTCATTCCAGTTCTTTCAGCAGCCTAGGGGTTAACTCATTAACTCCTTACTTTGACTGGATACTGACCCAGTAGCACATGGCTAATTAGATGCATGTGTCATGTGGGAGATAGAGCAATGTAAAAGTAGACCAGGACTCCCCCCCAGAATCCCAACCTTGAAGCTGGGAGTCATCATGTAGGAATTTCTACTGTCTACTGCTCTCAACACTCCCATATGTCTAAGTTATGTAGTTCAAAAATAAATTAGAACTACAAAACCAGTCATACAGAGGGTATAATGACGAAAAAAATTTTTGTTTGTTTGTTTGTTTTTTTGTTTCTTTTTATTTGTTTTCTATTACTGTGCCAAAATAAGTATCCTTTTATAGGTGTGTACTGGTCCAAAATAAGTATCCGTTTATAAGTGTAAGAGCCCTGTTTGATTAATGAATGCTTTGCTATGCCATGCAGCTCCAAATGACCGTACTAAAACAATGTTATCAATTTGTGTCCATTTGCCTGTTGCAGCAAGGTTAAACTGATTCCATGCTGAGGAGGCACATTGTGTAATTGACCACTGTCTATTCTGCTTCACTCTGGGGTCCATTTTAACTGGAATTTCATGCACAAAAATTGGGTTTAAGTATCCTTTAAATTCTGTTCTGTTATTCCCACTGCATGCATTTACTGTCAAATTACATAATGTATCTCATTGGAACCAGTTTAACCTTGCTGCAACAGGGAAATGGCCATACATTGTCCAGCAAAATGTATTCAACTCAGGTTTAAAAAAGCACATGTGCATAGATTCTATTTCGTGACAGTAGCCATGAACATGATGAAAGTAGCCCTGATCTAACACAAGTGCTCCTGGGTCATCACATGTAAGTGGCTCTGGTGGGATTTGAAGCAGGTAATTTATCTCAAGCCAAATAACAACTTTGTAAACATAAGACTGTCAAATACTGTTTCCTGGTGTGCCATAAATCTTATGTACCACAATTTACTATTATGTTTCCTATGACACATTTCAGATCAGCTTACAATGATAGGTTGAAGGACCTCAACATTTACTCATTGGAGAAGAGAAGGGAGAGGAGTGATATGACCAAAACCTTCAAGTACTTAAAGGGCATCAACTGGGTTAGTACAGAGGGCATGATTCAATTAAAGGGAGAAGGAATTACAAGGAAGCACAGCCTGAAATTGGTGGGGGGTAGTGTCAGGAGAGAGAGGTGAGGAGACATTACTTCACAGAGAGGATGGTGGGGGTAGAACACACTTCCTGAGGAAGTAGTATCTCTTAAAACAGTGGTGAACTTCAAAAGGAGGTTGGACAGGGTCAAGGGCAAGATACTAGTTAGTGGGAAGATTAGGGGGGAGAGAAGGAAGCAAGGAGTGAGGGGGCAGCAGCAGGAGTCTAACCTGTGTGCTGCACAACTTAGCAGATGCAGTAGACCAATTGGCCTGTATCTGCTGGCATTTTTTATATTCGTATGTTCGTAGCACTACATTTTCTTATTTCAGATCTCAGATTTGGACTTGCTACTATTATTGCTGAAGATGCTATTAGTCAAAACAGTCATTAAGTTATTTTTCTATTATAACAGATTTGTACAAGGGGTAAGTGTGGTCATGTCAGAAATTACAATTATAGATTGGATTACCTTCTAATATACAGCACATTGCAAGATAAATTATACTAAAATGTTTAGTGACTGCAGTGAACAATCACAGATTATGTCTTCATCTCAGACTGCTGTAAACCGTGCAAAAATAACAAAAAAACAAGCATTTGCCAATGCTGAAGGTTTCCTTGCATGGTGTATGGGAGATGGAATTCAGCAACACTCATAATGCTTGTTTCTATGAGCTTCTTCAAGCTCACCACAGCCATATTGGCTCTGGCTGGAGTTTTTTTTTTATTACTGTGTTTCATCACTTTTGCTGCTGAACTATATTATCTGGCCTACCCCTCAGCTCCATCATGCACCATCTTTAGGTACTAACCCCAGACTCTTATTACATAGAAACATAGACTTTGATGGCTGATAAGGACCACTTTGCCCACCTAGTCTGCCCATTTTCCTACCTATTGGATAAGCTGCAGATTCTAGTTAACCAATAGCCTACTTCCTCCTACCATCCAATATACTTGTCTTGTGTCTGTCCCATGCACTGTTGAATTCCCCCACTATTTTTGCCCCACAACCTCCTCAGGAAGGCCATTCCATGAATCCACCACCCACTCCATGAAAAATACTTCCTCACATTGCTCCTGAGCCGTCCGCCCTCTATCTTTATATTGTACCCCCTTGTTCTTGCACATCTCTTTTTCTGAAAGATGCTACCCTCTTGGACTTCGTTGATTCCCTTGAGGTACTTAAAAGTTTCTATCATGTCCCCCCTCTCCCTCCATTCCTCAAGAGTGTACATATTAAGCTCTTTTAGTCTCTCTTTGTATGGCTTCTGGTGCAGACCCTGTACCATTTTAGTTGCCCTCTTCTGGACTGCCTCCATCCTGTCTATGTCCTTGCAAGGATGAGGTCTCCAGAACTGCACAGAGTACTTCAGATGGGGTCTCACCAACTGTCTGTACAGAGGGATAACAATGTCCTGTTTTCTACTGGTGACGCCTCTGCCTATGCATCCCAGTATCCCCCCAGCCCTCCTTACTGCCTCTTCACATAGCTTGCCTACCTTAAGATTGTCTGATATGACTACCCCCAGCCAGGTCTCTTTCCATTTGTTTTGTTGTTAGTACCCCCGCTGCCATAGTGTACTCTTCCCCGGGTTTTTATTTCTCAGTTGCATTACTTTGCACTTCTTTGCATTTAATCTAAGCTGCCATACTTCTGACCATTCCTCCAACCTTGCCAAGTCCCTTCTCATCCTTTCCACCCCACCCTTGTGTATCAACCCTGTTTCAGATCTTTGTGTCATCTGCAAAGAGGCACACTTTTCCTTCCAGCCCCTCCGCTATATCACCTATAAAGACATTTAAAGAGCATCGGTCCCAGTACTGAACCCTGTGGTACCTCACTAGTAACCCCCCTTTCTTCAGAGTGCACTCTGTTTACCATTACCCTCCATGTCCTGTTATTCAGACAATTTGTTACCCAGGATAACACCCTGGGACCCACTCCCAGGCTGGCTAAATTATTTATTTATCTTTTGTGTGGGACTGTGTCTAATGCCTTATTTAAGTCTAGGTAGGCCACATCCACAGCCCCTCCCTGGTCTACTGCTTTGGTCACCCAGTCAAAGAAATCTACTAGATTCCTCTGACATGACCTTCCTGCTGTGAATCCATGTTGCCTTCGACCCTGTGCCCTGCTGGCCTCTAGGAACTCAACAATTCTTTCTTTCAGAAGTGATTCCATCATTTTCCCTGCCACTGAGGTTAAATTAACAGGTCTGTAGTTTTCTGCTTCTGCCTTGCTCCCATTTTGTGAAAGAGAATCACGTCTGCCCTTCCTCCAGTCCTCAGGTACCACACCATCCTCCCATGATTTGTTAAAAAGGGTAGTCAGTGGAGTCACTAGTTTTTCCCCTTAGTTCTTTTAGAATTCTGGGGTGAATCCCATCAGACCCCATTGCTTTGTCCACCTTGAGTTTTAGTTGTTCTTTCTGGACCCTTTCTTCTGTGAATGGACTAGTATCGATCCCCCTGTCCAGAGTGCTACTATTGTTTGGTTTAGGTACCTCCCCCCTTCTTCTGTTGTGAATACTGAGCAAAAGTATTTATTCAGTATCTCTGCCTTTTCACTGTTACTCTCTACCCACTTTCCCTCCCCTTTATTAAGCCACACTATCTCTTCCTTGGTCTTTCTTCTCTCCCTAATGTACCTCTAAAAGGTTTTATCCCCCTTCTTAACTGAGTTGGTTATCTTTTTGTTGGTTTGGGCCTTCGCTATTCTGACTGCCTTCTCTGGTTCCTTCTGCTTTAACTGATACAGTTCTCTGTCCTGCTCCTTCTGTGATTCCTTATACTTCCTGAATGCTATCTTTTTCTCACTAACCTTCCTTTTTTGAGAACCATAGTGTTTTTTTACTTCATTTTGTTTTGCTTATTTGCTTCACACAAAGGTTTGTTGCCTCTGTGATGTCAGTTTTGTTTTTCCCCATTGTTCTTCCACCCCTCCTTCCTGCCAATTTGCAAGTGAATTTCAGAGGCATTCATCCATTTTGCCAAAGTCATCCTCTTAAATTCCAATACCCTTGCTTTTGTGTTGCTTGACACTGTGACTGTGTTTATCGTGAACCGTACTGCTTGGTGGTCACTTGTTCCCAGATGGCTACCCACTTCTAAATCTGAAATCCTCTCTCCATCCCCATTTGAGAGTACCAGCTGTAAGACTGCTCCCTCCCAAGTGGGTTCCAACATTAGCAATCTGAGGCATGCCCCCTGTAGGGCATCAAAATTGACCCTGCTCTTTGATGTGGCTTCAGAAAATGTGATCCAGTTAACATCTGGCATATTCAGATCCCCCATCAACAATATCTCCCTTTTGTCTGCCATTCTAAGGATGCCTTCTATTATTTCCTTGTCCATTTCCTCCCCCTGAGATGGGGGTCTGTATACAACCCCATACGGATTGTGGTGCCATATCCTGTCTCCAAGGTGACACACAGTGCCTCCTCTCCTCCCCATTTACCCTTTAGTTCCATTCCTTTGATCTCTTTTCTTATGTGGAAAGCTACTCCTCCTCCTTCTCTTACCCTCCCTGTCCCTTCTGAAGATTGTGTATCTTGGTATGTTGACATCCCAGTCAAGGTTCTCCATGGACCACCATGTTTCTGTGACTGCCACGATATCCAGGTGTTCATCTTCCATCAAGGCCACTAATTCAGGAAGCTTGTTACCCAGACTACGGGATTGGTACTCATCACCCTCCATTTTTTGATGGCCTTACCCTTTTTAGCCCCATACCTGCCCTTACTGCCTTTGCCCTTTTCTGCATTTACCCCGTCCTGCTCCCTATCAATCTCTCTACTTTGGTGTTTACCTCGCTAACTACCCTGTTTGCAGGGGAAGGCTGGGAATTCCCTGCTTTTTGTCAGTGCCTCCCCCCTTGACTAGTTGAAAAGCTTGCCAATGAAGCATTTAAACCTATCACCTAAGAGCCTGGTTCCTCTCCTGGACAGATGCAGACCATCATGCCAGTATAGGTCTGTATCGCTCCAGTTGGACCTCCAGTCCCCAATGAAGCCAAAACCCTGTGCTCCACACCCATTTTTCAACCATTCATTGACTCACATGGTGTAGACTAGTACCCTAGCCTCACACATGCCATAGACAGGCAGGACCTCTGAGAAGGTTACTGTGCATGCTACTTGTCTAAGGCCCCTCCACAACTCCACAAACTCCTCCTGCACTGCTCTGATCCCATGCCCAGCTAGGTCATTTCTCCCTAGCTGGACAATGGCATCCAGCTACCTCTCCTGTGCAGCTGCTCACGCGATCCTGAGGATTCACTTTCTGTCCCTCCATGACATAGTGCCAGACAGGCACCTAACCTCCCTCTCCCCTCCCTTCTCTAGTTCTACCCCCTAACAATTGAGTTCCCCACCAGGAGCTGCTTCCGTCCTCTGTGGTGTCCCGTACCACTCTCCTGTGGGTCTCCCTTGTGGAGGTTCCCAGCATCCTCATTGGCCTCCACTGTGGGTGCCTCCATAGAGGAACCTCACTCCATCAGAATGGAGTATGAATTGTGGAGAGGTACAACTGGAGGGATGTGCCTCTGTTCCACCACCCTCATCTGCCCTGAGCCCACTGTTGTCCAACCACTCCTCTTTCTTGGCAATCTCTGAGGCAGCAGTGTTGGCCCTGGCATTCCCTGGATGGGGGAGGTTTCCTTACTCCTTGCCAGGTCAGCCTGGAGATGGGCAACCTCCTCCATCAGAGCAGAGAATTGCCTGCAAATAAGGCAGCATCCAAGCCTCCTGAATGTCTCCCAGAAGACTGCCACCCCACAGCCAGTGCATTACTCAACTTCCCACGTGTCTTCCTCCCTTCCTGTTTAATTTTTTTTATTTTGTCTTTTTTGTTAGTATGTGCATGCATTTGCCCTCTATGCAGTGTGCTGGGCTATTAAGAATATGACGATTGTATGCCCTTTGCCCTCTTGGGGAAGTGATGTCAGAATCCCTAGTATAAAGAAAATTACACCCTTTGGGTGGGTGGGATGAGGGGCAAGGTGGGTGGGACCAAGCCTGTGCCTCCAGAAACAAACAGCTACAGCTCTAACTCACCACCCCAGTGAGTGCTGACTTTCCTTTCAGCAAGAGAACTTATACAACAATTTAACAGAGAATATACCCTGCAAAAAACAATTTCAGTCAGAGAAAAATATAGCAACTGTACCCAATACCTATGATGAAAGCCTCCCCTTACCCAGCCTTAAACAACCTGGTGTTCTGTGCTCTGAAGACAAGCAGGGAAACCTGTTTCTACCACCTGAGGCACTGTCTGGGTTCAAATACACAAACTACAGGGTTTACAATAACAAATCCACAGCCACCAGTACATAGTTCACTGTACCAAAAATAGTTTGATGCAAACTGTCACTAAAATACTAGTAGAATAAAATCCAGCTATCCACAAGGGAAAAAATAATTCAGTATTTCAATGCCTCTGAAGTTAAAGTCCCAATCTACAAGCACATATGCAGTATTGAAAACCCTTCTTGATTAAAAAAACAGCAAAAAATCAAACACAAAGCAATGTAAAGTATAAAATTTAAAATAAATAAGGTACACATCCTTCAGATTTGAGCAAGAGTGAGCTTTCTTGAGGATTGCCAGTTCAATATTATGTTTTCTTCACAGCTCCTAGTTGTTTCAAAGCAGCTTGCTTCCACCTTCAAGAAGATGGACCTTTCATTTTTGAAGTCCAGAAACTTACATTCAGGACACATAATGGTACAAGAGAAATGCAAATAATAATTCAATATTTATTAATGGTCCAAAGCACTAAGCAGGAGCTGCTTCCCCAGTGCTTCAGCTTCAAACCTTCATCGGGGGTATTTGTTGAATGCTTGACGCTGAAGCACTGGGGAAGCAGCACCTGCTTTGTGCTTTGGACCATTAATAAATACTGAATTATTATTTGCATTTCTGTTGTGATCTGTACCACTATTTGCCCTGAGTGCAACTTTCTGGACTTCTTCGATTGTGTTTGGGGCTGGCTGCCCCTTACTTGTACCACCTCATTTTGCTGTTTGTGGCTTTTCACATTGGACTTGTTTCCTTTTCATCTATGACATGCTACATATGGCAGTGTCCCCATAGGCAGTGCAACATCTCCAACATGGTCAGGATCTGATGTGGAGATTAGTACCCATTCAGCAGTGCACGGATTGCAGAGTGCTGTATGTCATCCTGCCAGTCAAGGTTTTGCCACCAGGGTTGCTGGTTTGCAGTCTCACACATCCATGTGTGTGTTGGGATATGGGCATGTTATTGACATCTGGAAGCAGTTTCTTCCTTATATGTACCTGTACTTCAGTACCATTCAGCTTCTGCCAGATGGCAGGCAAACAGCAGAGAATGGAATACCCCCTACCTGATGGAGGAGAGCTGTCCTGTGGGCACTCATATTTCCTTTTCACCTACCAGTCCCCAGCAAAGTCAGTCAGTTTCTAAACCCTGGTAATATTTGTACTAAATGGAAGAGTTACTTCTGTGCTACTTGATCTGGCTGGATTACATCTGATCATAAAAGTGAAATGTAAAAAAATAACTCATTTATTCTGGAGTCAGTTACAATGTGTTATTTTGCTTTTGAGCCAGGAAGCACACAATATCTCAAAATTGCAGGAAGCATTAGACCAGCTGATGGAATAAAACCAAAAGAAAAAGGTTCTAGCATCTATAATGATTCACTCTGAGTTAAAAATGTTTACTTTTTAACAATAAAATTAGAGATCTCACCCCCAATTCAAGATTGGAATTAACGTCTCTTAATTATATTTCAAACATTTGAAATGAATATGAAGAATTATTTCTTTATTGCTGTGGAAAAGGTTTAATGATCCTTCCAAAGGTAATCAGCTTCAAATTGGAGATGCAAAACTAATCCTTTTTATATATGGGATTGAATTTTTTTTTAGTCTTTTATGTTAATAGACTATATTCTGATAAAAACACCCATTAGGAATAAAACAAATGTGGTTGTTAACTCCACTAGAAGTCCAACATATGCTGACAGCTTATCAAATGCTAAATGTTACATCAGACATTTGCTTTAATACTTCTGGCCTAAGAGAATGGTAACTCTTAAGAGCATTGCAAATGTCAAGCAGCAGTATTAGATAGCTCTATCAAATCTCAAGCATTCTTTACACATGAGATGCCCAGAATTTCTGGTTGCACATTATTTCCTGTCAGTTAAAGGGTCACCAGAATGATGTATCCAGTAAACGTGGTATGTACCACCCCACCCATCTTGATAGCTGTGGGTAATGCTGTTCATGAAACAAAAGTTTAATAGGAATCAGGGCTAATACTGTACATTTATATGATGACAAAGACTGGAAAGTAAATATTGCCTTATTAATTTTAAAGGGCCATGTACTCAATCCACTGACTACTCAGTTTTCGTGATCTAATGATATATATGTATTTTTTTTCATTTCTCAGACACACAATCAAAGCTTGAAAAAGTAGAGATATTAAAAAAAACATACATTACTATTACTATACATACTATGTTAAAGCTTGGTCTCTGCTACAGGCTTACTGCAAACTACTTTAGGTCCAAAAGAGGCCCAAACCTATCTATTTAAGGACTAGTTTCTTCCAATAGTTTTAAAGTGTACTATTTATCTACCATGAAGACAACCAGCCCTTATTTAAACAAAAAAAAAACCTACAGGACGGTGAGTTTTTGGGTATATATGTTATTTTAATACGTTGTTTATTCAATGGGTTCACAGAAAAGCCTTCAGACATTTTCAGATCAGCTGGAGGAATCTTGGGTGAGTGTGGGCATAACTTCAGCAAAAATTACATAAGTTACTCTAGGTCCTGCCAGCTCAGTCTACACACAGTACAGGAGATTTAAAAAAAACAGAAAACAGTTTTTGCTTCCACAATGCTCACAGAATGTGCATTAAAAGACAAAGAACCTCTGTGCGCAAACACAGAGACAAGGGTTACCCCAAAGGGCATTTGGCTGGGAAGCCAAGTTTCAAGAAAATACAAAATCACACATGCCCCCACAATGCAAAGCATCATGGGCTGCATATGCAAATCGCCACAGAATGTTATACTGGTTCAACTTTAAGCAGAATTGCATGGTGCCGAAAGGCCTCTCACACAGTTTGCAAAGGGTGCTAACAGATGACATAGACACGTGTTTCATCCTACCAGGACTCATCAGTATGCCTCGTCTGTTTGACACCCCAGTGGAATGAACCAGCTATCCTAAGACAGTGTGTCTTGGTTATGTTGTGGTGAACCCATTAAAATAAAAAACTATTTAAAAGACAAAGAACCTCTGTGCACAAACACGGAGGCAAGGGTTACCCCAAAGAGCATTTGGCTGGGAAGCCAAGTTTCAAGAAAATTCAAAATCCCACATGCCCCCACAATGCAAAGCATCATGGGCTGCATATGCAAATCACCACAGAATGTTATACTGGTTCAACTTTAAGCAGAATTGCATGGTGCCGAAAGGCCTCTCACACAGTTTGCAAAGGGTGCTAACAGATGACATAGACATGTGTTTTGTCCTACCAGGACTCATCAGTATGCCTCGTCTGTTTGACACCCCAGTGGAATGAACCAGCTACCCTAAGACAGTGTATCTTGGTTATGTTGTGGTGAACCCATTAAAATAAAAAACTATTTAAAAGACAAAGAACCTCCGTGTTTGCGGGTTACCCCAAAGGGCATTTGGCTGGGAAGCCAAGTTTCAAGAAAATACAAAATCACACATGCACCCACAATGCAAAGCATCATGGGCTGCATATGCAAATCGTCACAGAATGTTATACTGGTTCAACTTTAAGCAGAATTGCATAGTGCCGAAAGGCCTCTCACACAGTTTGCAAAGGGTGCTAACAGATGACATAGACACGTTTTTCGTCCTATCAGGACTCATCAGTATGCCTCGTCTATTTGACACCCCAGTGGAATGAACCAGCTACCCTAAGACAGTGTGTCTTGGTTATGTTGTGGTGAACCCATTAAAATAAAAAACTATTTAAAAGACAAATAATCTCTGTGTGCAAACACGGAGGCAAGGGTTACCCCAAAGGGCATTTGGTTGGGAAGCCAAGTTTCAAGAAAATACAAAATCACACATGCCCCCACAATGCAAAGCATCATGGGCTGCATATGCAAATCACCACAGAATGTTATACTGGTTCAACTTTATGCAGAATTGCATGGTGCCGAAAGGCCTCTCACACAGTTTGCAAAGGGTGCTAACAGATGACATAGACATGTGTTTTGTCCTACCAGGAATCATGTGTATTAATACCCCTGCACCTTTCTGCAAATGTATATCCAACAAAAAATGTACCTGTCTACCTTGGCCCTGCTGTGCAACTATCCCTAAACATGCCCACACTCCTCTCCCAAGTTTCTAACTATCTTGTACCACTCTTATAATCTGTACCCTTTCTCAAACACACTTCCTGAAATTTATACTAAGTATCTCTCCAAAAATGTATACTTCTGCAGCCTATCAAAAAAAACTATATACATCCCTAATTTTGTTCTTTTGTCCTTGAAATCCTTTAAAAATTTGCACTCCATCCCTGCATCCTTCAAGAATTTTATTTATTTAGTTTTTATTAACTGGGAATGAGGGCTTGCCATTTTTTCAGCCTCATCCCAGGGGAGGGAGGGAATACAGATGGAAACCAGCTCATACGGAACCAAATTAAGCTGCTGATGGCATTTTATGTGAATGGGCAAAATTTGGTCAGACACCAGGGAACTTCCTTTACTTTTTTGAGAGGTGCCAATGGATCTTTAATGTCCACCTGAACAACCACCACAACAGGCAGATGGGACCTCAGTTTACTGTCTCATCCAAACGACAGTGCCTGAGAAGTTCAGTACCCTCCTCATGCTGCACTATAGTGTCAGTATTGGGATTTATCCCACGTTCTTGGTGTGGGGATGGGAATGATGCACATATATGCCTCACACCTCTCCCAAAATGTGTACCCTGCCACTACAACATTTGTACCTGATTCTCACTTCCCCAAGAACACCTCCCCAAGCATTTAATGGTACCCCACTCTTCATGACTCCCAAAAGTTGTACCTCAATCCTCAGTACTGCTCCCCAAATCTGTAACCTTCCATAAATTTGTACCCCATCCATTAAAACATTGTACCTACTGCCCCATTCCCATCCCTCAATGTGTACCCTTTCTCATGCAGCCTTCTGACATTTTACCACCAGCCTTTACTCTCTACAAAATAATTTCCCTATCCCCACCTCTCCCCAAAATTTTCACCCCTTCTTCTGTACCCCTTCCAAAATTAATTCTACAGTCAATACACATTCCCAAGATTTTTACCCCATTTCATCCGAAATGTGTATGATTTCCAAATTGTGTACATAGTTCTTCTTTTGCATCCCTCCCACAATTTATACATCTACTGTACTACTACCTTCCAGAAAGTAGGAATGTGTGCCATGAACAACTCCAGATGATTTGTACATTTCCCACTTCTGCCCTCATTTTCACCCCATCCCAAATTTTTACCCTTACCACTGTACCCATCACAATATTTGAAACTCTTTCCCCACACTCCCTACAGAATCTTTACATTTAAGCCCACTGTCCTCCCAAGATTTGAATCCCTTTTCCTGCACTTCTCCTGAATTTATAACTCAGCCCCCTCACCAATTCCAAAATGTGACACTGTCACAAAACTTGCATTGTACCTTTTGTACCCTCCAAATGTTTTCACGCCACTGCACACCTCCAAAAGTATGTAGCCCTTGCCCAACACAACTCACAAAGTTGTACTTCCCTGCACTACTCCTCAATTGTGCAACTCACCCTGTGTTTGTAACACTACCATTGCACCCCTCATAACATTGTACCCCAGAACCCTGCTCCCCTCCCAATATTTGCAACTGTACCTCTATACCTTAGCAGGGTTTATACCCATAGCTCTGTACATGCTATAAAGTTTGCATCCTTAATCCTGTTTTTGTCCCAAGGTCTGTATCCCTTCCCTCTAGTTTTCCCATATTTCATACCTCAACCAGCAAACCCTCTCAAACATTTCTACTTAGTGTCCCTGTGCCATTCTCAAAATTCAAACCCATAATTTTTCACCACTCCAACAATGTGTTCACCTGTACCACATGACTTCCAATATCAGTGCCTCCCTTACAGAACACCCAAATTGACACCCCCAAAATATTTACCTCCCATATCATTGCCCCACCTCCACCCCCTACAGTTAGTACTTTCTATAACCAACCCAGCCAATACCAAAAATAAAGCAATAACTTTACAAGTATTTTGACTGGTACAGCAAGCAAGGATATATTGTATAGTAATGTAGAAGCAGAATTTGTCAGCAGAAAAGAACCACTTGGCCCCACAATTCTGCCCAGATGTTCCCTGCATAGTCTGTCACCACAGACCCTGAGTGATCTTCTACAACCATCCCTCTTCCCTGACTGTTTTCTATTACACCTCTATGTCTGTCCCATGTTTGATTAAAGCTCCCCACTGTTTTTGCCTCCACCACTCTTCTGGCAGTCTGTTCTAGGTGTGTACTACTCTTCCACTGAAAAAAATATTTCCTCACATGTGTCATAACCCCCCAGCTTCATTGCATGCCCCCCTGATCCTGATGCTCCTTTCATTAGAAAGAGACTTCCTTCTTGCAACATGTTCACCCCTGAGACATGTTCGTAGGTCTCTATCATGTCACCTCTCAGTCTCTTCTCTTTCAGGGTGTACATGTTGAAATCTTTCAGTTTCAGCTCATAGAGCTTCTCATGTAACCCCAGCACCATTTTAGTTGCTCTCCTCTGGACTGCTTCTACCCTGTCTATGTCCTTTCTGAGGAGCAGCCTCCAAAACTAGACACAGTAGTCTAGGTGGGGTTTCATGAGTGAGCAATACACTAGCAGCACTACTTCCTGCTGGATATAACCTTCGCTACTCATCCCAGCATCCCACTACCTCATCCCATTATATTGTCACACAGCTCTGTCACCTTGATGTTGTCAGAAATGAAAACACTAAGGTCCCTTTCCCGTTTAGTTACTGGAGAAAATAACAAAAGGGAACACACACTAAAGCTCTGTAAAAAATGTTGGATTAGATACGTAGGAATAAAATGTCAGAACACGCCAAACACCCCTAAGTAGCATCTCCAGTAAGAGGCTTCAACAGGAGGCAGTGCTTGATTCAAAACACAACAATTTAATACCCCATCTCATTAATAATTAATTATTCAATGTACTGAGTTTAAAGTTGTGTTTCACATCACCAGAAGAAACAAAGTGCAGACTGTACCAAAGGTGCTTATCCTTAGTCACATTATTTATCACATTTTCTTAGATAATTACACTGTTTTAAACTGATTTCTTTCACAATGCATCCATAAAAACATGTGATTTCAACCTTCTTTTTGGTGAGCTGAAGTATATCCAAGAAAGTACCCGTGTCTCTTCAAAGGGAGTCAATGAATTTATATATTCCTTCAGGTCTAATAGCATACATATTCTCACTAATGCTACCACAAGAATAAATTAACATGGGGCAGTTGAAACATAGAAACATAGACTTTGACGGCAGATGAGGACTGCTTGGCCCATCTAGTCTGCCCATTTCCCTACCTACAGGATAGGCCGCAGATCCTAGTTAACTAACACCCAATTTCTTCCTACCCCCCACAAGAATTGCCTTATGTCTGTCCCATGCATTCTTGAATTCTCCCACAGTTTTAGACCCCACAACCTCCTCAGGAAGGCTGTTCCATGCATCCACTACCCTCTCTGTGAAATAATACTTCCTCACATTGCCCCTGAACGCCTCCTTCTATCTTTAAATTGTGTCCCCTTGTTCTTGCACGTCTCTTTTTCTGAAAGATGCTACCCTCTTGGACTTTGTTGATTCCATTGAGGTACTTAAAAGTTTCTATCATGTCCCCCCTCACCCTTCTTTCCTCAAGGGTATACATATTAAGCTCCTTTAGTCTCTCCTCATACGGCTTCTCTTATAGACCCTGTACCATTTTAGATGCCCTCCTCTGGACTGCCTCTATCCTGTCTATGTCCTTGTGGAGATGGGGTCTTCAGAACTGGATGCAGTACTTCAGATGGGGTCTCACCAACTGTCTGTACAGAGGGATAACAACTTCTGTTTTCTGCTGCTGATGCCTCTCCCTATGCATCCCAGTGTACCCCCAGCCCTCCCTACTGCCTTCTCACATTGCTTGCTAACCTTAAGGCCACCTGATATGATCACCCCCGGTCCCTTTCCTTTTTTGTTGTTGTTACTACCTCCCCCCCATTGTGTATTCTTCCCCTGGGTTCTTGTTTCCCAGGTGCATTATTTTGCACTTCTTTGCATTGAATTCTAGCTCCCATACTTCTGACCATTCCTCCAACCTTGCCAAGTCCCTTCTCATCCTTTCCACGCCTCCTTGTGTATCAACCCTGTTGCAGATCGTTGTGTCATCTGCAAAGAGGCATACTTTTCCTTCCAGTCCCTCTGCAATGTCACTGATGAAGACATTAAAAAAGGACTGGACCCAATACTGAACCCTTCGGTACCCCACTAGTAACCCCTCTTTCTTCAGAGTGGACTCCATTTACAATTATCTTCTGGGTCCTGTTGTGCAGCCAGTGTTTTACCCAGGCTACCACCCTGGGACCCACTCCCAGGCTGGTTAATTTGACTATTAATCTTTTGTGTGGGACTGTGTCAAATGCCTTACTAAAGTCTAGGTAGGCCATGTCCACATGTCCCTCCCTGGTCTACTACTTTGGTCACCCAGTCAAAGAAATCTATTAGATTCGTCTGACATGACCTTCCCACTGTGAACCCATGCTGCCTTGGGTCCTGTGCCCCACTGGCCTCTAGGTACTCAACTATTCTTTCCTTCACAAGTGACTCCATCACTTTCCCTACCACAGATGACAGACTGACAGGTCTGTAGTTTCCTGCCTCTGCCTTGGTCCCACTTTTGTGAAGGGGAATCACATCCACCTTCCTCCAGTCCTCGGGTACCACACCATCCTCCCATGATTTATTAAAAAGAGTAGCCAGTGGTTTCACTAGTTCCTCCCTTAATTATTTTAGAATTCTGGGGTGAATTCCGTCAGGACCCATTGCTTTGCCACCTTCAGTTTTAGGAGTTCTGCAGAACCCTTTCTTCTGTGAAAGGACTGGGATCGACCCCTATCAAGAGTGCTTCTGTTAATTGGATTAGGCACTTCCCCTCCTCTTTGTGAATACTGAGCAGAAATATTCGTTCAGTATCCCTGCTTTTTACTGACCCCTCTGCCCACCCAACCGCTCATTCTATTCAGCCTCACTATCCCTCCCTTGTCTTTCTACGCTCACTGATGTACCTATAAAAGGTTTTATCCCCCTTTTTAACTGAGTTGGCTATCTTTTCCTCTGTTTGGGCCTTTGCTCTTCTGACTTCCCTCCCTGCTTCCTTCTGCCTTAACTGGTACAGCTCTCTGTCCTGCTCTTTCTGTGTTTCCTTATACTTCCGGAATGCTATCTTTTTCTTCCTGACTTTCACAGCCACCTCTTTTGAGAACCATAGTGGCTTTTTCTTTCATTTTGATTTGTTTATTTGCTTCACACAAAGGCTTGTTGCCTCTGTGATGGCAGTTTTGATGATTTCCCATTGTTGCTCCACACCTCCTAGCCTGTTTGCTAGTGCTTTTCTGAGGCACTCTCCCATCTTGCCAAAGTCAGCTCTCCTAAAGTCCAGTACCCTCACCTTTGTATGGCTTGACTCTGTAACTGAGTTTATTGTGAACCACACTGTTTGATGGTCACTCATTACCAGATGGCAACCCACTTCTAGATCTGAGATCCTCTCATTGCCCCCTTTTGAGAGTACGAGGTCTAAGATTGCTTCCTCACGAGTGGGTTCCGAAATTAGCTGTCTGAGGCCTGCCACCTGTAGGGCATCAAGAATGGCCCTGCTCTTGGATGTAGCTGCAGCAAATGTGCTCCAGTTAACATCTGGCATATTCAGGTCTCCCATCAGCAATACCTCCCCTTTCTCTGCCATTCTAAGAATGCCTTCTATCATATCCTTGTCCATTCCTCCCCTGACATGGGGGTCTGTACACAACCCCTGTGCAGATTGTGGTGCCCTTTCCAGTCTCCAAGGTGACCCTCAGTGCCTCCTCTCCTCCCTGTTTACTCTTTTGTTCAGTTGCTTTTATCCCTTCCTTTACATAGAGAGCTACTCCTCCCCCTCTTCTCCCCTGCCTGTCTCTCCTGTAGGTTATGTACCCTGGTATGTTAACATCCCAGTCATGGTTCTCTGTGTACCATGTTTCTGTGACTGCTATGATATCCAGGCATCCCTCTTCCATCAAGGTCACCAGTTCAGGGATCTTGTTGCCCAGACTATGGGCATTGGTGCTCATTACCCTCCATTTCCTGATGGCCTTACTCCTTTTTGCCTCATCCCTGTCCTTCTTGCCTTTGTCACTTTCTCCATTTACCCCTGCCCTTCTCCCTATTGACACCTCTATGTTGGTATTTGCCGCACTTACTACCGTGATTTTTTTTGGAGGGCTAGGATTTCCCTGCTCCTTTGAGATAACATAAAGCACAATAATAAATTGGGGAGAATGAGAAGAAAAATTTGGGGAGACAGAAGAACAAAGAAGAAAGGAGCAGAACACATCCATTTTAGAATTTTTCAAAATAATTTTGGATTTCAGCTAATTACTATAGTATTTGTTGGTGTCTGTTCTGTAGCACACCCTTGATGCCCACAGCCCCCTTCAGAATTATCTTGGCTGTTTTTTGGGGCCCTAGGGTCTTGACTGGACACACATCGATGGGGCCAGCCTGGGTTCTTGAAGTACACATGGTACTGTAAAAATAAATGCACTCGGTGCCTCCACCTGGGGTAGTGATATGGCAAGCCTGTAATTAAATTGCAGGTCAACATCCCCCCCCCAGGAAAATTAAATAGCTGCCACCACAGTACCTTCCCCAACAAACAACAGTTCCCACTTTTTACAATGAGTCACTGTGCCAGATTGTAACATTTTAGGGAGGGGAAAATAGGAGCAGTAGCAGAATCATTTTGACAACTTTGTAAACAGTTTTGCCCGCTAAACCCCTGCCTCCCACCCACAGGTGCACCCAACTTTCATGAAAGCAGCTGCTCAAAAGTCTTCGCAATACAGTACTGGTATCAGGAGTTGTTGGTGCAACACACAGCCAATGGCTGAAGTAATGATGAAAGCCAGTATCCACCTGCACTGCAGTACAGTCCAATTCCTTCTGGACAAACCTCAGGAAACTCATACTTCAATTTGCAGGGTCTTCCATCCCCAGACACAGGTTCCAATCTCACTGGCTCACTTTCTGGAGCAAACTTTCACTTCACTGCAGCATCTCCATCAGCCACAGATTCAGATCTCTCAGGCTCTCACTCTGGAGCAAAATTCCTTTCACTGCAGGAACGTTCATCGGCCACAGGTTCACTATTACCTAGCAAAACTCCTCAATGATCCCCTGGGACTAACTAGATTCCAGGCTCCATGCAGCTTGTTCTATACTATGGCCTACTAGGCCTAGGAACACACATACAGTTCTTATAGGGCTAGCAAGCCCGCAGGCTCTCAGCTCCAACCAGAGGACCACCTCTTGGCAGAAACAGTCCTAAATGGTTGCTCTTTTGGTTCTGGCTCAGCTCTCACCTCCATCCAAGGACCTCTTTCAACAGACAAACAGTTCCATTTCCTTCCTGCTGGATCCTGGCTGGGCTATCACTACCAGCCAAAGACCCCTTCTCCAGGCAAACAGTCTGTTTTATCCACTCTGTAGCAGTCCCTTCTCATTAGCTGCAACATTTGTGCAACTGGAAAAATAAATATTCATTAACCTCCTTCAACGCCCTATTGATTCTTTGATTTGGCACAAAGAAAATTACTTGTTTTTATTCCCAAAAGTCCTCTGACAGTCCCATAAGTCCTTGAAAGGAATCCTAGGCTCCTGATTGGCTTGAGCAGAGGGCAAGGGTGCACACAATGGCTGTCTGTTTCACAGTACCCAGCAAAGTCTCATCTGTCAAAGTCCTTTGCAGCCACATCTAACAGTTTTCACATTTATTTTTCCCCCAGATCTGAAGTCACTCCTCTGTCCTTTCACACACATACAGAGTTTCATTTTTTTATTCAAGTGGCAGCCTATAGCTGCTGCTGAAACACTGTCCCTCTAAGGCAGCAAGCCAGCTCATTAATATTCATGAGCCTAACATTAATATTTATGCTACAGCCCAAGCTCTTATTGGTGCTCTTAAACTAAACACTTTTAAGGCTCATCTGCAGCCTCCTGCATGTGTCTGAACGCCCATTGGCAGAATATGGGGATTAGGAGCACTGGGGAGGCTTTACTTTGGCAGTGGCAGCAAGAAAACAAAAATGTGCCAGAGTGCATGCACGGACCACCATCTCGCATATTTGCAAGGATACAGGCAGTGGTGTTGCAAAGGAAGCGGGGCCACACCAGTAATCTCAACAACTTTGGGGGGCTTACAACCTCCCCCCCAAACCCTTGGCATCCTCACCAAGCCATTCAAGTTCCACACAATTTGGCTTTAGGACCATTTCTAGCTAGACATATCAATACCTCACTATGCAAACATTTTAGGCATAACGTCTTCCTATACAGTTCTTACTAGACACCTGATTCCTGGCCATTAAAGCATTTCTCATTGTCAATATCAGTAACACAGTCACAATAACAATGTTTTCTGGACATCCAATAGCAGACTATATAACCATATACATTGGTAAATACATGCCTTTTTCACTCTTGCCATTTGCCAGCCCAATGGGGAACAAATTATTGGAACAATGTGCTTGTGCACCACTTAATTCATGATTTTGGTGGAGGCACCAGGTTGTTCATATGTTAAGGTTAGAGAAGATTTAAACACTCTACTAAACTTTTAGGGGACTACTGCCTCTTCCATAGGAATAAGGTATGCACTGCCTACTCTGGCTGCTGCATCCACCATAGGGGCCTGGTCTGGAATAAAAGGGGTCCTTGGAGTCTTTCTCGACCAGTCCTCCACTAAGGCCTTTACAACTCTACATCCATATCAGTAAATGGTATCACTTAATTTTACAATCACAGTAACAGTTCCTAATCTAGACGTACAATGACTGTCTAGACCACAATACCCACTAGGAAACAAATACACTTTTTCACCCCTTTTCATCTGGCAGCAGATATGGGGCAACTTTTTCTTTTACAGAAATGCAATTTTGGGGGATGGCCACTAGGGTGATGCTAATCCCAAGGGTGCCTCCAATGTAACACACCCATTTTCAGAGTCACCTTGGCTGTTTTCTGGGGCCCTTGGGTCCTGAGTGAACACATCTTGAGGGGGAAAGCCTGGGTTCTTAAAGTACATGTGGTACTAGAATAATAAATATGCTTAGTGCCTCCACCCGGGGTAGTGATATGGTAAGCCTGTAATAAAATAGCAGGTCAACCCCCCAGAAAAATGAAATAGCTGCCACTACAGTACCTTCCTCAATGAACAACAGTTTCCACCTTTCACAATGAGTCACTGTACCAAAATGTAGCATTTACACTTAATTTTTATTTTAGGGAAGGGGAAATAGAAGCAATAGCAGAATAATTTTAACAACTTTGAAACACTTTAGCATGCTAAACCCTTGGCTTCTACCCATGGGTGCACCTGACTTTCATGAAGGCAGCTACCCAAACGTCTATAGAGTCCCTAGGGTGGGTACCACACCAATGAAGCAAAAGACACTGTGGAACTTGTATTGGGAGTCAAATACCTTTCATCAGATGCAAGAACTTTTAACATTTGCCTGGGCACACTTTTAGTCTTGGCACAGCCCTGCCAGGAATTAACCCCCTTTGTTCTCTCAGATTAGATCACTAGCTGAAAAGATTTCCCCAAAGCCACAGCCTGGGGTACTTATAGTTCTGCAGATTCTCAAGGGGTTTTGCAGATACTTGAATTCACAATACTGTACTGGTATCATGAGTTGTTGCTGCAACACACAGCCAGTGGCTGAAGCAATGACAAAAGCCGGTCTTTACCTGCCAGGCTTTTCCAATCTTTCCCACAGGGGCCTTTGTATATGGTGTTCACCTAGCTGGCCTTTCAACCTCTTCCTCTTGAACAATTTTTCTTTGTTTGGGTACAACTTCTACTCCCCAGCTAGGGGAACACACACACACACACACACACACACACACACACACACACACGCAGGCAATATCACTCTCTTAGCTGGCAGATACTGTGAATGTTATGTAGAGAGCTTTACAATCTTTGAATTCCAGCTGTATCTCTCAAATGACAACTTTCTGCACTGCAGAGCAGTTCAGTTCCTTCTGGACAAACCTCAGGAAACTCATGCTTCAAACTGTGGGGTCGTCCTTCCTAAGACACAGGTTCCAATCTCACTGGCCCACTCTCTGGAGCAAAGATTCACTTCACTGCAGCATCTCCGCTGGCCACAGGTTCAAATCTAACGGACTCTCTCTCTCTCTGTCTGGAGCAAAATTCCACTTCACTGTAGCACCTCCATCTACCACAGGTTCAAATCTCCCTGGCTCTCTCTCTGGAGCAAAATTCCCATCACTGCAGCAACATTCATCAGCCACAGGTTCACTCTCACCTAGAGAAACTCCTTGATGATCCACTGGAACAAACTAGATTCCAGGCTCCATACAGCTTGTCCTATACTGTGGCCAACTAGGCCTAGGAACAAAACATACAGTTCTTATAGGGCTAGCGAGCCCACCAGAGCCTCCGGGATTGAGCGCCCTACAAATAAAATTGCCTTGCCTTCTTGGCCCTGGCTAGGCCTTCACCTTCAGCCAGAGGATCAACTCTTGGCAGAAACAGTCCTAATTGGTTACTCTTTTGATCTTGGCTGACCTCTCACATCCAGCCAAAGACCTGTTTCAACAGGCAGACAGTACCATTTCCTTCCTGCTGGATCATTGGATGGGCTCTTACCACCAGCCAAATACTCCTTCTCCAGGCAAACAGTCCCTTTTATCCACTCTGTAGCAGCCCCTTCTCATTGGCTTCAACATTTTTCCAACTGGGAAAATAAATATTTATTAACCTCCTTCAATGCCCTATTGATTCTTCGATTTGGCACCAAAAAAGTCCCTGTTTTTATTCCCCAAAATCCTCTGACAGTCCCATAAGTCCACTCAAAGGAATCCTTGGCTCCTGATTGGCTTAAACAGAAGGCAAGGGTAAATGCAATGGTTGTCTATTTCACAGTCCCCAGCAAAGTCCCATCTTTCACAGTCCATTGCAGCCACATCTAACAGTTTTAGCATTTATTTTCAACACAGATCTGAAGTAACCCCTCTGCCCTTTCACACACATACAGAGTTTTGTTTTTTTATTCAACTGGCAGCCTGTCTCTACTGCTGAAAAACTGTCCCCCTAAGGCAGTAAGCCAGCTTATTAATATTCATGAGCCTAATATTAATATTTATGCTGCGGCCTGAGTGCTTATTGGCACTCTTAGACTAAATACCTTTGAGGCTCCTTTGCCACCTCCTCCATGTGTCCGGACCCCCCTTGGCAGAATACAGAGGTTGGGAGCACTAGAGAGGCTTTACTTTGGCTGCCATGGAGACAAGAAAACTAAAATATGCTGGAGCGCATGTGTGGACCTCTTCCTCACATACATGCAAGGATACAGACTGTGGTACCGTGGAGGAAGTGGGGCTACACCAGTAAGCCCAACAAAGTTGTGGGGCTTATAGTTCCCAGTCCCAATATCATAAATCATTTTAGCTTCCTTAATTTTTAGAATGTTTATACACACCAGCTCGCAGGAAATATGCCAGCTGTATTATTTTTGTTTTTGTTTTACCCTCTATGTTGAATATTCCTCCTGTTATGTCTCATGAACTATGAGACAAGAGTGGGTACCAAAAATCCTCTCCAGAGACATCATACAGGCATCATAGCACCAGCCCCAGTCAAGAAAGCATAGAGAAATACAGCTGTAAGGACGAGAGCGCAATGTGGGGGGGGGAGGAAGGTAAGAAAGTAATACAGAGTGAATAATGAGAGGGAAAATAGTGCTGGTATCATAGACATATAGAATGTGACAGCAGATAAGGTCTGCTGGGCCCACACAGTCTCCCATTTTTTTTAACCTTCACTTTTTGCTGTAGACCCTACTTGACCTACAGTGCAATCTCCCCAACCCCTCCCCATTATCTCTAAAATGTCCTTGTGTCTTCCCCAGGCATTTTTGAACCCCACTTTCAATTAAGAAATTAGCACTCCAGGCATGAAATTTCACTAGAAAGATTTTTTAATTGTAAAAAATGTGTTTGGTGCTGTACAAAATTTTTGTACTCACCAAAAACGTAAATGCATATAATATCAGTGCAATATCAGTGCAAAGTGCTTTTCAGAACTTTTTAGGCTCCCAAAGTGATGCTCTCAACTTTGGCACTTTGGGTTCTCCTACCCCTTCATCAGGAAGTGTGGCTACACATGTGACTTACTCAATATATACTCTCTTAGTGACTCTGGTGCAAATCATATAAAATAAATAAATCCATCCATTTTAAAAAAATCCCCATGGAACTGAATAAAACAGATCTGCATCCAGCCCTGTTCTCGTTAATGAGGCTGTTTTTTTACTCCCAGTAAAACACTGGGTTTTAGGGTAATTCTCTATTAGTCAACCTTCCCCACTGCAGAAATGGATGCAAACCTTGGTTTAATCAGTAACAGAGCTTACTTCATTAATTAATTACACATTTTCACAATATTTTGCCTGATTTGACCAATAGACAAAACATTTATTTATACATTATGGCTCCATAACATTGAAGGACCCCCTCTACATTTAATTCATCACTTCACTACTTTACATTCTTTATATAAAATTTTTGAATTTTACACAGACAAATACCTCAAAAATAGCAGACCATAATAGATCATTCAAATCAACCCGTTGTATTGCTCTCAATGAATAAATGGCTTCCAGCCAATGCATTCATTAAAACCATTTAGTCTTAAGGTCCTAAACTTAAATATTCATGCTGTTTCCTTCCTATCTAGTTCCTGGTCCCTGTCCCCCCATACCTTAGAGGGACATGATGTATTCCCATATTTTTAATTCTATGGTCCCTCACATTCTCAACCCCCTGTAAATGTCTTGCTATTGGGTGATTTTCATCTTGCCTGCAGATTGCCCTGAAATGCTCCTGTACTCTTTCTTTAAGAAAGCTGGTTGTCCGACCAATATAAATTTTACCACATGAACACCACAGGGTGTATATTGCATATTTTGTAGTGCAAGTAATACATTTCCCAGTTTCTTTTTCTCAAACACCCAGGGTTCCAGGCTTCACAAATTTCTTTTATTGGACAGCATCCATGCATGTAATACATCTACAGTGAGGAAAGATGCCTGCTGGCTTCCGCCCAAGCCATATGCCCTCTTTCCTCTCTATTTTAAACTCACTCCTAGTCAGACGGTCACATAATCTTTTACCTCTCTTAAAAGTCACCAAAGGGCCACTCTCTCACACCTTCTTCAGATCCATATCCATACTTAATATGTGCCAATATCTAGACACAATTGATTTTAAATCCTTTGAAATTGGCACATATGTGGACAGAAAAAGTAGTTTTTCTTGCCTTATTTTAGGTGATTTATGTTTAAGCAAGTCCTGTTTTTAAGTTTCATCTATCTTATCTGACGCTTGTGTTAAAACTTCTTCTTCATAACCCCTCTCCCTTAGTCATGAAAAAAGTTCCTCTATTGATCTCTGATAGTCACTATTGGTGGAACTATTCCTCTTTAAACAGACCAACTGTCCAAAAGGCAAATTCACTATAGTGTGTTTGGAATAGGAGCTATGGGTATGCAAGACACTATTCCCTGCCATAGGTTTTCTATAACATCTCATCTCTGCCCTTTGTCCTGGTATCCCTTTTAAACCTAAATCCAAATACTCAATCTCTCTACTGTCATTTTTACCTGTAAATTTCAAACCTACTGTATTACTAATCAGATACTGTAAGAACAAATCAGCCTCCTCTTCTGTTCCGTCCCATATACAAATTAAAATCATCAATGAACCTCCTATATTTAACTATTTTATCAAAAAATGGATTTTTCATTTAGTCCAAGATGCCCCCCAACCAACCCATAATTAGGTTGGAGTATGCGGGGCCATCAAGGAACCCATTGCTGTTCCACACTGTTGTTTATAGAAAACATCCTCAAAAAGAAAGGCATTTGATTCCAAAATCAGAGACATGGATTTTGTTACAAACTCTACTGGATAATCAAGCCTGGAATTTTCCAATAATTCTTTTACAGCCTTTACACCCAGATCATGATTGATCAAGATGTACAAAGCTGAAACATCGACTATCAACCATCTGTAATTTTCTGTCCAAATAATCTCCCCCCAGGTCCTGCAATACCGCTGTAGTATCTTTCACCAGTGATGGCAGTCTGCTAACTGCTTGCTGCAGAAGGCCATCTAGATAAATGGCCAAAGGCTCCATTATGGACCCACAGCCCAATATAATCGGCCGCCCTGGTGGATTAACTCTGTCCTTATGAATTTTCGCAAGTGATAGAATACAGGGACAACAGGGCTATCCTTTCTCAGAAAATCATATTCTTGCTCTGTAATTGTCCCTGCTTCCAATTCAGATTGCAAAAACATGAAAAGTTTCACTTTAATCTCAAAAAGAGGATTGCCTTTAAACCTTTGATAGATACTGGTGTCACTGAGTTGCCTAAGGGCTTCCACCCTATATTTTAATTTATCCATAACAACAACATTGTCCCTCTTGTCTGACGCTTTAATAATAATGTCAGAAAAGGAGCACAACTCGTTCAGTGCTTTTCTCTGCTTAGAATTTAAATTATCCTAATATTGTTTTTGTTTTCTCTCCCTAATTGCAGCAGCCACATCCCCCAGCATTAATTCTTGAACCATTTTAAGTGTCTCATTACCTGGTACTGGGGTCACAAATGAGGAAGTTTTTTTTTACACTAGGTCTAATTGCTTCCAAATTAAACTCCTACTCCTCTATTTCACCCATCACATTCCCTAATGCAACAGTGCTAATTTGATTGTTTGCTGCTACAATCAAGTCATTCAGTTCTTGTTCAGTAATTATACATAATAACAAAAAAAGCCCTATTCCTTGTTGGCTAGGCATCCCTGTTTCAAGTAAATCATCCATTCCACCATTATCAAGAACCACTTAAAGCAAAAAAAACCTTTTAAGATTTAATTTCCTTGTGTCTGCCTCAGGCATTTTTGAACCCCACCACTGAATTTGCCAATCATACCTCCCCTTGAAGGCTATTCCCGGCATCCTCCACCCTTTCTGTAAAGAAGTACTTCCTCACATCCCTCCTGAATTTACCCCACCCCAGCTTCATAGCATGCCCCCTTGTTCTAGTGCACCTTTTTCTCTTAAAGATACCCCCTACTGTACTTTATTAATCCACAAGAAATATTTCCAGGTTTCTGTCATATTCCCCCTCTCCCTTCTATCCTGAAGTGTGTGTATATATATATAGCTCTTTTAGCCTTTTCTTGTAGGACTTTTGATGCAGACCTTGCACCATTTTGGTTGCCATCCTCTGAACCACCTTCACTCCGTCTATGTCCTTCCTGAGATGCAATATCCAGAACTGGACACAGTAGTTTGGCAGATGACACCAGGAGAAAGAACTGCTGTGTGACTGGACTTCTCTGCTGGGACTATATTGCCCTCCTTCCCACCCAAAGCTAGTTCTACTTTGATAGGCACAGAATTTGACTGACAACAGGAACTTCCTGTTTGGGAGCAGGAAGTGAGTGATCACAGAGCCACCAAAGACCCACCATCCTAGAAGGGCAAGAGTAGCTCTCCGGCCCCCTCTAGCTACTGGAGGTCTGCCTCTGAGCAAGTAAGGTGTCTACTGAGAAATATAGGATATTCTTTTCTCAGAACAGGACAATCAGGAGCTTAAAGGGCACACAGGCAGAAAGTAAGGAGAGATAGAAAAAAAACAGAGGAAAGAGTAAGGATTGCAAACAGTTAAGGGGCCAGAAATAAGACATGATGGGAGTGGTGCAGTGCAGTGGCTGTGGAGCAGCAATCTTCCAGGAGACATTTTGGAGGACACGGTGTTGTCCCATCTGCAGGCACCTCTCTGGGCTGAGGGAGGAGGTTGCTCATCTCCAGGCTGAGTTGGCCAGGATTTGTGGGATCTCCTCTTCCATCCAGGGACCACCAGTGCCACTGCTGTTGCCTCAGAGGTTGCCAAGAAAGAGGAGTGGTTGGACCACAGTGGGCTCAGGGAGGGTGAGGGTGGTGGAACAGAGGCACATCCCTCCAGTTGTACCTCTCCAGAATTCCTATGCCATTCTGGCAAAGTGTGGTTCCTCTATGGAGGCACCCACAGTGGAGACCAAGGAGGATGCTAGGAACTTCCACAAAGGAGACCTACAGGAGGGTGGCAGGGGACCCCACAGGGGAAGGAAACAACTCCTGGTGGGGGACTCCATTGTTAGGAAAGTAGAACTGGGGAGGAAGGGGAGAGGGAGATAAGGTGCCTGCCAGGTGCCATGACTTGGAAGGACAGGGAGCGAATCCTCAGGATTTCAGGAGCAGCTGCACAGGGGAAGGAGCAGGATGTCATTGTCCACCTAAGCACAAATGACCTGGCTAAGAAATGGATTAGAGAAGTGCAGGAAGAGTTTGTGGAATTGGGGAGGTGCCTTAGACAAGTAGCACGCACGGTAATCTTCTCGGAGGTGCTGCCCATCTATGGCGTAGGAGAGGCTAGGGTGTTCCACACCATGGGATTCAATCAGTGGTTGAAAAACTGGTGTGGAGCACAGGGATTTGGCTTCACTGAGGACTGGGGGTCCACCTGGAGTGATGCAAACCTATACTGGCATGATGGTCTGCATCTGTCCAGGAGGGAAACCACGATCCTAGGTGATAGGTTTAAATGCTCCATTGGCAAGCATTTAAACTAGCCAAGGGGGAGGCACTGGAAAGGAGAAGAGAAATCCTAGCCCCCCCAAAAAAAATCACGGTAGTAAGTGTGGTAAACACCAACATAGAGATGTGGATAGGGAGAAGGGCAGGGGTAAATGGAGAAAGTGACAAAGGCAAGAAGGACAGGGATGGGACAAAAAGGAGTAAGGGCATCAGGAAATGGAGGGTAATGAGTACCAATGCCCGTAGTCTGGGCAACAAGCTCCCTGAGCTGGTGGCCTTGATGGAAGAGGGATGCCTAGATATTGTAACAGTCACAGAAACATGGTACCCAGAGAACCATGACTGGGATGTTAACATACCAGGGTACATAACCTACAGGAGAGACAGGCAGGGAAGAAGAGGGGGAGGATTAGCTCTCTATGTTAAGGAACAGATAAAAGCAACTGAACTAAAGAGTAAACAGGGAGGAGAGGAGGCACTGTTGGTCACCTTGGAGACTGGAAAGGGCACCACAATCCGCACAGGGGTTGTGTACAGACCCCCATGTTGGGGGGAGGGAATGGACAAGAATATGATAGAAGGCATTCTTAGAATGGCAGAGAAAGGGGAGATACTGTTGATGGGAGACCTGAATATGCCAGATGTTAACTGGAGCACATTTTCTGCAGCCACATCCAAGAGTAGAGCCATTCTTGATGCCCTACATTTGGCAGGCCTCAGACAGCTAGTTTCGGAACCCACTTGTGAGGGAGCAATCTTAGACCTTGTAGTCTCAAATGGGTGCAGTGAGAGGATCTCAGATTTAGAATTGGGTTGCCATCTGGGAACAAGTGACCATCAAACAGTGTGATTCACGTTAAACTCAGCTACAGAGTCAAGCCATACAAAAGTGAGGATACTGGACTTCAGGAGGGCTGACTTTGGCAAGATGGGAGAATGCCTCAGAAAAGCACTAGCAAACAGGCTAGAAGGAGGTATGGAGCAACAATGGGGAATCATCAAAACTGCCATCACAGAGGCAACAAGCCTTTGTGTGAAGCAAATAAACAAATCAAAATGAAAGAAAAAGCCACTATGGTTCTCAAAAGAGGTGACTGTGAAAGTCAGGAAGAAAAACATAGCATTCTGGAAGTATAAGGAAACACAGAAGGAGCAGGACAGAGAGCTGTACCAGTTAAGGCAGAAGGAAGCAGGGAGGGTAGTCAGAATAGCAAAGGCCCAGACTGAGGAAAAGATAGCCAACTCGGTTAAGAAGGGGGATAAAATCTTTTATAGGTACATCAGCGAGTGTAGAAAGACAAAGGGAGGGATAGTGAGGCTGAATAGAATGAACAGTGGGTGGGCAGAGGGGGACAGTGAAAAAGCAGGGATACTGAATGAATTTTTCTGCTCAGTGTTCACAAAAGAGGAGGGGGAAGTGCCTAATCCAATTAACAGAAGCACTCTAGATAGGGAGGTCGATCCCAGTCCTTTCACAGAAGAAATGGTTCTGCAAGAACTCCTAAAACTGAATGTGGACAAAGTAATGGGGCCTGATGGAATTCACCCCAGAATTCAAAAAGAATTAAGGGGGGAACCTAGTGAAACCACTGGCTACTCTTTTTAATAAATCATGGGAGGATGGTGTGGCACCCAAGGACTGGAGGAAGGCAGATGTGATTCCCCTTCACAAAAGTGGGACCAAGACAGAGGCAGGTAACTACAGATCTGTCAGTCTGACCTCTGTGGTAGGGAAAGTGATGGAGTCACTTCTGAAGGAAAGAATAGTTGAGTACCTAGAGGCCAGTGGGGCACAGGACCCAAGGCAGCATGGGTTCACAGTGGGAAGGTCATGTCAGATGAATCTAATAGATTTCTTTGACTGGGTGACCAAAGTAGTAGACCAGGGAGGGGCTGTGGACATGGCCTACCTAGACTTTAGCAAGGCATTTGACACAGTCCCACACAAAAGATTAATAGTTAAATTAGCCAGCCTGGGAGTGGGTCCCAGGGTGGTAGCCTGGGTAAAACATTGGCTGGACAACAGGACCCAGAAGGTAATTGTAAATGGAGTCCACTCTGAAGAAAGAGGGGTTACTAGTGGGGGTACCGCAAAGTTCAGTATTGGGTCCAGTACTTTTTAATGTCTTCATAAGTGACATTGCAGAGGGACTGGAAGGAAAAGTATGCCTCTTTGCAGATGACACAAAGATCTGCAACAGGGTTGATACACAAGGAGGTGTGGAAAGGATGAGAAGGGACTTGGCAAGATTAGAGGAATGGTCAGAAGTATGGGAGCTAGAATTCAATGCAAAGAAGTGCAAAATAATGCACCTGGGAAACAAGAACCCAGGGGAAGAATACACAATGGGGGCGGAGGTAGTAACAACAACAAAAAAGGAAAGGGACCTGGGGGTAATCATATCAGATGATCTTAAGGTTAGCAAGCAATGTGAGAAGGCAGTAGGGAGGGCTGGGGGTATACTGGGATGCATAGGGAGAGGCATCAGCAGCAGAAAACAGGAAGCTGTTATCCCTCTGTATAGACAGTTGGTGCGACCCTATCTGGAGTACTGTGTCCAGTTCTGGAGACCCTATCTCCACAAGGACATAGACAGGATAGAGGCAGTCCAGAGGAGGGCAACTAAAATGGTGCAGGGTCTGCAAGAGAAGCCGTATGAGGAGAGACTAAAGGAGCTTAATATGTATACCCTTGAGGAAAGAAGGGAGAGGGGGGACATGATAGAAACTTTTAAGTACCTCAGTGGAATCAACAAAGTCCAAGAGGGTAGCATATTTCAGAAAAAGAGACGTGCAAGAACAAGGGGACACAATTTAAAGATGGGGGGGTGGTTCAGGGGCAATGTGAGAAAGTATTATTTCACATATAGGGTAGTGGATGCATGGAACAGCCTTCCTGAAGAGGTTGTGGGGTCTAAAACTGTGGAACAATTCAAGAATGCATGGGACAGACATAAGGCAATTCTTGTGGGGGGTAGGAAGAAATAGTCTGTTGGTTAACTAGGATCTGCGGCCTATCCTGTAGGTAGGGAAATGGGCAGACTAGATGGGCCAAGTGGTCCTTATCTGCTGTCAAAGTCTATGTTTCTATGTTTCAAGGTGGGGTCTTACCAGTGATCTATACAGGGGCAGCACCACCTCCCTCTTTGTACTGGCTGTGCACCTTCCTATGCACCCCAGCATCCCTCTAGCCCTTCTGACTGCCCTGTCACACTCCCTGTGCTCCTTTAGGTCACCTTATATGTTTACCCCTAGGTCTCTTTCCTATTTTTTTTTGTCAGTATTACTCCACTCTTTTTGTACTCTGCTTTTGGGTTTCTATGGCCCAGGTGCATTATTTTTCATAAAATTACAAGTACCCTAATGTATCCACTACAAACAATTTAAGTGTATTGTACATGGTGGGGTCTTGTCAGTGACTGTTACAGTGATAACACCATCTCGTTTCTCCTGCAGGTGATACCTCTCCCAATGCACCCTATTATCCCACTGACCCTGTCCACTGCCTTGTCACATGACTCCACCACCTTGAGGTCATCAAATATGATAACCTCAAGATCTCATTCCTGTTTAGTAATTGTCAGTACCCACCATCTTATACTCAATGCCTGGGTTCTTATGCTGTAGGTACATAATTCTGCTGAGTTTCTTAATAAACCTCTTGTGTGACACAGTGTCAAAGGCCTCATTGAAGTCCAGATATGCCACATTCAGTGTCTTCCTCTGATCTATTTCCCTCATGTCCCAGTAAAAGAAATTAATGAGATTCATTTGACAAGACCTCCCCTTAATGAATCCATGCTACCTGTGGTCTTGCAATCCATTAGATTTAAGATACTCTATGAGTCATTCTTTAGCAGGACTTGCATTAATTTCCCCACATCTGAAGTAAGACAGACCAGCCTATAGTTGTAAGCCTCCTCCCTGGGGCCACTGGGTTTGTTTTTATAACCAGGAGAGGCGCATTAAGCTGAAGCTTGTTTACAGATGTGACCTGGAATGTACCTATAGAATGTCTTGTCCCCTTTCTTCACCATTTGTGCTACTCTTTCCTCTGTTTGAGCCTTTGCACTCCAAGCAGCTTTCCCTATTTCCCTTAGATGATTTAGGTACACCATTCTATCTTCTTCCTTCTGTGTCTTCATGTATTTTCTGAAAACACTTCTTTTGGCTCTTACTTTCTCTGTTACTACTTTAGAGAACCATAGTGGTTTGTTCCTTCTCTTGCCTTTGTTTCTCAGCCTAATGCACTTTTTTGTTGACTCCAGTATGGCTCCTTTTAGGTGTGTCCACTGCTCCTCAACCCTCCATTTTGCATCTCTCCTTTCCTCCTTCTTTAATACCAGGGGTCAACCTTAACCTTTTTTTGCACTAGCCAGCAGGGAAAGTTGATTCAAAATTGCACTAGCCCACAGATGGTTGCACTAGTCCTTAGTTATAATGGTACATTTTGATAACTTATACAGGAAACAATGCAAGCAAAGCCAAGAAATACTCTGATTATTACACATTTATCCTGCTGCCACATTGCTTCCAGCTCCCCAGTATAAAAAAAAAAGACTGCAATGCCATCCATCACAGTCAGTGAGCCCCTCCCCCATTGTTTTGTACCATGGCCTCCTCTCTTCCTCTTTCTGCCCCCCCCACACACACACCTAACAGAGAAAGGATATCACAACAGCAAATGTTCAATCAAGCAGTCCTAGCTCTGCGCACACAATAGCTGGCATCATCATGCACCTCACCACACTGTCACCACCACCCACACGGCAATGAACAGAGACAGGCAGAGAAAGACACTTGCGGTCCCCACCCTACAGTCAACTGGAGACCTGCACTTTTGAAAGTTTTTGTACAGCCTAAAGTTAGCCAGGAGCACATCTAAGATTTCTTTGGGGTGGGGGCTAGACAAACCTAAGGGGCTTGGAAAATAGAAAACTATGACATTTTTATTTGTAAAAGCATTGATTTTAATATGCTCTGCCCCAACTATAACAGATTTTTCTTTAACATTGTCCTTTCATCAGCCCAGAGGAAACAGTACACAGGCATAACACTATACTATTAATATTTTCATATAGGATGATCTATGCACCCCAGGAATGCCTATTTCAAGGTTTCAAATTATGTATTTTATCAAGGTTTATTTTTGTACCATACATGATCCAAACCTTTGTTGTTAGGCTGAAAGGACATGCTGAGTGGGATAAGGGTGGAACTGTTATGGATGGTGATGGCTGGCATGGTCCATTTAGAAGAGTTGAAGACCCCCTACACTTGCCAATGATGGCAGCTATGGATCTATGGATGGTCACTGAAGAGTCTGGTTTGCAGTGGTGTCCAGGGAAAGAACAGAGTTAAGAGATTTGGGAGAGGGAAGTTATGACGAGACTGGGATAAAACCCACCACCTGCAGGGCCGATCTTGTATACCTCTTTGCATTTTGTCACTGAAATGTTGGATACAAACACTTAAAATGTAGAGAAATGAGGGGCACTGGTCTTAATAATATTGGACACATTGTTAGGCATAGACACATTCAGAAAACTGGAACCTAGTGACTTAACAGCACTCTACCCTTGATCACACCCTGGAAACTAGCTGAAAGTCTTAACAGTGGAGTGATAATGACTCACACGGAGTCATTTGTGGGATCTCTCTCTTAAACTGCCAGATAATTGAAGCTCTTAATGAGCTGTTAATTACACCTAGCCATCTAGAACATTGAGAGAGATTAGCATGAGGACTAGAGAATGCTAAAGTAGATACTTTTTTTTAACTTCATTAACAGCCATGAAAATCTACACTAGTCAAGCTGGCAAGTAGAGAGTTAGCTGCACTAGCCCTGGTCAATTTGCACTAGTGTTTTGGGCTAGTAAAACAATGTTAAGATTGATCCCTGTTTAATACCTAGCCCCATCCTAGCAACGTACACCCTCCTGAAATCTGTAGCCCTTGCCTTTGTGTGGTTTGACTGTGACCCTGTACCCATGTTATACCACACTGTGTGGTGGTCACTGGATCCCAGGTGCACGTCCACCTGGACATCTGTGATTCTGTCTCCATTTGTCAGTAGTAGGTCCAGAATCACCCTGTCCCAGAGAGTTCAACACCAGCTGCCTGAGACCTGCCCCTGAAGGGAGTCCAACATGTCTCAGTTTCTGGCTGAGGCTGCCAGTGGGATAGTCCAATCCACAAATGACACATTAAAATCACCTAACAGCAGTACCTCACCTTCTGTTGCCATCTCATGTATTTTTTTCCACTAGCAATATGTCCACCTCTTCCTCCTGAGCTGGAGGCCTGTAGCTCATCCCTGTGTGAACTGCTGTGCCATTTCCAGGCTCAAGAGTGACCCACAGTGCCCTAGTCTCCCCATCTGCCCTGTACTGCAGTCGTCTTTATACCTTCCCTGATGTACAGGGCCACTCCCCCCCTTTTTACCATCCCTAACCCTCCTGATTAGAGCATATCTGATATACTCACCTCCCAGTCATGGTTTACAGTGTACCACATCTCAGCTATTGCCACTACAGTATGTCCAGTTCAGCCTCTGCCATCAAGGTTACCAGGTCTGGGATTTTAGTTCCCAGGCTGCAGGCATTTGTGTACATGGCCTTCCACACTTTACTGCCTGTCCACCTTCTATTCCTGCTTTTGCCTTCTTGTTTCATCCCTCCAGCATCAGTTTCCTTCTTTTGCTGCCTCCCTTCCTCCTCCGTACCCCTTGTAACTGGTTCAGGTGTACCTGTCAACAACTTAACTTCCTGATCTTCTATGCTGGCTGCTCTAATATGTGGGGGTGGACTGCTTGAGTCTCCCTGCCTCCATCAACCCCCCCCTTGGCTAGTTTAAATGCTTACTAAGTAAGCATTTAAACCATTTATTAAGGACTGCTGCCATCTTCCTGGATGAATGAAGTCCATCACCCTTGTAGAGGTCCTCATCATTCCAGGTGGATCTCTAGTCCCCAATGAAGCCAAACCCCCATTCCCTGCATCAGCCCATCAATCAAATGTTGAAGCTTCTAAGGCAGTAATTCGTAGCCTCCCCCCCCGCTGTGGACTGGCAGCACTTCTGAGAATGTCACAGAGTCCGTTACCTCCTCAAGGTGCCTTCCTAACTCTCTGAAGTCCTCCTGTACCTGCTGTATGTCCTGCCTCCTCCCTGGCTTGGTCATTTGTCCTCAGGTGGACAATGACCTGCAGTCCCATCTCTCCTTGCTACTGCTTTAGTGATCCTATGGAACTGCTTCCCCTCCCTCTGAGCTGTGCTTCCTGATAGGCATTTAACCTCCCTCTCCATCCTGCTACCTATGCCCAAATTAATTTCCCAGACAATTGAGTCCCCAACCAGGAGCTGCTTCCTCTGGTGTCATCTTCCTCCTGCCTGTGGGTTTCCCTCCTGGAGAGCCTGCTCATCCTCCCTGGTCTCAACCTCAGGTTCCCTCATGGGCCTCTCCCACTCCTCCAGGACAGCATAGGAGTTTCTAAGTTGGACTTGATGGTGGATGTGTCTCTGACCCACCCCCATCAACCTCCCTGAGGCCACCATAGTTCATTCAGCCCATTGCCCATGCAACTGTTGCAGCAGTGGCAGGGACATGGTGGTATCTGGGTGGAGGTAAAGTTTCCAGTGCTCCTGCCAGCTCTTCCTGGAGCCTGGAAACCTCCACACTCAGCTCAGAGAGCTGCCAGATGATGGGGCCATACCTCAGCATCCAGAATGTCCTCCTGAAAACTGCCATCCCACATCTACTGCACTGTACCACTCCAATCATCATCGTATTCTGGTATTCCTCTCCCTGAGTAGCTGTGCCTTGTCTTGATCCCACTGCCCTCCTATCTATTTTTTCTCTGAGTGGCTGTGCCCTTGTTTACTGACTTACTTAGCCTAGCTGTTAGTCTCTCTTCCTCTGTAGTAGCTGTGCCTTGTCATGACAATTCTGCCCTTACAACTGTTTTTCTCTAAGAGGCCATGCCCTTGTTTACTGACACGGTTAGCCTAGCTGTTAGTATCTCTTCCTCTGTAGCTGCTATGAATATTTGTTCTCCCCTCACAGTCTTTAATGAAATACCCTTTTGATTTTTTTTTTGTTTCTCTCTCTCTCTCTCTTTTCTCCCTTCCTGTCTCTATGCAGGAAGTTGCAAAATGCTACCTGGTCCTATGCCTATAAAAGGAGAATGACCCTAGGGGTGGGTGGGATGGGGAACAGGGGTCAACCTTAACATTCATTTACTAGCTCGGGTACTAGTGCAGATTGCTGCAGGCTAGTGCAGAATCTTTGTTACTTGCCTGGCTGGGCTAGTGCAATTCCTGCTATGGAAAGCTGCAGTTCCATTCTCAACCTGGGTATCAAATAAATAAACAAACAAATACATAAATATAACTATTATTTAATTTAAAGCCAGGTCCTTTTCATGGAGGTTTAACTATGTGCTGCCTTAGCATTAGTGAAATGAAAAAAAATAGATGTCTGTGTGTAGTGCATTTACAAATGGTTTCATTTCATACTAACTGCTGCTTTTATTTTTTGATCCTTTCTCCTTTCTCCTTTTTCTTTCCTTGTTTAATTCAGTACTCATGGCAGGCAGATTTGTGATGGTGCCCAGGAGCAGCAGCTAGGGTTGCCACATGTCCAGTTGTAGACCGGACAATCCAGTTTTCAGGGTCTTTATCTAGTCGCCCGGTTTTGATTAAATATAATCCAGTTTTGGGCCATTTTGAGTGTTCAGATAGTATTAAAACTGATTGTATCAAATCATTCACTGTTGCATGCATGTCCAGGTTACAAAAAAGTTCTGATGTCACTAGTCACAGGCCTTTGTTTGTAAACCCAGTCTGCCTAGGAGGTGTAAAGTGTGGCCATTAAGATCATTAGCAGGAAATCAACCTAATCTTTTCAACTCTGAATTTTAAGTATGGTCATTTACTGCCATGACAGGAAACAGTTTTTACACATTTATATGTTGTAATGGGTTCATTTTTGTTTTTCTTATTTTCCCATGTTTTAGACCCACTTTTTATGACTGTGGGTGGAGCCTACAAGAGTACTGCATGTACAAAAGGAATGATGTAATGTTTTCAGTCCGTGGAACAGACTGAAGGTGTAAAAAGTCTCCTCCACCTTACCGGCCTCCAAGAAATGTTTTCCGCCCTCAAATAAATACACTTTCATGTTAGTCAATGGCTGTAGGGTACTATTTTTTTTCTTAAATTGGTGGTACAAGAACTGGAACTTGAGTAGTGGGAGGCAGCATTGTTTTTTTGGAGAAGTAAGATCCAACCCACCTCCACCAAGAAGCTCCTAAAAATCCAGCCCACTTTTTTTTATTCATGTGGGAGGGGCATGAGATGGATCCTATCATGCTGAAAGAAGAGTCACTAGTTTGGTATCTGGCCAAAGAACAACAAATCTGTGGAGTCCCTAGGAGAACAGATAATACTTAATGCATTCAAACTGACTTAAAAACCCTTGGAACAAATGATTATCAGAGTCACCTGGTGTCTCAAAAGGAAAGACTCAGCTTTCAGGTATTTCTTAAACATTTATATACTAAACACAAAGTTCAGCTTTTGGGATTAACAATATGTGTTTACCATATTCTATCTATACATTTTTAATTGTCTTTACAGATAAATCATGCAGGTTCATACACTTGGTGTAAACAGTCTGTGATGAAATGTATTTTACTTTTTTTCTGGCTCAGTTTCTATCAGTGAAAAGAAAGACTGAAACAATTATCCTTGCATTTTCTCTTAATAAATATGTCTCCACACTAACAAAAACATCCTTTAAATTCTGTATATAACAGCAAGACATTATATAATTGCAATAAGGCCCTTCAGGGTGTGTGTTATCATGTAATAACGTCACTCCTGGGGTGGTGGAAGCACTCAGCTTTGCCTCTGCTTAAGTATGCCCTTTCTCAATGTACTGTACTTTGATTCAGTTAGTGTATGCAACAGCCTTCATATGAACACTCTGGGCTTCTCTTTGTTTTTTTTAAATTCAAGTTTATTAAGGATTTTTCTCCCAGAACAGGGCAAGATGCGGCAGTACAGGGTAATCCAAGCATCAATACCAACTTATGACAACACAAACATTTCCAGGTACAGTGTCAGAGGCATCTTACCCTACATCCCTCCACTCCCCCTTCCCTTCCCACCCCAAGCAGACAGAACTCAATAATAACACACTACATCATGAAACAGACTTAGCCCAGTATAAGTAATCATGGGGAATAAGCACCCGTCTGGAGTAGATAGAGCTCATGTAACTTTTCCCAAACCTTACAGTACCTTAACATACAGTTCTTTCGATTTGCACTGAACTTTTCCATGTTCAAATTAAACAGCAACTCCTGTAACCACTTGGTGTAAGAAATTACAGCTCCATCCATCCAGTGTTTCAATACTGCCTTCTTGAGCGATGCTGATATAATGGCCATATAATACCTTTTAACTTTAACCTTTATACCGGAATAATCCCCAATAAGCAAACCTCAGGGCTGAAAAAGTGGTCAAGTCCCAGCAGGGGGTCTATTAGCTCCCTAATTCTGTCCCACAGTGACTTGACCCTAGGACAGTCCCAAAAAATATGGAGCAATGTCCCCTGCCGCTGGTGGCAGAATTTGCATTTTGGATCAGAAATGCGACCAATCTTATGCAATTTTAGTGGGGTCCAGAACATATTATTTAAAAATTGAAACTGCATGACTCTCAGCCTGTCCTGAGATATATACCTATAAGTGTGTGACCAAATTGCAACCTAGTCCCTCCCCGGGTCCCCAAGTACCGTAGTCCAGTAATGGGGAATGCCGTCAAGCTGTTGAAATGCTTGATCGAATAAACATTTATAGAATCTCAAAACTACATGCGGTTCCCAAACCATCCTGGTGAGGGTTTCAAAAACCCCATCCGGAGGGAGAGATCTGACTTGTTTCCTATGAGAATGTACCATCAAATGTTGGAGCTGGAAAACTCTAAAAGCGTGCCCTGGGGCGATACCAAATCTATTAATTAAGGCCTCAACTGAGAGACACTACCCCTTTTGAAAAAGATCAGAAATCCTCACTTCCTTCATCTCAGGAATCCAGGACACCTGGATCATTTGCCCCCCAATTTTTAAGTTCGAGTTTCGGCATAGGGGTTGATAACTATCCTTATAGGGGGAGTATTTTAAGAATGAACATAACTGTGAATGGATTCTTAAAGAAGTTTTAATCGGGGTGGGAAATAAGTCCCCAGGTAGGGATTTCAGAGAAGCATAAAGGAGTGCAGTCAGTTCCAACCCCACTTCCTTTATTAACTCCACCTCTAACTTAACCCATGAAGGTACATAGAGAGATGGAGAATGTTCCCTGGGAACTAGCAACCACTTTAAGTACTTACTTGGGCTACTTGCCCAGTAATATAACCCCATGTGAGGAAACTTTAACCCAGCTTTCTCCATAGGTGCAGCCATCCTGTGATAAGCCCTGTGTGGGGTCTTCCCCTGCCAAATAAATGTTGATATTATTGAGTGCACATTCTTCAACCAGCTTAATGGCAACCATGTGTTCAACATGGTTAATGGATATAATATCCTGGGTAATATATTAATTTTCATCAGGTTAACCCTGCCCCAAACAGATAACGGGAGTTTGGCCCACCTAGCAAGGTCTTGCTGAATGGTATTCCTTATCGAGTCTAAGTTCAACTGGACCATCTTGGATTCACTACTGGCCAAGGTGACCCCTAAATAATTAAGCTTGAACGGGCTTCATTGTAAGCCCAATGCAGTAATCTCCGACTTAAGCACTCTGGAGTTCAGTGGGAATACTAGAGTTTTTTCTGTATTAATTTTATAATTAGAGAACCTACTAAATTCCTCTATAAGCCCCATAACAGTTGGTATAGTAGTGTTGGGATGGGTTAAATGGAGAAGGACGTCGTCTGCATATGCAGAAAGTTTAAACTCCTGGGAACCAATTTTAATTTCCTTGATTCTGGGGTCCAATCTTATTTTTACCAGAAGAGGTTCAAGGTAAAGGTTAAATAGAAGAGGTGATAAAGGGCATCCCTGCCGAGTTCCAGCACACAATGGGAATGTTGAAGAAAAGAACCCATTGCACTAAATCTGTGCGCTCGGTTGGCTATACTGGGAAAACACACTTTTAACAAAAGAGAGGAGAAGTCCAAATTTTATCATGGTTAAAAGTAAAAATTGCCAGTCTACCCTGTACTCTGGGCTTCTCTTTGACTCCTGATGTTTATTTGCTTTAGCTATTGTAAATTGTTTGAACTGCTTTGGTCTTCTTGATGTGGTGCCCGTGTAAATGAGTATCTGACTCAAAGGTTTGTAAATCTCATATCTTTTAAATAAATAAATAAATGTTTATGTTTAAGCCCTTGAAATACCCTTATCTAGTTAATGCATTCACAGTTGTAGTGGCTCTGCCAGAACTTGTTCAAATTAGTTTTCACATTTTTTTATTGCCTTTGTCACTGTTTTGATTATTTCTCTCCCAAGTCCTCAGCAGCTGCTGCTCCCATTTTTTATTCTACCAACCTGAACATTCCATGATATTAGCTAAACCTTTACAGGCCAGTGGAATAAAAAGCACGGAATGGTGTGTGTGTCTGAAAATATGGAATGTGACATCGTAGACATTTGAAAAGAAACAGCAGTAGCTGATGAGGTAAAGGGAACACAATGTAGTATTGAGGATACCACAAGTACTGACAGTTCAGTCATCAAAAAGGTGGTCAAAGTATATCAGAATACATGGCTGTCATGGAAAGGAAAACTGGGGAGTGTTTAACAGAGAGAGCAACAGGTTGTGAATGGGCTTTGTACATCCAGCAGATCTAGGTTTAAATTCCCACAGCCTCCACTTGCATTCTGTGTGACCCTGAGCAAGTCACAATATCCCTGTGTTCCTGGGTCACCCCTGTAAATGGGTCTGGTGCCCAATGGGAGTTACCTGGTTGCCAAAGAATAAAAGTAAATAAATAACATAATGGGTTGATGCTGTTGAATTTATCCTTACTTTTTTTGGTGAACATTTTTTAATAGAACTAGGACGATCACAAATGTCTGGGATCTGTGGCCAGGGTGGGAAAAGGGAAGAAAAAGACACACACTTTTCACAACACAACTTTATTAACTACAAATCTGAAAATGTAGAAATATATTAAAGAAGTCAGTAACCCAGCTGACATTAATAGAAAGCATGCTCACAAAGGCAAATAAACAAAAGATCATGAGTACAAATCGACAAAGCAAAGCTGTCGGTTTCAGCAATATTGGCTTGAAAAATATGACTGGTTGGGATATGGTGGTGCAAACGAATGGATGTTCTGCCATTTGTGTATCAGACTTGAAATACAGTTGGGTAAGGCAGGCAATAACAATAATTTTCTTTTCGGTACAGATAACTTCTGGCTTGACTCCGTCTCTTTCCATAATATCAGTGAAGCTCATGCTAGGCCAAAGGAAAAGGAGGCTGCCAGCACTGCTGCTCCAGGGACAAGTAATGCAGAGGGAGTGCTGAAGAACATGAATGAAGCAACACTTAACCATCTGGATAAACTGTTTCACCTATGCCATGAAATTGCTAAGAAAGGATGTCCTTTCAAAGACTTTGTATAGATGTGCAGCCTTGATGATATGAAAGAGCTAGATATCAGTTCAGCATATCAGAATGACAAATATGCCTGCAACTTTATCCACTATGTAGCTGAGGTTGAACACATGGCGGTATGAGAAAACATTATGGGAACAAAGTTAATTTCAGTTATCAGTGAACAGAACCAATGACTCTTTTAGTCACAGAAGCTGAGATAGTGTATGTGTGGTTTGCAGTCAAAGGCACAGTGCAAAATCAGTTGGTAGGTGTCCAGACTGTTGGCAGGACAAATGCAATTTTATTTTCCTTTTGTTTAACAAATCACTGTTAACCATACTGACTGTGGGCTATTGCAAACTTCTGTGGGCTAGTGCAATCTGTGGCTCACTAGCCCAGCTGGCAAATACAAAAAAAAGTTAAGTTGACCCCTGTGGGGAGGGAGGGGGTGGTTAATCCGTGTTTCCTGCTATTGAAAAAGACAATCAGTCGCTCTGCTCCCATTCTCTTTGCACCCTCACTGTGTCCTCCACTCCTAGTACCCCTCAGTTCTCTGGAGAGACACTGTGAGCTCTGAGAAAAATCAGCACAAAGCAACAAAAGACTGCTAAATATTCTGCTAACTACAGCAGTCCCCTTTCCTGGCTACTAAGAATTACAGTACATTTAAAAAACCAAAAACACTGATCCAAAGCACTTATGCTTATTCACTCACACAAACCCTTTAAGTGTGAAATGAAATAAAATAAATCACCTGTGCCGAGTAGCTCTTCTCAAAGATATGGCAGCTGTGCTTCGATTCTATGAATGGAAGGCGATGCACATTGGGATAAGGAAACCAGGAGTGCAATATTGAAAGGGAGGTGGTACTGGAAAGCACCTTGGAAGGAAAGGATCTATGGGTCATGATATCAGAGAGCCTGAAAACAATAGCACACTGCAACAGAGCTGCAGGTAAGGAAAACAGGATGCTGAGATGCATGTGTGAGTGGGTCGGTAGGCAGCAGAAGCCTAGAAGTGATCCTTCCATTGTACAAGTAACTGGTGTTATGGCATAAAGTAATAGAGTCCACACCTGAGGAAGATTGTGACAAGGTGGAAGCAGTGCTGTGTAGGGCAACCAAGATGGTCTATAGATTAGGAGGCAAGACGTATCAGAAGAGACTGTAGGATCTGAACATGTGCACTAGTTAATAAAAGATGGGAAAGGGATGACATGACCAAAACATACAAGTGCCAGCATTAGATAAATAGGGTGATTGCATAGGTGCCTTCCCCTTGAGCTCAAATACAGGGACAAGGGGGCACTCACTCATTCCTGTAATGGGGAAATCCGAAAGGGGCATCCAAAACTACTATTTCATTGAAACAGTGGTAGACATGAAGCAAGATGCCTGGGGAAGTAACATGGACCAAATTAATGAGCAGCTTCAAACAGGGGTGGGACATGTATATGGGATATGTCTGGCCGAATGTAGTATATTCCAGTTCCATGGAATTTTCACAAAATCTCATAACATTTCATGGAATTATCTGAAATCATATAACTGGCTGTAACTCAATCAGTATTACAGCTTGAGAGCTGCAATTTGGCATGCTTATAGTGTGGAAGACATGCTACAAGGATTGATTCCAATTTCTGTGATATTTGCATGAGGGAGAGGGAAGTTATAGGGGCACACAATCTTGCAATTTATTATTCATGTCTACATTTCTGAAAATATTTCTATGCTTAAAACTTAGCCACCTTTGGAGCTAAATAATTGAAAATGTATATGCATACTTTCTTGGTAGAGTCATAGAAACTGATAAATAGAGAGGCAATTGGTTGAGTAAACTTTAAGTTACAGGAGTTAACAATTTCACAATTTATTTTTTTGTTAAATTGTGTGAATATTTTCAAACTATTTGGATGTTTATAGCCCCTCTGCTATTGCAGTTATGCACTCAAGATTTGGCATGCATACCAAAATAAATATGCCCTAGAATCCAATTAAGCTTGATAAATGTGGTTTAGTCAGTTACAATTTATTGTGGATACTTTAGAAATTACTAATTGGCAAGATTTTCTCAAAAATTAATGGACCCATAATAAGTAATGCTTCTAGAATTCAGCTTGTGGAATTTAACTTCACATAGTGCTTATCACCACTGAATCATCTTACCTACAATTTTCTTATTTCAATATATCTTAATAAAATTTTAGCAAGAAGCAGCATAACAAAATCTAAAAACACAAACAGAGCACAAACAAAGTACAATCATATGCTGGAAAATCTGAAGTGAGACACCCTGGATACAAAAACCCCTTACAACAATTGATAACCCCCACCTGCCCATCCCCTTCACTCATCTGTGATCCTACTACCTTCAAGTAGCCCAGTCAGGACTGAAGAAAGCTGAGAGCTCACCAACTACAGGGGCAAGAAAAATCTAGAGATGATCATGTAATGTAAGAGCCATTGGAGTCTCTAAGTGTCAAGAAGGTATAAAGAGACTCCCAGGTTCTGGAAAAATGCTGAGGTCTCTTCTGCATTTAGACTGTCTGTTTTTCCAGCATAAGGGTCAGTAAAATCTCCCACTGTCACTCAACATAGGATGGAGGGGTAGCCTCCTTCCAGTGTCAAAGAATGACAAGCTTGGAAGCCGCAGAACCCAGAGACAGGTGAGCTTTTCTAATTTTAGGTGTGCTGGATTGGAAAATGCCTAGTAGGCAACTCACAGGAATGACTAGCTCATCCAGACCCAAAAGAGGATCTAAGGCTTGATTGAGGAAGCCCCAGAAGGACCGAATTCCACAACATTCCCATAACATGTGATGGAGGGAACCAATGGCCTCTAGGTAATGGGAACAAAATGGAGAGAGTAATTTGCCCATCCTGTGCAATTTTTGAGGGATGAAGTATAGATTATGCAGAATATTTAATTGTGTGAGCCTCAGCCAGTCTTGCTTTATAAACATTTAAAAATTAAGCCAGGGAGCCTTCCAGTACACCTTATCCTCTGACAACTGAAGCATGTGTACCTAGTAATAACATACCCCAGTGGGTAAGTATGAATCTATGGACTGGAAAAGCTGGTAGAATGTCAACACTGCATGAGATTGTGCAGCTAGTTGAAAAAAGGAGCCCACCCCCTCCAGTTGTGGTAGGTCCAGTGTTTAGGGCCCATAAATGCTTCCACTGTGCCTTTAACCTGCAAGAACTTAAAGAAGTCCTTACCAGTTAAATGAAAATGGGTCTGTAGGACCTGGAAAAAGAGGAGTCCATTGTTCAGAAGTATATCAGTTAATTTACAAGTACTCAAAGGAGGGCAGGAGGCAATCGGGATGGGACGATTGGCTGTTTTGAAATGTGGGTTGTTAAACACGGGTTGCAAGGCCAACAGTGTCCATGAGAAGGATAAGTATGTTTTCAGCTGGGCCCAAGTTTTAAGAGACCACTCTAATGGAGTGGAATGGAGGGCCCAGGGGAGCTGCGAGGGCTTGAGATAAAGCAGGCTAGCGAAGGACAAACCCAATCTAAGAGCTAGGGCACATTTAGTGTCCAGCTATAGGGGGGTGTAAACTGGGGGAGCAGTTTGAGCCTCCTGAATTCCCCACCGGAAAAAATTGCTTGTGTGTTGGGCACCATAATGAATAAAAAACATGGGTAGGAACAACCCCTGATTTAACTTAGGTACCACTAACTTTGGATATGCCCTGCGGATAGAAGCTGACTTCCACAGGAAAGAACTGAAAACTGCTGTAATCTGATAAACCATGACTTAGGAAGGTGGAAGCCCAACATCCCCAATGGGTGCTGCAATTGGGGCAAGTTGTTCATTTTTATTATGTTAACTCTTCCCCATAGGGATATAGGAAGAGATGACCACCTCTCCAAGTCAGGCTTAACCAGATCAAGCAGCCTGGTCAGATTTACTTTAATCATACTGGGAACTGAACGGGCGAATTTAATCCCCAAACATGGTAAGACCTTGGGCTCCCTGGAGAGACTAATTTCTGAGATAACCCTCCATTTCACCAGGTTATTCAAGGGGAAAACCTTTGTCTTGGAAACATTTTGTTTATAAAAAGATACTTCAGAGAACTTAGCGATATCTCAAATTAAAGATGAAATATAAATAAACGGGTCCTCCATATGAAACAGTAAATTGTCAATGTAAGAGGATAAAACACACTGATGACCTGCAAATGAGATAGAGGGGTGAGTTCACAACATTCCTACTTCGTCTTCGAGCTCTTCACCTCCCTTATTTAAATGTATATCCCCTGTATCTCAATTTTTAATTATTAATCTTTTCCCCTTTTGTTCACAACATTCTTACTTCACCTTTGCACTCTTCAGCTCCCTTATTTAAATGTATATCTATGAAATTAAGCCTTATTGGCATGTAAAATTGAAGAGGGCCACTCTCTGACAGTCCTTTGCACCGAGTGGTTTTCTCTTTTGAACCGGGCCATATAGGGTGACATCACATTGTGACAGTTATACGCTCTCTCTGTGTACACCCTCTGGCCTGGCCCCTTCATTTACCTTCACCAAGAAGGTGTGCACTGAAGTGAGTCACTCTGGTGTCCTGTTAAATGGTGGTGGATACTTCTTCTCGGTGGAGTTTTGTTTACATTAAAACGTATTGGTCTGGACTAAAAGAGGAATTGATAAGAATTTTGACAGGTACAAAATGTTTTTTAAGAAAATCACCTCTCACTTTATAACTATTTTGTTTGCGAAGGAGCATTTCTTTATGAAGCTCTTTTCATTTGTAAAGGTGGCAACCAGTTAAATGCATACCTGGAATCTTCTATAGAAAAAAAATGTCCTTTTTCTGAAAGCCACAGATTTTGTGCTTTAAAATAAATATCTAATAAGCTGTGTAAATATTTAGAGATTTAAAATAAAATGCAACAATCTGAAAAATGCAGATATTTTGTTATTTTAGATGGGGGAATGACAAAGAAATCCCTGACTAACAGATGCTTAACCCCCCCCCCTGACAGGCTATATATCCCCCCTGGTTTCAACAGAACACTATAAGTATTTTTGCAGGTTAGCTCCCCCTGCTCTATCTATTTATTTCTTTGTATTTTCATGAATTTATGTCAATTTACAAGCAAAATGTGCTGGAGTTGAAATGCATTATTTATAAGCTCTCCTATATGTATTTGTGTTTACAGAACACAATTTTATGTTATTGAATATCATAAGAACACGAGTATCAAAAGAACAAAAGAAATATGGATATAAAAGGGCTCAGTTGTCTGAAGAAGGAACGCTTAAGTTCTGAAACGTTACATTATTTCTGAGAAAATAAATAAAAGAGCCATATTTTGAAATAAGAAGTTTCAAGTGATTAATACTATCCAGGAGAGTTTGGGGTTGAGTGGGTACCCCTCTTTTGAATACATTGTCCAGAAAATGTAGCAGGTGAAAAATAAATGGCCTGGGGGAGAGACTGGGGGCAGTGGTGGGTGTAAAGAGCAGTGAGCCCTCTCCACAATATGGATTGGACTGCTAGGAGCGGGGTCTGCCACCCTGTCACAAAACTTCTGCACAAATGATACCAGATTGGAACCTTCCTCTTTCTCTGGTAGACTGAAAAGGACCAAATTGTTGTGCCTGCTCCTCCCCAGGGCCAGTGTTAGGACTTTGGGGGCTCCCAGCAAACTCCATTACTGGGGCCCCTTGATGGGCCCCTGCATCTTCCTCCCTGGGCCCCCTTCCCCATTCCACCTCCACAAACCCCCCAGTAATCTTTGTACATCAATCCAACTACTGCATGATTTTTCAGACACAATGACCTGGAGACACTAGAAGTATTACATTTCTAACAGATAGTTAATAGAATAAATTGCAAAAAAATTGCTCCTCTCCAGCAGCTGCAATATTTCTCTTTACCTCTGCTGTTCTGCTCTCTACCTTTCCAGACTCCCATATCCCCATACTTATGCTGCAGACACGGACCTGAGGGGGGAACAGAAATTTTCAAGTTGAGTTGGAGGAGGTGCAATAAACAGCCATGGACCTATTTGAGCCCTGTGATTGGTTCCAGCACAGCACCTCCTCCCACGTCAGCACGTTCTGTGCAGCACAACAGAAGAACATGGTGAACATGAAACCTCCCTGGGGACAGAATTGAAGGAAGGATGGTGGCGTGGACCGCGTGGCTTAGTCTGGCGTTCCTTCGGGGAAATTGGGGCCCGATTTTCGGGCACAATGGGAAGCCGACAGCAAGAAATGTTAAGCTTCATAGACTAAACCACATGAAAGGGCAACTGGATGAGGACATCACAAGTTGTTGCTGGGGAGCCGGAGCGGAGCCGGAGAGAATTCGCTAGTGCAGTCAGTGAGGAGCACAGGGGCTTACCAGGTACTAATAATGCTGATCAGCTAGCCTATGTTGATCGGAGGGGCAGTATTTTATTTTCTTATAGGATGCTGTGGTGATCCAGGCAGGGAGTGGGGTGGGACGGACAAAAAAATTATGCTGCTGGGCTGGTTAATGTGTTGCTGCTGGTGTCCACTGCCAGACCTGCTACATATGCTACCTACAGCTAAACAGGGGCCCCTGCGGCCGCGGGGTTCGCGGGTGCCTAATGCCAGCCCTGCTCCTCCCTTCAAGGTCCTCAAGTTTATTTTCAACTTTGCTGAGCTTCTGGCAAAGGGTGGAGACCTCAGGAACCATTTTGCCCCTCCAGTTCTCCACAGAGGAAATGCATGCTTCAGAGTCTGACACTTTCTGTGTTAAAGTATCCATGGACGACTGGACCCATTGCAATTTTTCAGTGAGGGCAGTAACCGCAGCCTGATGAGGTTTCATCTCTCCAAGAAATCTCTCCTCCATTAAGGCTGTCCTCATTGCAGCTTGCTTAGTGGGAGTAGTGGCCTGCTGTTTGGTGCACTTCAATGTCTTCTCCTGTTCAGGCGTTGAGGGTGGCATGTGGAGTGGAAGTGAAGTTTTCATCTCTGCATCCATCATTCAGCAAATACCCTTCACCACCAGCAACAGCAGAGGTTCTAGTATCCAACTGAGTTAAGAGTTGGTTGGGAAAAACTGCCAAAAGATAAAAATAATGCCAAAATAAATCATAGCAGTGGAAGGGAAGCAGGCAGGAGATGTACTCTCTTAGACAGCCACCACATGTTCCTCATCTTACCTGCATGTGCATCTTGGCCCTGCAATACCTGGCCTCCCACACTCCTGCAACAGTGATGACCAGCATCATGCTCCATCATGACTGAAAATCCAGTATCCAGATACTTCTGTAGCAAAGGCATAAGTCACAACTAGTTGTAAGACTTGATATCACTTGGTGCCACTGTTTTCAAATTGTTAGTATATAATTTGTTATCTACATGGTTGTTAAAGAGTCAGCAGGTGGCACTGTACAGAAACGCTGCACATGCATGTGCTTCCACAATTCATTAAGTCAGTCAGCCCTAGTGGTTATCTGGCATATTGCAAAAAATCAGCCCAGTGCACAGTGATGTCCATGACTATTCTTTGTGGTTTATCACTTAAGATAGTGACCTGCCACTTGGCACCACTATTCTTTTACTATGGAGTCTCCAATGAATGTCACCGTATTGCCACTTTACTCAGCCTTTTCCTTTCTCTACAGTGGCTGCTCAAGGGGATGACTGAGCAAAATGTATAGGTATGGACATGGCTTTGGCATAAGTATCACAATATTCCAGAATTTCACAAAAGCTCATGAAATTTAAATTTAATTACTGATGTTATCGAGGAATTGTGGGTTGCTTCTAACTTGACCAGCCTTTGAGCAACAGAGATTAGAGAGCTGACAAACAGCCTCTTTTTTTTCCATCTTGGTTTTTCTCCTGGCCAACTGCTTGTATCTCAAGGATATACCATGTTCACAAGGATATATCCTGGTCATTCAGTTGACTACTGGGTTTTTCTCCAAAATATGTTTCTCTCCCATCTCCTCTGGTGAGGGCAGTGCCTCTGTCAGCCTTGCACAGTCAAAGCTTCCCCTGCAGCAGAAGCAAGCTCCTTGGCCCAGCCACAGGGATCACTGTGTTAGTGGAATCCCCCCACCCACCAATCATCCCTGACTGAGATGCATTGTCCAGTGGCAGCTGTCTCAGCCTGCATCCCGACATGACTTCCTGGGCTAGCTTCTGAATGCAGGTCATCAGCATGGAAGCATGACAGTCTGCTGCTGGACCATAGGGGTAGCATCAAAACATAATATGTAGGGTCAATGAGCTTAATCAAATTGGTGAGATTCCATTTTCTAGTTTTAAAGTTATACTAGCATAAAATTCTACAGAGTATGTAATTGCAAAATGTAATTTTAAAAATGTCCAAATGTTTGGAGGCTTATAACTCAATCACCATTAAAGACAGAGGGCTGGATTCACAAAGAGAGCCAACATTTCCATAACTGCAGACAAATGGCTTGTAGCACTGTGGAAATCTAGTTGCACCATATTCACAAAGAAAATTTCTACAGTTACGGAAATCCATAAAACAAGCAAGTTGCAGAAGTCCACAAGTGCTGAAATCTCCCTAACATTTTTTCCTTAGCTAAGGAAAAAGCTCAGCAGGCACAACAGGGGATCCATATTAACTGGGGCAGCAGACTTTGACAGTCTTGCCATAGATGCAAAACTAAGTACTCACAGAGAGACCAGCAGCCAGTCCCTCAACTGAGACCACTCCAGCACCACTGGTACCAGCAGGGCCATGCACCACAGTGGCTGTCTGTAACTTGGTGGAACTGATGGTTGTGTCTCTCCCTGGAGTGTTTATGTTGTCTGCTTCAGTAGCACTCACTACAGGCTGTTACCAGCTCTGCTTCTTCTGCCTGAAGGGTGCCTTTATCGGCTGCATTGGGTCTAGTGGTTGTAGTTTGTGTATTTCAATGAAAATGTTTGCTATTTTTGTTCTGACAACTGACACTACTATAAACCCAGTAGTTTGCTATTACTTGTGGCTGCACCTCCAGTATAATTGTATCTTAATTGTTGGTACACTTCACTTTGTTCAGGAGAGTTATGCATCACTCTTTGTGGTGCAGTACGTGGGCAACTTTTTTTCCGCAACAGTGGAAAAACACTAGGCAGGATTCAGAAAGACAGCCAAAAATCTCACAGCTGCAGGAAAAAAGGCCTGCAGCACTGCAGAAATGCTGGTGCGGGATATTCTGAAAGAAAAATTGCGCATGTGCGAAATTACACAAAAATCCCCGCAGTTGCAAAAATTTATCAGCTGCAGATATTCTGCAAGTGCTGAAAATCACAACTGTGGATCTGCAGCAGGGTTCAACCTTAACATTGTTTTACTAGCCCCAAATCTAGTGCAAATTGACCAGGGCTAGTGCAGCTAACCATCTACTTGTCCACCTTGACTAGTACAGGTTTTCCATGGCTGTTGATGAAGGTAAAAATGACTCTACTTTAGCAGGCTCTAGTCATCATGCTGATCTATCTGGTGTGATTAACACTTCATTAAGAGATGCAGGTATCTGGCAGTTCAAGAAGGGGATCCCACAAAAGGCTCAATGTGTGAGTACTTATCACTCCACTGTCATAATTTTCAGCTAGTGTCCAGGGTGTGATTAAGAGTAGAAGCTGTTAAGTCACTAGCTTCCAGTTTTCTGAATGCATCTATCTGACAATTTAGCCCAAATTATTAAGACCAGTGCTCATTTTTCTACATTTTGAGTATCTGTATCCTACATTTCAGTGAGAAAATGCTAAACAAAGTCAAAGAGGGTAACATCTTTCAAAAAAAGAGGTGTGCAAGAACAAGGGGGCACAATTTGAAGATAGAGGGGGGTAGCTCAGAGGTAATTTAAGAAAGTATTTTTTCACAGAGAGGGTTGTGGATGCATGGAACAGCCTTCCGGAGGAGGTTGTGGAGTCCAAAACAGTGGTGGAATTCAAGCATGCATGGGACAGTCATAAGGCAATTCTAGGGGGTTGGGGTAGGAAGAAGTAGGCTGCTGGTTAACTAGGATCTGCAGCTTATCCATTAGGTAGGGAAATGGGCAGACTGGGTGGGCCAAGTGGTCCTTATCTGCAGTCAAATTCTATGTTTCTATGTTTCTATGTAAACGGCATACAGGGTCTGGTCTGCAGGTGGTGGATTTTATCCCAGCCTCACCACAGGTGCTCCCTTTCCCATTCAAATCTTGTACTTTCTCTTCTTTTTTACTACATTTTGACTGTATGTATCTAATATTGACCTTCCCACTCCACTTCTGGAACACACAAAAAATTGGGCCTCATAAAAATGCCCTGCACATCCACCTGGTCCAACAACTCCAATGTGTCTGCTATTCCTGACCTTTGGCCACCCCTTTACAGAACCTCATCTTCTTTCCCTCAACCTCCTCTTTTCCTACCTACCCTCTTCTCCAATGAAACACTCCTTGTCAGAGCCCACTTTGCTCCCTACTCATTACCTGCATCATGTTCTCATTCCCATCCCCTCACTCCCCTTACCTCTATCCTATTTACAAAGCCCTTTTCGGCTGCTACCTTTTGATGCCCTGCACTTGCCACTAGGCATACTTCACTAATGTATGATCCTGCAATTTAGTCTATGCTTCTTTGTTATGTTTGGGAGTATCTTCAAATTGATGTTTTGTGCTGACTGTGTCTTGCATTTATTTTGACAAGGAACCTTTGTAAAAGAGTCATCCTGGCTCAAAGGTATTAATCTGTCGCTGAAATAAATAAATATTTTAGTGACAAAATGCTAAGAGGTATACAGGGTCTGCTCTGCAGGTGGGTTTTGTCCCAGCCTTAACATACTTGCTCCCTCTTCTCTCCAAATCTCTCAACTCTGCACCTTCCCTGGACAACCCTGCAGATGATACTCTGAAATGACTATCAATAGACCCATTGCTGCCCTTACTGGCAAATGTAGGGGGCTCCAGCTCTTCAAAATGGACCATGCCAGGCAGCACCATCCATACAGTCCCACCCATATCCTACTCAGCATGTCCCTTCATCCTAAAAACAAAGCTTTGGAGGCATGTATGGTACAGACAACCTCAATAAAACATATAATTTGAAAAGTTAAAAAAGCTTTCCTGGGGTGCATAGATCATCCTATATAGAAACAGTTGTCAATCAATGACAATGTGTGCTAGTGTTGCTGTAACTACTGCCACTGATATACACCCACTGGTTTGCTATTACTTGTACCTGACCTCCACTATAATTGTATTTCAATTATTGGGGCACTGCATTTTGCTCAGGGAGTGTTACGCTTCACTCTCACGTGTGCAACATTTTTTCTGTAACTTCAGAAAACAAGCATTTGTCAATGCCGAACGTTCGCTTGCAGGTATTTGCAGTAGTGTTTGGCATGTATGGTGCTTTACCCTAATGCCCTGTGCGATTGCTGGTATTTGCGCAATAAATTGTCAGCATGATATTTTTGTTACCCCCATTGTGCGCTACGTAGGCGGAAACACGTTTTGGGCAGGATGTGAAAAATAACAGCTGTATTGCTCATAAGGAGGAGTGGTAAAATGGCAATGTTGAAAATCTGGAGTGAAAATATTGGAAATTCGCAAACTTACAAGCGTGCATAGGAACTGCACAACGCACGCTCGTTAAAACAGTTATTTGTAGGAATTTTTTTGCCAAATTTTCAACATAGCCATTTTAAGATCTCTGCTCATGAACAGCGACACTGTGATTTTCTTAATGTGTCCCATTCACTGAGTTCGCATAACCGACTGTGCCATTGTGCGCTACATGGGCGCGAAACACATTTTGGCAAGATGTGAAAATGACAGCTGCAGTGCTCATATGAGGTGTGTAAAATGGCAATGTTGAGTACCTGGGTGAAAATATTGAAAATTCGCAAACTTATGAGCGTGCGTAGGAACTGCGCAGCAGAACTCATAAAACAGTCATTTTTAGAATTTTCACCAAATTTTCAGCACAGTCATTTTAAGACCTCTGCTCATGATCAGTGTCACTGTGATTTTCTTAATGTGTCCATACATTGAGTTTGCACACCGACTACGCCATTGTGCGCTACATGGGCAGAAACACATTTTGGGCAGGATGTGAAAAATGACAGCTGTACTGCTCATGAGGAGGTGTGGTAAAATGGCAATGTTGAAAATCTGGAGTGCAAATATTGGAAATTCGCAAACGTACAAGCGTGCGTAGGAACTGCGAGCAACGCACGCTCGTAAAACAGTCATTTTTAGGAATTTTTTCACCAAATTTTCAACATAGCCATTTTAAGATGTCTGCTCATGAACAGTGTCACTGTGATTTTCTTAATGTGTTCCATACATTGATTTTGCACACCGACTGCGCCATTGTGCGCTACATGGGCGGAAACACGTTTTGGGTGAGATGTGAAAAATGACAGCTGTACAACTCATAAGAAGGTGTGATAAAATGGCAATGTTGAAAATCTGGAGTGAAAATATTGAAAATTCGCGAACTTACGAGCCTGCGTAGGAACTGCGCAATGCATGCTCATAAAACAGTCATTTTTTGGAATTTTTGCACCGAATTCTCAACATGGGGCTTTTGGGACCCCTTCTCATGAATGATGTTACTGTCATGGTGTTATTCAAGGCTGAAGGGTGATTTCACGCAGTGACTGCTCAGTTCCTGCGAAATCACCCTTCGGGCCAAATAACGCCATGACAGTGACATCATTCATGAGAAAGGATCCCAAAAACCCCATGTTGAAAATTTGGTGCAAAAATTCCAAAAAATGACTGAGATATGCAATAAAGTTGAAACCCCCCTATGTAGCCCATTATATAGCTTACCGGCATTTCTCAGTTCCGGTCAGCTTTGAAGAGTGCAGACGTGTTCCCGGTCCACGAAGATCGCCGCACCGGAGTCTGGAGGTAAGTGTGGGGTGGGGTGTGGGAGGCTGCGCGTGCGCAGGGTGGGTGCGGTTGTGGAGGGGGGTTGGGAGACGCTACTGGGACCGTTTATTTTACAGGTGTTTAAAAAAAAAAGACAACGGGACCGTTTTCCATGCTGGGGTGGGCTCCCAGCATGGCAGAAGATGTGGGGTGCCGAGAGCCAACGGGGATTGGGCACCCGTCGCAAACTATGCGGGGGGGCCAATGAGCCGACGGGGATTGGGCACCACAGCAAACAACCCATTTGCTGTGGCAGGATGGCTTGGGGGTCATGGAGCCAATGGGGATTGGGCACCCCGTCAGCAAAACAAACAACATTTGCCATGCTGGGTGGGCTCCCAGCGTGGCAGAAGCTTTGGTGGGGGCGGTGCTAGCTTGCTGGGAGTGCGTGATGGAGGGGAGTGGCGGCGCTCAGTATGGCAGCAGTGTTTTCCTTTGAAGCAGAGGAACACCGCTGTCATACTGAGCTCCTGCACCCATTGGTGCAGGACCACCACGCCTGCTCAAGGGAGCAGTGCATTGGGTGGGAGAGGCACACCTCCAAGTGTGCTACTCTCCCAAAACGTTCCTTGCGCATGCGCGCAAGCGAATGTAAAAACTGGCTGAGAACAGCATTTAAGGGAATGTGCCATATTTATCAATTATTTTTTTCCTTCAGGAACTTCCTCAGCTGCACTTTTTTTCCTACAGTCTGTAGTGTATTTTTTCCACAGCTGTGGAAGTTTTGTGTATAGCACTTAGAGCAATTTCCCCTTTTTCCTGCAGCTACGTAGCTTTTGGTGACTTAGGAAAGGTTTTGCACCTTCAGTTTGTTTTGTGAACCCCCCCCCCACACTGACTGTGAATAGGCTCTAAGTGGATATGCCAATTTTTTCAATGACTTTTTTTTTCATCTGGAACTTCCAAAGCAGTGGCAACAGTTCAGTTTCAGTGGCTCATTCAGTGTCAGTGGCTCAGTAGGAAGCACACTCGCCTCTAAGGCCAGGAGATCAGAGGGCTGTGGGTTCAGTTCCCACATCTGGCACTTGGGTTAATATCCCAGTACTGACACTGCAGTGCAGCATGAGAGGGGTGCTGCACTTCTGAGGTGCTGTCTTTCGGATGAGACGTTAAACGGAGGTCCCATCTGCCTGGATTGGTTGTAGTTCAGGTAGATGTTAACAATCCCATGGCACTTATTAAAAAAAACAGGGGAATTTCCCCGGTGTCCTGGTCAAATTTCCCTCATTCACTTAAAATACCACCAACAGCTTAATCTGGTTCAATGTCAGTTGGCATTCATCTGTATCCCCCTCCCCCGGGTTGTGCCTGAAAATAGGCAGGATTTGTCTAGTGCACTTACCCGGTCAACAAAAACTAAATAAAATAAAATAAAGCTGCACTTCTTTCCACAGCCCTCATGTATTTTTTTCCACAACCATGCATAGCAATTTCTCCTTTTTTTCACACCTAGGCAACTTTTGGGGACTTAGGGAAGGTTTTGCCCATTCAGAGTTTTTTTGTGAATCCAGCCCCCAGATCTTAAATTTGGTACACCTCTGTATGGTCCTGGCTAATGTCAGCATACCAACTTTTGTAGTGTGGTAATACATTATAAATAATGTGAAAATAACTGAAATTACAATACAGGTGACATTTTGCAACATTTTCACAGAAATTTTGTGTAAGTGAAATTGGAATTTCACCAGAATTTTACTGGTAGAAGATAAATTTCACCTAGCCCTAGATTAGTTAAAAAAGAGGTGACAGAAACAAGCGGGGTATTGCCACCAAGTTGAATGCAGAGTAGTTAGGGAGGTCAGACTGTATAGGCCAATAGGCCTTTTTCTGCCATCATTACTGTATCTGTGCATGTTTGTAATACACAAGGCCTGGTTGCTGTTGTATTAATGAATGTTTTTAAATATATTTGCAGTTAATACTTAACACCCTGGTCCTGATTTTCAAAGGGCATCAAACAACCATCTTGCATCAGATCCAGATGCACCAAATACTGTGCACCATATTTTGCAAGAAAAGTGTTCTCTGTGGCAAAGTCCTAAGGTATGCTGTGACAAAGCTATATTGCATGTGCAGAGAGAATGACACAAGCCAAGTCAAAAATGCATGGGGCTAGAATGACTCGAACTGAGTCAGAAAGATGATGCATGGGTGAAAATTATTCAAGCTGAGTCAAAAAGAGGAGTGATGCCAGGAGCAAGAATGAAGCAAGCTGCATCAAAAGAATGATGCATTGAGTGAGAATGACTCAAGCTAAGTCAAAAAATCTGGCTAATAAAATGGTCAATATAGTGATATGTTAAGCCCCTTAAATGCTCTGAACTAGTCCTGCAGTGGAATTTTGCCTCTATTGCCTATATAGCAACCCCCCCAACATAATCTACCCTTTCCTTTATATGCACCAGTGTCAGTTAGACCAGCTGTGGCTGTTCTAACAGTGGCAAGCATCTTCAGAGTAGTGTCAACACCTTCTACCTTAGAAACTAAAAAAATGGGAGCTGGTTCATCATTTCTGGATGCAAGGCCCATTATGACATTGTGCACCCATTTTTTTGACGTAAGTCTGATGCAAGTCACTTTGGAGTGGGCACTTCCACTTTCGATGTAAGCAGCTTTAGAAATTTGGAACTGACACAAGAGTGGACCCTTCCACTTTTGATGCAAGCAGCTTTAGAAATTTACAACTGACACAAGTTTTGATGCAATTTTCTCCTTGCGTTATTCTTTTCTGGTGCAAGCACTTTGCAACATTCTCAGACCTTTGAAAATTGAGCCCCTGCCTTTAATAGAATAATAAAATAATGTATATTTACTAGTATTCTGGCATTGTTCAGCACCCCAGATTTCATTTAAAAAATGGCATTCCCAAGCTACAGAAACACATTTCTTTCTTAAAATGAGCACTGACAAATACCCAGGCAAAGACTGATGTTTTGTGGAAAAAAAAACTATTGCAATGATTCCTCTGACCTACTGGAATACTTCATACTTCCAGCTGCATCTCTAATAATGGTTTTAGAAGTTATAAATATTATATATTTTAAAGGCATCTTTCCTGGGAGTAAAGTATTATGAAAGATAAATGAAAGATGTCAAAGGAATTACATCCATGCAGTGTTTTAAATAAAATATTTTCCTGTCAAACATCATAGAACTTCTGTATGCATGCTAATGCATTAACAGCATATCAGCAAGCTTTTCATCAAGAAATTAAGTTTTTAGGGATTTCACAATGCTTGTCAGTCCCTTATGTACTGCATACGAACATTAAGTGTTTTGCTTGCTTATTATTTTAAGTCTTCATGAGCCAAAACAACTGGCCTGGCAATGAAGTGAATAAAAACAGATGCAGACAAAATTAATTATACTGTTCAAGAAAAAACTGACGGTACTGGAGTGCATGAGTCACTGTGTTTTCCGTCAGGCTACACTGAGCAACAAGTTTGGTCTTATATGCTGTCAATGCCCTTTAGAGGCAATCAGAAGAGGTCATCCTCTTCTGAGGTAAAAGGGCCACTTAGTCTACAACATCAGGCAATCATAAACCCTTTTGTGCAAATACTGGAAGCAGCATAACAGTTTTTTATGATATCATATAGCAATGTAAAACTCAAAGTTTCCTTATGGACCAATGCTACTTGATATCTATTCTGCACATTTCTTGAAGGGGTCATCACCTCTGCCACCTTCATTTGGAATTTGGCAGTCACCATGACCATCCCAATTAGTGTTTGACAAACAGATATATAATAGTATATGGGTGATTGTACACAACAAGGCTGTGTTTCAACTTCATACAGACCTCAAGAGTGAAACATGAGAGGTCTGTATGACATTATCACATCCCCAAGATGAAAATTCAGCCCTAGTTGTGTGTAGTCAGCTGTACACTATTTTTATAGTATATTTAAAAAAAATGTTAAGCCAAGAGTTTTTTTTTTTTCTTTATTTATCCTCCTTCCCTGCCTTCGGTCCCCCCCTCCTTCAGACCGCTCATTCCTTTTTTGGGACCTCCCCCCAGATCTGCCCCTAGAGTGCCTCTTCCCTCCTCTCCTGCATAGCGGGGTCTGTCCTGGGGATCGGTGGTCCCTATTAGATGAAGTCATCTTCATCTAGGGGCGCCGAAGGGTTTTTTCATTTTCTGTCCTCCCCATGGCCCGCCCCTGGGACATCGGCACGGGCCGCAGGCGTCAGAAGCGACATGTGTCGCGCCGTCTCTCTCAAGCACCTTCCAATGTCCCCCTTTCCCAGACTCCGCAAACGGAGCCACAAGCCCCCTCGAGTGCCAGTGCTCCCACTGGCATTTTTGGGGTTGGCATTCCACCCCTGAGGGAGGAGAGCATCCGTTGGGACGCTCGATCCTCCCTCCCCCCGCCAACCCCCGGTGACCCGAGTCCATTCCTGAACCTGGGTCGCCGGCGTGGCGTGAGGTGTGGCATCCAGCGCCTCAACCCTCAACGCCACCGGGCCAGCCAAGCCAAGAGTTTTAGTGTACACCAGAGGAGGAGGAGACATTCTGATTAAGATCTTACCATACATAGTTGGTGCACCCACTTGCTCCTCTCTCTCTGCTATCTGAAACTGTCAATCTCAAGTTTTTGTTGTGCTCAGCCATGAATAACTCCTGCATTGTTTGTGTTTGCTTTTTGTTTAAAAAAATAAGGAAAGTTGATGAGCAGGTACAGTTTAGTACCATACAACTATCTACTGTATGTCTGTCTGTGTACGAACTCCCATGGACACCCACTCAGTAAATAGCACTCCCATATTTCCCTTAACTTTTTTTCAAGACATGTGTTCAATCAATCAGGTGGCACATCATGGCTGAAAAGCTGTTGTGGTATTATTGTGACATCACAATGATGCCACAACAACTTTCATGACCTTTGAAATGTACCACAACAAGAAAATTGTGTGTACGGAAATGTACACAATGGGAGCTCACTACATACTATTTACATTTTGTAGTCAGCTCTGCATCTTTTGAATTCTGTAGCATCATTAGGTTAAAGGTGATGCTGTACTATGATGGTACCAAATCTTTCTTCTGTATCATCATTTCCTCGTCAATAAACAACTGCATCTTACCTGCCATTCCTTGAGCCCACTTTATAAACAGGTTTGTTATTCCAAAATGATTTAACAAGAATGGTCATCACAATCAAGACTCTCTGACCAAATCTGCTTGTTACAGCAGGCATTTCATTAAGAGCTAATACATTCCATAAGATTTATTTTAATTTTTAAAAGCAGATGGATGTCATGTTTTATGTTTGGAGTACTTTTGTTACTTTTCCCTGTTACTGTACTTGGCAAACTTTTTTTCCTGTCATTGTAAGTGTTATGGGTTAAACTGTACTCTGCATGGTGGTGGACATGTCTACTTGTATTCCACATCATACCACATCAGCTTTGTGGCTTCCTGATTGTGATATCACAGTTCACCTTGAAGAGCTAATGACCTGCTGTCAAATCAATCACTTGTGATGTCACAGTGAGTGTAGTCACAATTCTGATAAAGACCAAAGAGGGAAAAGCAAGCAGTTGACTGGGCTTTGGTAATATTGTAACAACCACAAGCCCAGGGAGGCCACAGGTCAAGTTCAGATTTCTTAGCACTGTAGATATTACTCCAGCATAAGTCCCATTGAAATGCATAGTATAGTAAATAACAATGCTGTGGTTTTGAGATGAAAGATCAGGGAATCCTAATGAAAATCCCAGAGAATACTTACTTGCTAAAATGGCAATAATTGTCTGTCATTTTAATTATTTAGTTAATTAAACAGAAGGATGATTTGCATATACTTATTAAATATTTTTTTCAACTGTATTTAAATGTAACAGTATGGAAATATCCCAAGGGTGTATTCTGTCAACCAAATTAGAATAGTACATATAGATAAGACACCTATTGAGAAATGATGTATGACTAAATAAAAAATAATTACATTAACTTTATGACAAACATCCTTCTTAGGGCATATTAATTAAACCTTAGACAGTAACAAAATTCTAACTATGAAAAACATGAGCATGTGAAAAAAGAGAGCAACATCATTACTGTTGAGTGCAAATAATTTCTGCAGGCAACCTCATAGATGCTAATTGTTTTTTTCATGACAACAGACAAGAGTGTTACAAACTGAATTCTTCCAGAATATTTGCCCTAAACCTGCCACTTGCTTAATAAAATATTTGCTGAATACAGTGGTGTTTATGATTCTGTACACAGTGCTTGTCTCAGCCAATCAGCAAGGAGGCCAGGAACCGTGCACTAAAACCATCTGACAAAAATAAATCATTTTAGGTTCTTTTTCATGAAAATGTCATTTCCATTAAAAACCAAAATTACAAAATAATAAGTTCGACCTTCTACATACTGTATTTATGGCAGTGCAGTAGTAATTTACAAACAGAAAATGATCCTAAAATCCAGCTGTAAAAGGTTAAAGAGCAACTCTGCACTTCAGCATGTGCTTTAATAAATAAGATGTTTCAGCTATTACAGTTTACTAGATAATATATATTTTTTTCATTTTCAGAGTTTCTTTCCAAGATTTTTAAAACATCTTGTAGTCCAGCTAAAAAGTCTGTATAGAAACATTTAAAAACATTTACCTCTCCTTTGCTAACCTCGCAGTGAATTGACTTTATGACATCATAATACTCACCATGACAACAAACTGTGATGTCACAAACAGCAATTGTGTGGTGAGCATGGGAGAGTCAGATACATTTTGAAAGACTTAGTGAAATAATTAAAAAAGGAAGCAAGCAACATCACAACTCCATCTGTGAGTGTACAAAACCTTTATTAAAGTGATAAATCAAATGGCCACAGCTCGGGTCTCTACCTCGACTGGTTTCAGACTTCCTAGTTTGTCATCAGGAGGTCCTCACTTTAATAAAGCTTCTGTACACTCACAAACGGAGTTGTGCTATCGCTTGCTTTTTTGGATTACTTTGGATGGCTATGAGCACACTCTTAGCAGTTGGGAGCTGGACTTGTCATTTTCATCACTGAAATTACTGCTGCATTATCTACAATATTTAGAAGACTGACAGCAGGGAAAAGTAAAACAATAACAGATAACTGGAAAATAATAAAGTTAAAACAATAACTAGTGTAAATGTAGTGTTTTTAAGTGTTTTATTATAATAAAGGGTTGCTCTTTAATGCAAAAAAAAAAATAATAATCTATTTTCACTTTTGGAAAAAAACATTAAAAAGTCAGAATACATGATTCATTTCCGCTTACTTACATTGCATTTTATTTTCTATATTTTCATCATTATTATTTATTTATTTTTATTTATTGAATTGTTTCACCAGGAAAGATATACTGAGCAACTCAAGGTTCATCTCACGGCACATCCTTGGGTAAAGGGGAATGGGATGTACAGAGTGAGAATTCATAGCTACATGTGTTTACATAGGGTGGATACATACATACAATTTCAAAACAGGTTCAAGCCATTGGATACATAGTGGGCAATTTCAACAGTTACATTACATTACTGGCGGTTTATAGGAGATGCATACATACATACATACAGAAGCAGTACAGGGTCAAAAGCATAGGACTCAAGGTAGACAAAAGCATACAATTACAGTACAGGCAGTACACAGGTGATGCATAAGCTGCAGGGGTGCACACATAGGAACAAAGACACCTTTTAAAAGCTAGGCTATACTGGGCAGTACAAGTGCAGGTGGGGGGGGGATAGAGAAGAAGAGTGCAAAGGCAAGAGAAAGAGTGAGAGAGAGAGAGAGAGAGAGACAGATGCAAGTGATTAAGAAGGAGGTTATATTACTGTCCCCCTCATTCATTATTACCTTTTAACATAGTGTTTGTTCCTTAGTAGGCTTTATCTATGCACATCTGCACTGAGTGTAAATATGAAAAATGCTTTTGTGTAAAAAAGAGGATGTGCCTTATGCATCTGTTCTTGGAGCATGTCTACCTCTTAACCCTGTGCTTGTGAAATCATATAGTGGTAGACACTGACATGTTGCAGAATATCCAGCTATGCAGCATATCCCAGTATATGGGGGTGATTCTTGATGAAGGGCTGACACTACGGTCTCAGGTGTTGGCAGTTGTCAAGTCCTCTTTTTACCATCTGAGGAACATCACCAGGGTCAAGCACCTAATTCCTTCTGGCGACCTCCCTACACTGATCCACATCTTTGTGACCTCCCACATTGATTACTGCAACTCCCTTTGCTAGGGCTTCCAGGGGTTGATATCCATCACCTGCAGCTAGTGCAGAACACTGCAGCCAGGTTGTTGTTGGGGACCCCGCATGTGAGTCATATTACACTGGCGCTGCGTGAACTGCACTGGTTGTCTATTCAGTGGCTGATCATCTTCAAGGTCAGGCTTCTGATCTACAAAGCCCTACATGGACAGGGCCTAGACTATCTGAAAGAGCTTCTGTCCCCCTACTGCCCCAGACAACCACTCTGCTCAGCTGACAATGGGTTGCTAGAGATTCCCAGGGTATCTTTGAAGACATTGGAGGCCTGTGCATACATGTATGTGGCCCCAGCCCTGTACAATTCTCTACCCCATCAGATACAGGCGTGCATGACCATGAAGGGCTTTAAGAAGGCCCTAAAGACTCACATATGGTTTCAAGCTTTCCCAAATTGATTTTTAGCTCTGTATTTATTTGTCTGAATTGTGGATTTTATGGTTTTTTACTTGTTATTATTGTTCAGCGCCTTGATAATTGAAAGGTGTTTTGTAAATAAAGATTATTATTATTATTATTATATCGTCACAGGAAATCCCCATTCATGCCAATTGATTTTCCTGGGATATTTCCTGATATATTCTTTCATTATAGGGTTGCTGTAGTGCCCCCCCAGTAAGGGTTGAGTAGGGTGTTTAATGTTAAACTATTAAAATATTAATATTAAATATCTCTTTGCACCTTAATTACTTTGCCCTGTGGAATAGAATTACATACAATTTTGCATACACATTTTGGGGCAAGGTCCTTTGATCTGACAACTTTGTGACAGTCAGGTGTCCTATTTCTGAGATCTGGATATTGCAAAACATAAACAAATTGGTGGTGGCAGGGGCATTTCTTATTCTCTCCTATAGCCCAGGAGGTCTGAAATTTTGTTCTGAAATTGTCAGAGTAAAAGGGGATTGTCCTAAAAATATGCCTTTTTTTTTTGTTTGGTAAAAAACTATTAATCCAGTTCCAAGTTATAAGAATTTGAAATTTTGGTTTTGAGCATGCTCATTATTGTCTTTCAATTATACCCATATGTCTGATGCAAAAGAAGAGTTTCTGTCTCACAACAGAAGAATCTTCTTTTGAGAGCCAAAATTCTACCTTCATTAGCTAAAATTCTTCCTTTGTATGGCCACCATGTTGTTTTTGACTTTTTATAAAAAAAAAAATTAAACCCACAAAAATTATGTATATAAAAAAAACACCTGAACCTTGGTAAATCTGATCCTTTTAGTTCGATTTCAGTGTTATTTTTTGAAAATATGTCTGGAATCATTGTTTCTGGGTACCCAAAAATGTTGGCTACTCAGTTTAGCAAGAGGCTCCACTTACCCAGGTTCTCAGTATGAGAACAGTGGTATTTTACTGAAATGTGAAGGCATAGCTTGAGGCATGTTTCCAGTTTCAGTTACAGCAGTGAGCCTTTGATCCCCATCTCTCTCATTCCCCCTCTCTCTCTTCCTTTCTTGTAATATATGTCTGTCTATCTATTTTTTTTTGTTAAGCAGACTGGAGTGCCCACCCCCTGTCCTGCATCTTCCTTTCCCTACCCTCCAGGTTGCCCTCCCCTCCCATGCTCATATTTCATGTAATTTTGACCCATCTGGTGATGCTGAGGGTTGAGGCGCTGGATGCCACACCTCGCACCATACCGATGACCCAGGTTCAGGAATGAGTTCAGGTGCCACGGGTTGGCAGGGGAAGGAGAGGATTAAGCATCTGATGGACTGATCTCTTCTCCCTTGGGAGGGATCCAGGGCATGCTTGGCAAAGTAGTGGCCCTTGGTGGAAGCTGAAGGCACTATACATGTTCAAGCTTATGAGTGGGAGAAGTGCGGTGGACATCTATTGCATCATGCCACGCTGAAGTCATTGCACCACTGCACTCCTGGGGAAAACATAATAGAAAAATCCCATGTATGGTGCTGCAGAGATGATGGGGACTCCAGGGGCAGGCCCATATACCAATGTTGGCCCACTGCTTCAGGGGACTCCACAGCTGACCCGATGCTCAGGAATGCCTCTCTAGTTACAGAAAGGCTACCATGGGAGGGTGGGCCCACCCATGGGGGTGATCCAGGGTGGGCCCACCCATGGGGGTGATCCAGGGGGCTAGACCTGCCTGTGTGTTTCAGTGGAGGAAGCTGGGAATGATGAGTTCAGGCAGGGAGTAGAGGCCTTGCTGAGCACAGTTCCTCAGAAGGATGTCTGGGCCAAAGGGTGCAAAAAGAGAGTACACAAAAAAATTTAATTTGGAAAAGCAGGCTAGGTACCCATTGCTGGTACCATTTATCTTCACCTCTCCCCTCCAGGATGGCTACCCACCCCTTCCTATTATATACATGGCAGCACCAGGGTACCAACCCCCAGTCCAGTGCCACTGAACACTATCCAAATAATAGGAGGCAAATCCCCAGTGTGGGAAAATCCCCTGAAATTAAGAAAACTGTCTTTTGATTTTTTTTTTACACTTCCCATCAGTCTGGAACAAACTGCATTCCATGCTCAAACTATCTCACCTAGTATCATCAAATACTTTTAAATCTCTAATCAGTAGCCACTTGGCAGAAACATGCAACTGCCACTCATGTCTGCCCATCCTGCAGTTAGTTGATCCCCCATCCCTCCTCCATCTCATCCTACAGTACTGCCTGCTGTATCCATCCCCTGTCTCTTTTCTTTTTATGACTCCTCACCATCTCTATAGGCTATATTGATCTGTATTGTTTTTATCTTTGCAATACCAGACCACACTGGTTGCAAGGTCCAAAATTATTTATTTATTTTTCCTCTTATTGTAGGCAATTACATTTGTGCAATTCTTCACCTTTTCCAATCCTATGTCTCAATACGCTCATTTTTATTTATGTGTCTCACTTTTGTATTTGATATGTTACTGTTTGTAATGCCTTGAGCCTCTCAGGACCTCCATGAAAATAAGTTTGCTCAGTGGAGTTTTCCTGAAAATAAACTTTAACTTTAACTTGAACACTTGTAAAAAAGAAAATGGTCCATTGCTGATGTGTCCCCCTTACACACCACATCCCAACCTCCCATTTAGCACCCACAACTCCTCCTTCAACACACCATCACTCACCGAAACATGTTCCATGACATGTTCACCTGCATTCTCAGTATCAGAACAGTAGTACTTTCTTGAAATGTGAAACTGCAGTTGGAATCATGTTGCTGGCTTCATTTGAAGCAGTAAGCCTTCAGTTTCCTGCTCATCCCATCTCTGACTCTGACTCTGTCTCTCTGTCTGTCTGTCTGTCTATCTATCTATCTATCTATCTATCTATCTATCTATCTATCTATCTATCTAGCTCTATCTCTCTATTTATTATAATATTACTAAGCGGACTAAACTGCCCAACAGCAGTATCACTTCTTTCTCCAACCTTCTCCTCCAGATTACCCCATCTTCCTTCCCATGTTTTCTTTGACTTGGGGTAAGTGGACTGGGATGCCCATCCCATGTACTGCTTCTCTTCACCCCCCCTTCCCTTTAGTTCACCTGCCTCCCTTTCAAATTATATACATCACAGCACTGAACACTAGGCTGGCACTGCAGTGCCCAATCCCCAGTGTCAGAATCTCCACTTAAATAAATAAAACTGTCCCTCGATGATTTTTTTTAATCTGTAGAAAAGAAGATGATCCCTTGCGGGTCTGACCCCCACATACACACCCCACATCTCAATCTGTCACTCAACACCCAGCACCTCACACACACACCCAACACTCTCACTCACCTGAACATATCCCATGAAGTGGATTGCCTCCTATTAAAGACATGTCTTGTTGCTGGAACCAGCGACTGCGTTATGAGAAAATAAGGTAAGTCTGGTTTAATATATTTCAATGGAAGGGTTGAGTTTTTATTGATAACTTTGTCAATTTTAATATTTTTACATCAAAATTTCAACATGGTCTTTTTGGGACACTACCTTTTATGACCAAGGTTGGTGGAATTATGCAAGTCTGGCCCAGAAGGTGCTTATGCCATTGCTTTGTAAAATCACCTTTCAAGTGGGATTTGAAAATTTTCACCACCCTTGTTCGTAAGGTGGGGTCATAAGAAAGTTATGTTGAAAATTTGTGGTCAAAATATTAAAAAAACTACAACAAGCTTATGAACAAACATTGAAATGTTTGTAAACTAGCTCATAATTATGGTTATTATCAGTGTTTTCTTCCCAGATTTCTATATAGCCTTTTTTTCTCACAGTACCTCATGAAGGTGACAGCAATCATTTTTCAAATTCTGGCAAAAATGTGCTTTCACACCTGTGGCATAGAATGATGTTGTGATGGGGTGTGAAATTCAAGAACTGGAGTCATAAGAAGGTTGTGCAGAAAATTTGATGTACCAATATGGTAAAATTACAATGTTATGAGTGAATGTTGCAATATTTCAATGTTCATTCATAACTGATAATTTTCAGTATTTTGACTCCAGACTTTCAACATAGCCATTGTTTTTTTCACACAACCTCATAAATATGACAGGTATAATTTGTTTAAATCCTAGATGAGAAATGTCATCACACATCTGGTGCAAATTATATTTTGGCCAATATACAGTGCTATAAATGTGACATGTCATATTTATTAGGGGAGTCATTAAATGACTATCTTGAAAATTTGGAGACAAATTAACAAAACAAATTGATTATTAAGAAACTTTGTATGTGGTGCCAGTCTTGACCCCAGTGGTTATCCTTTGTGATCTTATGCCAGTGAGCTGAGTTTGGGGGTGATCTCAGTGACCCAACAGGATGGGCTGAGGCTGGGGGATAGCATTGTTATGCAGCACTCACAGCCAGGGAATGAAAGCTGCAGGGTTGTCCACATGGGCCTATGTGCCATATAGTGAAGTCACACTTCTCTTTGCCAAAGGGCCCTGCACCTCTACACCTGTGAGTGATAGACAGCCATGTGCATTTGCTGACAGATAGTATTTTTGCTATGTGCATCTGTATTAGCAGTCAGATGGAAGCACAGGGACCAGACGGCCTTGTGCTGCCATGGCCCATGAGACAGCCCCATGAAGTCTTTTTTTTAATTTGCCTCTCCCAGATAGCCCTCCTTCAGATGGGTGCCCCATCCCTGTCACCCTGACCTCTGCCATGACTTACCACCAGCTGCCAGTATTGGAGGTGTTTAAACTTATAAGCCACTATGGTATATACAGAGTCCTAATGTGACAACCCACCTCTCCCTCTGGGCTGAAACAGTTTTTAGAGAGGTGTGTGTCCTCGGGTATTCTCTGCCACCAGCCAGACTTTCCTTCCGGCACCTCTTTCAAGTGTACAAACTTGAATAATCAAACGTGCAATTGCACATGTTAAAGTCTGATAGTGCGTCTCTTTCGGGTGGTGGATGCTACACAGAGTTTACCTTAGCCGGTGGAAAACCAAATATTACCTTAGAAAAATGACATCACAGTCACAACTGTTGAGCAAATAAATAGCTTTTACTTAACAGAAAATGCAATGAGCATATACAGGATATGATTTACAACACAAGAGAATAACACTCATACAGGAAAAGTAAACAAATGTTTTTAAATAACAGATGGCAAAAGAAGAAGGCTATTACTGAAATATGCTATCACTAGACTTACCCTTCCCTGTCCTTACTAGAGACACTGGACCCTGTTCTAACTGCCAGCTCCCACGGACACAGCTACAAGGGTAGGCTCCAAGCTTATGTTTCCCCTCCCAGCTTCCAAAGGCAAGAGAGCCTTCTCTGCCTTTCAGAAGCTTATATACTTTATGGAGAATAGGTCATTCCTATTCTCCCTTTAAATGCACCAACCAACTAACATGTATGTATTTAATTGTCCCAATCAGAGTGAACACCTATCGGTGACCAATTATATTCCCTTTTCAACTTAAGTTTATATTTTAATGATCCAATCCATTCAAACTGCCCTGTGTCCCTGTCTGCAAGGTCTGTGTCTGTCTGGAGATGTCCACTCGAGATTTATGACCCAGCTCTTATCTAGCAGCTAGGAATTCCACTAGCTGGATGCTGCTGGAGAATTTCAGCCTCAGTGTATTTTTTCTACACTGCTAAAAAAATAAGGTACCTACATAATCCAAACCATTAACTCTTTCCTTCCCATTTCTGTCACACCTAATATAAAAGGTATACTTCATGCAGCACAGACAGCATGCTCTATCTGTCAACTGCTGAGCCTGTCTGCACTCTTAGAATGGACTTGTGATAGTCCAAAAGCAGCAATGGCTAAACCAAAGTGAAAAACCAAACTCTCAAGTAAAGAAATCAAGCTGTAAAATGGAAAAGCATAAAAATTAATTTACTTAGCTCAAAAACCAAGGACACTGTTGGATCCTCAGTTTCTGTGCTGATTAAAAGTTATTTCCATGCTTTCCCAGTTTACCACTTGATTTGTTTTAACCAAGAATGCTGTCTTTCAGTTTTGTTTAGACATATGCAGTACTGGAAATAAATGAGGAGTGGACTACCTGACAGAGTTTTTCTTTGAATTATAGTGGTAGCAATCACTACTTTCAAAAATAGCATACAATGCCAGAAAACAGCAAATCCCAGTATTGGAAATGGCACATGCTGTTTTCAACATCAGGGACCCCATATTCAAAAGTGGCAGGCAGTATCATGCAGGTGAATGCCCTATACTACTCAACTGCACAAGCACAAAATAATGGGATATTCATAAGATGTACCATATAATGCGATTGTGCATGTACGGCTGAATATCCCCAATATGTGTGATCACGCAGTGGGAGATGTGATGTGCAGCAGGTGACTAGAGACCAGTGTGGAGTATATGGAACTATGCAATGGGAGGCCATTTGCATAGTGCACAGATTTACAATATTCAGCTAGGATATTCAAATGGTCCCATTGCACAGTCCGCACCCAAACAGTACATTTACATCTCATTACTAAAATGTATTCAGGCCATTTGCATACCATTGGCATGTACAGTTCCAGCATTGCAGGGCTGCACCTCCACTCTATAAAGGTGATCACAGGGTACTGCAGCCTAGCAGGTAGGTGAGAAGGCTTTTTTGTGCGGGTGGACTGCATTGTCCTGAGTACAGTATTACATATCACCCAACCTTCTATCACCCAAATTTGTGCCAAGATGTGTGACAACTGGAAAAAATGTGTGACACATCTTCAGACATGACATTGCAAGCTTTAAATACAGTGGAAATAAGTGCAATAATGTTTCTAATGTGTGCTGATAACCTAGCATATCATATTAATATACAATTCTGCATAACAGTCTCAGAGTCCAGTGTGTAATGTCCTTCGCTCTATGTGGGTCAGAGAGTGTCTGAGAGATAACATGAGTGCCATACTCCATAATGTGTTAGAGTTGAGAGGTTTACTACCCATGGCCATGTCCATGCCCTAGGTGGCTGCTCTCACAACACTGGAAGGCTCCAGGTGTCCTTGGGGCATATTCTGCTGACTCCAGGCCACTGGTGGTGCTACCCCTGTCCCTAGCTGCCCACAGTTGTGCAATTTCCACCACCAGTACACCAGAGTGACCAGACACCAGGGCTTCTGTGGCATTGTCACACTGCAGGGATGGCATTAGTGACATGTATGTGGTTCCTGGTGGTGTGAGTCTGGCATAGGCTTGCTGTGTGGATCTATGATTTTCCACTGTGGGTGTGTGCCACTGGGCAGTTCCTGGTCCATGCCATGCTGCCACCATGATTGCCATGCATCCAGATCAACATTGTCCCTGAATTTACCATTGGCACATGCCTCCACTGGGTGGCACTCTGATGGGCACATGGGTGCAGGCCATGGCACCTTGTACATCTGCCACTTTGTAGCTGTCTGCTCTACTGGTGTGCTAGGAGGGCACCTGATTAGCATGTGGTAGTTGGGTGTTGTGTCACTAACCTGGGTGTAGTGAGGGAGTGGATGACTGGGTGGTGCTGGTGGTGTCACCCTCCAGTACCCGGAAGGTGCCTGGTGAGCAGGCAAAGCACAGATGTGGCTTTGGGTGCTACCATCCAGGTATGACTGCTGTGTGTGGGTGCCTGGAATACATCACGTTGCACTTCCATGGGCTGTCTCAGGTGTGCCTGTTTACAATTCTGCAGCCTGCCTGTGGGTAGCTGGACAATTTAGAGCAGCCCTCTGCTTGCCTAACTTTGTGCAGCACAAATGTGGGATGCGCGGCACATGCGCCGCTCATTTTTGCTGAATATACACATGCGCGGCATATTCAGATGCCTACCACTTTTTTCTGTGCATCATAAATTATTTCTGTGATCACGTATTCTGACATGTGTGATGGATTTTGCCTTTTTAAATATCACACTTCCACACATTTTCCAGGATGCACCCTACATCTCCATTTTGTGCTGCCCATCTCCTTTGAATATGTGGGCCCAGGATTATGCTGTGGTGCTCCATGCCATGCTATACCATTGAAAGTGGCAATAGTTACCACTGTATGCTGTCATAAAGCAATATAATAAATTATTTTCAAAAACTAAAGAATAGCATAATAAAGACAGATTCACTGGTAAACAATGCAGTGCTGCTTGAGACCGCTGTTCGCATCAGCTAATCAGAAGACATCACAAGCTGACTACCCAGAAGTTTGTGGTGCTCAGAAAAACATACTTATGGGCTAATGTTTAGACAACAAGCACCCAAATCTCACTTAATTGGTCCTGTTTAGCTAGGTTCAGGTGTTTTTTTTTTTCAAAAGTGCATCATTTTTATGTGTTTTCTGTTTTTTTTAAACACATATTTTATTAAAAGATAACCACACAATACCAAGAGAACAACAATATTTATTTTTATTTATTTTTTTTTTATTTACTTGACTGGGTAAGCGCACTAGACAAATCCTGCCTATTTTCAGACATGATCCAGGGAAGGGAATACAGATGAATGCCAACTGACCTTGAACCAGATGAAACTGTTTGTGGTAATTTTAGTGAATGAGGGAAATTTGCCAGGACACCGGGGAAATTCCCCTACTGCATTGCTGGCAGTAGGGGGCTAGTGGCTGAATCGAGTCATTTTGGGCTCGTTGCAGTGGTGAGCGGTCAGTATGGAGCTCGAGGAGCAGTGTTGCAGCAATGGTCAATCTCGGGATTTGAACAAGGAAACAGACGCAATATTTTTGGATTCTACAAACTGTGGCAGCGATGTTGCGGTTACAGCGGATGACTTGACGAACTGTGGAAACCCCTTGGTAGTGGGAGCTACTACTGTTGTTGGACTTGAACGGCAGGTAATCATGGAGACAAACTCACCTATCCTTCCTTTGGAATCCGAACGAGCGAAGTCACTTTTGCCTCCCGATGGTACGGGAAATCTGTCTACAGCTGTGGTCTCTGATGTGAGCCCCTTACATGAGCTAGTAATCTCTAATATGCCGAGTTCAGTCAAAAAGCAGGAGATGTTAAAACTGGAAATGTTGAATTACCCTAATTTACAGAGTTTGGCTGGCAATGTTGAATCGATGGTGTTGTGTCAAAAGCCAGAATTAGGAGGCCAGTTGGCTACGTTGATTTCTTCTGTGTCTAGAGTTGCTATGGGAACTGGTGGGAACCTGGAAGTGTCTGAAGCACTGTCTGGAGGCTCCGTAGGCGATAGGCAGGGGCAGAAGCTGTCTAAAGACTCGGGTTTTGTTTTACAACCCCTTGCACCTACGATTTGCATGATACCTCAGCAGTCAGGAGGTAAATGCGCTTTTCAGTCTGACCCTATGAGAAAACTGGGTTTCAGAGTTTTCTTTTTTAAAATGTGTACCTGCACATTGTGATAAGGTGGGTGAGGAAGTAAAGGAAAAATAAGCTGCAATTTTTTCTGCCAAAAGGAATTTGGAGGGTCATTTGGGGCTGCAAACTGGTACAATAGACCCATGCCCTATCCCTGCCCCAACTGTCATTGGAACTATTACTACATTAAAACCCTTATCTGAGGATGGCTGGACCCCTCAATCTGCTTTAAGTGCGGCTGATTGGTCATTTGAAAAAGGCTCTTGGCGTCCTACGCTGGAGTGGGACCCCAAACTGAACTTTTCACAAAATGAGCCTTCTTGGCATCCAAAGGACTGTTCACTTATTACAGCAATTAAGCCCATAGAGATTGAACAACAAAATAAGAAACAAGAACCCCCAGGGACCATATTCACACTCTTCCTTCTGAGGTTTTGATTGACTTGAATACTGAGCCTAATACCAATGGAGACCAGAATGTAGAAACACATAAAACCCTAATGTCTGACTTGTTTTGAAAAAAAAAAAGAAGCAGCCCCTCGAAGGAATGCAGTCAGGTTAAAGTATAAGGGTGGTTTAGAAGTGAGACCTGGTAGGAATTATGTGGGGAAGTGTTTGTTAAAAGAATCATTGCATTTTTCTCCTCGAGAGGTTTTTGCATTTATTAATATCTCTGGAGAGGATAATTTCAATGTGAGTTTTTGCTCTCCCCATGCTTTGGATCTCTTTTGGGAACGTTACACTCAAGTTAAATTTTCCCCTTTGTGGACTCCATTTATGGTCAATACCCTGACAAAACCCTTAGTAAAATTTGTTATTATTGTGTTCCGAAATGAAGGAGTACATGTTGACGATATAGTGTATTGGTTATCAAAAAAGTGTGATGTATTAAGTACCCCAGAGGCTATTTTAGATGATCAACAGTCTTGGACAGGGGGCTGGAAATTCAAGGTAAAACTTAGACAGACGGACTCGGGAATCTTACATATTCCAAACTCCTTTTTATTGGGTCAGGACAGAGGGGTCTGTTTTTATGCTGGACAACCCCGGGCATGTTATAAATGTGGCTCTCGGACACACTTGTCGAGTTCATGTGACAGGCCTCGCTGTGACAACTGTGGTGAGACTGGTCATATAGCCTTTGAATGTTTAAACCAGACAAAATGTGATCTCTGTGATGACACTGGCCATATGTTCTCAGAGTGTGGGTGGGCAGCTAAAAATAAAACAACTATCAGCAGTCCTGATGCCTTTATACAAAAAGCACAGGATTTGGCAGCCGGAGTTGATCTGACTAAATATGGTGAGGGTGGTACAGTAAATGTCCCCGATGCACAACCTGTGATGGAGGGTATTGAGGTTTCTTTACAGAAGACCCCAGCAGTTTTAGCTATGACATCCCCTGTATGTTATACCCAACAAAAAGAGAGTGGCCCTCAGGAGTTGGTTCCAGTGGATTTGCCTTTGGTAAGAAGGTCCTCTAGGATTTTGAAACCTCCTGTTGTGACTCCTTCTTTGTAGTAACGGAGACTAGCAACCTTTCGAGGTTTTGTCATCTCAATGGGGTGATTCAGCTATGGAGTGTCAAGATCTAGACTCTCAAACCTTAAGGGAGGACCTTCCTTCCTCTTTTGTGGTACAGGAAGGTTATAAGAGTAAAAAGGAAAAAAGGCGTAAAAAAGATACTTGATTATCAAATCCTTACCTCTGGCCTACTTAAATTGGGGTTCAGTAAACGTACATAGTTTGTTAAATTTCAAAAAAAGGCAGGTTATTTTTGAGTATGTACATTGCACTCCTTTCAACGTTTGTCTATTGCAGGAGACCTGGGTTTATACCGATACTCAGGCTAGGGGTTTTCAAAAAGAATGGTGTTGGGGCCCTTCGTATTGGTCTTTTGGTCAGCAATCAGCTGATGGCTTGGGTTTTCTTTTTAACTCTTATTCATTTTCTTTATTAAAAATGAAGGATTTAATTCCAGGACGGCTGATGATTTTGGACGGGGTTTGGAAATCTATGACTTGTAGATTTATTATTGTCTATTGTTCCCAGGTTAAGGCCAAAAGGGTAGCACTTTTTCAAATGATAAAACCCTTTTTAATAACTTCATTCAATATTTTTCTTTGTGGGAACTTTAATTGTGAGCTCTACCCGAGTGGGAAATCCTTAACGGATTTAACAAAAATACAGAAAATATATTGTGATACACATTCTTTTCAATCTTTAATTCACTCATCTGGGTTGGTGTTAGGCAGTACTCACCAGCAGGGGGGCCCTAAATTTACTTTCCAAAAAAAGAAGTATACATCAGTTTTGGATTATATGTTTTTGTCACAGAAATTACCTTTTTCATTTTATACAATTCCAGTGTCTTTTCAGATCATTTATTACTTAAATGTAAACATTTTTCTAGTCAGGCCCTAGGTGGCAAAAACCTCGATGGAAACTGAATGCTCTTTATTACAGTCTTCTAGAGTGCTTAATAAGATTCATGCATTGCTGAAAGCACGGATGTCAGTTTCTTTTTTATATGATGACAAGGGGCTATGGTGGCAAGATACTAAAACTGATCTGTGTAATTTATTAAAAACTCAAGGGAAGTCTGAAGAAAACTATAGACAGCTTAACTATCAAAAGCTGAGACAACAATTGTATTATTTATTCTCCATAGCCAATACCACTACACATGATTATTCTTTGCAAATACGGGCATTAAAACGGGAGATGTATATGGCACAATATAATAGAGCAAAAACTTCACAGGTTCTGTTACAATTTGGTCTCAAACGACAGCCTCAGGGAGATTCCTTCACGGCCTTTAAAAAATATAAAACTAATACCTCTTTAATTGCATTACGAAACCAGGAAGGTACCTTGGTGGAGGATACTGTGGGTTTACATCTTATAATCAAGAATTTTTTATTGTCTCATATGCCTACAGCTCCCCCTAGTGTTGAGGAAATGTCACAATTCCTATCCTCAATAGAAATACCAGATTCTCCTTTTAATAAATCTTTTTTATCTAAAACTATTTCCAGTTCTGAAATTGATGAAGCCATTAAATCCCTAAACTCTGGAATTTCACCTGGACAGGATGGCTTAACTGCAGAGCTTTATAAAGCTTTTCCCTTGGAATTTTCCATCTGTTTGAACTGGGTTTTTAATTTTTTCTTAGCTACAATGGTTTTTCCTGTTTGGTTCTCAGTTGGGCTAGTGATTTTTCTTTATAAATCAGGGGATACAACATTAATTGATAATTGGTGGCCGATTATGATCTTAAATATGGATTATAAACTTTTTACAAGAATCTTGAATTACAGATTGAAGCATTATGCAGTCACAGTTTTCTCCCCATATCAATACTGTGGATTACCTGAAAGGAAAATTCAACATGCTCATATGATCCTTTGTGATCTCATTGAATTTACTGGTATAAATCAGAAACAAGGTTGTGTTATATCATTAGACCAGCAAAAGGCTTTTGACAGAGTGTATCACCCTTTCTTATTTTTAACCTTGGAACATTATGGCATTCCTGCTGTAATCATAAGTTGGCTGAAATCACTTTATGATGGGGCTGTGGTTTACCCAATTGTTCATGGCATGAATGGGGAGGGTTTTCATGTGCCTATTGGGGTTCGTCAGGGTTGTCCCTTGAGCCCTTTATTATATTCTTTCGTAATTGATACTCTGATAAAATCTGTTTCACAATACCCAAAATGGGACTGTGTGGTGGGCCCTTCCTTGTCAAAAGATCTATACATCCAAGCTTATGCGGATGATCTATGTGTCTTCTTTGCTAATGTTGAACAAGTTTCTGGATTTTTGGATTTTATGGATTATTACTCAAGGGTATCTAACTCAAAAATTCAAAAAAAAAAGTCAGGGATTGTTTGTAGGGTTTGGGGAGATATCGGACAAGATTATAAAAGGAATCAAAATCTCGTCAGCTCCGATAAAAATATTGGGTTTGTTATATGGGCCAAAGAATTTACCAGAATTGAACTGGGAAAATGCTTTAACAAGGACTTGAGGGAAAGATTAATATATGGAAATGGTGGAAACTGCCAAAATTAAAAAGGGTACAGGTATTAAAGAAATATATTATTCCCTGTCTGTTGTACACAGCAATGGTATTTCCTTTACCTATGAATCTAGAAACACGACTGTATAGTTTATTTTTTCAGTTATTATGGGGTAACAGGCTTAACCCTATAAAGCGACAATATACATATCTTGATAAGAATTCAGGAGGACTTGGGATGGTAGATCCGATCATATTTGTTAATACACTGTTTATCTCACAAAACATCTCTTTGGGATTTACTCCAATTCGGACCTTACATGGTTCATTATTTAAACAGGTGTTGGCCCCTTATTTTCGGTTATGGCAGGCTTTTCCTCCAAAACTTCTTAAAAAACTGGGGTTGCCTCATTATTTTTTGCCAGTGGCAAAGAAACTTTTTAAATGGAACCTTTCAGTTCAGATGGTTATAAATAGCTCAGGGTCTCAATTATATACTATGGTAAGGACTTCACTACATCAAATGGTACCAGCCTTTAAAAATTGTCCCTCTTCAAAAGTTGCGATGGTACTTATGAGATTGAACAATCCCAGGTTACCAGATTATATGTGGGATTTTGTGTGGCTATCCTTATATGGTCGTATTAATGTAAGGGGGAATGCAAAACATAAGGCCTCAATTGATAGGTACTGTCCTTATCCTGAGTGTATTACCCAAGAAGAGACAATGGAACATTTCTTATGCTCTTGCCCCTATGCCATATCTTTGTGGAAATTCCTAGCCAAAAAATGGAACATGTTATGGTTATTACATTTGGACTATGATACCCTGATTTTGGGTATTAACTTCCAGTTGGGTAGTAGGTATGATAGGGAGACATGGCAAATTTTTTTGTTGCTGTTTATCTTATTATTTATGGCAAGCTAGATGTCAGTGGGTTCTGTATCAAAAAAGAATGTCTTATGAGGCAGTTGCCTTATTAATTCAAGGGGCTATGGAACGCATTTATCATAAAGACTGTGAAAAGCCTACCGCATGGAAGGTAACTAGTTGGTGGAGAGGATTTACAATGTTTATTAAATATAAATAGGTTTAGGAAGTCTTGGGGAAGGTTTTTTGTGATTTATCTTTAGGCTTGGGAATATTTTGGAAATGGTTTGTATTTCTTTTTTATGTTAGTTCACATTTGTAAGAACTGTGATTAATTTTTCTCTTCCTTGGAAAATGATTTGTGCGATTTAACACTATGTGTGAGTTATTTGTGATTTGTTTTGATGTGATTTAATAAAAATTCCCTACTCTTTTCGATTCGTGCCACGGGATCTTTAAAATCCACCTGAACTACCACCAATCCAGGCAGATGGGACCTTGGTTTAAGATCTCATCCAAAAGACGGCACCTCAGAAGTGCAGCACCCCTCTCATGCCGCACTACAGTGCCAGTACTGGGATAGTAACCCAAGTACCAGATGTGGGAACTGAACCCACAGCCCTCTGACCTCCTGGCCTCAGAGGTGAGTGTGCTACCTTCTGAGCAACTGACAATGTGAATATGAACAACTCAAAAATACACAAAAAAGGTACACAGACATATACTGTAAAAGATAATCTGCAATAGCAGTAATTGCAAAAACAGTAACAGTAACAAACTCAATAGGCACTGGTTCAGTGGAGAAAAGAAAAACAGGGTAATGCAGGCTTAAATACAATTTAGTTTGGGTGTTGTGCTAAGTATGCATCCCATCTCAACCAGCGAGTAAACAGGACCACATGTTTCAATCATAACAAAAATGTAAATTAACGAAAACATCTTCAATGGTGCGTGTAGCTTGCACAATGGAAACCCAATTGGACAAAGTAGGCAAAATGGGCATCAACCTGGAGATAAAAATTCTACTTATTGGCAATGTCAACTGGTAAAAATCCTAAAAATAAAAATTCAAAAGTCAGGGGAATTAAACAATCAAAAACCTGAGAAAGCATGGTACCAACCGCTGTCCTGAATGACAAAAGCTTGGAACAGGACCAAAAAAATATGAAGGTAGTCACCCTTGGCACAGCACTGTTGCAAGCACAAATCCGAATGTCTCAATGCATAATGAGATGTAACCATGGGAGTCCTAAAAAAAGTTACAAGGACTTTCCACCGGAACTCCCTCCAATAAAAGGACACAGTAGTCTTGTGTATTAGATGCTAAATCCTAACTTTGTAGTGAGGTGGACTGGACTTCCTTTCATTACAGGAGAAACAGAAATGCTGTTCTATGGGCTTTCAGAGCAGTTACCAACAAGCTCCCCCTATACTTCTCTGATTGTATTCCCCTGAGTATGATAGGTGCCTATACTCTAAGAAGCTATTCCCCGATTGCCTTGCAATTACCTAAGGTCAAATCTCATTTTGGCAGAGCTACCATAAGTTTCTCGTTGCCTTCCTTGTGGAACAATATGCAAATAAACTTGAAGCTGAGCTGTCCTGTTAGCATGAATATTTTTAAGTCACTCTATGACCACTCTATGAATGAATCCTACAAATGTTTCCCACATAGCTAGCTCAACTATTTTCCAGTTTCCCTCCTGCCCATCCTGTCTCCTGCCCTGCCTCTGCCCCTGCCTCTGTCTCCCTATCAAATTACAGGATTCTCTGCCTCTCTTTAGCCATGGCCAAGTTCCACCCCCTTCCCTGAAGTATGCCAGCTAACTATTTCAACCCCGTCATTTCTTCCTAAGCTGGTATCCCTCTTCTTGCCTTTTTCTCTCCTTTTAAGCGAACATTCCGGCTGTACCCAGTTATAAGCCTATCTGTTGTAAAGGCCCTCTCACTCAAATGTTGATGTACATATGTATATTTTTTCTTCTTTGTATAATATTGCATTATGTTTTACCGTGTTACTGTACTATGATTTTTGTATGACCAGGTCCATCTTGCAAATGAGCCCTGCTCAATGGTGCCCACCTGGATAAATAAATATTTTGATTGATTGATTGAGGTTGCAACACATAACCCAATGATGATTCCCACCAAATCCAACTCTGATAAGGGGAAACATGTAACTGTTGTCTCAGCAAATTGTATAAAAATGAAATAGGGTGAGACTCTTTTTCCGATTCCCGCTCCTGTCTAAGATAAGTCAAAAACAAGTTAGAGTCATCAGAGGAGGAGGGGCAATCCAGACATGAAAGAGCAAAATGCCTGACCTGAAAATACCAATACAAATCATTTTTGGAAAGCCCACTCTTAACACACAACTGCTCAAAACTCATCAAAATATCTCCCTTCAACAAGTCTTCCATCAAAAGTATTCCCAATCTACCCTAACTTTGAAACCTCATGTCCTGTATGCCAGGCAAAAAATTGCTATTACCAAAAATTGGAGTAAGAAAACTCAAACCCACAACGTTGGGAAGGACTGAACAAAACTGGACCCATTCAGAAAAAGTTTCTTCGTGCAAGGGTTACTCCATTTTAAACCATGTAATTAAACTACAGGGAGAAGGGGAATACAATTAATCCATGACAGCAGTATCTGCTCACTCTCCATTTCAAACCATCCCAAAGAAACATCAGACTTTAAAATGGGAAGGATCAGTACAACTTGGGCTGATAAATGATAAAATTTTAAATTAGGGAGAGACAAACTACCCTCCAACTTGCTTCTGTATAAAGTGAATCTGCGAACCCGAGGCAGTTTGCCATTCCAAATAAACTTAAAAAAAAGTTTATCAAGCTGTTGCCAAAAAGAATTTGGGGGTCTAATAGGCAATGTCCAATACACATAGAGAAAACAGGGCAACACATTCATTCTTATAGACTCTATCTGGGCCCCCAAAGTCAGTGGAAATACCTTCCATCTCTCCAAATCTTTCTTGACTTCCTCCAAAATAAGTAAATGATTCTATCATATAAGTCACCTAACTTAGTAGTAAAAGCCAAGCCCAAATTCTGAAAATCAGTGAGGGTCTAGTGAAATGAAAAAAGAGATTTTTGGCTGGGCTGGAGGTTACCACTAAGAAGTATGGCCTCTGTTTTCTCCAAATTATCTTTAAAATCTGAAATAAAACTAAAGGCCTCTAAGCCCTGTAAAAGAGCATGGAGAGAAGTCAATGGGTCTCCCAAAAAAATAAAGTATCATCAGCATTTAGAGCAATCTTGTGACAGGAGGACCCCACCCATACCCCTTTAATAGCAGGATGTTGGTGAACATACTGTAGGACACCAGCAGCTCCATCTCCAAAGTGAATAATGGGAGCAACTGAGCAACCCTGATGGGTGCTATGCCTCAAGAAGAATTTAGAGAAAAATGCCCCATTCACCACAACCCTTGCAGTGGCTCTGGAATATAAGACCATCAGATTCATAACAAGATTATTACTAAAACCAAACACTGATAGGACATTCTGTAGATATTGCCAATTCAGCCTGTCAAAGGCTTTCTCGGCATCAACTGCAAGGGCCACAGAGGGAACTGAAGTACATTGGACATGAGAAATAATATTCAAAACTCTCTGGACATTATTAACTAAATTTCTATGAGGGATAAAACCTATCTGAGTAGGACGCACCAACCTGGGAATAAAAGATGGTAAGCAAAGAGCCAATATTTTAGTATAAATTTTTACATCAGTATTAATTAAAGAAATTGGATGATAGGAAGAACATTCCTCCAAATTTTTCCCAGGTTTTGGAATCACTGTAATCAAACTGGACTTCCACTGCAGAGGGGAAAACATGGTGTTTGACACAAAAAGATATAGTGGATTGAAGAGGGCCAACTAATAAATCAGAAAAGCATTTATAAAATTCTGCTGAAAACCCATCATCACTGCCTACTTTACCAGACTTCAAGGACTTAATGATGGCTAGAATTTCTTCCTTTGAAATTGGCCAATCCATCAAAACTTTGTCCTCCGGAGTTAAAGAGGGGAGATACAAATCTTTAAAAAAAGGCCTCCAGACGGTCCATATCCAGAACTGCCTGTTCTGGAGTATATAAATGGGAATAAAAGGAGCCAAAGGCTTCAGCATTCTCCACAGGTTTAATACAGATTTTCAAAGGATCTGGCCCCAAGCAAAGAGTATGCATAACCTTAGAAGCTTGCGCTTTCCTCAGCTGCAACGCCAAAAGGAGGCCAGCCCTATTCCCCTGAGAATAATAAGTAAACTGCACCTGACAGAGAGTGTGTTCCACCTGTTCCAGTGACGAGGCTGCTAACTGGCTATGCACCTCCTGAAGCTGCAGGAACAAAGAGTCAGTCCTCTCTTTCTTATGTTGGACATCCAATGAGGCCAGCAGACCCTCAAGCTCCAGCCGTTTTTTGATTTTCTCTATTTTTACATGGGCAAGATATGCAATAATCTTGCTACAAACAAAAGGCTTCATGGTATTCCATAGCATGGGTGGCAAAATATCTGGAGTGGTATTAAAGGAAAAATATTCCTCAATTGCTACCCGTACCACATCCAGAAATCTCTGAGAGGTCTAAGCACCTGTATTTAAATGCCAAATACCCTTTCAGGAAGGAGGGGCCATATCCAGGTCCGAAGTAACTGGGGCATGGTCTGACAGTTGAACTGGGTGAATCTTGCTGTGAGACACCTGATATAAATTAGCTGAGGGAATATACCATCTATCAATCCTAGAGCAAGTCTTATGAGCATTAGAATAAAAAGTAAAATCTTGATCCCCAGGATTCAACCAATGCCCCACATCCTGAAAACCTACCTTGGCCAAAAAGACTTCAAGGTCCTTAGCAATCTTAGATTTTTTGGGGGGGAGCAATGGTGGAACTCTCTGAGGAGTCCAAAAAAGTGTATATACCACAATTAAAATCTCCTCCCAAAATGCAAAAATCGTTTGCATGCTTGACCAGAATCTGAAAAATGTCCTGAAGGAGCATTCAGGGCATAGAAATTAAAAATTGAAATAAGGCTATTCAAAAATGTCCCATTACGCAACACCCAACAGCAATGAGGGTCTGCTCAATGCTGGATGGGCAAAAACAACACATGTTTCTTAACTAAAATAGCCACCATGCCCTTTTTAGCTTTAGGATGAGAGGAAGCACAAACAAAGTCCACCCACTGATGGCGTAGCTTCAAATGCTCTGACTCAGAAAGAGGGGTTTCCTGTAAAAGAGCAATTTCTGGGTTTAACTTCTTCAATTAAGAGATGGTTCTTGTCCTCTTAGTAGGGTCATTCACCCCCTTGACATTCAAATTAACAAAAGTGATTGGGGCCATATTCTATAAGCAACTCCAAACAAAATTGCACACAAACCAGGGGTCAACCTTAACTTTTCTATGCACTAGCCTGCAGGTCAAGTTGATTCAAAACTGCACTAACCCGCAGATGGTTGCACTAGCCCACAATTGTAATGGTAAATTTTGATCACTTATACTGGAAAGAATGCAAGCCAAGAAAATACTCTTGATTATTGCACATTCATCCTGCTCCCACATTGCTTTCAGCACTAGCAGGAAAAAAAGATTGCAGTGCCATCACACATGTGCACTCCCTATTGTTTTGTAACATGGCCTCCACTCTTCCTCTTTCTGAATCCCCCCCCCCCGGGAACCGGAGGATAACACAGCAGCAAATTTTATTTATTTAGTTTTTGTTAACCGGGTAAGTGCGCTAGTCAGCAAGTGACTGTTTTCAGGCATGACCCGGGAGGTACAATTACAACACACAAAGAGTACAGCCAGATTATTAAGACAACGAGTACAAAAAATGCAGAGAGAAATACATATGGCAATGTAACATACATTAGTAAACAAAAATATACTTTAGCACTTGATCATGGAACATACTCAAAAATGTGAATAGTAGAAGGCAGAAAATAAGAGAGGATAGGTATCAGTAGAAAAGACACAAGGAAGGGAAAACTGGCAAAAGGATGGGAGGGAGAGATTATGGAAGGAGGTGCCGCCAGATACCGGCAACAGCGGGGTGAGGTACCAACCCGGCGGCAAGGGAGCCTAAAGACGGTAGGCAGAGAGGGTGGTAGGTGGGAGCGGTAGATGGCAACAGCGGTAGGAGGTAGGAAAATACAGCCGGGCTGGTGGAACCGACAGACGGTAGGGCGAGAGTGAGGATGCCTGTGAGGGATAGAGGCGGAGGAGTTACGGCAATAGCGGCAAAAGTGTCAAAGTCAAGCCGAGCCAGTGGAACCAAGAGACAGCAGGGCAGGGAAGGGGGGGTCGGTAGACGGTGGGAGTAGGCGGTAGTAGGTGGAGAGAGGTGACTAAGCACAGCCAGGAGGGTGGGGACTAAGGAGGGGCATGGATGAGGTAGGAACAGGTAAAGGTGAGTTTGGTGGGGAGTGGCAAAAAGGGGGGAAGAGGATATAACAGAAGAAGGGGGAGAGCAGCAGTGGGGTTAAGTGAGGAGAGGCTGTGAAGTGAAGATAAGAATGTCATGGAGTAGAATAGCGACTTACAATTGTCAACAGCTAACATTAGGCTTATAAAGAAACAGGTTAAGGCAACATTAATTACAAGGCACAAAATAAAACATTAATTACAAGGCACAGTATAGAACACCCATTTGGACAGGCAGAAGTGCTAGCAATGAGGAAACAGTACAAATGCAGCGGATCAGGTAGGGTCAAAGCAAACACATTTGTCCATAGTAGTGAGGAAAGTCCTGAGTTTGCTCTTAAAAGTCACATGAGTGGAGACATCTCTTAGATCCTGAGGTAGTAGGTTCCATAGGTGGGGGGGCAGCATGATGGAAGGAGCCCATGCTCTTTTTAGTCCGACAAAAGGGGATGGATAGTAAGGTCTGATCAGCCGATCTAAGATTCCTTGTGGGAATGGCCGCCTGAGGAGATCAGACAGGATAGCAGGCTTGGACGCCCTTAGGATGGAATCAACTAAATTGTACAAGTAGTACTGCCTGGTAGAGGAAGGAGAGAGCCAACCAAGGTCCTGATATAAGAGACAATGATGCTGCAGCCGAGGTGCTTTGGTTGCATACCTGCACACATTATTGAAGGTAGTATCCCATAGTTGCAGGTGAAGATTTGGTGGCCAAGGACAGGATGGGACACCCATAAGGAAGGGTTGGCAATAGAATGCCTCTGGCTATCACCAATTTAGCAGCAGGGGTGAGCAGGTATTTGGTTCTGTAGGCAGCCCCCAATTTGTAGTTAATTGACTTGCAGGTTTCCTGTATATGTGCTTTCAGGTCCAAGGTTTGATCCAGGTGGATGCCAAGGTAACGAAAGGAAGTGACAGTTTCTATAGGGTCCCCATCGATATCAGAGACAGAGATGGTCAGAGGACAGGATCTAAGCTTGTGATTGCAGCCAAACATCCTAACTTTTGTTTTATTTGTATTTAAAACCAGGCGTTGAGAGTTTAACCAGTGTTGTACAGCACGAAAATCTGCAGTGGGGGCAGCATTTAGATCCAGGACCTAATCAGAGTGATAATAAATTACCAGGTCATCCGTATAATGAAGTGAGTGACCTGTGGTGACCAGCTCAGGAAGTTTATTGACGAATAATGAGAATAGAAGAGGGCCAAGTATAGACCCCTGAGGGACCCCAATGTTGATAACAGCACTGTATGACATGGATGAATTAAACTTAACAGCTTGTGTTCTGTTGGAGAGGTAGCTTTTGAACCAGGTAGTGACTGGGGGAGAGAAGTCCAAGGTACTGAGGGTGGATAGTAGCAGAGAATGGTCAACCAGATCGAAAGCTTTGGTTAAGTCAATGAAGACTGCCCCTGTTAACGTTCCTCTATCCATATTGGTAACGATATCTGAAGTGAATTTTGCAAGTGCTGTCATGGTGCTGTGATGCTTTCTAAAACCATGTTGTGCTGAGCTTAGTAAATTGAATTTCTCAAGGTATTCAGTGATTTGCATGGATACTACTTTTTCCAGGATTTTATTCAGAACAGACAAAATAGCAATAGGCCGGTAATTTGATATGTCATTTTTACTGCCTTTCTTAAATACAGGAGTGACTCTGGCTGCCTTCCAGACTTCAGGGACAATGCCATTGGAGAGAGATAGGGTGAAGATGTGTGCCAGGGGCCAGAGATGTATAAGAAGCCATTTTAGTAGTCTTGGTTCTAGGCCATCTGAGCCAGTACTTTGTGTTTTCAGAGAGTGACCTGAGCAGCTTTAGGACCTGATGCATAGACACACTTCCTGAAACAGAAGGGGTTGGTTAAGTTTGGGGTCCTTCAGATGCTGTGTGGTTAAACTGTGAAGCAGAGGATTGTGATGGGAGGGAAGCTGTAGGCAGATAAGTCAGAAAATTGTTGGTTAAAAGCATTTGCAATGGTAGTAGAATCATTACAGTGTACACCATGTGGACCATATCTGAGGGAGTGACATCTTTAGCAGAACCTAAGAAGGACTTAATGTGACCCCAAAACTATGGGGTCATTGGAAGAATTAATCAGCAGGTTTTGGCAGTATTTACTTTTGGCCTGACTGATGCATCTTTTACAGTCATTTCTGTATTGTTTATACAGAATGAGATCTGACTGCAGTCCAGTTTGTTTGTACTTTTTCCATTGATTGTCTCTAACTTTTAACTTTTGAAGCAGGTCTTTTTTCAGCCACCTCGAATGCTGGCCCCTTACCCTCCTTTTGACTGTAGGGAGGTGCTTCTTTTCGATGTTGACAAATTCAGTCAGAAATGAATTGAGGGCAGTATCAACATTGGTTGCAGTATAAATGTTAGACCAGTCAACACAAGAGAGGTCAAATAGGAAGGCTTGTTTGTCCAGGGCAGCATAGTTTGAAAACCTAATCAGACGTGGTGGAGGAGGAGGAGGTGGACAGGATCGCCATCGACAAAGTGTGGGGGAATGATCAGTGATTGAGTCAGCAAGCACTGTGGCATCTAGTACATGATCAGGTCTGGTGGTGAGGATCCAATCAAGTAGGGACCCTGAGTGCGGAGTAGTAGTTCTGGTAAAGCCTGTGATAGTTTGGTGTAGATTGTGCTTCTGTATTAGAGATTCAAGGATGATGTGATGTGGACCCAGCCAGTTAAGGTTCAGGTCCCTAAGGAGTAGAGCCTCATTTGATTTTACATTCTGGGAGACATATTGTAGCAAATTCTGGAGACCACTCATCCCACTTGTAGGTGGATTGTAGACACAAATGATGTGCAGCAGTTTTGAACCCAGTGCCAGGGTAGCGTGCAGAGTTTCACAAGGTGTTAGGGAATCAGTGCAGGGTAGAATGTTCAGGGATAGATGATTTTTGTACATAATCGCAACCCCCCCCCCTTGACCCAATACGGTCTTTTCTTAGAATGCTATAACCAGGCACAAGACAAGTGGCATCAGGCACCCAAGGCTTCAGCCAAGTCTCTGATAGGCATAAAATGTCAGGGTTAATCAGTTTAGCCCAGGCTTCGAGATCAGCCAGGTGACTCATGAGACTCCGGATATTCATGTGGGCTATAACCAGACCCTTTTTTGTTGCAGCCGTTGCAGGGGGTGAAGCGCAAACCATAGGGCCCAGATGTTCAAGTCAAGCAGACCTAGCTCTTCACGCACAATAGCTGGTATCATCATGCACCTTACCACACTCCCACCACCACCCACAGGGCAATGAACTGAGTTAGAAAGACACTCTCATCCCCCACCCTGTGATCAACTGGAGCCTGGAACTTCTGCAGGTTTTCATATAGTGTCAAGTGAGCCATTAGCACATACAGAATTTTTTTTGGGAGGGGCTACACAAACCTAAGGGGCTTGGGAAACAGAAAACTTTGACATTTTTATTTTTTAAAGTATTGATTTTAACATCCTATGCCCTAACAATAACAAATATTTTTAAACATTCGCCTTCATCAGGCCAGGGTAAACAGTACAGAGGCACAATACTATACTACCCCTGATTTTATATAATAATAATAATAAAAATAAAGCTTTATTTATTAAGCACCTTTCAGGAACCAAGGCGTTATACAATCTTAACAATACAATCCCAAAGAAATACAGTTAAAATATACAGTAGGATGATCTATTCATGTCAGGAATGCTTATTTTAACCTTTTAAATTATGTATTGTTAAGGTATGTTGTACCATACATGTTCCAAAGCTTTGTTTTTAGGATGAAAGGACATGCTGGGTAGGATAAGAGTAGGAGTGTATATGGACGACAATGGCAGACATGGTCCATTTAGAAGAGCTGGGTACCCTTACACTTGCCAGTAATGGCAGCTAATGTTCTATGGATAGTCATTTCAGAATATGGTCTGCAGTGGTGTCCAGGGAAATTACACAGCAGAGAGATTTAGAGGTGAGAGGGAGCAGCTAAGGTGAGGCTGGAATAAAACCCACCATCTGCAGGGCAGACCCTGTATACTGCTCGGCATTTTCTTACTGAAATGTTCGATTCAGACACTCAAAACATAGGAAAAGTACAGAGTTGAGAGATTTAAATGGGAGAGGGAGCAGCTGTGGTGAGGCTGGGATAAAATGCACCACCTGCAGAGAAAATCTTTTATGTCTCTTAGCATTTTGTCAATGAAATGTTAAATACAGACACTCAAAAATTAGGGAAATGGGGGCACTGGTCTTAATAACATGTGACAAATTGTTAGATAGAAACACATTCAGAAAAGTGAAAGCTAGAGACTTAACAGCTTCTACCCTTGATCACACCCTGGACACTAGCTGAAAGTTCTAATAGTGGAATGACAATGACTGACATTGAACATTTAGTGGGATCCCTCTTGAAGTGCCAGATAGCTGCAGCTCTTAATGAGGTGTTAATCACACCAGGCCATCTGGAACACTGAGACAGATTAGCATGAAAACTAGAGCCTGCTAAAGTAGGGACATTTTTAACTTCATCAACTGCCATGAAAAACCTGCACTAGTCAAGACAAACAAGTATGGGTTAGCTGCACTGGCCCTGGCCAATTTGCACTGGGTTTTGGGCTAGTTAAAATTGAACCCTGGCACAAACTTTGACCACTATCCCATCTCCATTCCCCAAACACCCAAATGGTCCCTACCAAAATAAAAATGTGGCCAAAAGAAAAAAGAATAAAAGCCTGAATATAATAAAAAACTAGAAGAAACTCAGCCTGCAACACCCCTCCACCAAAGTAGAACTAGGAACCCCATGGCCCTATGAACCAACCACCCAAATCCCCCATGAACAGAAACAGCTACAGAAGCATAAAATGAAGGATAACACCATCCACGACAAACCCACTGAGTCAGAAGCCAAACAAAATAGTATAATAACTGCAAAGCTTGCACAGCAATAAACAGCCGAACCAATAACAAACACCAATAATAATACCCAATGGGGCAAGTCAGGGCACAAAACCCAGAAAAAATTCTCCCAATCCAAAATACCAACCAAATGAAAAAAGGTATCCCCCACAAGCCCCTGAAAAGTGGCCACACAGAGTCCAGTACCATCTCTGTACACATGTAGGCCACATAACATTGTCCAAGGCCTATGGGAGCCTCTGTGGATCCCCACAGAGGGAGCACCTTCCCACCCCTAGGGAAGTTCCAGCATGCAGAGGGGCCAGTGAAAAAACCAAAAAACACCCATCTATAACACTGTCCTCTGTGCAAATTATTTCCATGGTCAAAGAAAAAGAGGGGGGCAACCCCCCTCCCACCAACCCCAACAGTACATAAACCATCCTAGTATCTACTGTGCAATGCATGCACACAGGCCCCAAAGATTAAAAAATAAAAACTATCCTCAATAACCAGTACACCAGGGTGATACAGAAATAAAAGAAAGGCAAAGGGGGAAGAAAAGAAAGGCAAAACAACACCGGCATCTATTAAATGGCCTAAAACAGGGGCTGGTGGAGGCAGAGATGGAGGAGGGGTTCAAGAGGGGGTGGAACAGGTACAGTGGAAGGGTTCTGGAAGCAAAATCCAGTGCAGCGAGAATATCCCGTACTGGGACGGGAAAAGCCAGAGAAGGCGAGGGGGGCAGCAAGGTCATCTCCCAGTGTAGGGGCTGACCAAACGAGCAGACACAAAAGACAGTTAGGCCTATTCTGCTGGCATTTTAGTATGTTAGTATGTTAGTAACACTAAATGAAACTAAGTAAATGAAAACATATAATCAGCGATTTAATGATATAATTAACATACCATACTGCTATCCTGTGAATATAATAAAAAAGATGATACACAGACAAAAATATAAAACAGGTGGCTACATATGTTACAGTCCAAGGTCAAATATAATTAATATCATGTTCAATCAGGTCCATCAAGCCATAGAGGAGAAAAAAGAAACAGTGTCTGCCAGTCCACGCTGGGACAAAAATAAAAAAGTCCCAAATTAGTCAAACACTTGAAACTCCAGCTATTAGAAACGTCCAAATCCAAAAACTGAAGAGGTGACTAGGAATACTTTAAGTTCCCACGCTTCTACAGAGCCCACTTCTGGCCACAGCTGATGGAGGTAGAGCTATCAAAATCAGACAAGAAAGTCATACTTGCAATAGTGACCAAACTATTGACCAAAGTCCTCCCAGTCATGCAAGATCCTCCCTCCTAAAAGCCTGAAGAAGGGCCTTTACTTCTTGCAAAGTCTGTTCGGAATTATGTTTTTTATTGGATGGGGAGACCTCCACCCAGACAACCCTCTGAAGCTCTGGTTTTTCCCTGGCTTCAACATACTACATGGATATTTCCAGGTCTCAGAGCTTGCGACATTTAAGCTCCTGCAAAGCCGATTCAGGATCCTCGAAGATCTGCATCCCATCCAAAGAATGAATCCTAAATCTAGCAGGATAAGGGATCAAGAACATCAGCTGAAGTGACTTCAAAGCATGCAGAATGGGTGCATATGCTCTCTGGTGAGCAGCCACCTCAGGGGAATAGTCATTATCTAGGTGTATCCGATGACCCTTGAAATCCAGATGACCCTTCCACCAAGCCCTTATCAGAATCACCTGTTTAATGGTGAAATTATAGAATCTGTATACAATTGACTGAGGAGGTTGAGAGGGTGCAGTTGGGAGGGGGGAGAGGGCCCAGGGTGCCTGTTCTATAGGCAAGGGGCATAAGTCATCCAACCCTATTAGCTCTTCCAGCCAGTCCTGCAAGAAAAGAATGAAGTCCCTGTTGCCTTCTTCTCCTTCAGGCAGACCATAAATTCTAATATTAATGTGTTGTGACTGGTTCTCCAGGTCAATGCACTTCTCTGTCAGCTGATTAGTGTCTTGCAACACTTAAATTACAACCCTCTCTACCTGATTGAGGCTAGCATCAGTATTCAATTGATGGACTTCCATTTCTTTAAATTTAACCTCCAAGGTTGCCATCTGCTGTTTTAATTCCCCCAGCATCTGTAGTTTCTGAATGGAAAGCATGCAGTTCCTTGAGAAGCATCACATTTGTGGTGGACCCTGCAGCATCTGAAAGCACAGCCTCCAGTGCTGACACCATAACTGTAGCAGATTGATTCAGGGATGTGTCAGCTGCCAAAATCTCCAATGAGCCTGTGTCTTTGCACTTTTTAGTTTTTTCCACATGGACTGGCTAACACTCCCTACACTGTGAAAAACTAGCATGGCTGAAAAAAAGCAGAATGAGGGAGAAAAATCGAGGGAGTGAGCAGAGCTAACACTCTAGCCTGCCACCTCCAAAGATGCTGGAACAGAAAATTGTGTTTTCTATGTTTTTAGTTAAAAAAAACAAGATGGTGGCCATTATGAATACCTATATTTTTTTCATGACCTGAAAAGCATTAATATTGTGAAAGGTCAATGCCTGCAAAAGGTAAATTTATCTTTTGTATCAGAGGGTTATCCTAAACACTAACGAGCATGCAGAGAAAAAAAACTGACTCTGGAATCAATTAATATTTTTTTTCTCAAAACATTTGAAAGGCACTACCCTGGCATAGACTGCTTCTTCTCCTCTAATTTTTCAGAAAAAAAAAACATTCTATACCATCTACTGCAGGCTGCAGGTGACAGCAAAAAAAAAACTATCTATATAGGAAAAAGTTCCTTTTCATTAAAAAGCAAGATTCTATATCTCAAAACCCTTGAAAGTTACCATCTCGAAACTTCTCATGTCTTGGGAAACTGTCTCCAAGGCAATCATGGGTGTAGGCAGGCATACTCACTGTACACATTTGTGTACAGTTTTGTTCAGTGTCTGTCACAAACCATATGTCTTTTTGTTGACATTTTCATTCTAATCTGTAGTATTTGGGTTAGTGTAGACCACTGAGGAGTGTATCTGTTTAAACATCTGCCGTTTAGGAGACAGATACACGTATAACCCCTTAGAGATTAGAGGAATCATCTGACAACAATCTGAGTTGTTTGGAAGGGGGTACCATTTGGAAAGGAAGTATGAATTTTTAATGGGGAGGGGGTGTAACTGTTGGAGATTGTGTGTACAAAATGGAAATTTCTGGCTACACCCCTGAAGGCAGTGCATATCAATTTTTAGCAGTTTCCTTGAACACTGCCAAAGTTATTAAATGCAAAATATGGGGTTTAACATTAAACACCTTACTTAACTTGAACTATAGTGGTGCTACCATGCCAGCATAATATATATATATATATATATTAATAGTCTTTCTTGTAGTGTGTCCTTCCATCTGCTCAGAGACAAATACAGATGAACACTTACATAGATAACAGTCAGTCAATAAATAGCCCATTAGACCAAAGAATATAATGAAAGGAGATATTTATGTATTTGAACATTGGTAATTTGAAGAGGCACACTGTGCAAAGTCTCATTTGCAAGTGCAATCCAGGGGACGAAAACAATGGAAAAAAGGCAGCACAATACATAATAGCAATACAGTCAAACAATATTTGGTGAAATGTTTGTGCAAAATTAGAATAAATACAATAATGATATGTCCAGAGAATTAAGGTTGGTACTTAGCTAAGATTTTATTTCATTTTTTCATTTCACTTTACAATTTTTGGCCAAGAAAGGCACACTGAACTGAGGCTCATTTCCAGGTGTGTCCGGGGAGCACAGGAAAGTTAAGTGATATATTGAGGGTAACACAGTATGCAAGAGGGGGTTGTGGGACTCAAACTCAAATCTGCTGGATGTACCTTGTTTATTCACAGCTCACTGTACTAATCTCTAGGTTATACTGCCAGACCCCACCCAAAAAAACACATTCAAAAAGCAAAGGACTGGTATGCCTGCCTCCACAGGTGTCTCCACAGCTTAGATTACAAATAAGTAACTGAAGGGATTGGACCTCCAGTGGCAGAGCATTCCACGTAGCAGAGGCCACCACTTTGAAGTCCTTATCTCCTGCTAACTTCAGAGCCTTTCAGACACAAGGGGGGATCCTAAGGAGGCCCTGCTCAGAGGCTCTGGTTTTCCTGATGTTGAGAGAGGGTAAGGAGTTCACAGGTCCTAGAGTAGCTCATTAAGGGCTTTATACAGTATAACAAGAAAGAATATTGTGGTGGACTTGGCACTAAACTTTAAGCAAGTCCAGAGTTCACAGTGAAGATGTTCTATTCTCTGACCTCAGAAGAAAGGTCAGGAGCCTAGCTGCAGCATTCAAGAATAGCTGCTCACAGTGCAGTAGGCCAACATGCAAGCCTTTGGAAAGTACCTAGTGTGACAAGGAGATCCTGCCACTCTTAAGGACCAACCTTTTCTTAAATCTGTTGCAACAGTTCTTCTATTTTTTAGCCTAATCTATCCTTTACAATTTCTAGTCAATAAAATTGGCCACCTATGGGCACCACCTCCCCTTTCTCAACAATGCTATAGTGTCCTCTTTAATTTTCCTTTTCCCTCTCAGGTCCTCATACAGGGAGGTTATTGTTGTGACCTCCAAGCTGATGTAAAACAACAGGCTGTGTTTCTCATTATTGGATTTAGTATGCAATGACACTGTGTCATAAAATACATCAATGTATATACCTTATGTGTATGAAACCTGTAAATGTTGAAAATACCATGACACTAGGTGTTTTTGATAAAGGTAAAAAGTTACTAGCGGACTGTATGATGAACATTAAGTTAGTTGCACCATTTACATGCATGTAAATTGCTGTAAACTGAGCCAGTCTGAAATGTCATGGTGATTTGCATATAACCCTTGATGCTTTGCACTGTGGAAGCATGTATGATGTGTTTCTTTGAAACTTTGCTTATTGCCAGTGCCCTTGGACTGAGGTTCTTCATCTTTAGCTTGTTTGTTTTTTTGAGTCCCTGCCACCCAAGCAAACAAGGCCCACATAGGGGAGGTTAAATCTCAGCTGATAAGTTAGATCAGAGATCAGTGAGTCAGTAGGTGGTGGCTAAGTGCAGAGAAAGGACATGCATAATCTGTTGCTGCAAATGGATGTATTGAAGAAGGGATATGCCATTTCTGAAGGTTATCTCTTGTATTTTGAATAAACATCACAAAAAGATTGTGTGTAGAACATGAAGTTCGATGTCTGGTCCATCTGTTATCCCACCACTCCTCAGCAGACTTGGTGTGAGAAGTGGGATAACTTGCTGGAAGCATCTGGACTGGCCGAAGAGGGATGTTTTCTGGTGGATATCACCCAGATATCCCAGGTGGACCAATGCACCAGGAGTTACAAGAGGAGAGCCCAGAGAAGAAAGTCCATGGAGTTCTAACCAGAACCTTGGCTGACAGACTGGGAGATAAGATGCTGCCTGGACTGGACCTGGGAGTTCAGAGGATGTCCTAGCCTGAAGATGATGAAGAGATGCAGGTTGAGGCAGACTGGAGGTGTGAAACAACACCCCAGAGGTGGAGACCCTGATGAAGATGATCCACTGGATGAGAGAGCAATGGCCAGATGCAGACCGACTATGCAGAGAGGTGGAACACCAGGTGTTTGGATAAAGAATCAGAAGAAGATTTTTCATGGTCTCAGCTGGAGGAGGACCACCTGACTGAGCAGGATATTCCTTTGTTGCCTGTGTTCCCAGAATGTTACCTGTTGGAAGTTGGAGATGCAAGTAAGGAACTTGAATGTGAGACCCCAGGTAAGACTGTGCCTAGTGATATTGTGCTGGGGTTGAAGACTCCAAGCAAGCAAGAAGAAGCCTATGAGGCAGAATGGACATTTTCTTGTACTGATACAGCTAAATCTATTAACTGTATTGACTAGGGTATATACTGCAGGCTAAAGATGCTAATGTTGTCAGATTGTTACAATATGTTAAGGTCAAGGAGGGTATGATGATTAATGGTGATGTGGGGGCAAAATAATGTTGCTGGTATGAGCTAAAGAAGGGTGTTCTGTACCACACGAGGCCCAACCCCCATACAGAAAGTGTGGATGCCCAGGTAGTGGTGCCTGAGGCCTACAGACAAGTGATGGAGGCTGCTCACATGTACAGACAGATGACAGCCTATCTTAAGACCTGTCTTATGTGCAACCAGAGAGAGGTACCTGCTGGGAACAGCAGAGGAACTAGTACCCGAGGTGTGGAAAAAGTCTCCAAAAGGGTAGAAGTCATTAAAGAGAAAAATTGCATCCTTGGAAAAAGGTAAAACTCCCACACAGGTCACAAGGTACCAGAGGGTAACAGCTGAAATAAGCACAATGAATGGAATGTTAATGTTCCCCAAAATGCCCTAGAGTGTACAGAATTTAGGCAACTGCTGTTTAACATTGGATGGAAATCAGTCAGGGAGGGTTCCTTGGTTTCCTGTAGGTTTCTGTAGAGACCCACTTGGGGACAGGATGACCAAAGGTTTGGGGTCATAGGTTATCATGGGTTGAAATAGGAGAATACAAGGTCCTGTTGCTTCTTCCATTTTCCCACAAACACTTTGTGTAAGACAGAGAGGTCAAGGTAGTTGCTGGCAAAATGCCAGATCTGGCTGTGCAATGGTCCCTTTCTGTAGGCAAAAGTGTAGCATGTTTGGTCAGGGGGTGGGCCTGATGTTGAAAAAAGAAGTACCCAAGGGCAGACAAGGAGTCTGAGGTGGTGCGTGTGTTTTATTCTTTTCTGAGGAAAAAAACAACTAGGAGGAGGTGGGTGGAAAAGGATTGGAACATGTGTTAGGGCAACACCAACAGTGTCTACCCTCAGGTGTCTATATCAGTAGCAAGTGAAATGAATGAATCAAGAAACATAGTGAGTTTATGTAGCGGGGTTGAACCTAGAGCTGGGCCCCTGCTAAAAACTGACATGTCTGGTGGGGTTGGAGCAGGTAATCACTGGTCCTAGAAAAATTCTTTCTGTAGTGCTAGACTTTACAGTCATCCAAATTTCTGCTTATGAAACATGATAGACAACATGTAAATGCTGATTTCATGTCTAGATATGATGCAGGAATTTATGTCAGTAGAATATGACAGACTTTGCCCTAAAAGGAGATGGGAAGGAACCGTTAGTCTCTATTCAGAAATGTGTTAATGCATCAGGGTAAAGAATGATGATATCCACAATGTTTATAATGGAATGTTTATCGTTAATAGGGACCCTGAGACTGAGCTTCTGAATATGGATGGGTGGAATCTCCAGACCTTCCTGGGACAGGAAGATGGTAAGCAGTCTGCAATAACTGCTATCCTCTTAAGGTGGGGGATATGTGACAGGGAGATCCTGCCACTCTTTAGGACCGACCTTTTCTTAAATCTGCTGCAACAGTTCTTCTATTTCTTAGCTTAATCAATCCTTTACAATTTCTAGTCCATAATGTCGCCCATCTATGGACACCCCCTTCCCTTTCTTGACTATGCTATATTGTCCTCTTTAATTTTCCTTTTCCATCTCAGGTCCTCATACAGGGCTGTTATTGTTGTGACCTCTGAGCTGATGTAAAACAACAGACTGTACTCCTCATTTTTGGATTTAGTATGTAATGGCACTGTGTCATAAAATACATTGATGTATATACCTTATGTGTATGAAACCTGTAAATGTTGAAAATACCATGGCACTAGGTGTTTTTGATCAAGGTAAAAAGTTACTAGAGAATTGTATGATAAAAATTTAATTAGTTGTGCTATTTAAAAGGCATGTAAAATTGCTGTAAACTGAGCCAGTCTGAAACTTCATGGTGATTTGCATATAGCCCATGCTGCCTTGCATTATGGATGTATGTATGATGTTGTGTTTCTTTGAGACTTGGCTTATTGCCAATGCCCTTTGGGGTAACCCTTGTTTCAGCACTTCTGCACTGAGGTTCTTTGTCTTTAGCTTGTTTTTGTTTTTATTATTTGAGCCCCCAACACCCAAGCAAACAAGGCCCACTTAAGGGAGGATAAATCTCAACTAATAAGTTAGATCAGAGATCAGTGAGTCAATAGGTGGTGGCTATGTGCAGAGGAAGGACATGCATAGCCTGTTGCTGCAAATTGATGTATTGAAGAAGGGATATGCCATTTCTGAAGGTTATCTCTTGTATTTTGAATAAACATCACACAAAGATTGTGTGTTGAACCTGAAGTTCAGTGTCTGGTCCATCCGTTATCCCTACACACCTAGCAGTAATTCAATGTGGGTGAGACAAGGGCTTGTGCCAGCACCTTCAGATCAGCAAGATTGTGAGAGAAGGCCATTCTGAAAGACCAGAGGCACAGAGCTTTACACACAGGGCTGCAGTGTGATTAGGTTTTCAGTGGATACTGGTCTAGTTCTGAGGTCTGAAAAACCTCAGTGCACTTCAAACCAGGTAGATTTTTTTATTTTATTTATTAAGTCTAGGATTACAATACCTTTGAGCCAGGGCTCTTTTACAAAGGTTCCATGTCAAGTTACAATTCAAAACATAAGACATGTAAGTCAGATTGCAAATTCAATACATAGGACTAGGTTACAAAAGTGTAAGCTAAACAGAGTTACAAAGCATCTGAGAAACAAAAGTTTTGGACACTAGGTTACAAGGAGATAGCAGATGAGGTGCAGAGAGGATAGAGGACAAGAGAGAGGAAGAGTAGAGGGGGGCTGAGAGCTGTAGAGGAGGAGTACATCCAGAGGCATTGTCTTAGACATAACATGGGGAAGTGCATGCTAAGGGGTAACCAAGTGCTAACAGGAAATAGAGAACTGCATAAGGTTAGGGAAATATTCATGGGGTCAGCTAGTGGAGGCAGTCACAGGAGCTAGAGGCAATGAGAGAGAGGTGTAGCCTTGATTTAAATCCACCACGGGTAGGAGTGGAGGAGATGTAACTGTTTAGACCATTTAGCCATCTGGGCACCCTGTAGACAAAAGATCTTTGACCTTGTGAGGTATGACAATGTGGAACCTGCAGGAGCTATGATTCAGTCCCCCAGTTGAGCGGGAGTTATTGCTAGGGTACAGGAGTGCACACACTCCAGGGAGCACAAGGCCCATAGTAATTTTCTTCACCATGGTGCAGGTTAGGTACTTTATCCAACTGGTCAGTTGCAGCCATCCAATTTGTGCATAGAGGTCGCACGTATATGTGAGGTGGTGAGATCCAGTGAGAAGTCGGCAGACCTTATTGAGGAAGATGGATATGCATCTAAGAGCAGCAGTGGAGGTAGAGCAATAGATGATTAGCCCATAGTCAATAATGGAGACAGAGCTCTGAATGGCGACAGGGTTTCTGGGATAAGATGTTACCTATGCCGGAAGAGAAGGCCAAGGTGAGTATTTGCTGCTTTGGCTACAGAGTCACAGTGGGCACTGTAAGTTAGATGAGGGTCTAGAGTGCTTCCAAGGTACTTAAAGGCTTGAACCTGTTCCAGGGTGACTCCATGACTGGTTTTGATGGATAAGGGGTGCAGCTTATGCTTGTTCTGAGAGCTGCTGAACATCATAGACTTTGTTTTCTTATTATTGAGGACCAGATTGTGATTTGAGAACCAGTTTTCAACAGATGTGAAGCCAAGCTGAAGGTTGTCTTGTAGAGGCTTAGGATCCTTGTGGGAGGCAAGAATTACAGCATCATCTGCATAGAGGATGATTGTTTCAGTGCAATAATTTGGAAGGGAGTTCAGGAACAAGCTGAATAGTAGGGGGCCCAGAATGGATCCTTGGAGGACACCTGAGCAAACCGGCCTGGTATCAGAGAGGACAGCTGCAATTTTCACTCTTTGAGACCAGTTCTCCAAGCAACTTTTGAACCAGACAGTGGAGTCGGGAGAAAGCCCAGCTTTCAGAAGTTGCACAAGCAGTAGGTGATGATGGACAGTGTCGAACGCCTTTGTCAGATTGATAAAGATGGACCCAATTAACTGACCATTGTCCAGTGAGCTGTGAAGAATGCCAGAGAATGCCAGTAGGGCAGATGAGGTGCTATGTCCTTTCCTGAAGCCATGTTGTTGCAAGTATAGGATATTGTATTTGTCCAGAAAATCTGTGAGCTGATTTGCTGAATACGTTCCAGGGCCTTGGAGAGGAGTGGCAATATAGAGATTGGACAGTAGTTTCCATGACTGACCCTGTCACCACTTTTATGGATGGGGTAACAGTGGCAGATTTCTATTTGTTAGGGAACTGGCTGAGCCTAAGTGAGAGGTTGAAAATATATCTCAGTGGCTGTACCACCTCATCAAGGGTGAGGGACAGCAGTTTAAGGTCAAGTGTATCACTGTTGGTTCTGGTTTTGGTGATGGCTTTGGTAATGTATTTGTGGGCATCATACATCTTGACTACTTTGAAATAAAAAAGGAGGTGGTTAGAGGAGGAGGAGGAATTGGGGGGAGGAGAGGGAGAGTCATAGTCCTTAAAAAAGTCAGAAGGCAGAACACTGCTGAGACCGGTGAATGCAGTGTTGAAGGTATTTGCTATGAAACATAACATAGAAACATAGAATTTGATGGCAGATAATGACCTCTTGGTCCACCTAGTCTGGCCATTTCCCTACCTAATGGATAAGCTGCAGATCCTAGTTAACCAACAGCCTACTTCCTCCTATCCCCCACTAGAATTGCCTTATGCCTGCCCCATGCATTCATGAATTCCCCCACTGTTTTTGACTCTATGACCTCCTCAGGAAGGCTGTTCCATGCATCTATAACCCTCTCTGTGAATAAATCCTTCCTCACATTACCTCTGAGCCGTCCCCCCTCTATCTTCAAATGGTGCCCACTTGTTCTTGCACATCTCTTTTTCTGAAAGATGCTACCCTTTTGGACTTTGTTGATTCCCTCAAAGTATTTGAAAGTTTTTATCATGTCCCACCCCCCCTCCTTTCCTCAAGGCAATACATCGTAAGTTTCTTTAGTCTTTCATTATATGTCTTCTGGTGCTGACTCAGCACCATTTTGGTTGTCCTCCTCTGGACAGCCTCCACCCTGTCTATGTCTTTGTGCAGATGGGGTCTCCAGAACTGTACACAGTACTCCAGATGTGGTGTTACCAACTGTCTGTACAGAGGGCAAACAACTTCCTGTTTTCTACTGGTGATGCCTCTCCCTATGCATCCCAGTATCCCCCCAGCCTTCCTTACTGCCTTCTCACATTGCTGGCCCACCTTTAGGTCATCTGATATGCCTACCCCCAGAACCCTTTCCATTTTTCTTGTTGTCAGTATCTCACCCCCCATTGTGTACTCTTGCCCTGGGTTTTGGTTTTTCAGGTGCATTACTTTGCACTTCTTTGCATTGAATCTAAGCTGCTATACATTTGACCATTCCTCCAACCTTGCCAAGTCGCTTTTCATCCTTTCCACCCCACCTTGCGTAACAACCCTGTTGCAGATCTTTGCATCATCTGCAAAGAGACATACTTTCCCTTCTAGTCCCTGTGCAATGCCACTTACAGTATAAAGACATTAAGAGTGACTGGCTCCAGTACTGAACCCTGCGATACCCCACTAGTAACCCTTCTCTCTTCACTGTGAACTCCATTTACTACTACCTGTTGTGTCCTGTTATCCAGCCAGTGTTTTACCCAGGCTACCACCCTGAGACCCATTCCCAGGCTGGCTAATTTGTTTATTAACCTTTTGTATGGGACTGTGTCAAATGCCTAGTTAAGTCTAGATAGACCATGTCCACAGCCCCTCCCTGGTCTACTACTTTGGTCACCCAGTCAAAGAAATCAATTAGATTTGTTTGACATGACCTTCCTTCTGTGAATCCATGCTGCCTTGGGTCCTGTGCCCTACTGGCCTCTAGGTACTTAACAATGCTTTCCTTCAGAAGTGATTCCATCATTTTCCCTAACTCTGAGGTCAAACTGACAGGTCTGTAGTTTCCTACCTCTGTCTTACTCCCACTTTTGTGAAGGGGAATCACATCTGCCCTTCTCCAGTCCTCAGGTACAACACCATCCTCCCATGATTTATTAAAAAGGGTAGTCAATGGTGTTACTAGTTCTTCCCTTAGTTCTTTTAGAATTCTGGGGTGAATTCCATCAGGCCCCATTGCTTTATCCACCTTCAGTTTTAAAAGTTCTTTCAGAACATTTTCTTCTGTGAAAGGACTAATATCAACCCCCCCATCCAGAGTGCTTCTATTGACTGGATTAGGTATCTCCCCCTGTTTTTCCACTGTGAATATTGAGTAGAAATATTCATTCAGTATCCCTGCTTTTTCACTGTCGCTCTCTGCCCAACCACCTTCCTCTGTATTCAACCTCAGTATCCATGCCTTCATCTTTCTTTGATCCCTAATGTACCTATAAAAGGTTTTATCCCCCTTCTTAACCGAGTTGGCTATCTTTTCCTTGGTTTGGGCCTTTGCTATTCTGACTGCCTTCCCCGCTTCCTTCTGCTTTAACTGGTACAGTTCTCTGTCCTGCTCCTTCTGTGTTTCCTTATACTTCCTGAATGCTTTCTTTTTCTCCCTTACCTTCCCTGCCACTTCTTTTGAGAACCATAGCATTTTTTTCTTTCATTTTGATTTGTTTATTTGCTTCACACAAAGACTTGTTGCCTCTGTAATGGCAGTTTTGATGTTTCCCCATTGTTGCTCCACCACACCTTCTTGCCTGTTTGCTAGTGCTTTTCTGAGGCACTCTGCCATTTTGACAAAATCAGCCCCCCTGAAGTCCAGTACCTTCACTTTTGTGTGGCTTGACTCTACAGCTGAGTTTATGGTGAACCACACTGTTTGGTGGTTGCTTGTTCCCAGATGGCTACCCACTTCAAGATCAGACATCCTCTCTCCATCCCCATTTGAGAGTACCAGGTCTAAGATTGCTCCCTCCCGAGTGGGTTCCAAAACTAGCTGTCTGAGGAATGCCCCCTTTAGGGCATCAAGAATGGCTCTGCTCTTGGATGTGGCTGCAACAAAGGTGATCCAGTTCACATCTGGCATATTCAGGTCCCCCTTCAGCAATATCTCCCCTTTCTCTGCCATCCCAAGGATGCTTTCTATCATTTACTTGTCCATTTCTTCCCCCCTGAGATGGGGGTCTGTATACAACCCCTGTGTGGATTGTGGAGCCATTTCCAGTCTCCAGGGTGACCCACAGTGCCTCCTCTCCTGCCTGTTTACCATTTAGTTCTGTTGCTTTGATCCCTTCCCTTACATAGAAAGCTCCTCCTCGTCCTCCTTTTCTCCATTCTCTGTCCCTCCTGTAGATTGTGTACCCTGGTATGTTGACATCCCAGTCATGGTTCTCTGTCTACATGTTTCTGTGACTGTCACGATATACAGGCATCCCTCTTCCATCAAGGCCACCATTTTGGGGAGCTTTTTACCTAGACTACGGGCTATGATTTCAGAGTCAAGCGTAGTAGATGCATTTATGTTGAGCAAGGTATCAGAGGTTTTTGGCTGCTTCCCAGTGACCTCTTTAATACCTTTTAAACTCTGTTTTTGTTCCTCAGGATGGCAGGGGCTTATTTTTAACCTTTGATTCAGCCTTGTGTGTAGGCGCTCAACTACCCCACCAGCCAGCCTCCACCATGGATGCAGAGTTGGGGAGGATTGTGGCTTGCCCTGGTGGGGGACAGACCAGGGGGAGAGACTGCATCACCCTTGCCCCCCACTCCCTGGCTTATACTGGGCTTTGTTTGGCTAGAGGGATGGTCACCCATCATAGGCATCACCATTGCACATCATGAGGGTTTTCTCCTTGAAGATGTGCAATGGCTTCCAGTGCATGGTGAACATGCTACCTTGCTCACCCATAGGATGCCCACCACTGCCCAATCCCTGTTGCGATGGCCCCCAACTGCTGTTTCTCCAATCTCCACTGGGGTCACTAGAGTGGCAGCCACATACCCCAACTCTACCCAGGAGAGGAGAGCAGTCCTCTGGATGCTAAATTCTCTCTAACCCTGCTGAAGTCCTGATGTCCTGAGTCCATTCCAGAACCTGGGTTTCTGGTGTGGAGTGGAGTGGAGTGGAGAGAGGTGTGCTGTCCAGCACATCAACCCTCAGCACCACCAGGCTGACCAAACCAGGTTGATTTGAATTGTAAATTATTAGAGACCAAAGACAGGACGATGAAGCAAAAGATGCAACAATGATGAAAAGATGGCATCCTGAAGACTGCTGCATTGTAGACTAGCACAGTGGTTAGGAGTTTAAAATCTGACTGTATTTAGAACAGGTATGTCACCATTGCCAGACCTGTTTATTTAGTAATTGTGGATTTTGTCTTGTGTTAGAGTAATTGTGTTTAGCAAGCACAGTTTGGAAATATTCCTGAGATGGTTAAAACAACTCTTGATGGCAGCCAACACATGAGATTTGAGTGACAGGTGCTCATAAAGACCCCTCCCCAAATCTGCAAACTTCCCATTTCACCTCCATCTTATCCACTCTTCTGAGAGAAACCAGAGAGACCCCACTTTAGAGCCCATACCTTCTTTGCTAAGCCCCGTAAAACTGCTCCTGCCTTTCCTGGGTTTAGGATCAATTAGCTAGAGACCATAGCCGCTCCCCACTCCCCATAAAGCTCTGATTAGAGTAAGGTGTTTCAGCATTTGGTGATGATGGTTATAGTAGCTCATGGTATACTTTATATGACTTGCTGCTAAAGCACTTTTAATAGTCAAGCACCTTTTGACCTACCATACTGTACTTATTACAGCACTGAATGGAGTTTGTCAATGAGTAAAGAGCTTTGCATTGAGCCTTTGGTGTACTGTGTCAGTTTGTCAAAGGTATAGTGAGGTCTCTGCTAAGGAGCAGAATGAGTGGAAAGCTGTACTGTAGTACAGGTGACATTTTTAAAACTGTTTTATTGAAGTGATTTTAGCACTGTGCTTAGACAAATGCTACTGTAGACTGTGGGGGGGGGGGCAATCTGGGACCACCAGTAACCCAGAGGAGTAGTCTGGGATTGTGGAAGACTGCAAAGTTTAATTCAAAGGTACTTGCACTCCTGTAGTAGAAATAAAGCTCCACACATCCAATGTAATTCTCAAAGCTTTAATAGCAAATTTGCAGTCAAACTAGTGTGTTCATGACCCACATCACAACCACGTACCCCCAGTGCTTCAGAAATTAACCCTTCATAAGGGGATGTGATCACCAAAGTCTGGCTACGTAAAGGCTTAAATCTACTGTAATGGTAAGCTGCTGGCTTTTCTGCAGACTTTTGTTTGTTTCAAGGTTATCGGTAACTGCAAAAGTGTAAATAGAGGGTCAAGGGCACTTCCGGTTTCACGACCATAAGATTCCTGTCTCAAACAAGCACCTGTGAGTGCTGAGCAGAGACAATGCTGGCAGAGACAAGTTGTGTCTGCCTGCTTCAGCCAAGACAGCAGAGATAGCAGGACCACGCTATTTAAATCCAAAATAGACAAAGTAAGTGTTGCAATACAAGAGCAAGATGGGGGAAGTGATTATAGTTTGTGACTTATGTGAAATGTTCACAAAAAGGGATAGCATACTGTACATGGATTTATCTGTGATAATGCCTACTTATTAAGATTTTACAGGAAGAAATTATTGACTTAAGGAAACATGCTGAAGTACAAAATGATATAAATAATCATAGAAAAATTTATAGATACCACAACTTCAAGGCTACAAGAAAATGAGGAGGGAGAAAAGAGTGAAACCTCACAACAGGAAGAAAGCAGACTTGAGACAAAGGGTGGTAAGAGAAAAAGAGGAGGAATAGAAAAGCAAAAAGAGATCTCTGAGACAAACATAGAGGAATGGATTTTCATGCAAGGTGAGATAAAATGCAGGAGGAAGCAAACACTGATACCAGCCCCAATAGAGTTACAAAAATAAGTACAGTGCACTAGAAAGGGATGAGGATAACCTGCAGGGAGAGAGCTGCACTAATGATATAACTGAGGAAACCGTTATGATAGCACAAGAGACACCTTGTAACAATGCAAATTTAAGCAGGGAAAGTAGAGCTAACATTACTGAGGGAATGGCGAGAGGACATAGGGACGTAGTTGTCATTCAGGACTCTATGTTAAAATTCACAGACAGAGACATCTGTAATGGAAGGAAGGAAAGTACGTCTGTAAGCAGTTTGTCAGGAGCAAAAATTTGTGACATAAAAAAAGGTTTGATGGGATACTGGGAGCATACAGAGAAGCCAAAAGTAGTTTTACATCTTGGGTAAATGACACCGGAAGATGCAGGCCCCTTGAGGTACAGTGAGTTTTTGAGGAGGTGGGAAAAACACTGTAGGGGATGTAACATCATAATCTCAGGAATTTTACTGGTAATGAGAGCTGGGAGAACAAATCTAAAGCAACTAGAACAATTAAATGGGTGGCTGCATAGATGGTGTTTGCATAAAAATCATGTATTTTTGAATTACTGGGATAGTTTTTCAGACCCTGGACTATTTGGAAGGGATGCTCTTTATTTAAATAGGCATGACACCAGGCTCCTGGAAGGAAGAATTAACAAAAGCATAAAGGAGGTTTTAAACTAATAAAGAAGGGGGATAGGGGAGGGCATGATAGTGAAAAGGATATCAGCACAGAAACTCAAGTCATATACAGCAAGGGGTGGAAGTGTTTTCTGTTAAATGTGAGGAGTTTGATCAAAAAAATGGGTGAGCTGTTATATACCCTGCAGAAGGAATCTATTGACATCTGCACAGTCATGGAGACCTGGTGGGATAGGGCTGATGCCTAGGATAGAAATATCCAGGGATATACGGTATATAGTAAGGAGTGAGAACATACAAAAGGAGGAAGGGTAGCACTATACGTGTCAGAAATCATTACCTCAGAACAGATTAACATGGGATATGATGATCTCGAACACGTATAGGTAAAAATAGTCCCCGAGACAGGAACTAAAATTATAGTAGCATTAATATACATGATTCCTTCACAAACAAGGGAGAAGGATTCTCTACTTGTAGATTTGCTGAGATCTCTGGATATTGAGAGTAGATGGATAGTTCTGGGGGATTTCAATATGCCAGGCTCAGAGTGAGATTTATGGAAGGAAGAGACAAATATGGAGGATCAGTTCCTAGACTCAATTAACCTGCTGGGACTAGATCAGTTTGTCCACCTGCCCATGAGTGGAGATAATATTGTACAGTGCTAGAGGTGGGCAAATGTGATACCCATTTACAAAAAAGGGGAGTAAGAAGATACGTGGTAGTTATAGGCCAATGAGCCTAATATCAGTTTTGGGTAAAGTACTCAGGGGGATAATAAAGGAGTACATAGACAACTTTGTCATACAACAAAACTTAATGGATGAATTACAGCACAGATCTAAGAAGGGCTGTTCATGTCAAACCAATCTGATCCAATTTTATAATAAGGTTAGCTATGCACTGGAATACAACTACTTGGTGGATGTAATATTTTTAGACTTCACAAAGGTGTTGACAGGGCTGCTCATGAAAAACTAATTAACACCTTGAATGAACAAGGGTTGGATAGCACCATCATCAGTTCGGTTGGGTCATGGCTGATGGCTAGAAAGCAAGAGGTGACACTAAGGGGCATTAAATCTGGGTGGGCAAATGTGACTAGTGGGGTCCCTAGGGCTCGGTGCTTGGCCTGTGCCTATTTAATTTGTACATAGCATCTATGTGGTGCACTGGATATACTTGGGTTGCACAGTTTGCAGATGATACCAGAATTGATATTGAATGTAAATACTGAAGAAGAAGTATCAAATTTACTGAGATGGTTAGCAGAACTTGAAAAATGGGCTGAATTACATGAGTTGGATTTTAACATTAACTTGTGCTATGTTATGTATTTTGTGAGGAATAACATGAGGGCATGATATTACTTGAATGGAAACATTTTGAAGGTGATTTCACAAGAAAGAGATCAGGGTGTTATAATAACCAATGACTTAAGTTTCACAACCCACTATCATGTCATTAAACAAAAAGCAAATGGGGTGCTGAATAGTATGCTTAGACAAATTACAAGCAGAGACAGGGAAGTGATAGTACCCTTATTTTCATCACTGGGCAGGCCAAATCTCAAGTACTGTGCCCGACTTTGGGCACCAGGGTTAAAGATTGAAATAAAAGCACTAGAGGGAGTACAACAGAAGGCTACCAGGGTGGTTAGGAATCTAAGAGGCATTAGTTATGAAAACAGGTTACAAAATCTGGCATGGTTTACATTGGAGAACCGAAGATTGTGGGGAGACTTACAATACATCTGGCTTTCAGCACTTGAGCAAATCATGACCTCTGGGATTGTTTAGGTTTTACTTCCCAGAATCAGCACCATAATATAAGATCTCATAATCTGCAACTCAAAGGAGACCTTTGTCATTCCCCCCAAAAATTGCCTTTTTGGTATAGCCAAAGAGTAGTAGCCTTATGGAACTCACTGCCGATTCAGATAGTAGGTAGTAAGGATTTGAATGATTTTAAGAACAAATTGGATTACTACTTTAGAAATAAAAACATAAGTTGCTGCTTTGATTGATTAAAGGATGGGCACAATGAACTCTAGTCTTCTTGCTCTGTAATACCTACGATACCTATGATATAAAAATGTATTTAACACTTTAGGTGTGCACTTCTTTTTGTGTTCTGGAGGACATCCAAAGCCTGAACTCCAGACACGGATCAAACGTCTGCATGGGAAGGCCCTCATCTAGAGTAAAGGTTCGGCAATGAATTTAAACAATATGCTATACTTTATTGTGATCGCTCCTAGCAGAAGAAAGTACTGTACACTTATTTTATTTATTTATTTATTTACTGATAGCTAGGATTACAAATACCTTTGAACCAGAGGTTCTTTTGCAAAAGGTTCTGTGTCATTCAGACATGGACAAACAAATAATATATGTGGCAAAAGTTCAATGAGAACAAGTACTGAAAAGTACAATTGTTGCAACAAGAGAAAGAGGACTTGAGATACAAAGAGGTGAGAGATTGCAGTCAGTGAAGTGACTTTGTCAAATAAGAGCTTAGTGAAGAGTAATTAGACTGGATGACCACAAAATGGGAGGGGGGATTAGGGAGAGGGGAGGGAATAATAGGGTGTGCTGAGGGTCATCAGTGTGGGGATGTGGGGGTAGAGGAAAGGGGAGAGGGGATGTGGGAGGTAAGGGTGAGGGGAAAGGTATTGGAAGTAAAGAGAAGGGAGCATTGGAGAACTAGGTAGTGGTATGGCAAAGGGGGGGTTGGACCATATGATCTGTTTAAGGAGCACAGGGTAAGGTGCCTATTTAGAGAGAGCAATCACAGCTACTAAGTATAGTGAGGTACTGGAGAAGTTTGGATTTGAAGGAGCCAAACTTTGACTCAGCAGAGATGTCAGGTGGGAGTCCATTAAGCCATGTTGATGCCCGAGAGTTGAACATGTGTTGGGCTTCAGAGGTCTGGCAGAAAGGGATGAGGCAGGTATTTTTAGATGCACTGCAAGTAGTGCTGTGCAAAATGTGGAATTCATCCGGTGGAATCAGTGTGGAATGATCATTCTGCCAGCAGAATTTCCTGAACAGCAGCAAAAGAACTAGAAACTGCCTCACTCATCAATATTTTATTAAAAATATCATTTACTTGTGTATGAGCCATATATTAAATGAGAGTACAAAAAATAAGCTTTTTTGTGACTGTACAATTTTCACTTCATCAGGAAAATATTGAAAATAGATTCCTATAATATATGAAAATACAAAACATAGTATACATATTCATCTCAATTCATTTCAATAAGTGCCCCATGGTGAGCTTCATAACAATCTTCTTTCTAAATGACAATGAAAATGTTCTTTTAAAAAAATCCTCTATTTCCTTATGGGCTCCTTTGATGTACCCAACAATATTCCCATTGAATGTTTCAGCTTGTTACAACTCACCCAGCAACACTTTATATATTCAAAATAATAGTTGCTACTTTATTGTAAATTTCTTTAACACTTTCATTTTATAGTTCTGTTTCTGGCATGAAAACTATCCCCTTGAATGTATCAACCTGCTACAATTTACCCTGTATTACTTTATATATTCAAAATAATCTGTGCTACTTCATTGTCAATTGCTTTAAAACCTTCATTTTATAGTTCTGCATCTATCATGCAAACTAATACTTCCTGCTTCAGAATATGTTTATACATTGTTTACTCTTTGGGGAAAGCAACAGTGTATAATAATATTACAGTCTAGGGGAAGTGGTTAAACTTTTCATTGTTTGTATTACTTTTACTCACCTGTTATTACTGTAGGTGCCATAAGTCATTCAGATGTAAAGAGACCAAATAATGATACTATCAGTTCCCTTTCTAAATAGGTGTGATCAAGATCCATTTTTACTCTTTAAATAAAAAGTGTGGCTGGCTAGTTTGTTTTGATATATTATGTTAACCAGAAACTCAGTACCTTGACGCTCAGGATACTGAGTTTATGGGACCAAAATACATACTCCCGAATCAATCAGATGGCCAACAATACAATGTCGGGCATCTGATTGAAAAACACAAAATGCTCCACCCACCCTCCACCCCGTAACTAAAATAATAAACTCTGAGGGGGAGCAGACCTTGGCGTTAAACAAAATTAGTTACATGGGGTAAAAAATCAAACTGACACAGTGTAGACCAGAACCTGGGCCTCCCAGGGCACGCTGGCTGAGCTGCCAGTGGTTTAGCCCTCAACACCACAGGGGCAGTTCTGCCAGCTTCCCGATCCAACCAGCATTTCTCAACCATCAGCAGAGGTAAGGTAGCAATCCACCACATCCGCTACCTTACCCCTCTGAACTTCCCTTGAATTGAGTATCACCGGGATTCTCACTATCGGGATACTGCACCTGTCAGGCAATACTGCACGGGTAGGTGAGTTTTGGGATAATAAGTCTCAGCATAGCATAAGGATACCATTTTTTTTCTCTTCTATCCTGTGGAATGCCAAGCTGCCATGATCTCTGTGCTGTTTTGCTCCTTACTGGCTTGGTTCATAGTATTCCTTTACATAGGGTACATTATTTCCCCACACAGTTAGGTCAGCCAATGATAGAAACATAGAATTTGATGGCAGATAAGGACCGCTTGGCCCACCTAGTCTGCTCATTTTCCTACCCAACAGACAAGCTGCAGATCCTAGTTAACCAACAGCTTACTTCCTCCTACCCCCCACTAGGACTGCCTTATGCTTGTCCCATGCATTCTTGAAGTCCCCCACTGTTCTTGACTCCATGACCTCCTCAGGGAGGCTGTTCCATGCATCCACAACCCTCTCAGTGAAAAAATACTTCCTCACATTACCTCTGAGCCGTCCCCCTCAGTCTTCAAATTGTGCCCCCTTGTTCTTGCACATCTCTTTTTCTGGAAGATGCTACCCTCTTGGACTTTGTTAATTCCCTAGAGGTACTTGAAAGTTTCTATCATGTCCCCTCTCTCCCTTCTTTCCTCAAGGGTATACATATTAAGCTCCTTTAGTCTTTCTTCGTATGTCTTCTGGTGCAATGATGCAAGGTACTGTAAGTCATTGCGTCGTAGGGCCTGTGACGTTGGGATGCCTGTCAGTATACCAAGATGCGCTTACCTGCCTGGTCATCCTGGAAACTAGCAAAACTCACTCCCGGGCCAAAGTCAGGTATTGTACCAAAGTGCTGTGAGTCCCATGGAGAAAAACTGCACTACAGAATGAATGCATGCACTGGGAAATGCAAAGTGGAATCAAACCTTAATAGGATACCTACTCAGTTAAATGCCCAAATAAAGAAAAAATATGACATGATCCCAACTTCAATAAAACATGAACAATTACTATAAAAATCTCAATATACACGGGAGTTTGTAAATTTACTCTTACCAATAACAAAAACAGACATTTTTCTTTCTTAATTTCATATACTACTAATAAATAGTCACAGCATTTTGAGATAACTGAAATGTGATTTATGTTGTCGTTCAGGTCATATCTTAGGTTAAGTCCCAAGCTTTACTATTCACCATGCCTCCCTCTTTATGAGTAATCTTCCTTAGTTACCACCCCTTATTTGTCTGGTAACCCTTTCAATAATGAAGAATCTCAAACTAACCACTGAATGCCCATATTGGTTAAAATGTTTTGCTAGTGGCACTTTGTGATCCATGGCACAGATATTCAGACAGCACCCAGAAAGGTTGCTAGTGGTCGCTCCGCACAACTGAGTTGCACCAGAGTGCAACATTGCTATTTTCAAACCCAATGTGCAATCCCACATCCCGCCTGAATAGAGTAAAAGATGTAGGTGGTGCAAGTGACTTTGTGAATGAAAGCTTACAGTACACACTGCAAGTCCATTGGTCAACAGTGTTGACCAATGATGTTTTAGTGCTTACTGTAAGTTGTCATTCTATGACAGCTCAGTCGGTGGGCAGCCGTGGTGGTGTGTGTGTGGGTTGTGCTGCCCACTGGCTTGTGGCCATGCTGGGACAAGGGTAGCAGGGTGGGGAGGGGATCCCTCAGTGGGTAAGGTGGTGGGGCCACTAGACTACCAGGGTGGGTTTGGGATTATCTTTTAAACATGGTCTGGGATCAGGTACAGTATGGGGGGGGTACCACAGGACTACCTGTGAGATTTTCTTACTGATATGTACACTACTATCTGTGTTTGGGAAGGGGGGGACTTGACTACCAGGGATGATTGGGGCAACAATTTATTTACAACATCTGGGTAGGGACCGGGGGGGGGCCACTAGACTACCAGAGTTGTGTTGCGTACAAATACCTATTTTTTATAGGGTCTGGGGGGGCACTAGACTACCAGGGAAAAAGGATTGATATATATTGTTATACTCTCATGGATGGGAGGGGGGACACAAGGCTTTCAGGGAGTACTGTGTAGATCTGTATTGTGTGTTTCACAATTGGGGCTGGGGGGGGTAGTCACCCAGCGGCTGGTGGCTGCTGTGTTGTGCTGTGCAGTACAGCAGCCTGCAAGTGAGTGGCTACAACTTAGGCAAGTTTCTTCCATGCCTAACTTTGTGTGGCACATCTCTGAGATGTGCGGGCAGCTGTGCTGCTCATCTCAGCTGAATACCGAGATGTGCCACATATGCATAGGAACGCCCCCTCTGGATGCGCCACATATTTTATCTTTGCACTGCTATGCATCCAGAATTGTGCAGTGCATCCCTACCTTTTGAATATGGTCCGGGGGGACTTTCTGGGGATGTGCCTCTGCAACTCAGTTGCACCGGAAACATCTTCTTTGAATGTCTTGGCCCTTGTTCCTTATAGAACATTTATGCTCAGAAATATGCTGCCTCACTTGCCTTGTTATTTTTACACTGTAGAGTAATCCACAAGGACATTTTATATAATATACTATATAATCAGTTCTACATATCTTGAAATCCCACACTGGGAACTTTTTCTTGGTTTATCGGTTTGAGAATTCTTTTAATTTTAAAGCTCCTGGACACAGTTGTCACAATTATGAAAAACCTTGTAGCTTACTGCCAAGCCAAGTAGCTGCTACTGGATCCTTTTTCCAATGCTGTGTTTTTGCAAGTTTACTTTAAGTAAGTAAGTAACATTTTATTTGTTTAGCACCCATTCGTTGGAGCGCAGGGAGCTATACAAAGGTCAGGACAGTACATATACAGTGTGTGTATATATATATATATATATATATATATATATATATATATACATACGGAGACATTTTAAATATAGTTTTCCTAAATAACCGTTACACCGATAAAAGATTAGACAAAATTCAAAAACTTAAATAGTCAAATAAATAATAACTAATAACAGGTATGAATAGCAGTCTGTGTGACTGTTATTTTTTTTAGCTATTATCCCAGGCATGTTCTCAACAGCAGTCTCGCACACTTCTGCAGCTCCCACAGCATCTCAGTGTTTTAAAATTACACTTCTGATGCTGTGAAATTGATGAGAATATTTTGTGAAAAATGAGATCCAGTTCTCTACCCTCTTTTATGTTAGTCATTTGTGACTGAAGTTAACTTGCCGTGGTTATATCATCAGCCTTTCTCTTGAACTGTTATAATAGTCAAGAGTCATAATCTCTTTTAAAAATCTGTTAGATCAGTGCATTTTTTTTCAAACTTCTGTTCATCACCATTGTTGCATTCCAAATTAATATACTGACTGTAAGAGATGCTTCTAACTTACTTCCTGGAAGGATAACTTCTGGCTTGTGAATTTGTGTTTCTATCCTAAGGCTTTTGAAGAGGTCAGTAGTGAGTTTAATATTTTCAGTCTAGATTAATAAATCCAAAAATGGTATTTGCTTCTTGTCACAAGCAAGAAAGAAAGTGAGGCTTGGGGTGCACTGATTCAGACCGTTGAGGAAAATATGTAAAGAATCTTCACTGCCTTTCCAAACAAAACATACAGTGGTGTCCAACAGGATGAAACACACTTTTAACACATTCAGCAGTATGCTGCAGCAGACCTACGGAATAAAGCAATGTAATTTCAAAGGCAATTAGTCACCTTTGTCATGCACGAAACTGTGGCATTCACTTCATCCTGGCGGTGTCACATTTTCCTGAATGACAAAAGGGACTAATTACCATTGAAATTACATTGCTTTATTCAGTAGGTTTGCTGCAACATTCTGCAGAGGGCTGCAAAATGCTGCAGAATTGCATTTCATCCTGTGGGATGCCACAATATATCATAAATAAATCTTCTGCAGACAACAACATCCAGAAGGAAGATGATGCTGTCTGGAAAAGAAACAAAGCTATCCTCAAACCAAGCTATATATACAGTAAATTAGCATGATTGGCCTTACCAGCCTCCATTGGTGTTCCCCTACTCTGGCAATAATATCTGTTTTCAAATTGAAAGTAATTTTTCTCTAAAACAAGATCTGCTAACTCCAACAGAAATCTGTTTGTGGGTTATGCTTCCTCTGTTAAATGGCAATATTTAAGGCTTGAAGCTGTTCCCTGTATGGTATTGATATATAAAGGCATCTAACAATGTTGGTTGCAAGTTATGTATTAGTCAGGTCTATTCTTTCACTAGTCAAAACCTCAAGCATTTGAATTACCTGGGAGGAGTCCTTTAAGTATGACTTTGGTTCTGGAACTAAGTGCTTAACATGACAATTAACATATTGTGAAAGTGGCTCTGTCATTGAGTCCACTCTCGAGATGATTGGTCAGCTTGGGGGTTTATTGAGATGTTTGTTAATTTTTGGAAAACTATAAAATAGGTATTTTGGGCTAATGTTTTGTGAATGCTTGAACTTCCCACTCCTCTATCCAACTGATAGCTTTTGCTTTCTGTAGACAGTTTTTGATGGTCTCCTGATCCAAGGGAATTCTATCTATTCTATCTTAATTCTGGCAGACTTGAAGCTGATTTAAACACTCTTCCCTATAGTCTTCCTCCCTTAAAATCACAATACCTCCACCCCTTTCTACATCTCTTTTAATTGCATGATTAGGTTGTTTCAGGACCCCCCCTTGCAGTTCACCCCCTGTCAATGTGGTCCAGTACCAAGATCCTTAGAGACAGCTTGGACCTGAAAGACTGAGGTTGGTTCTGGATACCTCAGACATGTTTGTAGCATGCTCTAGGGGTGTGTAGTCCACAGTGGTAGTCTGTAATAGGATTGTCAATGGGACCTCCAACTGCCTAGTGCCAATCTGTGTACGTCCCCTGGTGTATCGTCTCATCTCACCATGGTTTGATGGCAAGCTGTGAGTATTAAAAACCAGAAGTCAGAGGTTGGTGTGTCATTGAAGGAGAGCTGAGGCTTGGGAAGACAAACTAGTACTTATTTCTTATTATGAAGAATATCAGAAGGCAATCTCTCAGAAAAGACAGATTTTCTTTAGAGAGAGATTGCCACCTGGAGTAAGCAACTGGCTTAGCTCTTTCAGAGTGTAGATAGCTTCTTCGTCCTGCCTGCATGGAGCCCATAAGAGTAGTTACAACCATGAATGCAAGGAGTTTCCTTGGTTCTTCTCAGATAGGTCGTCTACCATCAGGTCCAGAATTACTCCAGCTGGACCTTGTGAGCCCAGCAGTCGTCAACCTGTGGGTTAAAAACACATTTGATGGACTAGTGGGGAGTTTCAGTCAGTGACAGTAGATTATGTAAGCCAGATGATCTTGGAGCTGGGGCCAACATTCTGTAATCTTGACCAAGGCCCAACATGACTTCTATTGAGTTGTGTTGGGTATCTGAGCCCGGTGTTTGCCAAGATTGTCCAATGTTCTTTGCCAGAGGGTCTGCTTCCAGTAGCACTTAAATGTGCAGTGGTGAAAATCCTTCTAAAAAAAAAGACATCTTTGGAATTAGATGTCTTGGTGAACTACCATCCAGTTTCTAACCTTCCCTTCCTGGGAGAGATTATTGACAAAGGTGTTGCACTGCGGCTTGGGGAACACCTGGTGACATCTGACATCTTTGAGCCTCTGCATTCTGGTTTTAGAACCAGGTACATCACAGAGACAGCACTAGTCAGGGTGCACAGTGACATGCTCAGGGTGAGATATAAAGGAGAATGGTTGATTCTTGTCCTCTTTGATCTCTCTTCGGCATTTTATACCGTGGACCATGGTTTAAATTTGGACTTACTCAGGGAGTATGCTGGACTCACCAGCACTGTCATTCACTGATTTGAGATCTATATCTGGGACAGAACCCAGAGGGCAGTATTAGGAAGTTTTTCCTCACTCCCGGTGGTTCTGTCCTGGGGCACAACCCAGGGTTGGTTCTATTGGCAATGATATTCATGGCCTATATGTTCCCCTGGAAAAGGTTATTAGATGTAATGGGCTTGGCTTTCACTGCTATATGGATGACACACAGCTCTACTTATCTTTTTCTCCCAGGATGTGAGGTGCTGTTGATGTGCTTAATAAGTGCCTGGCCAAGATCCAGAACAGGATGGCATCAAGCTGGCTGAGACTCAACCCCAAGAAAACTGCAGTTTTAGTGATTGAGCTGGCTCATGGGGGTGGGGGTGGCAGACAGCAAAAGAAAGACTGGGCTTTGGCTTGGTCACTCTGGGCTGTTAGCTGCCCTAGTGTAAAGAATCTGGGCATCATGCTGGATGAGGGATTGACAAAGGAAGCCAAGATGTCTGCCCTAGTCCAGAATGTTTTTCTCCATCTTCAGAATATCCCCAGATCAGATCCATTATTCCAATTGAGGACCTGGCCACAATGATTCATGTGTTTGTAAGCTCCAGGTTAGACTGCTGTAATGCTCTGTACCTTGAGGTTAGTGGGGGTACACTGCAATGCCTGCAACTGCTGCAGAACACAGCTGCTTGGGTACTTAAGAACCTCCCTAGAATATGACATATTTCTATAGCACTGTGAGATCTGCACTGGTTGTCAGTGAAGTGGCATATCTCATTTAAGGTAGGTTTGTTAACCTATAATGTCCTACACCAGTGATACTGAGACCGCAGCTGGTGAGCCACAAATGACTCTTCAGCATACCACATGTGGCTCTTTAACATCTAAATACCTACTTATCACCTGTGGCTCTTCAACATGGATAACAACCATGATAATGTGTTACCTGATCAAGCTGAAACACTGTAGAGTTGTGGTCAGTGTCAAGTGAACAAATGCACCAATAACATACAGGCACGCAGTGACAAATCTGTTCAGCATGCGTGCACACTCTGAATCATGGATAGGTGTCCAGCCATCAGCTGTCCTGACTTGGTAAAAAAAAAAATGTGTGTCTTTTAAGATTTGTTTTATAAATTTAAAAAAGGCATAGGCAGACTACACCCCAGAGGCAGGATGAAGACTGACCCCCAGCAGACTACGCACCAGTCGCTGGGTGCATGTCATAAGTCTCGTAGTGTAAGGTAAGTTCCATGGGAGCCTGGTGATAGAGCTGGGTTGGAGGTCAGTTGGAAGGGGGAAATGGGCAGAAGAGGAGTATAAAGTGTAAAAAAAAAAAGAAAGGCAGTTGGAGTGCAGGTTGGGGAACCACTTGGGTCCAGCAACCATAATACCATATGGTTCAAGAAGGACCTTGGTACTAGTAAGCCCTTGTCAAAGGCTGAAGGTCTAGATTTTAGAAGTGCAGACTTATTTAAATGAGGAGATTTGTCCAGGGCAGGTTAATTGGAGTGGACAGTATCAGCAGAGTGGAGGAAAGATGGAGAGAAATAAAACTGTAGATTCTTGAAGGAAGAAGGTTATGCAAGTACCTCAAGGGAATCAACAAAGTCCAAGAGGGTAGCATCTTTCAAAAAAAGAGGTGTGCAAGAACAAGGGGGCACAATTTGAAGATGGGGGGGTGGCTCAGAGGTAATTTAGGAAGTATTTTTCACAGAGGGTTGTGGATGTATGGAGCGGCCTTCCGGAGGAGGTTGTGGAGTCAAAAACAGTGGTGGAATTCAAGCATGCATGGGACAGTCATAAGGCAATTCTAGGGGGTTGGGGTAGGAAGAAGTAGGCTGCTGGTTAACTAGGATCTGCAGCTTATTCATTAGGTAGGGAAATGGGCAGACTGGGTGGGCCAAGTGGTCCTTATCTGCCGTCAAAATCTATGTTTCTGTGTTTCTATGTTTCTATGAGAATGGTTACCAAGAGAAACTGGTACAAGAAACCAATATGGTTCTCTAAAAAGGTCAAGGAGGCAGAAAGGGACAAAAAGACGGCCTTCATTAAGTTCAAAGAGAAGCAGGGGATGGAAAATGACAAAGAATGATGAAGATTGAAGGGCTTAGTAGTTACTCAGTGTGGCAGCAGAAAAATGGGGAGCATTGTGGTGAATAGGGTGGGCTAAAACTCTGTATAGACAAAAGATCTTGGCATATGATAGGGTGTTACAGACAGAATGGATTGACTAGGGGTCTGTTCTGCCATCATTGTCTATTTTTTGTATATTTCCAAGATTGGGGGAATACCAAATAAGGACAACAGAGGCCAAGGGGGTAGTCAGATATGCAAAAACAGACACAGCTGTATATTGCAGAGAGGTTCAAGGGTGGAGAAAACAGTTTTTAGGTATATAACAGGAAACTGAAAGATGGCTGGAATAAATAGGCTAACAGGAGGAGGCAGAGTAATAGAGAAAGACAAGCAGAAAGCAGTTGTTCTGAAAGACTAATTCTGCTCAGTATTCACTAGGAAGGACAGTGAGTCTTTGCCAGACAGCAGTATAAAGGCTGCTGAAAGAGTGATTATGAAAATGAGGCAGCAAGTATTTACTATTGAAAGGGTCAGAAAAAGGTTAGCAGACCCAAAGATAGATAAGACCCTGAGGACATCTGAGGCAGCAGATATTTACTAGCAAAAGGGTCAGAAAAGGGCTAGCAGACCTGAAGATAGATAAGGCCCCAGCACATTGCGGGGTGCTCAGGAACTGGCATCACAGTTAGTTGATCCCCTGGTAGGGTTATTCAATAGGTCTATTCAGACAGGGTTGGTTATGAAAGACTATAGGATAGCAGATGTTCTGTAGTTTCACTCCATGAGGGTGGGGACAAAGGGAATCCAAGAAACTACAGACCTGTCATTCTTTCTTCTGTTGTGGTTAAACTGATGGAGACAACAGTCAAAGAGGACCTACTGGACTACCTGCAGAAAAATGTGCTCCAAGACAATAAACAGCAAGGGCTCATGGCAGGGAGGTATTGTCAGACCATCCTAATAGTATTCTTTAAGTGGGTAACTAGAACAGTGAATAAAGGTAATGCAGGTGATTTACTCTACTTTGACTTTAGCAAGGCACTCAACTTTATGCCTCACAGAAGGTTGCAGAAGAAACTGGAGGATCTGGATGCAACAAAGGACATAGTTAGATCAGTGTAAGTTGGCTGGAAAAGAGACAGCAGAGGGTAGTGGTAAATGGGGTCAGATCTAAGCAGAGGGAGGTCACCAATGGGGTGCGACACAGGGATCAGTCCTGGATCCAGACCTTTTCAACATGCTCATGAGTGACACTAAGCCATGTGACAGGATAGACAGCTAGAAAGAGGTAAGGTAGATGCAGAGGGACTTGCAAGGGTTAGAGAGGTTGTTCAAAGTTTGGCAACTAACATTTAATGAGAAAAAGTTCAAGGTGGTGCACAAAGGGAACAAGAACCTTAGAACAGAGTATTGGATAGGAGGGGTTAAGTTGGGCACTACCTGTGAGGAAAAAGATTTTGAAGTCATTATAAGTGACTCCCTCAAACAGTCTAGGCAGTGTAACAAAACCTCCGGTAAGACAAACAGGATGTTGGGATGTATCAGAAGTGGTTTCGATAGCAGGAGGAAAGAGGTATTACTGCCTCTCTACAGATCACTGGTAAGACCACACCTGGAGTACTGTGACTAGCTGTGGAGTCCTCACCCAAGGAAAAACAAGGACAGGGTGGAGAAGTTGCATTATAGGGTAACCATAATGATTCAGTACCAGCGCGGCAGATCTTACAAGGGTTGACTTAGGGTACTGTCAGGAGGTCTAAACCTCACTTTCATGTCCTTGGCAGTATTGGGAATGCAAGTAATCACAGACACATTACATAAGAGTAATAAACTTGTTTATTACAACCAAAAAGGATAACATCACAGTTGCCCTAAGCAGTTCTTACCAATATGAACCAGGAGCCAGTGCTAAGCATTCCCTATACCTCAAGGTTTCTTTGTGTCTCTTGGGATCTCTGAGGTACAAGACTAGTGTATCACATTATATACCTATGATAATTACTGTGGTTACTGTAAGATAGAAACATTTCTAGTTACAGAGATGAGCTCTATTGGCTAAATTAGAGGAGGCTCCATGGTCCAAGATAACATTATACAATTTTGTAGTAGTCATCAGTTTGTGAAACAAAAGAATTCTTATATAGAATCTTACATAACTCAGTGTAGTAGTACAAATCACCAAAAGGTGGCAATGCCGACTTACATATCATCATTTTTCCAAGAATACAGGTGTCTTGGCATCTTACAAGTAAGAAATACACAGAAAATACATAGAAGAATACTGTATATGTATATTAGCAAGCAAAGTGTATTACAACAATATGCGTACATATCCTGACATCTATTCTTGTACAGTAGATGCCCTTAGCCCTATATATTAGTATAACATATACTTAAGCACTAGCTGTATACGGTGTACCTCTGAGGGTACCAATAAGGGTGCAAGGACCTCATGTAACAGTACTGACCATGGACTTGCTTGAGGCCAGATGAGAGAGGGGTGATATAATAGAGAATGTTAAGTTCCTGAAAAGAATGAACACAGTGATCTGCAAAAAACTATTCAACAGGAGTAGGAAATCTGGAAAACAAAGATGTGAGTGGAAACAGATGGGAGGGATGTTCAGCAGGGACTGTCTATGGCATGGGTGAGGCAAGGGTACTCCGCACCATGCAATTCAATGAATGGTTGAAAAACTGGTGTAGTGCACAGGGTTTTGGCTTCATTGGGGACTGGGGTTCTTTCTGTAGGGATACCCACCTAAACTGGTACGATGGTCTGCACCTGTCAGGAAAAGGAACCAGTCTCCTCAGTGATCAGTTTAAATGCTTCATTGGCAAGCTTTTAAACTAGCCAAGGGGGGGAGGCACTGATAAGCAGAAGGGAATTCCTAGCCTCCCCCTCCAAAACAGGGTACTAAATGAGGTAAAGACCAAGGAAAAAAGGTCAGTTGGGAGCAGGACTGGGGTAAATGGAGAAAGCAAAGTCAGTAAGGGCAGGGATGGGGTTACAAGAGGAAAAACCATCAAGAAATGGAAAGTAATGAGTACAAATGCCCGTAGTCTGGGAACAAGCTTCCTGAACTAGTGGCCTTGATGGAAAAGTAACATCTGGATATCATGGCAGTCACAAAAACATGGTACACACAGACCCATGACTGGGATGTAAACATACCAGGGTACACTATCTACAGGAGGGACAGGGAGGGTAAAAGAGGAGGTGGATTAGCTCTCTACAGAATATATAAGGGAAGGAATCAAAGCAACAGAACAAAAGGGTAAACAGGGAGGAGAGGAAGCACTGTGGGTCAACTTGGAAACAGGCAATGGCACCGCAATCCACACAGGGGTTGTATACAGACCCCCATCTCAGGGAGAGGAAATGGACAAGGAAAGGATAGAAGGTATCCTTAGAATGGCAGAAAAAGAGGAGATATTGTTGATGGGGGATCTGAATATGCCAGATGTTAACTGGAGTGCATTTGCTGAAGCCACATCAAAGAGCAGGGTCATTCTAGATGCCCTGCAGGGGGCATGCCTTAGACAACTAGTATTGGAACCCACTTGGTTGGGAACAGTCTTAGACCTGTTACTCTCAAATGGAGATGGAGAGAGGATCACAGATGTAGAAGTGGGTAGCCATCTAGGAACTAGCGACCATTGAACAGTATGGTTCACGATAAACACAGCAGTAGAGTCAAGTCATACAAAGGCAAAGGTCCAGGACTTTAGGAGGGCTGACTTTGCCAAAATGGGTGTGTGCCTAAGGAGTGCACTAGCAAATGGGCAGGAAGGAGGGGTGGAAAAACAATAGGGAATAATCAAAACTAAGGCAACAAACCTTTGTGTGAAGCAAATAAACAAAACAAAACGATGTAAAAAAACACTCTGGTTCTCAAAGGAGGTGTCAGGGAAGGTTAGGGAAAAAAAGATAGCATTCAGGAAGTATAAGGAATCACAGAAGGAGCAGGGCAGAGAACTGTATCAGTTAAAGCAGAAGGAAGCAGGTAAGGCAGTCAGAACAGCAAAGGCCCAAACTGAGGAAAAAATAGCCTTCTCTGTTAAGAAGGGGGACACAACTTTTAATAGGTACATCAGGGAGAGAAGGAAGACCAAGGGAGGGATAGTGAGGTTTAATAAAGGGTAGGGGGAGTGGTCAGAGGGTGACTGTGAAAAGGCAGGGATACTAAGCAAATATTTTTGCTCTGTATTCACAGGCGAAGAAGGGGAGGCACCTAAACAAAGCAACAGAAACACTTTGGATAGGGGGGTTGATACCAGCCCATTCACAGAAGAAAGAGTTCTAAAAGAACTCTTATAACTGAAGGTGGACAAAGCAATGGGGTCTGATGGGATTCATCCCAGAATTCTAAAAGAACTAAGGATAGAACTAGTGACAGTGCTGACTACCCTCTTTAACAAATCATGAGAGGATGGGGTGGTACCTGAGGACTGGAGGAGAGCAGATGTGATTCCACTTCACAAAAGTGGAAGCAGAGCAGAGGCAGGAAACTACAGACCTGTTAGTTTGACCTCAGTGATTGGGAAAATGATGGAATCACTTCTGAAGGAGAGAACTGTCGAGTACCTAGAGACCAGAGGGGCACAGGACCCAAGGCAGCATGGATTCATAGTGGGAAGGTCATGTCAGATGAATCTAATTGATTTCTTTGACTGGGTGACCAAAGTACTAAATCAGCGAGGGGCTGTGGACATGGCCTACCTAGACTTTAGCAAGGCATTTGCCACAGTCCCACACAAAAGACTATTGTACAAGTTAGCCAGCCTGTGATGGGTCCCAAGATGGTAGCCTGGGTAAAAAATTAGCTGGAGAACAGGACACAGAGGGTAATAGTAAACAAAGTCCACTCTGAAGAAAGGGGGGTTACTAGTGGGGTACCTCAGTGTTCAGTTCTAGGACCAGTCCTCTTCAATGTGTTTATAAGTGACATTGCAGAGGGACTAGAAGGAAAAGCATGTCTCTTTGCAGATGACACAAAGATCTGCAACAGGGTTGATAGACAAGGTGGGTTGGAAAGGATGAGAAGGGACTTGGCAAGGTTGGAGGAATGGTCAAATGTATGGCAGCTTAGATTTAATGCTAAGAAGTGCAAAGTAATGCACCTTGGAAACAAAAACCCAGGGGGAAGAGTACATTATGGGGGGTGAGATACTAACAACAACAAAAATGGAAAGGGACCTGGGGTTAATCATATCAGATGACCTAAAGGTGGACAAGCAATATGAGAGGGCAGTAAGGAGGGTTGGGGGATACTGGGATGTAGAGGAAGAGGCATCACCAGTAGAAAACAGGAAGTTGTTATCTCTCTGTACAGACAGCTGGTGAGACTCCAACTGGAGTACTGCGTGCAGTTCTGCAAACCCAATCTCTGCAAGGACATAGACAGGATGGAGGCAGTCCAGAGGAGGACAGCTAAAATGGTGCAGGGTTTGCACCAGAAGACATATGAAGAGAGACTTAAGGAGCTTAATATGTATACCCTCGAGGAAAGGAGGGACAGGGGGACATGATAGAAACTTTCAAGTACCTCAAGGGAATCAACAAAGTCGAAGAGGGTAGCATCTTTCAGAAAAAGAGATGTGCAAGAACAAAGGGCACAATTTGAAGATAGAAGGGGGATGGCTCAGAGGTAATGTGAGGAAGTATTTTTTCACAGAGAGGGTTGTGGATGCATGGAACAGCCTTCCTGAGGAGGTTGTGGAGTCAAAAACAGTGGGGGAATTCAAGAATGCATGGGACAGACATAAGGCAATTCTAGGGGCTGGGGTAGGAGGAAGTAGGCTGTTGGTTAACTAGGATCTGCAACTTATCCATGAGGTAGAGAAATGGGCAGACTGGGTGGGCCAAGCGGTCCTTATCTGCCATCAAATTCTATGTTTCTATGACATGAGAAAATTTTACTTTACAGAGATAATGGTTGAACTGCAGAATGGAAAAGTTTCCTAATAGAAGTGATGGGAACCGAATCCATTAATGGTTTCAAGAACGGCTGTGAAAGATTTAAGAACTTAGTAGTTACAGTACTTAGGGGGTAGTAGTAAGACAGGGAGCAATGGTTTGGGTAGCATAGACAAAAACCCTGTATTGACAAAAGGTCATAGGGTATGGAGGAGTAAGGAGGCAGACTGGATGGACCGTTAGTCTTTTTCAGCCATCATTGTCTATGTTTTTGTTTTAGTTGCCTCTGTCCCCTCTTTTACATACAGTGCTACTCTCCTTGCCCTGCCCTTTCCTCTGTCCTTCCTGAGCAATGAGTAACCTGGCATGGTCCTGCCTCATTAATGGTTCAATGTTGTCCACATCTCTGTGAAAGCCACTGGGTCAAAGCCCTCTTCTATGACTTGCTGAGTATGTTTCTTTTTTGTGCTGTCACTTCCAGTGCGGCTCAGTCCCAGACTTTCTTGGTCACACTCACTCCCAGGGATTTACCACAAGCTGATAATCCACCCAGGCTTGCCCCCAACAGAGACTTGTCCAGATTACCAAATTTTGCACAGCGCTATATCTGACCCTTCCCCCTTCTTTTCTTGCCATGGGTGTGCGTAGTTTCATTATAGTGGTTAATACAGTAGGTGGAAGCTGACAAGGCCCCTCTTGTTTGTGACTTTGGATGTGTACCTTGCCACGTTGACTCTCCCTCACTAGTTTACACTTGCTAGGTGCCGTGCTCAACTTTTTCCCAGTAATCCCCCACTCTGGCTGGAGCCTCTAAGGTCTGGGAAACTATATTGCCAAACATTAATTTTAATTGTGAACATGTTTGGAGAGATCTCTATAGGTATACTACCCAGGATTGGCTTAGGCTCACACAGTTTCGCATCTTAAATAACATGTATTACTCTCCAGTGAAGCTGGCAAAGATGGGATGTCTCAATTCCCCCATATGTACTAAATGTGGTAAAGCTGAGGGCACTCTCCTACATGTTTTTTGGCAGTGTGAGAAGGTGTCCTCGCTTTGGGCCTTGATTGAGTCCAAGGTTGATCTCTTGTTGGTCTTGGAAGGTCTATTTTCCCCAGAGATTTGTATTATCAGGGATTATAGTCAGATTAGGATTAAAGAACGCTGGTATCATATCGCTCTAATCTGTCTTGCAGTTCAAAAGTTAGTTCTTAAACACTGTACAGATCAGTCCTCCCTGTCATATTGAGCGTGGTTACATGAGTTATCTATCTGTCTGGGGACAGAGTGTATGATCATCAGTGCATGCCATAAATAGCCTTTCTGATAAAAAATGGGACAAACTTTATACACTATACCTAAACTGATTTATGTTCTGCTCTCTCCTGCTCTCCCTAGCTGTCATGACTCAGATGGCTTTTTATTCCATTTACAGTTGCTGGTTATTGTAATTACTAAATGGTGGGAAAATTCCATGGGAGGGGGTTGGGGGATTGGGCAGAGGGGGTAGTGGGAGGGGGGCTGGGAGGGTTGATGTTTCCTTGGCCTGTACATATTATATGATCTACTTTTATATTGTATTTGTTGAAAACTTGATAATCATTTAAATTATATAAAAAAAAAAACTTTCTCCCAGTACTCTTTCATCCTCCTCATTGGGATCCAAGTCATTCTATTTGAACAGACTCCAATCCCTCCAGTTCAGGCCACAGACACCAAGGAACCAAAATCCCTCTACCCTGCACCAACCATTTAGCCATGCATTGAACTGGAACACATGGAACTGTTCCCTCCCATTCAGGCATTGCCGTGGTAGGGCCTCAGAAAAGGTTACTACCCCTGCTCTTTTCTTAGCTCCCTCTCCTAAGCATGGAAGTGTGACTATGTGTTTCATGCTCTATCTGCTCAGATCATTAATGCACATGTGCACAGTTAGATCTGACCTCCCTGCACCCATGAGTTCTACCTCCCCGACTATACGTCCGCCTGCTGTCACCCATGACAATCAGCAGACTACCTTTTTACCATCAGGCACAAGACTCAAATCCCCTCCTGCTGCCCCTTACAATTAAATATCCTATATCATGTACTTTTTTCTTGCACCCTTTGGGGCTTCAGCTACCCCCTTGCAAGCTATACAGCAATGATTGCCTGACAGACTTGCTGGTTCCCTCTTCCCATGTAAGGTAGATTGGGGTACCTCTTGTTGCAATACGGTAAACCTATTGCTGGTGCTCAGCCCCAGTTCTTCAGGCTTAGATTTTGATACTACTGTCTTCCCTTCTTCCACTCACTACTGTCCAGCCTCCTTCTCTGGCATATGTTAGCATTGCAGGTGGCTGTGGTAGTAGTGCCCTATGTGTCCCTGGGACTGCATCTCTCAACAGACATATTTCAGCCCTTCCAGCTGTCAGCTTTGAACTCATTGCTTTAAACCTCCTGCAGTTAAGACAGAAACTGGATTTCCATAGCACTCTCTGGTTCAAACACTATCAAACACCATCTGCATTCCCTAAATCCCACCTATGTGTTCCCCTGTATCATGGTATGTTTGTACTAACTTTAATTGTTCACTGACCTATGTAGACAGTAAAGTGTTATGCTTCTGCAACTGTGTTAGTTTGGTTTTGGCTGTCGCACTCTCTATTCCAAAGAAATTCCCACCCTGTAGGGGTACGAAGGCAAGGAACCCTCGGAAAGGGTTTCACCCCTAGAGGTGCAACTGGACGGTTTCCATGGCTAAAGGTACCTTAGGAAGCCCCCTAAGGAGAGAGTGTTGCAACTGGAGGAAGAAGAGGGGAGGATGGTGGAGCAAAAAAAAATGCATCACAGTGAGGCTTAGAGGAACTGCTTATATAGCTCAGGAAGTGGGAGTGGCTGGCTGCTTGGCCACCGAACTATAGGCAAGCCTTTCACTTATGAGTTTATTGTCACTTCAAGCATGTTCACAGTACTCAGACTCTATACACTATCTTTCTATCCACATCTTTTAAGATTAGGCATCCCCAAGGGTATCCATAGGATCTCTTACACATCCTATCTTAATTACAATTTGCAATAATAGGCAACCTCAGTTATGGTACCTCTAGAATCCTTTACACGGCCATCTTGCCACTTACACTTTATAGTGTTAAGTTCCTGCACCACCAGCCAGAGTCATCTGTGGTCCTGCAGCCTTCCTGACGATACCCCATAGCCTGATGCCACACTCCTGCTCTGAGCATCATGTGATCGGACACCCATGCAATGGAATGGTTGGGTAGGTTTGAATATAAGGCCTCAGCCCTTACTTCCTGCCACCCCACCTCCAAATATTACCTAGCTGAGGCTCCAGGAAAGAGAATTCTAACCCAGCCCCCAAAATGCAGGGCAAGTTACAGTTCTTAAATATTGCCCTTAAAGGTGGGCTACTGTTGCTGGCCTCTCTTACCTTACAGATAATTAAAACAACAGTTCCTCATAATAACCCACTTTGACTCAGAAAAAGCCTCTTCATTTGCACTCTGCAACAAAAACAGGCAGATTCTTAAGGCAGCAACCTGCAGTGGTAATGTTAATATGTAAAGCCAAAAAAAGTTAGTTTGCAAAATTGTCCAGATGGAGAAAAGGCTTCTTGAGTAGGGGCTTCACCACTGCCATCTTTAGATGACCCTCACTCAAAGAAACCCTAACCATTTTTGCAAATAGTCATAGAACTAGAATTTGATGACAGATAAGGACTTCTTGGCCTATCCAGTCAGCCATTTGTCCCTACCTGCAGTATCACAGCAAACCCTAATCGATCTCTTGACTCTTCCCCCCCTTCCTTTTCACTAACTTACCCTTATGCCTGTCTCATGCATTTTTGAACACCACCACTGTGTTTGCCTTCACCACCTCCAGTGGAAGGCTATTCCAGGCATTCAGCACTCTTTCTGGGCAGAGGTACTTTCTCACATCTCTCCTGAATCTACCCCCCAAGGTTCATAGCATGTTGCCTTGTTCTTGAGCACCTTTTTTTCTGAAAAAGACTTCTCTCTTGTACCTTATTTACCCCTGTAAGGCATTTAAAGGTCTCTGTCATACCCTCCTCTCACTCCTCTCTTCCTAAGAATACATATTGAAGTCCTTTCATCTTTCCTCATAGGGCTTGTGATGCAGACCCTGCATCATTTTAGTTGCCCTCCTCTGGGTCGCCTCCCCTCTGTCTATGTCCTTCTGGAGATGTGGTCCCCAGAATTTTACACAATTCTGTAGGTGGGGACTTTTGAGTCTCTTTATAGAGGCAACACCGCCTTCCTCTTTCTGTTGGTGATACACCTTCCTATGCACCACAGCATACTGCTAGCTCTCCCAGCTGCCTTGTCTCACTGCCTGGCTATCTTTAGGTCATTGGATATGCTTACCACTAAGTCTCTTTCTTGCTTGGTGGTCACCAATACCACTCCAACCATTTTGTACTCTGCTCCTGGGTTTCTGTACTTTAAGTGCATTAATTTGCACTTTTTTGTATTGAAACCCAGCTGCCGTACCCTTGACATCTCCTCGGGTTCTCTCAGGTCTCTGCTCATCTTTTCCTCCTCCCTAGAGTGTCCACCCAATTGCAGATTTCGGTGTAATCCATAAAGAGGCAGACCTTCCCTTGCACCTCCTCTGCAATGTCACTTACAAAGATATTAAAGAGGACCAGTCCCAGCGATGATCTCTGAGGCATCTCACTGGTCAATCTACCTTCCTTGGAGTGAACTCTAGTTACCACCACCCTCTGTCACCTCTACCCTAACCTATTTCTTACCTAATTTACCACCTTTGGAACCACTCCTAAGCTACCCAGCTTGCTTACTAGTGTTCTGTGTGGAAAGGTGTCAACAGCCTTTCTCAGATCTAGGTAGACCATGTCCACCGCTCCACCCTGATCTAATTCCTTGGTCACCCAGTCAAAGAAATGTAGCAGATTCATTTGACATGACCCTTTCCCAACATGAACCCGTGCTACCTGGGGTCTTATAACCCATTGGATTCAAAATATTCCACACTCCTTTCCTTCAGGAGTGATTCCATGAACTTTCCAACCACAGATGTCAGGATGACTGGCCTATAATTGCCTACCTCCTCCCTGCTACCACTTTTGTGAAGTGAGACTATATATGCCAACTTCTAGTCTGATGGAACCACTACTGTTTCCTGTGAGGTGTTAAATAGGACTGTCAGAGGTGCAGCCAGTATCTCTTATAGCTCCCTTATTACCCTTGGGTGTACCCATTCTGGCCCCATTGCTTTAATTGCACTGTCCACTTACAGATTATTGAGTCTCTTCCGGACACTTTCCTCTGAAAAAGGACTTGTGAACACCTCCATCCTTTCAAAGCTTCTATTACTTTTTTTTGTGTTCCTACCCTTCGCTTCATCTGTGAACACTGAAAAAAATTTACTTGTTCTGGATGTTTGCCTTTTTCTGGTCCCCCTCTGCACAGTCCCGCCATCCCTTTTTATATCGCAATCCCTCCAATCGGGTAGCCCATGATGATGGTGACCATGATTGAGCCCTTTCAAAAAGGGCAACTCAGTCACAATGCTTTTTCACAGGGCTACCTGGCGGGGAAGGTGACTGGATAGGGGGTTCAGCAAATTTAGCAAAAGGATGTAGCTATGTATGTACACGTGGGGGGGGGATCACGCTGTGTGATGGGTGGAAGGGGAGAGACGGTTTGTGGGGTGTAGTGCAGTGGTGGGCTGCCATGCTGGCTGTGTGTATGGTGGATTGGTGGCAGGCTGGATTTGGAAGGGTGCCGGGTTCGGTCCTGAGCGCGCTAGTGATTTTTGCACAGGGTAGGTTTTTTTATTTTACTTTTGCACCTCCCCCTGACATGCACCACCCTGGAGCTGAGAATCCTTAAGTAGGGGGGTGCAGCCCCCCCCCCACATAAATAAATAAATCCTACATATTGGGCACTGTCTTGCTGTTTGCAGACAGTCTACATCACCGAAATTCATTTTTGGTGATGTAGACTCAACCAAATGGCAATCGCTGTTCTGCAGTTGCCATTATCACATGGAACCTCCCCTGGTCTTCCTCTTTTCACTTACATACCTAAAACATATATTTTCCCCTTTTGTTACTGCCTGAGCAATTCTTTCTTCAGTGTGTGCCATATGCTCCTTAACTGCTTTTCCTACTTCCCTCTGTTTCCCTGATAAACCTCCTTGTCCTCCTCCCTCTGCATCTCTTTATATCTTCTGAATGCTACCCATTTAGCCTTTACCCTTTCAACTACCTCTTTCAAGAACCAAAGCAGTCTCTTTTTCCTCTTGTTTTTGCTCATTTGCTTGACACAGAGGTTTGTTGTCTTCACTATGCCCCCTTTTAGGTTTGCCCACTGTTCCTGCACCCCACTCAGGTCATTCCCCTACCAGGCCATTCCTGAGGCATTCACCCATCTTTCTAAAATCTGCCCTTCTGAAGTCCAGGACCCTCGCTCTTGTGTGGTTTGAGTTCACAGGTGTGTAGTCCTCAGGTGGCACTCCCACCTTGACATCTGCAACACTGTCCCTGTTAGTGAGTACTAAGTCCAACATTGCCCCATCACAAGTGGATTTGCTGACTATTTACCTGAGGAATGCCACCTGCAGGGAGTCCAGGATGTCCTTGCTTCTACCTGAAGCCACTGCTGTGAAGTTCCAATCTAAATCCAGCAGACTGAAGTACCCCACCAGCAGCACCTCTCCCTTTCTCTGACATCTTGCCGATGGCTTCCACAAGTACCTTATCTAGCTCTTCCCCATGTGCTGAACATCAAGTCAGTGCATATAATGGCTCTGTTTCCCATCTTCATGGTGACCCACAGTACCTTTGTCACCCATATTCCCTGTATCTCTGTTAGTTATATGCTTCCCTCACATGAAGTGCCACAGTCCTCTTTTCCTTCCCACCCTGTCTTTCCTAAGCAGAATATGGCCTGGTATGGGTATGACTATGTCCCAGTCATAGCTTTTAGTGCACCATGACTGAGCAATGGCCGAAATATCCAAATCAGTCTCTGCCATGATGGCCTCTAGTTCCAGAATCTCATTTCCTAGACTTCCCAGACTTCTAGCATTCACCCATATGGCTGGGTTTCCAATTTCTGGACTGGAACTCAGCCTTTGAGTGGCCAAGAAAGACTTGGGTCCAATTTAGAGTTGGTGCCTATCAGACTGGACATAACTTTAGTCACCTCCTCATACAGCTAGATTAATTCAACTGAAAGACTGACAGCATTCTGTGGCACCCAGCATGAACCCCTGCCATTTTTAACACTAGAAATGGATGAAACCTGGTACAAGGTTCTGGCAGCCTTGGCTTTGCAGAATCACCAGTCACACAAAGTGGAGACCCTGGGGGGTAGCAGAGGACCATAAAGAAGGAGGAAGGAACTCCTGGTGGGGGCCTCTATCATTGGGGGATAGATTTGGAGCCAGGAGGGGAGGGGAGGGATTCAGGGAAGTCAAGTGCCTACCCAGCCCCACAGCTTGGAGGGATGGAGAGTGCATCCTAAGGGGCAGTAGGACAGGAGGGTGAGCTAGACATCATTGTACACCTGGGGACTGATGACCTGGCAAGTGGTGAGGCTAGGTTAGTGCCGGAGCAGTTCAGAGAGTTGGGGAAGGGGCTTAGAAAGGTGGCACCCTCTGTAACCTTTTCAGAGGCATTACCCATCGAGTGAAAGAGGGAAAACAGGGTACTCTGCACCAAGACATTCAAGGCATGACTGAAGGGCTGGTGCAGAGTGGAGGGATTTGGCTTCACTGGGGACTGGGACTCCACCTGGGGGGATGCAGTCCTGTACAGGGCTGATGGCCTGCATCTGTTCAGGGAGGTAACCAGAATCCTCAGTGAAAGATTTAAATGTTTCATCAGCAAGCATTTAAACTAGTCAATGTGGGTGGAGAAAATAAGCTGGTTGAAGCAAACAGCAGCCCCCAGCCCCCCACAAAATGATACAAATGGCAGCGAGAACCCTAAGGTTGAAAAATCACCAAAGATAACTAAACCCAAAATAGATAAAAATGCAGAAAAATGGCAGAATGGGAGTAAGGACAAGAGAGGTATGATGGAAAGGCATGGAGATAGGAAGGGAATTATTAGCAGAGGAGACAGTAAAAATTGGAAGGCCATGTGCACAAATGCCTGTAGTCTGGGAAAACAAATCCCAGACCTAGTTGCCCTGATAGCTGAGGCAGACCTGTACATTGTCATTGTTACTGAGATTTGGTTCATGGGGAACCATGACTGGGATATGACAATACCAGGTTACACTCTGTTTGGGAGGGACAGGATCAGTAAAAAGGAGGACGAGTGGCTATCTACGTCAGGGAAGGGATTAAGGCAACCGAGGTATAGGGAATGCAGGGAGAGTCAGAGGTACTGTGGATCACACTGGAGACAGAAAATGGCACTGCCATTTGCACTGGTGTGATCTACAGACCTTCCACAGAAAGGGAAGAGCTGGACAGGGTACTTGTAGAAGTCATCCACAGAATGACAGCTAAAAGGGAGGTGCTGCAGGTAGAAGACTTCAATCTGCCAGATGTGGATTGGAGCAACCAGGCTGCAGCCTCAGTTCAGAACAGAGATATCCAGAAAGCCCTGCAGGGGTCATGCCTAAGACAGCAAGTGATGGAGCCCACCTGAGAGGGAGCGACTTTGGACCTGGTACTCATTAACAGGGACAAAATTACAGATGAAAAAGTGGTGAGCCATCTAGCATCAAGTGATCACAGAGGGTGTAGCTCAATGTGAGAAAGCAGAAGAATCAAACCACATGAAAGCAAGGTACCTAGATTTCAGGTGGGCAGAATTTGCAAAGATGGGGGAATGTCTTAGGAAATCACTGACACAGAAGGAGAAAAGAGAGAGGAGTGGAGGAACAATGGAAGAATCTTAAGGGAGCCATAGCAGAGGCAACACGTTTTTGCAATAGACAAAGAAGCAAAACAAAGAGAAAGAAAAAAATACTATGGTTCTCAAAGGAAGTGGCCAGCAAAAAGGGTGGCATTCAGGAGGTACAAGGAAAGACAGAGGGAAGAAGACAGGGAAATGTATCTGGAAAAGCAGATGGAGGTGGGGAAAGCAGTTCTGAGCACAAAGGCGCAAACAAAAGAAAAAAATAGTGGGATCGAGAGACTAAAAAGGGAAGGATGAAAGTGTACAGAAGGAGACCAAGAAAAGGCAGAAAACCTGAACATGTATTTTTGTTCAGTATTCACAGAAGAAGGGGAAGTGGAAGGGGAGGGACCAAAGTTAGGCGGCGGAAGCACCACTGGGAGATAAGTGGACACCAGTCTATTTAAGGAGGAGAGAGTCTTAAAGGAACTCACTAATCTGAAAGTGGACAAGGCAATGGGCCTGATAGGATACATTTCAGAGTATTAAGACAATTCAGGAAAGTGCTGGCAACACCACCGTCAGCCCTGTTCAACAGTGTGCTGGAAACTGGTGTGGTAACAAAGCACTGGAGGAGGGTGAATGTAGTCCCTCTCCACAAAAGTGGGAGCAGGGAAGAGGCTGGCAGGTACAGGCCAGCTAGCCTGACCTCAGTGGTAGGGAAACTGATGGAATCACTACTAAAAGAAAGATTTGTGATATCTCTCAAATTCTAATGAGCACAGGATTCAAGGTAGCATGGATTCACATTGGGAAGATCTTGTCAAATAAATCTGATAGTTATCTTTGACTGGGTGACTAGGGAGCTAGATCAGGGAAGGGCAGTTGATGTGGTCTACCTGGATTTTTCAGCAAGGCCTTCAACACCATCCCACACAGGAGTCTAGTAAACAAGCTAAGCAGCCTGGGAGAGTGGGTCCCAGAGTGGTGAACTGGGTCAAATAATTGGCTGATTGATAAGTCACAGAGGGTGGTGGTGAACGGAGTTCAATCCAAAGAGAGGAGGATGACCAGTGGGGTCCCGCAGTGAGCAGTGCTTGGACCAATCCTCTTTAATGTCTTCATAAGTGACATTGCAGAGGGTCTGGAAGGGAAGCTGTATATCTTTGCAGATGGCCCAAAGATCTTCAACAGGGTTGACACTGTAGGATGGGTACAGAGAATGAGAAGGGACCTAAGCAAGTTTGAAGAGTAGCCAAGGGTGTGGCAGCAAAGATTCAATGCAATGAAGTGAAAGATCATGCTCTTAGGGCACAGAAATGCAAGGAAGGAGTACATGATAGGGGTCAAGAACAAGGGGCCATAATATGAAGATAGAGGAGGGTAGATTTAAGGGTAATGTGAGAAAGTATTTTTTTCATGGACAGGGTGGTTGATCCATGAAACAGCTTCCGGCAGAGGTTGTAGGGGCCAAAATGGTAGGGGAAGTCAAAAATGCATAGGACAGACATAAAGGAACTCTAGCGATAGTAAAGAGATGGTAAGCCATAGATTATTTAGGATCTGAGGTACATGAAACAGGTAAGGAAAATGGGCAGACTACGATGGCCAAGTGGTCCTTATCTGTCATCAAATTCTATGTTTCTATGTTTCTGTCTCTCAGTCAAGCTTAACTCCCTGCCCCATAAAAAGACCAGCAAGAGAATACCATCTCCTGGGCAAAAAATAGTGGCCTGCCTTGTCCTCTACATCGATTTAGTTTAGGGAAAACACATTTTCTTTTTTGAGCTCATAGCCTACTCGTACTTCAAATTATATGCCTCAAGCACTGGTTTGTCAGCATGCATCCCAGGCTTCCTCTATCTGCATGCTAACATATGACCTAGTACTTTGAGAAGCCAATGCTTGGTGGAAAAGCAAAGACTGCTTTGGCTTGTGTTTGCAATGTTCAAATGAACCGGTGCCAGATCATTCAGATCTTCAGTCAAGACCCTATTATAAGTCTAAAACATGGCCATATAGTCCCTGGATAAGGCTTCCACCAGGCCTAGACACCATTGAATGTCCAGGTTTCATTTAGAACCTCTACAGTTGAAAGTGCTATGTTATTGGCCCAGTGCTGAATTGCACAGTGCTGTGGTCCCACAAAATGACAGAACTCACTGAAACATTATCAATCACCATCTCAATCGAGAACACAATGCTCAGTGTCTGATACCTTTCATGTGTGGCTGAAGTTACAACTTGCTTGACTCCCAACCAATCCATGAGTAGAAGAGTGTGGTAGCAAAAACCTGAAGCATGATCAATCTGTGCATTGATATCCCAGAGTGCGGTTAGTCTCCAGGATTCCACTGCCAGAGTAGACAGTCCATTAGCAACTTCCTGTAGGCAAATGGGGATAATATACAAGGACTAATATGCAATTCAAGTATGCCAGGCAGTCAAGTGCCTCCCATTCATAGGGCCTCATGCTCCTGACAGGAGACACCATCCAAGAGAGCTCAGATCAAGAAACAATGGCCAATCCACCACCACTGCACTCATGTCTCTGGTGATGTACCACAGAAAAACCTGGAAGGATGGACTCGGCAAGCACAGAGGCTCTGGGGTCATCCAGCCAAATCCCCATAATATATTTCGGGTCAGCCAGTGAATTAGTGATAATGTCTCTGATGAAGGCAGTGTTATTTATCATTGACCAAGCATTGCAAAACAATAATCAATCTGAAGGAGTCTGACTCTTCTGATCCTCTGTGCCTCTTGCTAACAGCAGTGCAAATGGATCACAGGAAGGCATAAGAGGTCTCTGCCCTTCCTATTATCTCAACATGCATCTTCTCACACACCACCAGACATCCAGTCTTTGCTGTTTCCACTGGAAACTAAAAGCATAGCATCTTTGACAGATGCTGCAATTCATCTGCTGGAGATTCTTTTTTAAATGGATATCACTGTGTAAGAAAATCAGAGATGTGACAAGTAAAACCCATTAAGTCCTCATGATGTAAGCATAAAATCAGAAAGAGAAACCCTCTGAGAATAGAGATGTTGTAAAATTAAATTTCACCTGTGAAATTGCCATGAAATTGTCAATTTCACCAAGTGAAACATTTCACAAAATTCTGTCATTCTGCCATCCCCAATGAAGTCAAAGATAGGGAGGATCATCTTCTGACCAGTCACATTCGTGGCCACAAGAGGGATGCTATTAAGGTTCCTGTATAGGGCGCCTAGCTTGGGGCACATTTTTTTCAGGATAGCATCAATATGCCCAGAGACGTTTGGGTGTGGATCCAGCATACACCAAGGTATCTAAAGGAGGAGGTGTTCTCGAGTTTAGCCCCATCCATGATGTGGAAGGTGGGGAGAGTGTGTAGCCTTGCAAGTCTCTACCTGGTGCCAAAGGTCATGGAGACTGTTTACTTGCTGTTTAGAAAGAGTTGATTAGAGATATGCCAGTGCTGGAGCTTAGTGAAGTCAAGCTGAAGTCTGTTTCCGCATCATGGGGGGATTTGCCAGATGTGAACAGGACTGTATTGTCAGTGTACATGTGTATGGAGGTGGTGAAACAGACTGACAGTAAATTATTTAGAAAAATTGAGACAAGTAGGGGACCCAGCACTGAGCCCTGGGGAACTCCAGTGTGGATTTGTAGAGGAGGGGAGCTGGACTCAGCAGTTCTAATCAGTTGTGTCCTACCTGTGAGGTAGGCCCGGAATCAATTAGTTGCTGCTGGAGAGAGTCCAGCTGTTGCAAGGGGTTGGAGATAAAGGGAATGGGAAACTGTGTCAAAGGCTTTGGTTAAGTTGACAAAGATGGCAGAAGTAATCAAGCCATGATCCATTCCAGTTAGTACTGAGTCAGTGAGCCTGAGCAGGGAGGCTGTAGTAGAATGTTTTTTTGTAAATTCAGATTGGAATGGGGTAAAGAAATTGGAGACAGAGAGAAAGGATGAGACTTGGGTGAGGACAAGATGTTCCTGGAGTTTGGCAAGGGAGAGGATCAGGAAAATAGGGCAGTAATTGACCAGAGAAGTAGAGTCACCCCCTTTTGGGAGGGGGATGACAACAGCATGCTTTCATGGTGGATGGACTGAGGCAGTGGTGAAGGAGAGCTTCAGAATTACTGAGAGAGGGAGAGCTATGGCTGGGGCTGATAGGTGGAGAAACTTGGGGTCAAGCTCATCGGGGAACTGCCTTTGGATGGCTTGAGGGTTAGCAAGGCAGCGAAGGTGTCCACAGGTGAGGCCACTGAGAAGGAGAAAGGGTAGTGGTCTTTATTAGGGTTAGTATTGCAGGTAGTGCTAATTGAGAAGAATATCATATGTGAGCAAGTTGAAATGGAGGCTAGTAAGGTGGAGATGCATGAAATGAAATAGGCATTGAATTCCATGGCCACTTTATTAAGGTCTGCAGTAAGAGGTGTGTTGATATTGAGAACAGAGGAAGGGGTGGGTGGGGAGAACAGGGCATGGATGGTTTTCCAGAATTTGGAAGGGGAATTTAAATTTGAGTGGAAGGTTGAGGAGAAATATTTGGACTTGGCTAGTTTAGTTGCTCTTGTGCATGCATTGCAGAGTTTGATGTATGTTATGAAATTGCTTGGTAGGTTGCATCTCCTGAACTGAGTAAGTGCAGACCACTCTGAGGGTCCAGTGGTGTCTGGAGGAACCCCCACTGACCTGCTTGGCTGGTTGGGGCTTATACCTTGGACTAGACCTGGTGGACATGGCAGGTGATTCCTGACCCTGAGACTGGACCCTCAGTGGAAGATCTTTCTCGGGTAGAGATGTGCAAAATTTTGAAATTTTGTTACATGAAACATTTTGTGAAATTCACGCATTTCGTGAAATATTTTGCGAATGCAAAATGTGAAATTTCACCCATTGAACGTGGCATTTCACCAGCAAATGCAAAATTTCATCAGCAGAATGGCAAAATTCCACCCGCAAGTGGGCAAAATATTGCCATTTTGGGTGAAATTGCGCATTTCATGGCAAAATGACACGTTCCTTGGGTGAAATTTCACAATTTCTAACCCAACACCAGATAACACTAGTACTGTTGAACCCCACCCCAAAGTCCAGCAGTCAGGTGCCCAACCCAGCTTCTGGAAAACATTAGTCTTGACCTCCTTCAAAAGGCCAGTTGTCAGATGCCAAGCTCTGCTATGTAAGAATACCACTGCTGAATCCCAAAATGTTTGATCTCAGATACCCATCTTTGCCACGAGATAACATCAGTCTTGAACCCCACTGACAATCTAGTGGTCAGGTGCCCAAGCCCAGTGCCAAAAAACACCACTGCTAACCCCCCAAGGAAGCCTGTTGGTTGAGTGCCCAACCCTGCTGCTGGATAAAACTGGCATTACTCCCCCCTCTGAAAGTTTGGCAATCAGGTGCCCAAACCTGCCTTCACAGAACACCAGTTTTGATCTCACAAAAAGTCCTGAGGTCAGGCAGTCAAGCCAATCACTGGAGGACACTAGTGGTGAACTCTGTGAAAAAGCCAGCAATTGAGTGACCAACCGTACCTCTGGCAAATAACAGTGTTAATCCCCCCTTGAATGTCCTGCGGTACAGTGGTCAACCCTGCTACTGAAAACTACCACTGTTGATATCCCCTGAATGTCGGGCTGTTGGGTGCCCTGTCCATCCCTTGCTCTGGAGAACATGAAGGTTGATCTCCCCCATGATAGTGTGACAGTCAGGTGACCAGCCCCTTTACTGGAGAACACCACTGTTAATCCCCAAGAACATCTGACAGTTGAGTGCCCAACCTTACCGCTGGAGAACACCAGCGATGATCCTCCATCTCTGAATGGTTGGTGGTTGGTTGTTCTAGCACGCCAATGGAGAACACTGCTGTTGAAAGTCCAGTGGTAGGGTCCCCAACCCTACTTCTAGAGAACACCCGTGTTGATCCCTCCTTTGAATGTCTGGTGGTCAGTTTCCTAACCCCACTGCTGCAGAACACTAGTACCCTCTTGAAAGCACAGTGGCTGGATGCCAACCACACTACTGGAAAACACTACAGTAACTGATCTGTGTTGACCTTCTCATGTGCTTGCCCTGACCCCCTCACCGGCTTTCCCCTGACCCCCTCAAGCACTTGCCTCTCTTTCTACTGTCTAGCTGTATGGATCAGTCCTATATGGATACTCTCTATGGAGTGGGGAATCCCTCCAAAAAAGTAAAGTTAACTTCCTGCAACAAAAAGGATCAAAAGATGAAAGCAAACAGTTGATTTTTTTTAACTTTGCTATATTTTACATAGAATCATAGAAACATAGATGTTTTGGGCAAATAAGGGCCTTTGGGCCACTGAGTCTGCCCAATCATTCCTAAGAAATTAGCTTTTTCAAATTCTGCAGGTAATAGGTTGTCCCCCTTCCCTGCCTACCAGCAGCCCTTTATGCATATCCCAAGTTTTTTTTTAAACCTGTAATCATTTCTGCCTCCATGATCTCTGCTGGCAAGCTATTCCATTTGTCCACCACCCTCTCTGTGAAAAAGTACTTCCTCACGTTTCCCCTGAACCTCCCTCCTTCCAGTTTTATATGTGCCTCCTTGTCCTTGAACATCTTTTTCTTTGAAAAGTATTCTCCTGCACTTTGTTTATCCCCCTGAGGTATTTAAATGTCTCAGTCATATCCCCTACTCCCTCCTCTCCTCCAGAGAATACATATTTGATTTCCTCATCCTATCCTTGTAGGGTTTGTGATGAGGTCCCTGCACCATTTTTGTTGTACTCCTCTGAACCGCCTCTAGCATATCAATGTCCTTTCATAGATGAGGCCTTCAGAACTGGACACAGTACTCAAAATGCAGCCTCACCAATGATCTATATAGTGGAATCATCACCTCCCTTTTTCTGCTGGTGATACCTCTGCCTATGCATCTCAGCATTCTGCTAGCCTTGCCTGCCACCTTGTTACTTTGCCTACCAATCCTGAGGTCATCAAAGATGATCAAAAGGAAGCAGGATCAGAGGTCAGAAAAGCAAAGGCAAGAACAGTGGAGAATATAGCAAATGCTGTTAAAGAAGGGGATAAACCTTTCTTCCAGTATATGAGTGAGAGTAGAAAGTCAAAGGGGGTATAGTTAGACTAAAAGACAATGGTTGAGGGCTGGTGGAGGATGACCAGAAGAAGGTAGAACTATTAAACAGCTTCTTCTGTTTGGTATTCACGATGGAGAGGGAGGGGGAGGGTAGTCAGATCAGCAAAAGGGGTGTGGCAGCAGGGGAACTGGACACTAGTCCGTTTCTAGAAAAAGACATCCTCAGTGAGCTGGAGAAGCTGAAGGTGGACAAAGCCATGGGTCCTGATGAGGTACACCCCAGGGTATTAAAGGAGCTAAGTAAGGAAATAGCTGAGCCTCTGGCTAGCCTTCTCAAAAGGTCCCTGGAAACAGGGGAGTTTCCTGTGGACTGGAGGAGGGCAGATGTGGTCCCCCTCCACAAGGGAGGGGAAAAAGAGGTGGTAAACAACTACAGACTGGTGAGCTTGACATTGGTGGTGAGGAAGTTTATGGAAAAACTGCTGAAGAAAAGGATTAATAGTTACCTTGAAGTCAATGGGCTGCAAGACCACTGACAGCATGGGTTCACAGAAGGTAGGTCATGTCAAACAAACTTGATTGAGTTCTTTGATTGGGTCACCAGAATAGTGGATTGGGGTGGAACAGTGGACATTGCATACCTTGACTTTAGCTAAGCGTTTGACTCTGTGCCACACAGGACAATGCTAAACAAAATTAGATGCTTAGGGCTGGATCCAGTAGTAGTAAGGTGGGTGGGGAAACTGGCTCAGGGACAGAAGGCAAAGAGTAGTTGTAAATGGGGTGCCCTCAATGGAGGGACTGGTCACTAGTGGGGTGCTTCAGGGGTTGGTACTAGGGCAGCTCCTGTTTAACATCTTTATAAGGGACATAGCGGAGGGGCTAGATGGGAAGATATGTCTATTTGCAGATGATATGAAGATCTGTAATACAGTTGATACCAAGAAAGGAGTTGAAAAACTGAGCATGGACCTGTGTAAACTAGAGCAGTGGTCAAGAGAGTGGCAATTAGGCCCGGTGGCGCTGAGGGTTGAGGCGCTGGTCGCTACACCTCACGCCACGCCGGTGACCCATGTTCGGGAACGAGCATGGGTTGTCGGGGGTCGGCGGGGAGGAGATGGATCGAGCGTCCGGAGGACTGCTCTCCATCTCCGGGTGGAGACTGGCAGCCGGTGCTTGCCTGACCTCAGCGGAGGCTGGGGATCGGCAACACGCAGCCGCAGAGACAGGGGGAGGTGGGACGTGGCAGACGCTGATTAGTGCGCGCACGAGCGCAAGTGCCAAGATTAGTCGCCGCGCCAGACGCCATGCCCGCCGGAAGAAAATTGGGAAAATGAGACAGCACGACGTGTTCCCCGTCGCCATTCCGGAGGAACGCCTCCCTGGCATGGATCCGTTCTGGTGGGTTGAGTCGCTCCCCACCACCTACCCTGAAAAAGATTCGTGTGGGGTGCTGAAGGAGGGGTCTCATGTCCGGGGATGGCGCCCGGAGGAACGGTGAGTGCGGGGGAGGCCCTGAGAATAACATCAGAAAAAAAAAAAAAAAAGAGAGTGGCAATTGTTGTTCAATGCAAAAAAGTACAAGATCATGTACATTGGGAGAAAAAAACCAGGAGCAGAATACAGGATGGGGGCAGGTCCTACATAGAAACATAGAGGTTGCCGGCAGATAAGGACTGCAAGGCCCATCCAGTCCACCCATTTTTTCTACCTTATGAATGTGCCATAGGCCTTTACTCTGTCAATGACCTATTTGTACTCATCTGTATTGCTCCTTTATGTCTATCCCATGCCTGTTTGAAGCCCTGCACTGTATTCATATCCACCACTTCCTTAGGTAGGTCATTCCATGCATCCACCACCCTTTCAGTGAAAAAGAACTTCCTCAGATTACCCTTTAATCGGCCTCCCTCTAATCTCATGCTGTGTCCTCCTGTCCTACTATTTTCCTTATATTGAAACATGTTAGACTCTTTCACCTTGTTAATGCCCTTAAGATGTTTGAATGTTTCAATCAAATCATCTCTCTCCCTCCTTTGTTCTAGGGTATACAGATTGAGCTCTGTTAATCTGCCCTCATATGTTTTCTGATGCAGTTCCTACACCATTGATGCCCTTCTCTGGACTGCCTCCATTTTGTTAATGTCTTTGTGCAGATGCAGCCTCCAGTACTGCACGCAGTACTCGAGATGGGGCCTAACCAGTGTCTTGTAAAGAGGGATTATTACCTCCCTCTTACGGCTTGTGATACCCCTGCTAATACACCCGAACATCCCCCTAGCCTTACCTACTGCTTTAGTGGTCTGCGTGGATGGTTTCAGGTCATCTGTGACGACAATGCCCAAGTCTCTTTCTTCCCTTGTGATTACCAGCAACTCCGCTCCCAACCTATAGGTGGCTTCAGGGTTTCTCTTCCCTATGTGCATGATCTTGCACTTCTTTGCGTTAAACCCCAGTTGCCACTCTTCTGACCATTTTGCCAGTTTATCCAGACCTCTTCTCGTTCTGCCCACCCCATCTGGATAATCTACTCTGTTGCAGATCTTGGTGTCATCTGCAAAAAAAGACAAACCTTACCCTCCAGTCCATCTGCAATGTAATTGATGAAGACATTGAAGAGGACTGGCCCCAGGACTGATCCCTGAGGTACTCCACTTGTGACTTGCATCTGTTCTGACTGTATACCGTTTACCACCACTCTCTGTGTTCTGCCCGTCAACCAGTTTGCCACCCAGTTGACCAACTTCTGACCCACCCTCAGCCTACCCAGCTTATTAATCAATCTTCTATGTGGAACAGTATCGAGAGCTTTGCTGAAGTCAAGGTAGGTGACATCAACTGCATCCCCTTGGTCCACCACTCTGGCTACCCAGTCAAAGAAATCTATGAGATTAGTTTGACAGGACCTTCCTGTTGTAAACCCATGCTATCTTGGATTCTGTGCTTCCATGGATTCCAGGTGTTGCACTATCCTACCAATGTTTGCTGTAACCAGGTGCCATTAATGCGTGTCTGTTTTATACTGATGCTCTTCTTTGTATGTACTCTGCTTTCTATTTTAACTGTATTATCTACCCTTGTTGACGAGGTACCTTTGTAAATGAGCCGTTTGGCTCAAAGATTGTAAACTGATTACATTAATAAATAAATAAAATAAATAAGGAGTGCCTCCCTAATCTTGCCCACTACTGAGCTAAGACTGACTGGTCTGTAGTTCTCGGCCTCCTTTCTGCTACCACTCTTGAGGAGCGGGATCACATGAGCCCTTCTTCAGTTTTCTGGGACCTCTCCAGTGCTCAGAGACTCTCTAAACAGTTCTAATAATGGTTCTGGAGGCAATTAATGTAGAAAGGGATCTGGGCATAGTCATTTCACTAGTCCTTAAAGGGACACTGTCAACCACTTTAGGCTTCAAAGTGCCCTTAGTTTAAAAACACATTTTTTTGATTGTTCACATTCTATAGAGACTGTCAATGCATCTGGTAGTGTGTTTCAGATCCCCTTTTTCTTTTAAAAAGTGAAAAATGGACTGCCCACTATACTGGTGTTACCACACCAAAACATTTGTTTTCATTTCTTGACCAGCTCCTACTGCATATTTCCTGGACTCAGGAACACCCGCAACATAATCTAACCACTCAGTATGCAGTAGGAGAAGAGGAGACTATTGGATCATGAGTGGCTGCACTGTTTGAGGGTGTTTCTAATGTTCAAGAAGTGTGCATTAGGAGTAGTTCAATGATTTAAAGCAAAACAAATCTGGGCATATATATTACCATGCATTTTGGTTCTAATAAGCATAGAGGCAGATAAAACAATCAGAAACCTCAATGAATTTTAGAAAAAAGTAAGCAATCATAAAATGTGGGTTTTTACCTAAAAAATTATATGATGCAAAACAGGTTGACAGTGTCCGTTTAAGGTGTCAAAGCAGTGTGAGAGGGCAGTAGCAAGGTCCAGTAGAATGCTGGGATGTATTGGCAGGTGGTTCTTTAGTAGGAAGAAGGTGGTCATAATGACCTTGTACAAGCAATTGGTGAGACCACACCTGAAGTATGGAGTCCAGTTCTGGAGGCCACACCTTAGGAAGGATGTGGATAGGCTAGAGATGGTCCAGAGAAGGGCAATTAAAATGATGGGGGGTCTCAGTCAATTGTCATACAAGGACAGACTGAGGGACCTTAACATGTATTCCATGGAGCAAAGAATGGAGAGAGGAGTACAGGTGAGTGATATTTTTCAGCTGAAGAGACACTCAAAAACTAGGGGTCATGTGTTACAGTTGGGGGGGGGGAGATTCAGCAGTAAGATTAGGAAATATTACTTTATGGAAAGGGCGGTGGACAGCTGGAACAGACTCCTGGTAGAGGCGGTGGGGGCAAAGATAGTGGTGGGCTTTAAAATGGCATGGGATAGACACAAGGAAATTATCAGAATGATTAGTCAAGAAGGCTAGCTCTCTGAAGCTAGCTCTTAGGTAAAGAGTTTGGGCGGGCTGGGTGGGCCTGGTCCTTTTCTGCCAACACATTCTATGTTTCTATGATTCTATCATCCCCAGGTCTCTTTCTTATTTGGAGCATTGAATTTCCTTCCCCAGATGATATATCACCCCTGGATTTTTGTGCCCCATGAGCATTACCTTGCACTTTTTTGCATTAAACCCCAATTGCCAATCCCTTGACCAATCCACCATCTTCTTTAGATCCCCCCCCCTCATTCTGTCCACTCCCCCTGGTATATCCACCTTGTTGCAGAGCTTGGAGTGATCAGCTAACAGACACATTTTTTCTACTAGACGCTCTGCAATGTCACTGATGAAGACTGAATAGGACCGGACCCCAAACTGAACCCTATGGCACCCCACTAGTCATTTTACCCTCTGCAGAGTGGTTGCCATTTACCACCACTTTCTGGATCCTATTGCCCAGCCAATTCACCACCCACTTCACTACTCTCTTTCCCACCCCCATGTTCTCCAGCTTGCTTAACAGCCTTCTATGTGGCATGGTGTTAAAGACCTTGATGAAATCTAGATAGGCCACATCCACTGCCCCCTTCCCCTGATCAACCTCCCTGGTTACCCGGTTAAAGAACTCAATGAGGTTCATCTGGCATGACCTTCCTTCCATAAAACCATGTTGTCTTGGGTCCTGTAGTCCGTTGACTACCAGGTATTTCATTGTTCTTTCCTTTAGCTGTGTTTTCATAACCTTTCTTACTACTGAGGTCAGACTGACTGATCTATAGTTTCCTACTTCCTCCTTGTTCCCACTTTTGTATAGAGGGACTACATCAGCCCTTCCACAGTTCTTGGGTACCTCCCCTTTTTCTAATGACAGATTGAACAGGGTAGTCATAGGTTCTGCCAAAACATCTCTTAGCTTCTTCATTATCCTAGGGTATAGTCCATCTGGTCTCATTTCCTTACCAACTCTTATTGCTGCAAGTTCCCTGAACACCCTTTCCCTTGAAAAGGGACCTGTGTCCATCTCTGTGCCCTTTATGCCTTTATCTCTAACTGCCAGCCCATTTCCTGCCCCGTCTTCCATAAAAACTAAACAAAAGTATTTGTTCAGTATATCTGCTTTCTGTTGGTCATCCTCTATACTGCCACATCCTTCCCTTTCAGTTGCACAATCCCTCCCTTTGCCTTCCTTTTTTCACTGATGTACCTGTAAAAGGTTTTGTCCCCCTTTACGACTGAGTTTGCAATGCTTTCGTCTGTTTGAGTTTTTGCTACCCTAACTGCCTACCATGCCTCCCTTTGTTTTTCCTGATACCACTCCCTGTCCCCTTCATCCTGTGTTCTTTTGTATTACCTAAATGCCATTTTTTTTGCTTTAACGTTTTTTTTCTACCTCCCTAGAAAACCATAATGGTCTCTTATTTCTCTTCCCCTTGCTTACTCATTTGACTCAGAGTTTTTGTCACAATTGCAATCCCTGATTTGATTACCTCCCACTGTTCCTCTACCCTCTTCTTTACCCCTTCTTCATCCAGTGCTTCTTCTAGGTGTTTCCCTGAAATCTGCCCTCTTAAAGTCATGGATTCTTGTCTTTGTATGGCTTGGTCCCCCCCAGTTATTTCAAACCACACCATTCGGTGATCACTGTTTCCCAGATGCTCCCCTACTGTAACCACCATTATACTGTCCCCATTTGTAAGTACCAGGTCCAGTAGTGTCCATTCCCATGTAGGTTCCATGACCAGCTGTTAAAGGAATGCCCCTTGCATTGCGTCTATGATGTTCCTGCTCCTAGTTGTAGCCACTGTGGGGAGGCCCCAATCCACATCTAGTAGTCTGAAGTCCTCAACTAGTAACACCTCTCCCTTGTGCACCATCCCTTCTTTTACTAGTAACATCTACTTATCTACCTCCTCCCCCTGAACTGGTTTTCTGTATATTACACCTGTGTGAATGAATGACCCCTTTCTCCTTTGTAGTGTAACCCACAGTATCTCCCCTCCTCAATGTTCCCCTAGAATTTCTGTGTCCTTAATGCTTTCATTCACATAAAGAGCCACTCCTCCCCTCTTCCTGCCTACTCTGTCTCTCCTCAATAGATTGTAAGTTATAACCTGGTACAGCCATTTCCAACCTCTGGTTTTCATTACACCAGGTTTCTGTGATGGCCACAATGTCAAAGTCAGATTCTGCAATGGTAGCCTTCATCATCAGCAGGTTTATTTATTTAAGGTGCCCTTCCAAAGTTCAGGGCACATTTACACATTATAACATAAAAACATTCACCACACATCATAAAACATATATAATACATATAAAAAGCATCCATATAAATTTGAACTTAGTATGTTCCTGAGAAGGCCTGGTTGAATACATATGTCTTTAAACAACGTTTAAACCCTTCTACGGTATGGCTATCCTGTATCTGGTGAAGGTAGAGATTTCCACAGGGTAGGGGCCACAAAGGCAAAAGATCTTCCTCCCGATGTTTTAAGGGATACCCTGGGAATCTCTAGCAATCCCTCGCCAGAGGAACAGAGTGAACAGGAGGGTCAATAGGGATACAGGAGCTCTTTTAGATAATGGGGACCCTGATGATGTAGGGCCTTATAGGTTAGCAAAGCGACCTTGAAGGTAATCCACCACTGTATCGGCAACCAGTGCAAATCGCATGGCACAGGTGTAATATGACCAGACCTAGAAGCTCCAGTCAGCAACCTGGCCACTGCATTCTGCACTAGTTGCAAGTGGCAGATATCTACCCCAGGCAGCCCTTGGTAGAGGGCATTGCAATAATCAAGATGACTGGTGACAAAGGTGTGGACCAAGATAGGAAGATCTTCGGGAAGAACCAGGTGTTTAACCCGGGCTATGTTCCTAAGATGGTAGTAGGAGGATTTGACTACAGCCAAAACCTGTGCCCTCAGGGTCAGGCCTTCATCAAAACAATGCACCTGGCCAGAGGCAATGAGTGGGATTCCACCAAGACTTAATCCTGACGGTTTTCCCACCCATGTCCTATCATTCAATAACCAGGGTCCACAACCAATACCTCATTTTTTTCCGAGTTCAGCCGAAGCCAACTGGCACTCATACAGCTCTGAATCTCCAGTAGGCAGTTATTAAACACCATTATGGATCTAATTCCTGAACTGGTACAAAGGACATGTACAGTTGAGAATCATCCGCATAGCAATGAAAACTCAATCTGTACCTCCTTATAATGTCTCCTAATAGAAGCAAATACACTGTGAATAACATGGGGGACAGCACTGAGCCCTGTGGAACCCTGCAGGGCAGTCTGTGAGGGGCCAAAGAATAAATTCCCGACACCAATCTCTGAGACCTACCCTCGAGGAAGGACTTAAACCAATGGTGGACTGCACCATCAGTCCACAGAAAAACCACAGGTGCTCGAGCAACACCCCATGATCCACAGTGTCAAATGCTTCTGACAGATCAAGGAGAACCAAGATCGAATGGGCTTTCCAATCTCTCGCCATCAGAAGGTCATTAAATACCCTCACCAGGGCCGTTTCAGTGCTATGCATTTTTCTGAAGCCAGACTGGAGAGGGTAGTAGATATTGTGGTTGGTCATTCAATCAATCAATCAATCAATCAAACTTTATTTAACCAGGCATAGACACCATTGAGCAAGCTTGTTTTCAAGGTGGTCCTGGACCTAAATACAAGACAAGGGTAACAAAATAGGGAAGAGAGGGAAAAGACATAATACATTAGGAGGGATATTCAGGCCTATACATATGTAACTCCCATAGGATACATAAATGCAAGGTCATAACTGGTATGCCAATACATACATAATACATTTGGAGAAATATACAGGCCTATACATATGTAACACACATAGGATACATAAACGCAAGGTCATAACTAGTATGCCAATACATACATAACTAACATCGATGTCAAGTCTTAATTAGAATTCAAGAGGCAATGTATAATACATTGATAGTCATAAGTAACAATCAATTATGACAATAAGAAGCAAGGTATGCAAGGGGAGAGACAAGGGGATAATGTAAGGGGGCAGAGAAGGGACGGGGGAAGAGAAGAGAGACTAATAAGTGCTAGATTCTCCCTTGTGGGGAGATGACCTAGGGTGGGTTACAGTGATATTGGAGTCATAGGTGATGCTGGTGGTAAAATAGGAACATGTATATAGAGTGGGGAGGGAGGAGGGAGAGAGCAGAGGAAGGGGAGAGAGATTAAGAAGTGCAAGGCATCCCCAAACTTGGAGATAAATGGGGTGGTAGGAGTGATGCCAGATGTGGGAACGATACAAGGGGCTACAGGTGCCCGGTCACTTAAAGCAGTTACAGGTTTCTTTAAGGTATTTAGCTTATAGAGCTTTGAGAGTGAATGGACCAGGAAGGGTTGAGAATTGAAATGTACTTTGCATGGTATTCCATAAGGACGGGAGGGAAAATTGATTGTAGCCAAGCCATGGATTGTTTTTACTCTGGATATCTGATAGCAGAGAAAGAAAAAATGTCTCAATCCATAAAATCCCTTGGCACACTCAAACAAGTTTGAAATGTAAGCAGGGAGTTTGTCGGACAAGGCTCTGGAGAACCAGAGAAGAGCGTTCCTTTTCCTCCTTGTACAGAGGGATGACATCCCAGCTCTTAGTACAGTATGTAATGGTGGGTAGAAGCGGGCAAGTTTAGGATAAACCTTATGGCCCGGTGGTAGAGCGTATCGAGTTTGCTGAGCACAGCAGAAGGGCAATGGATGTAGAGAAAGTCAGCATAGTCCAGTAAAAGTAGAAATGTAGATTGCACTAATCTCTTTCTAGCTTCTATGGTAAGTAGGTGCTTAATACAATAGAACACGCCTAGTCGCTGCCTTAATTTTTTTGAAACCTCATTTAGGTGGCACAGGAAGTTGAGCTTGTTATCCAGCCAGAACCCTAGGTATTTGAAGGTATCTACTATTTCAAGGGGTTCATCCAATATTGTTAGAAACATATGCTTATGTGTTGGTCCCGGTGCTGCCTTAGGTGAAAGGATCATGGCTTTGTTTTTTTTTGCATTGAGTAGGAGCTTATATTTGATAAGGTTATGCTGGAGGGAGACGAAGTCTTGCTGTAGGTCCTGGAAGGCTGAATCTAAGAAACAGCTAGAAGTGTAGAGGACAGTATCATTTGCAAATATGTGCACATTAGCTGTAGACAGTTGAGCACTAAGGTTATTAATATAAATTGCAAACAGGATCGGACCCAGGATGGATCCTTTGGGGACACCTCATGGAAGTGTTTTTAATGGGGAGAACTCACCTGATGTTTTAACCTGTTGTAACCTGTTGGTAAGGTAACAGGTGAACCACTTAATGGCAGTCTTATCAAGGCCAATATTGCACAGTGCAGTAATCATAATATCATGGTTCACAGTATCAGATGCCTTACTCAGGTCAAGGAAGAGGGCATACTCATACTTCTTAGAGTCTAGGGCAATTTGTCAGTCAGTGGTTACTTTTGCAAGGGCAGTAACCATACTGTGTTTGGCTCTAAATCCTGATTGTGCAGGATTTAGTAGTTTCTGTGACTCCAGGTACTCTCTAATTTAGGTGTTGTCGATTTTTTCCAATAATTTTGATAGGGTAGGTAATATGGATATAGGTCTGTAATTGTTCAGGTCACTCTGATCCCCAGCTTTAAACAAGGGTATGATATGTGCAGTTTTCCAAAGCACCAGTAGCTCACCTTGCATCAGGGAGATATTGAATAAGTGGGTGATGGGGGCCGTTAAGTAGCAGGCAGTCCTGGGGTCAAATGATCCTCCAGCTGCAGTGCAACCACCTTCTCAATAACTTTCCTAGTGAAGGGTAAGTTCAAGATTGGTCTGTAGTTAGCTGGGCAGTCGGGGACAAGGGAGTTTTTTTTTTAAAGGGGGTGAAATACTGCCTCCTTTAAGGGATCCAGAAAGATACCTCTTTTCAATGAAACTCCCACTATCCCAGCAAGGACTGGGCCAATGACTTCTACACACCCCACAAGTAGGTACCTAGGGCCTGGATTCAAACTACAGTAAGCTGGCCGCAGAGTCTGAATGATCCTCACTCTATCCACAACTACTGGTTGGCTAAAGGTGGACCAGGTCAACTGGGTATTAGTACCACCCAGTTGATTAATGCAAGGACCAATGGGAAGACACTGGCTGATCTCATTTCTGGTGGTGGACACGATCAGAAAAGAACTGCGCAAACTCCTCACACTGTTTTTGTGACAATGCTCAACCAGAGTGAAGACAGGTTGGATTGCACAGTCTGTCCACAGTCCGGAAGAGCTGTGCTGGTCTGTTCTTTGCTGTAGCAATTTCCCTGGGCAGGAATTCTGCCTTGTTATGGGAAATGGCTAACTGAAAGACATTATAATGGTCCATCAATCTAAGTCTGTCCACCTCCAGGTGAGTTTTCCGCCTGTGTCTTTCCAACCTTCATCCCTGCCTCTTTAATTCACAGATCTCCCCATTAAACCATGGGGTACTTTGATAATAGGTAAGAGGGAGAACTCAAGAAGGAGCAATTATATCCAGTGCCTCAGTAACAGCCTTATTATAGGCTGACACAAGAGTCCCTGGATCAGTGCTATCCCCAGGAAATTCTGAGAGGTCTAGCTCTGCCATTAGGCCTTCTGAGGTAACTCCTCTTAAAGGGCAGAACTGCACCAACTCCCTTGGGGCAGGCCTATTTCAGGGGGCTGCAAAACTGAATCTCAGGAGGTGATGGTCAGACCATCCAACGGGCTCCATCTCCACATCGGAGGTCTCCATCCCCAGGTGAAATACCAAGTCCAATGAATGTCCTTTCTTATGGGTTGCTATGGTAATAACCCATGTTAAGCCCATTAAATCCATCAATTGGAGGAGGTTCTGTCCAAATGGTGAGAGTTCATCATCAACTCAGGCATTGAAATCCTCCAAGAGCAACCATCTGGGAGACTCAAATACCCTGTCGGTGATGAAGTCTGCAACCTCCTTCAGGAAATCCCTCCCATCACCTGGTGGACAGTAAATGAGAAGGATCCTGTAGTGAACACCTGCACCCATTATACACTCAAAGGTGTTGGTAACCTCAACTGGGACCTCCATGATACCCAGTTCCTGTCTATAACAGACAGCAACCCCCCCCACCCCAACAATCCACTCTCAGGCAGTGAATCACTGAGAACCTGTCTGGAATCCCAGACTCCAAAATGGGGCCAGCATTTCCATTCAGCCAGGTCTCGGTGATACAAGCCAGGTCAGCAGATGCCACAAGATCAGCAATAACTGCTGTTTTATTTTTCATTGACCTGGCATTGCTTAATACGACCTGAAAGGGACTGGAGTCCAGGGATGGCCCCACTTCCTGCCTGATAACATCAGAGCCCTTGGGTATGGGCTCAAGACAAGGAAGACCTCATTTCTGTGTCCAGTTCTCCCCAGGGCATCTCCTGGTCCTCATTATCCAAATCCGTCAGCTCCCCTCCCATCCCCCTCGAGAGTTTCCAGGATTTCTTGTTCCATCTGCTGCCTCGTCCCCTTAAAATACCAAGGGCACAACATCTAAAATAGACATCAGATGGAAGTGATGGATAATCAAACGGACAGAGACCCCTTAGTCTTGAGGGGGAGTGCTGCCAGACTGCACTCCTACTTCCCCAGCACATAACTCAGGTGTTATAGAGTTCACAGAATTTAACACAATAACCTCCCACTTAACCCACCCTCCACCCAAATTTCTTTAAAATCATTTATTTAAAATTAAACCCTAATAAATTTACCCCTTACATCAGTATCTCTCAGTTCCTCCCCATACTCCTATTGTTACAGGGCAAATTAAAAGACTTCCTAATTCTCTCCCACAGGTTTAATTTATAGTTACAGAAAGATTTAGCTCCGTATTCCCACAAAGTCAAGGTCCAAGATAAATTTCTTAGTACAAACTTCATGTGATGACAAACAGCCAGTTAAACTAAAGTTCAGGCCCAACCTGGTACTCTCACTACCTGTGGGACTCAGAATTGATCACGGGCACTCTCACTGCCCAGTCAATAGGTGTTTTAAATGTTCACATGAAAGTTGAGCCAGATATATATCCTCATCCTAGAATATGTTTCCTTCCTGATAAGTAGCCTCAAACAGTAGTCCAAGTTCCAGGTGATGAATAATTTAAGCTTTCTCTGTGCAACACAGCGCCCGGACAAAACTGCCCCACTAACATGACTCCTACCGGCCATAGCCCACCAGATGATACCTGCAGAGAGCCTAGGATATTAGGGCCCACCAACCAGTTCCCCAGTTAGTTGACTCCTTTCTCCCGAATGGGAGCAGAACCAGGCAGCTATTCTTCCACATGGGTTTCTCTCAATGTCCCGGCAAAAGTTGACAAAATGTTCAGCGTCTGACCGCATATGGAGTTCAAGGTCCAGGCAAAAAAGCAGAGAAAAAAAACAGTGATACAGCACAAGATAGTACAGATTCAAAAATTCATGAGGAAAGGGGGAAAAGGAGGGATAAGTCGCGCAGTCCCTAGAGTTCCTTGGCCAACACAGAAAGCCGTGCTGTTCACCGACCACAAAGCAGTCCGCCCTTCTTACCACCTGGCCTCAATCTTCTGACAGGGGCCCAGGGCAGGAACCAGGAAACTCCACTGACTACAGAAAAAAAACCCTTACTAACCCCTAATACACCCCCAAAAAAGTCTCTGTCCTGTTACTCACGGCCTCAGCTGTAATAATTGGCAATTGAAGATTGGAAGACCACAAACCTCTTCACCCCTCTAGTATCACAAATTGTTGCATGGAAAATCCTGGAAATCCAGATTCAGATGTCCCAATGAATCCCAATGAGTCCAAGCCAAAGTTCAATCCAAGCAGAGGTAAAAGCGATACATCCACGAAGACTGATAATACTAAAAATGCAGGGAGTAGTATCCAACATCCAGATTTGTCCAAGGCTCAACTAATAATGCAGTGGTTGAGCTAAAAACCAGCGTAGAAGGGATCAAAGACTGCTACTAAACACGTGACATAATGAGAAATAATAAAACCCATAATGTTAATCGGAGCAAAACGAAAACAACTCAGCACAAGCAAAGCACTAAATAACTCACTTCTTTGACCCTAACTGTCTAAAACACACATAAACTAATAAAAACAACTGTAAAACAACTCTGAAATGAACAAAAGAACACATAAACGAAACTAAAACACAAACAAAATGAAGTTAAAAATGGAGCTAAAATGCTGGCAGGCACACAGCAGCCTTGAGGTCCCCTATCTTATTGCACAGACTTTGTGTATTTACACACATGGCTCTCCAGGTTGTGGTGTCCCTCCCGTGCTTTGCTCCTTTATGCAGCTCCCTTTTCCAGTCACCCTCCTTGTCATAATTGATTGGCTTGCCTGTAATTATGTGGGGGAAGAGCTCCTCCCCCACAGCCTATTTAATCAGAGCAGCTGTCTCCCGCTCTGCTTAGAGCGAGTCGCATTCACCGCTGTCGTTGCTGGTCCGTGGCTGCTCTCGTGTCCTCCCCCCCCCCAATTCGTTTGTCCTGCCTGGCCTCTTTGTTTTATGTGTTTCTCCCCGCCTCCCTTCTTTCCATTCCTGCATTTCGTTTTTCCTTCTGCTTTGGGTGGGGTGTTGTGTTGCTCATTCTACAGCACTGTCTTTTCCCTGCTTACTGCATGCTTTCTCTGAGCACTTCCATTCCTATCCTCCTCGTTTCCTCCTTCGAGCAGCCCCGGTTCAGTGCTAGTTCTCCGCCGCTTTTCGTTCTCCTGCTGTCTGCTGCCTGTTGGAGCTTCCGATTGACCTCGCCACCTCCGCCCGCAGAGCTACGTACCTCCTCACTGCTGCCGTGCATCCCTTGACTGCCTCCTTTCTGGCACTGCCACGCCTACTGCTGAGCCGCGTCTGCTTGCCACGCATCGCTGATTATCCAGTGGATCCTTTCTTGTCTGCATTGGGCATGACCATGCCGTGCTGAACTTTCTACTCAGCCTGTAACATTGCTGCTGCAGCCATTGACTTTGCTTCGCTGATGCTTTACTGGACATCTTCGCACGGAAGCTCAAGAGCTCCTCTGCTGGCTCATTACTAGGGTCGAGCGTACTGCCTTGAGCTTTCGGCTTCTCCACAAGACGTATCGCAGACTCGGTTTGTCATGGTCTAGCCTATTTCTCTTGTGCTGGGCCTTACTGGTTTTATTTTTCTTTAACTATGGGCTGTTGGCGTATCAGCTGGCTGGGGCGCTTTTGGGACCACCTTTCTATACTCGTAGTTTTATGTGATTATTGCTAACTAAGGACAACATGTGCAACACTGCCTGTACTGCGGCTCTATTGCACTTTGGAACTGTTGCCACTCCTTCCGCCATCCTAGCCTTTGTGTTTTATTTTCAGTTATTTGGGCTAGGATTGTCGAGCTGTAATGCAATATCCATTTTCAGCTGGGTCTGTTTTTCCCCATTTCAAGGATTACTGCTTTCTACTCATCCTGGTTCCCATGGTAGCACTGCCTATCCTGTGCTACAACTATTTGATCCTTCGCTGCTCTGCATGGGGTTGCAGTCCTGCTAGCCCTCGTGGGGCCTAGCTGCTGCCTTTGCTCCTTCATTCAGCTGGCCTCCACGTGGTCCAGCCGGTCATCCTACCCCATATATGACTAGCTGCTCCATGCCTTTGGACTCCCGTTCTGCACTTCAGCCCTGCTTTGGATCTTCCCTGCAGCTCTTTCTCCGAACTTCTTCAGAGGGATTGGACGTGCTCCAGGTTATCTGTCTTCAGTCATGCCACTCGAGTTTCTGGATTCATCTCAAGCTTCATTCCCTGTTCCTGGATGCTTGCCTTGTTGCTGCTCTACATTTGCATATCACTGCCCACTTGTCAGCTGAACTGCGGTGATCCTGCCATACTGGCTATCCTTGGGGCTTAGCTACCATTACTACTTACTTTACCAGCTGATCTACATGTAGTCCAGCTGCGCATGCTAGCTTACATGGGGCTAGCAACCACTGTTATTTGCATTACCGCTGACCTCGCATGGTCTAGTTGCATGCTAGCCTTTGGGTCTAGCAGCTAATTCTATTTACACTCCGGCTGCCATACTCATTCAATCGTATCATCTACATTATTGGCTGACCATACAAGGCCCAAAAGCACTTCCTTATCTCATTGGGCTAGCTCTCCTTCGTTTTCATGGATGCTCCTACAAAACTGTGTTCATTCAGACCTACTACGCTCCTAGGCCCCTGCCTCCCATCAGATTATTTGAGGTATATCACGATATTTGCTTCAAATCTCTTAGATGCTTCTCACCATACTACTACAACTTCTCCGGCATCGCCTTCGCCCATCGGTCTGGGAGGTTTACCTACTGATCGCCAGCTTCTCTGACCTGCCTTCGCCCATCTGGCTGGGAGGTTTACCTACCGATCACCTGCTTTTACAGCCTGCCTTCGCCCATTGGGCTGGGAGATTTACCTACTACTCACCTGCTTCTGTGACCTGCCTTCGCCCATCGGGCTGGGAGGTTTCCTAATCACCTGCTTCTCTGACCTGCCTTCGCCTTCGGGCTGGGAGGTTTCCTACTTCTCGTCTGCTTCTACAACCTGCCTTCGCCTTTGGGCTGGGAGGTGTTTCTACTTCTACTCTTGCCTGCTCGCCCAGCTCGAGCCTAGTGCTTCACAGCTTTATGGCCTGCCTTCGCCCTTCGGGCGGGGAGGTTTATCTACTTTTCTCGATACCTGCCTTATTCAGCTTGGGGCTTAGAATTCACAGCTTTCGACCTGCCTTCGCCCCGCCGTCTGGGAGGAGGTCTGCCCTACTTGCCTGCTTTATGGCCTGCCTCCGCCTCTTCCGGCTGGAAAGTTCACTCACTTGTGTTCCCACGCCTACCTCGGCCCCACCGGGCATGGAGACTCCATTCTACTTATGCCTACCTGCTTCTGCTGCCTCAGCCATGGATCTCCTGCTGCTTCACTTTTTCAAGACATTTAGTTAGCGTCTCGACACTTGCTCTCCCTACCTGCTTGGTAACTCCTACTTATACGACTAGTGACAGTCCTCCCACTTGAATGCTTCGGACTACCTCAGTGCTCCTTCAGCAGCTCCAGGGCTGCTCTCTTGGATGTTTTGCCCTGTTGTCTCAGCCATGGAATTGCTGTTGCTTCATTCCAGGACTTGGTTGGCATCTCCTGCAGACTTTCACTATCCTGCCTGTGCTCTACTGAATTCAAGCCTGTGGCATCACTACTTCATTGGATTCCACTTCTTCAGTTCTCTCCGTCGGACTTTGGGCCTCATCTGTTTCATGCCTCAAAGTTTGCATACCTTCAGCTCTCGATGTTATTCCTCTCGTACAGTTGCCATATCTCAACCTCAGTCTCTTCCATGCGATTACGTACCTCTCCAGCTGATGGATTCCTGCGCATCGCCGAAGGACTACCTCACTCGATTTCTGCCAGCAGACATTCCTGGGTCTGGCTGCGCTTCCCGTACTGGAATCATCCGCCTCTCTACTATCTCACCTGCTATCAATTCAGATATGCTTCCTCAGGGGCTGGTTGCCACATCCTGTTCCTTCTGATTTACCTTCGTTGCTGCAATCCTGCTCCAACTACCTCTCGCTCCGGACTCGCAGTCCAACCAACTTATTTCCTTTTGGGCTCACCATATTCTCCTACTTGGATGCTTCTAACCTGCATCAGTGTCTCCGATTATCCTTTACAGCTTGCCATTACTCCACCTCAACTCTACAGCCGTTAATCCTTTTCAATTCCTAAAGACTATACTTTCTTATCAGAACTGGATACGCCACTCGATAACCTGGCCTCAAGCCTTCAGTCATTCCTCATATCATACAAGCCCTCTATTATTAGAAACCTGGAAATTGTACAACTTATATTCGTCTTGCCTCGTTGATGTCAAAGCTTGGATGCAAATATCTTCTGGTCTCCTGTATTGAGTTTGTCAGTCATCAACTTCATCCACCATCACTCAATTCCATGGATTATGCCCTCTATCAACTGAAGTATGAAAGACGGTTCTTCAATATATCTACTCTCCATCATTCAGAATTATACATGGATTCTTGGACTCAGACTTTATTAGAAGGAAATTACTTCTCTGGACATTTACAATTCAATTTTTCTTAAGCTCCGTTCATATGGATTGAATTCTACAAATTAGAATTCAGATTTTAACTGATTAATTAGCTTAATTAGGATCTCTCTCCGTTAGTATGCCCAGAAGGACAGGCAGGTCAGTAGCCATGGGTCTTCAGAGGTTTCCCCCAAGGGGGTTTTTCCTCTCCTGAGTGCTACTGGTCACACTCTCCGGAGTTGGAGGAGGTGATCGCTCATTCATATCGTAAGTAGCTATGCACAATTCCTCAGCATTCAGTTACAGAGCAATCTTTGATATTTCTCTTTGAGCTCCATAATCCTAATCCAAGCCTCCTTCCTTCCTACAGGTGGGATACAGAGAAAGGCCAAAACCATCAAATATTATCAAACAATTCAATTCAAGCATCCAAGTACCTAAGCACAAGTCATTCTATGCTGGCCTCTGTATCCAATAACCATTTACATAATTCCATTATATGTTACATAAGCACTGAGCTATGAACCACACATAATGAATAGCACACCCTCCTACTCCTCTGTCTTTATGTTGACATGCGCCCACTGCTGATTTGCAGTCCATTTGAGTTCCCCTGTAGTTCCTGTGCTCTTGGGGTGGGGCTTATTTTGTTTCCTATCATCCCTCCACCCACCCATTGGCTAGTTTAAATACTCATCAATGAGGCATCTAAACTTTTCACTCAGGACCTTGGTCCCCCTCCCCGGATGGATGCAGGCCATCTCCCTTGTATAGGCCCACATCCCTCCAGGTCAGGCCCCAGTCCAGCATGAAGCCAAACCCCTCCTCTCTACACCATTCCTTCAAGCATGTGTTGAATTTCTGGATGCAGAGTGTCCTAGCCTCCCCTTTGCTGTGGACAGGCAGTACCTCCAAGAAGGATACAGAATTTGCTACCCACTTGAGGCCTCTCCCAAACTCTTTGAACTGTTACTGAATCTTTTCTAGCTCTTCCTTCTCCCTACCAGGTAATTTGTCCTCAGGTGGATAATGACATCCAGCATCTCCCTCCGTGCTATGGCCCTTGCAATCCTCTGGATTCACTCCCCTTCCCTCTGAGTTGTGCCTCTAGGTAGGCAATTTTCTTCCCTCTCTCCCTTGCTACCTATTCCCAACTCAATCCCTTGGACAATGGAGTCCCCCACTAGGAGTTGTTTCCTCCTTCTCTGGTGATCCGTATTTCCCACCCAGGGGATCCATCCTGGATGATCCTCTCATCCTCCTTAGACACTACCTTGGGTGTCACCATATAACCTTCTCATTTCTCTAACCCAGCATAGGAGTTATGTAGTGTCACTGATTGGGGGATGTGCCTCTGTGCCACAGCCCTCACCCTACCTGAGCCCACCGTAGTCCATCCTTTCCTTTTGACAGGCAACTGTTGAGGTAGTGGAGACTGACTAGGTGATTCCTGGGTAGGGAGGAAGGTCTCATGAATCCTTTCCAGCTCTGCCTGGAGACTGGTAACCTCTGCCCTCAGCCCAGAGAGGTGCCTGCAGATGGGGAAATATTGCAGCATCCAGCAGGTCCTCCTGAAAACTGCTGCCCCACAACCACTGCATTGCACCACTCCCATTATTTTGCTTTGCTTCTCTGCTTTTCTTTGCTTATCTGTGCCTTGTGAAAGAGAAACCACTTTTCCCTACTGCCACATATGCTTGTTACTGCTTACTGTAGCTCCCACATGTGCACTGAGCCCTGAAAACACAGTTTCTCTTGTTAACTGTGCCTAAAAGGTTGTTTCTCCCTTAAAAGAAGATACATGTTTTTTCTTTCCTTCTGCCCTGCTGTAAGATCCCACTCCTGAGTTGTCCTGGTAGAGTATGTAGATCATACCAGTTGTGTTCCCAAAATGAGTGCGCACTGGGACGTGGTGCTCAAGAACCGCCAAGAAATAGAAACAGCAAAAGATTCTGGCACACACAAAACTCATGAGAGGGACACATAAATAATTTAAAAAAGTTATTTTATTATACCATGACAAAACAAAATGTCCGGCCTGACATGTTTCGGACTGGCTACAATCCTTTGAGAAAGGATTGTAGCCAGTCTGAAACATGTCAGGCCGGTCATTTTGTTTTGTCATGGTATAATAAAATAACTTTTAAATTATTTATGTGTCCCTCTCATGAGTTTTGCATGTGCCAGAACCTTTTGCTGTTTCTAATCATGACAGTTGTGTTATGCTTACTCCTATCATTTTCCATCTGTAAACAAGAAATTGCAACCAACCCTCTGGTTGTGTGCCTATAAAGGTTCCATTCCACAAAGAAGACCGGTGAATAAGCTGGGCAGCCTGGGAGTGGATCACAAGGTAGTAAACTGGGTTAGGAACTGGTTGAGCAATAGAAGACAGAGGATTGTGGTAAATGGAACTCTGTCTGAGCAAAGGAGGGTGACCAGTGAGGTGCCACAGGGATCAGTCCTGGGGCCAGTCCTGTTTAATTTCATCATAAGTGACATTGCAGAGGGTCTGGAAGGGAAGGTTTGCCCTCTTTGTGGATGACACTAAGATCTGCAGCAGGGTGGACACTCTGGGAGGGGAGGAAAAAATTAGGAAGGACCTATGTAAACTGGAGGAATGGTCTAGAGTGTGGTAGCTGAGATTCAATGTGAAAAAGTGCAAACTCATGCATTTGGATGCAAGAAAGCAGGGCAGGATTACATGATGTGGAGGAAATACTTATGGTCACCAGACAAGAAAGGGATTTAGGGGTAATTGCATCTGATGACCTAAAGGTGGCCAAACGATGTGCCAAGGTTGTGGGATGAGCCAGTGGAATGCTGAGGTACATAGGGAGAGGTATCACCAGTAGAAAAAAGAGGAAGTGGTGATGCCACTGTTCAGGTCATTGGTGAGACCTCATTTGGAATACTGTGTGCAGTTCTGGAGGCCGCATCTCTGTAAGGACATAGACAGGGTGGAAGCAGGTCAAACAGGGGCAACAAAGATGGTGTAGGGCCTGCACCAAAAGTCGTATGAGGAGAGAGACTTTGAGATCTCTCTCTCTCTCTCTCTCTCTCTATATATATATATACACACACACCCTGGAGGAGAGGATAGAAACCTACAAATATCTAAAAGGCATAAATAGGGTACCAGAGGGTAGGGCTGTGTGGACTGTTCCACCCAAGATCCAAACCCCCTGATCAAACTTGTAATCCATGGACTGGGATAAATGCAGACTTTGCTGCAGAAGTTCAGTTCCAGGTCCATGGAGTGCCATAGAGTGTACTGTTGTGTGAGGATGCTATCAGCATGCTCACTCCACATACAGGTGGCCAGCAGCATCCAATCATGCAACAAAGCAGGGAATAATCAGTCACATGATGCACTCACTTATGGTATATATAGTAACTGTGGTGAGTGTGCAATGTGGCCCAGATGACTTGGAGAATGATAAGAGGACTGGAGCTTGCTGCTGCACTGCCAGGTACTACAATTGCACACCGCAGAGAGAAACTATAAAAAATATAAATGTAAAAAGAAATCTATTTTTTGAGCGTAATTGGAAGGAAGAAAAGAAAGAGAGGACAGAGATGAGATTTCCTGGGCTGAAGGGGGGAGAGAAAGGCATCATCCGGGGAAGGAGAGGAGAGGAATCCAAGGAAGGAGCTAGACAGTGTGTGGGTGCCGGAGGGGAGGCAAAGCAAATAAAAGGCAGTGTGACTGAAGTGTACTACAGGGCAAGGGCAGGCTGGCAAAATAAATAATTGATTTGTGCCATCCAGAAATTGAATCCAGAAGATCCTCCAGATGAGAGAGAGAGAGAGTGAGAAAGAGAGAGAGATGACTTGGGGCCCAAGAGATGTTTTACAGTCCCAGAAATCCCAAATAAAAGGTTTTTGTTTCTTTTCTTGGCATCAATGTGACTGTGTGTACAAGGCAAGAGCAGGCTGGCAAAATAAATCTTTGACTTGTGCCACCCAGATCCAGAGTTCAGAGAGAGAGCCTAAGGGGGGGGGGGCACGAGAAATATTACAGTCCAAGAAATCCCAAATAAAAGTTGATTTTCTTCCTGGTTTCATTATGGCTGTGTTACAGGGCAAGGACAGGCTGGCAAAATAAATCTTTGATTTGTGGCATCCAGATCCACAGGAGAGAGAAAGTAGAGACTACGGGGGGCATGAGAAATTTAACAGTCCAAGAAATCCAATATAAAAGTGTTTTTTCTTTTCCTGGCCTCAAATGTGGCTGTGTAACTGTGTGTAGGGCAAGGGCAGGCAGACAAAATAAATATTTGACTTTTGACATCCAGATCCAGAGGAGAGAGAAAGTACTGGGGGGGGGGGTTCATTCCCAGAAATCCAAGATTTTTTTTTTCTTCTCTTGGCATCTGTGTGGCTGTGTGTACAGGGTAAAGGCAGGCTGGCAAAATAAATCTTTGACTTTTGCCATCCAATCACGATCACTTGTTAAGGTTTATTCACAATTTCATTCATTACAAATAAAAAAAATACTTTTCTGACAAACAACAGACAAGTTACTGCACCTCTGCTGTTGGCTGTGGGTGGCTCAGGGGATATTCTGAATTTGTGACTCATAGCAGTCTATTTACGCTACAACACAAGTAATGAAAGTACACACACGAGTCATCATCATCAGTCATCATCACTCATTTTATCCATTATTCCTCCTTCTTATCCTTCTTAGTTTATCATTATGTAGAATATAAGCATTAACCAACCCATGTGGGACTGTGTGTGCAGCTGTGTGCCAGATGTCTGCATCACCAACTTAAATTATGAGGCACACTGTTGAGCAGGCCACTGAACAGTAGCTGCAGCAGGAATCAGTCTGCTAAGCTTGGAAGGAAGTAGTGGTGGATTGCGGTGTGCTGTGTACAATCACAATTCACGACTCACAACTGTAAATCCATCCCTGACCTGTAAGTGTGGGTGGGAGTTATCGGAGGATGTTAGGTAGAGGAATTTTTTTTTACACTTAGAATAAGAAAAAATGGATCAAAATGTTGCTAAGGTGCATTCTTCTCAGGAAGGCAGTGCAGCCAGTGCCATGCAAAAGACAGCAGTCAGCCTGCAAAGGAAAAACAAAATAAAATCCCAAAAAGTGATTTGTTCACATCTAAGGGTTTCGTCTTCCAAGTGAATGCTTGAACCCAAAAAAGGTACATCTGTCAGATTAGTCCCAAGTAAATAAAAGTTATGTAGTTAAAACCAAAGGGTTAGTGGGTACCACCCGCTGAGGCACCCAAAGGTATGGAACAATTGCATACTATGCTACCGCCAGTCGCTCACAGATGTCATCTGATTCTTCTGAGGTTGAAACCGATGAAGGTAATAATAATAAAGATGAAGAGAATATTCAGGCAGCACAAGATTTACAACAGGAGGGGATGGAAACTGCATGTAAGGAAGAAATGGACAGAGATGTTTTGGTTGAGGAAGAGGGCAGTGGGAATAAATCCCAAGATGAACAGGCCCCAAAAAAATCCAGGAGGAAAATAACCTGAAAAGGGAACCGAGGTGCAGTGCCTTCCTGAGAAAAAACCTAAAAAAATATAATCTTTAGTTTGGCCATACTTCTCCGTTAGTGCTTCTAATAAGTTGGTGGCACATGCACCATTTGTTAATGGCCAATCAGCAGGGCTAAAAAGAAAGGAGCATTGGAAACATCAGCACTGAAAAGGCACCTAGACAGATGTCATAACATTACTGAGAACTCCAGTTGTGAGTTTCGAAGAGAAAATGACAGTGGTAGCTCACTATACTCAGCTGTACCTCCAACAGACGGAAGCAGTGGCAGCCACCACAGCACTATGGAAACACCTCCACCTCCACTTCATTCCTTTCATTCAAAGGATTCCTACTGTTACTGAAAGTGACCATGTATTCAAAAGGCCCCCTCCTTCAAGGAGATATCTTACCATCTCAGAAACGTACGAGCGTAAAGCCAAACATGCCTCAACTCACCCTGCTGCTGTTACAATAACCCAAAAGATTTCAGAAATAACTGTTGATTTGCTACCATATAACATGGTTGAACACGTAGGATTCAGGTGGCTGCTTGAGTACCTTGAACCTCAATATAGTATGCCATCACAGAAATACTTCTCAACAACAGGGATTTCAGAGCTTTACAATGTCGTATGTGAAAAATTAAGATACTTCATGTGCAGTGCTGTTGTGGGGTGGTGCATCTCACGATAGACATCTGGACAAGCTATCAGCCTGAACCCTTCATGCCTGTGATGGCACATTGGGCATGTTTTGATAATTCATGTGAGGACAGTGAAGCGTCACAGTTTGCTGTTCTAAAAATGTCTTTTCCATCTGAACATACCTCATACAACATCAAAGAAGAGTTCCAAAAACCAATGCAGCAATAGCTCACTTCACAGGGACTGTCATCTGGCTTTCTATTTACAGATAATTGGTCCAACACAAGGAAGGCCGTGGAAGAGGGGGGCTTTGTTCACATTCACTGCTTTGCGCATTGCTTAAACTTAATAGTTTCCAGTTTTCTTAATGATGACAGGAACATTAAGGCTCTTGTTAGCACTGCTGAAAGAACATAGAAACATAGAAACATAGAATTTGACAGTAGATAAGGACTGCTTGGCACACCTAGTCTGCCCATTTCCCTACCTAACAGATAAGCTGCAGATCCTAGTTAACCAACAGCCTACATCCCCCTACCACCCACTAGAATTGCCTTATGCCTGTCCCATGCATTCTTGAATTGCCCCACTGTTTTTGACTCTATGACCTCCACAGAAAGGCTGTTCCATGCATCTACAACCCTCCCTATGAAGAAATACTTCCTCACATTACCTCTGAGTCGTCCCCCCTCTATCTTCAAATTGTGCTCCCTTGTTCTTGCACATCTGTTGTTTTGAAAGATGCTACCCTCTTGGACTTTATTGATTCCCTTGAGGTATTTGAAAGTTTCTAACATGTCCCCCCTCTCCCTCCTTTCCTCGAAGCTATACATCTTAAGCTCCTTTAGTCTTTCTTCATATGTCTTCTGGTGCAGACTCTGCACAGTTTTGGTTGCCCTGTTCTGGACAGCCTCCAGTCTGTCTAGGACTTTTCAGAGATGGGGTCTCCAGAACTGTATGCAGTACTCCAGATGTGGTCTTACCAACTGTCTGTACAGAGAGCCAACAACTTTCTGTTTTCTACTGGTGATGCCTCTTCCTATGCATCCCAGTATCACCCCAGCCCTCCTTACTCCCTTCTTACATTGCTGGACCACCTTTAGGTCATCTGATATTATTACCCCCAGGTCCCTTTCCATTTTTGTTGTTGTCAGTATCTCACCCCTCACTGTGTACTCTTGCCCTGGGTTTTTGTTTCCTAGGTGCATTACTTTGCACTTCTTTGCGTTGAATTTAAGCTGCCATACATTTGACCATTCCTCCAACCTTGTCAAGTCCCTTTTCATCCTTTCCACCCCAACTTGTATATGAACCCTGTTGTAGATCTTTGTGTCATCTTCAAAGAGACATACCTTCCCCTCCAGTCCCTCCACAATGTCACTTATAAAGACATTAAAAAGGACTGGCTCCAGTACTGAACCCTGCGGTACCCCACTAGTAACCCTCCTTTCTTCACTGTGGACTCCATTTACTATTACCCACTGTGCCCTGTTGTCCAGCCAGTGTTTTACCCAGGCTACCACCCTGGGACCCACTCCCAGGCTGGCTAATTTGTTTACTAATCTTTTGTGCGGGACTGTATCAAATGCCTTGCTAAAATCTAGGTAGGCCATGTCCACAGCCCCTCCCTGGTCTACTACTTTGGTCACCCAGTCAAAGAAATCAATTAGATTTGTTTGACATGACCTTCCTGCTGTGAATCCATGCTGCCTTGGGTCCTGTGCCCCACTGGACTCTAGGTACTCAACAATTCTTTCCTTCAGAAGTGATTCCATCATTTTCCCTACCACTGAGGTCAAACTGACAGGTCTCTAGTTTCCTACCTCTGTCTTGCTCCCACTTTTGTGAAGGGGAATCACATCCACCTTTCTTCAGTCCTCCGGTACCACACCATCCTCCCATGATTTATTAAAAAGGGTAGTCAGTGGTGTTACTAGTTCTTCTCTTAGTTCTTGTAGAATTCTGAGGTGAATTCCATCAGGCCCCATTGCTTTATCCACCTTCAATTTTAAGAGTTCTTTCAGAACCCTTTCTTCTGTGAAAGGACTAATGTCAACCCCCCTATCCAGAGTGCTTCTATGGACTGGATTAGGTCTCTCCCCCACTTTTCCATTGTGAATACTGAGCAGAAATATTTGTTTAGTATCCCTGCTTTTTCACTGTCATTCTCTGCCCAACCACCTTCCTCTTCATTCAGCCTCAGTATCCCAGCCTTCATCTTTCTTTGCTCCCTAATGTACCTATACAAGGTTTTATCCCCCTTCTTAACCGAGTTGGCTATCTTTTCCTCAGTTTGAGCCTTTGCTATTCTGACTGCCTTCCACACTTCTTTCTGCTTTAACTGGTACAGTTCTCTGTCCTGCTCCTTCTGTGTTTCCTTATACCTCCTGAATGCTATCTTTCTCTACCTTACCTTCCCTGCCACTTCTTTTGAGAACCATAGTGTTTTTTTCTTTCGTTTTGATTTATTTGCTTCACACAAATTCTTGTTGCGTCTGTGATGGCAGTTTCGATGTTTTCCCATTGTTGCTCCACCCCACCTTCTTACCTGTTTGCTATTGCTTTTCTGAGGCACTCTCCCATTTTGACAAAATCAGCCCTCTTGAAGTCTAGTAACTTCACTTTTGTGTGGCTTGACTCTACAGCTAAGTTTATCATGAACCACACTGTTTGTGGTCACTTGTTCCCAGATGGCTACCCACTTCAAGATCAGAGATTCTCTCTCTTTCCCCATTTGAGAGTACCAGGTCTAAGATTGCTCCCTCCCAAGTGGGTTCCAAAATTATCTGTCTGAGGCATGCCCACTGTAGGGCATCGAGAATGGCCCTGCTCTTGGATGTGGCTGCAGCAAAGGTGCTCCAGTTAACATCTGGCATATTCAGGTCCCCCATCAGCAATATCTCACCTTTCTCTGCTATCCCAAGGATGCCTTCTATCATTTCCTTGTCTATTTCCTCCCCTAAGATGGGGGTCTGAATACAACCCCTGTGCAGATTGTGGAGCCATTTCCAGTCTCCAGGGTGATGCACAGTGCCTCCTTTCCTCCCTGTTCACCTTTTAGTTCTGTTGCTTTGATCCCTTCCCTTACATAGAGAGCTACTCTATGCTTGAGTGGCTGAAATAATATGCACTTATTTCAGCCACTCAAGCAAAGCCCATCACTTGTTTGAAAAAATACAGCAGGAGCACAGTTTACCTACAGTATGCACTGACTTATCCAAAACATTTCTACTCAATGGAATTTAACCTTCTATATGTTCCAAAGGCTTCTGGAACAAAAGAAAGCTGTCAGATAATACACCTTGGAAAATACAGATGTCTATACTACCCCACCACAGTGGGCCATGCTGGAGTTTCTAATTTTTCTAGCCCCAGCCATTTGAGGAAATCACCAGAGAGGTTAGTGAAAACACAGCAACTCTGAGTCAGGTGATGCCCCTAATAAAAATTTTAAAATTTAGGTTGAATCTAATTAGGGAAAAGTTAAAGAACCAAGACAGTTCCACAATCACACAGGCTGCCAGTGGTGCTGCTGACACATACAGGTTGTCCACCAGAATATAACAAGATCTAACAAGATGTACAGTATAATCAAAAAAGTTGCAGAAGGTGACAAACTATCTAAAATGCTTCATTCTGAGTACTACATTAAAGCAACAATCTTGGACCCACAATACAAATCAAAGAAACTATTGAGTGATGATTATGACACTTGTTTCAAGATAAACAAACAAGAAATAATTGATGAGGTGCATGCTGTCATGGAACAGAGTATGACAGCAGCACCACATTCAAAATGTTCTTCATGACACAGCACAGTACCACGTGACTCATTCTTTACTGTTGAAGCATTTTCTCCCTCTTCCTCCTCAGCCACTGCAGCCAAATCTTTTTCTTCACCACCATCCTAACATAGCAGTGCTGCACAGTCACTTGGTTCAGCTTCATGTCTCTGGAGTCACTTAGAAGATGTAATTGTAACATCTGCTTCATCTTCCTCTTGTAACACAGCCTCAGCACAGACCATTGTTGAAATGTACCTCGCAGAACCCAATATCAGCTGGAATGCTGATCCTTTGAAATACTGGAAATCCAAACAAAGTATCTGGACTGCTTTAATAAACATTACAATGGAGTACATGAATTGCACTCTGACTAGCGTGTGTTCAGAATGATTGTTTAACTTGGCTGGTAACATCATTACTGATACACGATCCTGTTTGACACCAGAAAATGCTGAGTGTCTGAGATTTCTGAAAGTCAACATTCCTCACTTTAATTTCAGATATGATACCTGAATGAAACGTACAGTCTGAGTGAGAAGGCCCTATCCGCAAAACACTTTCAAGAATTTATTTTGTGCCTGTGGTGAAAGTCTTTTGTGAATTTGGTTTACTACATGAGGCAGCAATTAATTGCAACAATTCAAGTCAGGACTCAGGAGGATGGACTACTAGGCTTAGCCAGAATTATTTTAATGATTACAATGAACACAGAAACATGAACAATTATACCATCAGTGAGTGAGAGTCCAAATACAGCAAGCAACTGCATTTCATGTCACACTTATTTGGTGGTGCTAGGTACCACTCTGATCTGAAAGGTAGGGTACTGTTGTGTGATGCTACTACTGCTACTATTTGACACTTTTTGTTCTCACTACTACTACTTGTCACTTTTTCGTCCTCAGCAACTGATTAAAAATGACTATTTTACCACTGACCTAACGGCTAACTGTACTTTAATATTACTGTTTTCATTTTCATACAATGGATGACTTAACAGAAATCTGAACACTGAAACTGAATGCTCTTTGTATAATATATTTTTCACATCTCCAATATTTGGCTGCAATTACAGAGAAAAATGTAAATTAATGTCTTTATTGTGTGTTTGTGGTATACTAACCTGGCTGTAAAACACTGCATCTCACTTACAGTAACTGGGCTGAGAATATTATATTTTAATTTTTACGTACTTAAATTATTTGGCACTGGTTGGCAGCAATTGTGGAACTAAGAAAGATGTAATTGTGTGTCTTCAGGTCTTCAGGTGGCAGTAGCAACCTTTATTTTTTATGACTGCACTGCACTTGACCGATGTGATGGGACTGGCTCACTGACTGACTGCCTGGGTGGTGATCAGTTTATATCTTTTGTTTCTCATTTAATAAATGTATAGCATGATGACCAGTGGTATAAGTAGTTGTAGACAACATTACCACCTGTTGGACTAGGTAGTGTACCATACCACAGTACACTGGGGCATACAATGCAGTTGCATCATTCACATGGGTAGGGTGAGTGGGCTCTAAATTACTGCTGCTCATTTTGAACATTAATTTCTTTCACCCCGGTTTGCTCTGACTGAAAAATCTATCAAAATAATACACACAGCAGCAGCACTAATAAAAAAATAATCTTAGCTGACTGCAGTGCTTGATATTTCTTTGTGGTACAGTAGTACTTTCATCTGTCTGTTTCTCTCTCTCCTTGTCTCTGTCTCTCTCTCTCTCTGCTTCCAAGCACACTCACATCACAGGCCCAAGCAGGATATGCTACCAGTACAGGCCAGCCATGAAGCAGCTAGTAGTAATTAATTATTGCTTTTATGTAGCATGTTTACTGTCATTTTTATACAAATAATGCACTAAATTATTTCATTTTGGCCTCTGTGTTGAATATGAATGACTTTGGCCACTTTTAAGTATTTTATCACATTTTTTCAAATATTTATAAATATCAGAACTAATCAGAACAAATCAGAACTCCAACATGTTCTGATTCTTATTTAATAAAGGTCAGAACTTCACCAAGTTATCCCAGCCCTACCAGAGGGGTAACATCTTTCAGAAAAGGAAATGTCCAGGAGCAAGGGTGCATGACATGAGGCTGGAAGGCTGTAGACTAAGGGAGAACATGAGGAAATATTTATTCACAGAAAGGGTGGTGGATGCATGGAACAGACTCCCAGTGGAGGTGGTGGGGGCAAACACAGTGTGGGAATTTAAACATGCATGGGACAGGCATACCGGAACCCTAGAAATAGGAACAAGGAAGTAAAGCCAGAGATCAACCAGTTTACAAGAAGCAGTATAGCGCAGTGGTTTAAGTCTCTGAGCTGCAAATCTGGTGACATCCAACAGTCCAGACCTGGGTTTGAATCCCATAGCTTCAACTTAAATACTGTGTGACCCTGAGCAACTCACTTAACTTCCCTGTGCTCCCAGGCCGTACCTGTAAAAAAGCTTTCAGCTTAGTGTGCTACTCCTGGTTAAAAACATCTAAAAAAAAAAGTAACATCAAGTAGGGTCTGCAACTTTTACAGTAGGCACGGAAACTGGGCAGACTGGATGGGCCTAGTGGTTCTTATCTGCCATCAATTTCTATGTTTCGATGAGCTTGAGGTTGGAGGGCTAAGGAAGGCAAGGGTGCATGGGATTCACCAGTACTCATCCAGAAACAATCATCTACCTGAAATCTGATGCCTGCGGAAGGTACAGCCCAAGCTAGAAAGTACCAGAAATCTAGAAAGTGACAGAATGTCCTAGAAGGTTAGCAGCAGCAAGTAAGCCTCTGTGCAGCCTGAGTCAAGAAACACAACAGACTAAATTCTAGGTGAGCTGACACAAAGTAAATTAAATTCAGTTATCTGAAGTCTGATGCCTGCTAGAAAGTATCAGAAAGCAAGCAAGCCTCTGTGCAGTCTGAGCCAAGAAACTCATCAGACTAAATTTTAAGTGAGCTAACACAAAGCAAATTAAATTCAGTCACCTGAAAAAATCTAATGCCTGCTAGAAAGTACCAGAAAGCCCTAGAACGTTAGCAGCAACAAGCAAGCCTTTGTGCAGGAAACTCAGCAGACTCACCGACTGGCAGACATCATTTTGACATATTTGATATATTGTATTTATGTATTTATTTATTTGAAAAGTTTCGCCAGGAAAGACATATCAAGCTAAAAATAGCTTGTTTCCAGATGTATCATGGGGGGGAGGGATATGTATAATAAATTTTACTACAAAATAAAACACCATACAGAGATTAAATAACAGTGCAGAGTTATGTACAATAGGAAAGTTTGTGTACTAGACATATGCATAAAAAATAAATATCAAATTATCACAAGGGTAGGGTGGGAGACAGCTCCCTTAGGATCAGAAAAAAAAACAATTATTTAGGAGGGCAGTAGGAGATAGTGCACAGAGGGGAGGGAGAGCATAATGGGGAATGGTGGGTACAGAACTTCTAGTCCACAAGAATAGTGCACTCCGCAGATAGTCTGGATGCTGACTTTAAATAATCAACAGTGTTTATTGTTGCTGACACAATGCCTGCCAGTGTCACACTTGGCTACTGGCCACCCTAGCCCCAGTGGTTCGGGTTCAAACAACCCTTCATCAGGGGCATGGCAAGAGGGATTGCATACAGCCATTTTTCACTGGTTTCAATAACTGACATCAGGTGTCGCTAATAAAAAAAAACTTTTTAACTGAAAATTAAGCAATTAAATAATGAACTCCAAAAAATGTAATTTAAACAGTACTGGCTGAATCTGCTATGGAACAACCTATACCTAGCAGGATTTAAATTAAATGCAGTTTTAGCATGTCTTGAATAATTAACAAGTTATCAATAATCTCAGCCTCTTTTGTTTTTTATGTGAAAAAACATAGAACATGGCCAGCCTGGTGGCGCTGAGGGTTGAGGCGCTAGATGCCACACCTCTTGCCATGTCTGTGACCCATGTTTGGGAACAAGTGTGGTCACTGGGAGTTGGCAGGGAGGAGAAGGATTGAGCATCTGGAGGACAGCTCTCCTTCTCCGGAGCAGGGGGGTTCAGCAATTGGTGCAAGTCTAACCCCTAGCAGTGGATGGGGGCTAGCACATTGACACTGCATCATGGGTATGGGGGTTGGGAGTGGCGCAGGTGCTTGATGACGGTGTGCACAGGATCATGTGTGGTGCCATCACAGGAGTCATTCCATACACCACCCCGGCAACACAGGAACACCAGGAAAAAAAGTTGCCCACAGATGATGATGGGGAACTCGCAGGCCTCGCACCTGGCTAGCCACAGCAGAGGAACACATGATCTGGTCTCGGAGGGGAGGGTCCCTTCTCTGACCCCACTGAGGGGGTAAACCCTGGGGCCACTGTTGTGCTGGCTGGTGGATGCCAGGGTGACAAGGCTGGGGTTCTCCCAGACTGAGAGGGCTGCAGGGGCAGGAGTATAAACAATCATAAAAAAAAAAAAATTGGATGTTTTTGGTCTGCAGAAGAGCAGAAATACAGCAGTTAGTCAGAGGAAAGTATATCAATGTATTTACAGTCTATTATAGTTAATATGTTCAGTCTCTCACTTATTTGTTTTCCATATTGCTTTTTATCCTCCACAAGGGGCTTCTGCCCATGTTGGACACCCTTATCCGATTCCAGGGGTCTTTTGGGGTCTTGTAGATGACTTGCATGCCCTGGTGGATCCCCTGGAGCAGGCCTGAAGGCTTCATCCTCGTGCAGCCCCCTGAATTTCCCCATTTATTCCCTGTTACCCCAAGGCCCCAGAACACGGTATCGCATGTGTGTGGAGGTGTGCACGCACACTGTGGCTCCAGTTATGGCCCCTTCTGTCCTTCTCTAGCCTAATACCAGGACTCCTCAACATGATGCCACCCCCAGCCTCCACCAAGAGGTGATCAAGCACTGAAATGATCCTGGAGCCCTCCCCGAGGAAGAGAACTGCCAGCTGGCAGCTCAATCAGCTACTCACCCTCCCTCTCCAGTCAATCCCCAGTGCCCCAGGCTTGTGAATGAACCTGAGTCACTGGTGTGGCACAAGGTGTAGTGTGAAGCACCTCAACCATCAGTGCCACCTGGCCAGCTTCTATCACTTATTTTGGTAAACCTTTTATCTGGAATATCTCTAAGACATAACTGATAACAACAAAATACAGTAAACTTAAGCAAATATTCAAAATACATAACTCATCTTTGGGTAACCATCAAGAGACCTTTATTTCAACACAAAGTTGTCACTTTTTCTTTTTACACAATCAAACCTATTGTACTATTATAAAACAATTATAAATGTCCTCTATTTCAGATGAAATTGTTTTATGAGGCATGACTCCTTATCTATCATAATGGGCTTCAAAACTCGTATTTACTTTAAACTTAATCAATACTATTAATAAGTCCAACAGATGGGGTTTAAAATCCCACTGTTCATACAGTCCCAGTGGTTTCACACTCCTAAGGGAGTAAATCCAGTAACTCTCTCTCTCTTCAATAACTGATTCGATATGTTAGCATCCTTTTTCAAGGGTGGTACATGTTCAATTCCCATGAATTTCAGACGGTTGGGATTGCTGTAATGAAATATTTGAAAGTGTATTCCTACTAGAGATGTGCTAAATTGTGAAATTTCATTATGCAACATATTTCACAAAATGTGCGAATTTTGCAAAATATTTTGCAGGTGTGAAATGTGAAATTTCACCTGCGGAATGTGAAATTTTGCACAGAGAATAATGAAATTTTGCCATTTTTGATGAAATTGTGCATTTTGTGGTGAAATTTTGTGTTCCGTGAGAGAAATTTCACAGCTTCGCTCCCTTCAAAAAATTTTGTGAAACAGTGGAATTTCACAAAATGTTTCGCACTGCAAAATTTCCAATTTCACGGAAATTTTGCTGACGTAATTTAATTTCACAACATCTCTAATTCCTACTTGGGTGTCTTGTCTAGTATTTCTAATTCATCTGACATGCTCCTGGATTCTAAACTTCAGTTCTCTGGTTGTACAACCCACACAGAGTTTTGCACAAGTACACCATAGTGCATAGACCACAAATTGGGTATCACATGTTATGGTTTCCTGTACTTGTATTTAACCTCTGTTAAACTTGGATGCACAAATTCACTTTGTGGTTGTGTGAATTCACATACTGTATACTGCATCTATAACATTTAAAGAATCCACTTCCATTTTTGGGGATCCACATCCTACTAGCAGTGTCTCTGTCTACTGGAGGTAATCTGCTATGCACTACCTTGTCCTTTATGCTATGTGCCTTTCTAAAGGACACCCTAGATTTTGTACCCACTGATTTCATGACCAGAGGATCTTCTGTAAGGATGCTCCAATCTCAGTGGATTATATTCCCCACCATTCCAGCAACACCATTAAATTCCATAATAAAGGTCATCATATTGTTTACCTCCCTCTTGCTGGTACCATCTTTTATCAAATCAGTTCTATCTTTAGCTAGTGCTTTATCCCTGGTCTCTTTTAACAGTGTATCTTTGTATCCCCTCTGTTTGAACTGAGTTTCTAGATCCTTTGCCTGTGTGCTTAAAATAGATTCTGTACTGCAATTACATCTGAGCTGCAGCATCTGGCTATAGGGTATGGACCTTTTTAATTTTTTTTGGGTGTGCATCTTCAGCTCTTAAGAGACTGTTGGTTGCTGTCTCTTTTCTAAAGCAGCTTGTGATTACTGGTTCTCCAGGTTACCCTTCCAGTTCTAAATCTAAGAATACAATTTTGATCTTACTTGAGTTTGAAGTAAATCTCAGGTTAAACTCATTGTTGTTCAGCTAATTTACAAACTTATCAATCATTGTGCTGTCCCCTGGCCATATACACAGGAAATCATCTATGTACCTATGCCAGTGCCTGATGTGTCTCCAAATAGGATTATTCTACTTGTTTAAGATTTTTAGCATATCCCATTTCCCCAGAAACAAGTTTGCATAACTGGGCGCCATGCTTGCCCACATTGCTGTAATGCATACTTGTTAAAAATATTAATTTTCAAATTCAAAAAAATTAAGTGTAAGTATAAATTCCAAAACAGTTAAATTATAATCTACTAGTGTTGAATCTATACTGCCATAGTTCTCAAATTAATATATACATGCCTGTAACCCTGATTGTGTACAATGGAAGTATATAGAGACTCTATATCAATTGATGACCATGTGAAATCTTCCTCTAATGTAATATTGCCATTTTTTTAAGTACATCACTGGTGTCATTCAGGTATAAGAGTAATCCAACCACACATTTCTGTAAATAAAAATCTACATAGTGCCCCAATTTCTCAGTTGGAGAGCCCTTTCCAAATACAATCCGTCTACTTGGGTTTTTTCCAGATTTTTATTTATTTTTGTAATACATAAAATCCTGGTATGACCAGATACTCATTCCATATATATTCATATTAATCTTCAGTGATGTCATTTCCTGGAGATGGCTGTCATTAAAGGAGTAGTACACCCAGAATGTGTAAAAACGTATGTTATGCAAAGTGTTTTCATTTGTGTGTGAAGTCCTAGTGTATCCTTCCCTCTGTCTGCTATTATGAGTTTTTCCTAAATTTCAATGCTAGTTTTATGACCCCTGAGGGTCTCCATCTCAGCTAAGTGTATTACTTTTATTGTTCCTACAATGTATCCTGTCTCATGTGACAGTAATGTAGGCAGGACCATAGATTCAGCGGCAAACAGTACTTTACAATCAGTTCACAACAGTTGAGATGGCTATATTTTAAAAACTATACAAAGTTCTGCTTGGTGACTGCCCTCATTGTAAAGGTATTTTTGTCAAGAACAATTATGACACAGGTTGTGTATGTGTAGCTTGAATGGTTTTCAAGATATTTACATTTGTTTGGTATGTCTACTAGAGTGTTCACTCAGAGAGAAAAAAAGCATCTGCTGTTTGCAAGTGCATCTGCAGACATGCCAGCCAAACTAAATATCTTGAAAATTATACAAGGTACACAACAACAACAAACAGCAAAGTTGTTCAGGACAAAATTAATTTACAATTAGGCATGTCACTAAGCTGAATTCCTTACACTTTTTAAAATATTTGCCATCTGAAATGGGAAATTCAGTTAAAAAAATGGAAATTTGGCTAATTAGATAGCTATATTTTAGAAACTATACAGAGTTCAGCTTAGTGACTACCCTCATTGTAAAAGTTGTTTTGTCCTGAACAACTTTGCTGCCGGTCCTTTTTGTGTAGCTTGTGAAGTTTCCAAGATATTTAGGTTTGTTTCACGTGTGAGCAGATGCACTTACAAACAGCAGACACTTTTTTCTCTCTAAGTGAACAGTCTAGTAGACCTGCCAGACAAATGTAAATAACTTGAAAAGCATAGTTACACATACACAATCAGTATCACAATTGTTCACAACAGAAAGACCTTTACAATGAGGATAGTCACCAAGCTGAACTCCATATAGTTTTTAAAATATAGCCATCTCTACTGTTGTGAACTAATTGTAAAGCATTGCTTGCTGCTGAATCTATGACCCAAACTGCATCATTGTCACACGAGACAAGATGCATTGTAGGAACAAAGAAAGCAATAAACGTAGATGAAATGGAGATCCCAGGGGTTTAAAACTACCATAAAGCCAACCGGCTAATTTAGGAAAAACTCCTAATAGCAGACAGAGGGAAGGACACACTAGGACTTCACACTCAAATCAAAACACTCTGCCCAGCATATCATTTTGCAAATCCTGGGTGTACTACTCTTTTAAGATACTATGTAGCTCCTTGTTAAACACAAACATAGGATTACATGGTAATTTCTTGTAGTTCCTTTCATTACTCAAGAGTTCTTTTACAATACCAACATGGTGTTCTTTGTTGAGTATTACACTATTCCCACCCTTGTCTGAGGGTCTAATCACTATGTTAGCGTTGTCAGACAGTTATTTCATTGCTGCTCTCCCTTTTCTGCTGATGTTACAGTATACATTCTCTGTTTTGGAGCAGTTCTCAATATTTCATCTACCTGCTTAGTCACTGTTTTTTCATAAGCCAAAACTGATGTACTGGTAAAGTTTGGACAGAATGTGGACTTACCCAAGAAGGAAGTTAAATCTGGATCAGAGACACTCATGTTTCCCAAATCCCAAAGATTCCCATCTTCTGCTGTTTCCAGCAATTCTCTGAAAGTGTCTTCTTGTATTTGGTCTAAGTCCACAAGTGCTGGCCCAGGAGGGGATATCTATTGTATTTTGAAAATCAATTAGTCCAGCATTTTCTACTGATTCCTATATTAAGCCCAGAATTGCTTTGAGGGGGGCCTTTTTATTCTTGAAGAAATGTCTTAACCTGAGCTTGCTGAAGAATTTACTCAGATCAAGTGCAATTTGAAAGTTATTCACATGGGGGGTTGGGATAAAGGAAAGACCCTTACTCAGATGTCCCTTTTGTGAGTCTGTTAATATGTAATTAGAAATGTTTATTACCTGTAAGGTGTCTTCTTCCCAGAACGTAGTGAGCGATCTGTTTCATCCTCTCCCTCCTCTTCTCCACCTTCTTGTTCTTCTTCATTTTCTCTGGTTCTGGCCTTCCTTAAATTGCCTCTTCTTTCTAAAAAAAGCATATTTGTGACCTCTCCCCCTTTCTTGTTCAGCAGAGTTTGTACCACCTCTGCGTTGTACTTGTGAGGTACAGAACTAGTGTGGGAGGGAATAGGAAAGGGAGGAGGGGAACTATGGTAGTGAGGGAGAGACAAACCTTTGTTTTTCTGGGGTGCTGACCCCACAAGGGCCAGACATGGCTGTGTGCACACCCAGTCAATGCCCTTGTTCCTGGCCTGCAAGTAAAAGGGTAGGATTCAGGAAGGAGAAGAAGTAGGAAAGAGTAGTAAAAAGTATGCAGGGGGTGAAAGTAGGGGAAGAAGAGAACTAATGTGGAAGGGAGATGGGGAAGTATGGTAGTGAGGGATAGGCAGACATTGGTCACTCTGGGATGCAAACTCCACAAGGGCGAGACATGGCTGTCTATAGATCCAGCCCATAACCTGGTTTCCTGGCCTACAATGGAGAGGGATAGAAGAAGAAGAAGTGGGGAAGGGGAAGGAGTAGGAGAAATCAAGCAGGAGGGAGAAAGAGGAGTGGGAAAGGGGTATAACTTAGAGCAATTACAGGAGGGAGCAGTGTGGACATGGAATAGAGAGGAGAAAGATCACTTCGAAGAGGCAGAGAGAATGGTTTAGAGGAGAGAGTTCCAAAGTTTACGAAAGTGGAAGGAGAAGGCAGCCTGATCAGCAAGGGATTTACGAGAGGGAAGTAAGAGGGAATGGTAGCCAGAGTTATGGAGGGAGTACATGGAGGGGGCATAGGGGAGAGTAGAGAGCTGAAGTAGGGGGTGAGTGATGCCAGTGAGAATTTGGAAATGAAGGAGGAACAGTGGGTAGTGTAATGATCTTCCAGAGAGGGGAAGGAGAGGGCAGAATACAGAGAAGAGTGGTGGGTGAAGGATGGGCAGTCCAAAGGAAAATGGCAGAAGGAGTGAAAGAGGGGTCCAGTCTGACCAGGGTGGTCTTTATGGTAGCACTGTAGACAATATCACAATAATCAATGATGGGGTGAATCATTTTAGTGATTATATCTTGGTGGGCAGGAAGAGGGATGCATCTTTTATGCCTATATAGAGCGTCGTGCTTGGGGTGGAGTTTTTTAGGAATGGCATCCATGTGCTGTGAAAAATAAAGGTGTCGGTCAAGCCATACCATAAGTACTTAAATGAAGGCACATTATTAATTGTGACACCATCTGGGGTGTGGAATGACAGGAGGGATGGGAGCCTGGACAGTCTCTGATGAGTTCCAAAGGACATGGACACTATTTTTTTGCATTTAGGGATAGCTTATTTGATTTGAGCCAATGCTGGACAGCATCAAAATCAGTTTGTTTTATTTTTATTTCATAATTTGGAAATAACCTTTGAGTACAATGCTCTTTTTCAAAGGTTCCACATCAAGATCATGAAACAAGATTAATATAACAGGTAAAAACCAGTGACTAAAGTTCTCAAAAACATAGTAATATGTATATTAGGGACAACACAATAATGCAGCTACAGTCATGATACACAATTCAAGTGCAGAAGGAGATTCTATTACAGTTGAATCAGAGAAGGGTTGAGGTCTAATTTAGGGCACAAAAGGGTAAGTAAAAAACTTATAGTTCAACAGGCAGAGCCACCTGAGTACAGGAATTGTCTAGTATTAGGAGGAAGAAACAAGGTAGGGTTAGTGCAGGGGAGGAGGGGGGGGCAATAGATGATGAGAGCAGAAGCAGATATTGCAAAGGGCCCAGGAGAGTTAAGAGAAAAGATAAGTGTGTAGGACAGGAAGCTAATGTTATATTGATGAAATTAGAGTGGCACCCACCGCCCAAGTACTTGTCACAGTGGACTATATGAATTACCTGCAGACACAGGTACTAGCAGCAGTGAGATACAGCATCAGATCTAATTTAAAGGCAGGAAGGCTGGGAGAAGTAGTGATGTGTGCAGGGATCTCATTTAACCATTAGGGTGCCCTAAAAGCAAAGCACCTTTGTCCAAGAGATGTTTTTCTAAATGGGATGACTAGCGAATAACATGTCATACCCCTGGTGTAGTAGGAAGAGTGAGAAGCCTACACCAAGGCTTTGAGAGAGGGGGAACTTTTCCCAGTAGGATTTTCTTGCCCAGAATGCATGTCTGGTACTTTATTCTGTTGTTGAGGTTCAACCAATTAGTGAGTTCATAGGGTGAGCATGTGTGTGATCGGTTGTCAGCACCCAAGGTTAATCTGCAGACCTTATTGAGGGCAGTAGAGACTCGCTTAAGTGCTGTGTCTGAATTTGCCCCATAGACCACCAAGTCATAGTCAATTATTGACAGAATGGAGCTGGAGACAGATAATTGGAGGGCAGAGGGTGTTAGGTATTGTTTCTACCCATACAGGATGCCCAGTTTGGCATTGACAACCTGGTCAATGTGCTGCACAAATGAAATGGTGTCGTCGATGTGTACCCCAAGGTACTTAGAAACATAGAAACATAGAATTTGATGGCAGATAAGGACCGCTTGGCCCACCCAGTCTGCCCATTTCCCTACCTAATGGGTAAGCTGCAGATCTTAGTTAACCAGCAGCCTACTTCTTCCTACCCCCAACCCCTAGAATTGCCTTATGATTGTCCCATGCATGCTTGAATTCCACCACTGTTTTTGACTCCACAACCTCCTCTGAAAGGCCGTTCCACGCATCCACAACCTCTCAGTGAAAAATACTTCCTTAAATTACCTCTGAGCTGCCCCCCCTCTATCTTCAAATTGTGCCCCCTTGTTCTTGCACACCTCTTTTTTTGAAAGATGCTACCCTCTTGGACTTTGTTGATTCCCTTGAGGTACTTGAAAGTTTCTATCATGTCTTGAAGCTATATACTTGTTCAAGGGGAATGTCCTTATTATTGACAATTGTCAGGTTGGGGTAAGATTTCTTATGCTGTGGCCTAGCGATCAGCATTGTTTTAGTCTTTTTTATAGTTTAAAAGCAGCATCTGTGAGCTAAATCAGCCCTCTAAGGAGTGGAAAATGGACTGCAGTTCATTCTGTAGATGATCAAGATGAGTGCTAGTACTCAGGAAGACCACATCATTGCAGACTTCTGGGAGTCTATTTAGGAACAGGCTGAAGAGGAGGTGGTCCAGAATGGATCCTTGGGGGACGCCGAGTCTGATTTCACTTGCCTAGGAGGTTACTGGCCTGATCTTGACACGCTGGTAACGGTGAGAGATATAATCCTTGAACCAGAGAGTAACTTCAGAGGAGAACCTAATATAGAGTAGTTGTTGGAGAAGTAAGGGGATGGTTGACAGTGTCAAAGGCCTTTGTGAGATCTATAAAAATAGATCCTACTACTGTAGTTTGCTGGAGTCCAGGGCCTTGTGCACATAGTCAGCAAATTCAACCAAAGCAGTAGTAGTGCTGTGGCCCTTCGTCATTCTGAAGATACTCTGAGATTTGGTCTGACACAATTCTCTCAAGCACTTTCGATAAGGGGGATAGAATTGAAATCAGCTGATAATTAGCTATGCTACAGCGATCACCGCTTTTCAGCACAGGGGTCACCAGCACTAGTTTCCAGCTGGCCGGGAATTGTGCCAAGCAGAGAGATTTGTTAAAAATTTTGGTAATGGGAACCAGCAGTTCTTCAAGTGCAACAGCCACAAACTTCAGGTCAATATTATCACTCCGTGATCTAGTTTTTTCCTAGCACGTTCCTAACACAGGTTCTGGTCTCCTTAATTGAAACACTCCTAAAGTAAAAGTGTGGGGGGGGGGTATCAGTTTCCTGGCGTGAGGCCAATGTGATCAGTTCAGGGGGAGTCAGGTAACCAGGAGGGAGAACAGTACTGAGATCAGTGAATGATGAATTGAAGCTTTCAGCAATTAGACAGGGATTTAAGATGGATATGCCATTGACATTTATCATAGTAGGGTGTGCCCTGTCCTCCTTTCCTAGAAGTTCCTTGATATTTTGCCAGAACCTTTTGCCATTCCCCCAGCTACTGTCTAGCTGCTCTTTGAAATCTTTTGCCTTGGCCAGCCTAGAGCGGTGTGTGCACCTGTTTCTGGCTGCCCTGTAGTTCTGGAAGTCATGTGGGTTACCAGAATTCCTGACAAGACTCCATAGGTTATCACGAGCCCTAAACTGAACCAGGAAGTCCTGAGTGATCCACCCATTAGGTGATCCCCGGATTTTCCTTTTCCTAAAAGGGGCATACAGATCACAGATTTCATTGAATTTGCCAATGAAGTATTTCAGTGCCTAGTCTATGTCTGGGAGCCCGTCCAGGGGCAACCAGTCCAGTTGGGCTAAGGCTGATCTGAAGGCATGCGTACAATCTATCTTCATAACGCGCCTACATATAGTGATGGGGGGAACCTTTTCAACTTTATTCACCCATTTGCACATGACTAGGGAGTGGTCGCTAAGGCAATCTGGGAGCATGGCTACCTGTTTGATCCTAGAGGGACGGTTGGCAAGGATCCAGTCCAGTAGCATGCCTTTGCCAGTTTTATAATTCATCCTGGTACACTCAGTAACCAACTGAGTAAGATACACACCAGCGACCTGGTCTTTGTAACTATCTGAATCCTTACAGAGCCAGTTAGAGTTGAAGTCACCAGAAATGATAATGTCTGAGTTCTTCTTAATTCTTGAGAGCACCTCAAGGATGGGGCCGAAATCCAGTTTAGCCTTACCAGGTGGCAGGTAGACAGAAGTAATAGCAAGTGATTTGTTGTGCTTACCTACAAGGAGGTCAACTGCTAGCATCTAGAAATCACCGGACCCACATGAGATAGATGACACATTCCCCTGTATGCCTTCCCTAACATAAATGAGACAGTCACTCCCCCATTTCACTATCCTGTCCAGCCGGTATGTGTAATACCCCTGTACAGCAATAGCATTATCCTTGGTTTTTGGGGTAAGCCAGGTCTCAGTCAGGCAAATGATATCGGGGGAGTGAAGCCTAATCCAGGTGAGAAACTGGGTTATTTTAGGCAGAAGGCTGCATATGTTTAAGCCCACTATTTTTAAATTACAGTCCTTTTGATCAGCCATCTTACTGTCAGGTGAAGGTCTAGGATTGGGATGCACATCCCTAGAGAGTAAAAGCAATAGTAGGAAGGACATTTTAATGCCAAGCAAGAGTAGTCGTTTGGTACAGGTCTGCTTTCTGTTGTTGCCAGAAATTGGAATGAGCTACCACGTGCTATTAGTATGAGCATTAAATTGGGTCAGAACAAGGATACTACTACTGACATGGAACAAGACAATATGAGTGGGAGGGCCGGATGTGTAGGTTGTTCCTAGTGCCCTTATTCTGTTTATGGACTTGACAAACTCTGGTACATGCAATGGCAGAGAAGTCTGCCAGGGACTATTTTCAAGAGGTGCTATAGGGAGGAGATTTTGTTCCACCCAAAGAAGGTGGGTGATGAGGAATCCCAGGATAGTGAGGGAAGTACAGGCCATTGCCACAATATTGGTCAAAATCTACAGCAAGACAGCCTGTAGAAGAATAAGTCAGTGGGCTGGGCTAAAATATCATTAGAACCTGGAGGTGACAGAAAAAAAAGAGTGTAGGTCCTAGATTACAGGAGACAGGCTGTTAAACAGACAGACAGTGGGCTGGACTAGAATTACAGCAACCAACCAGAGGTAGGGTAATGAATAGTGGGCAGCGTTTAACTGTATTTAATAATGGCTGGGGGTAGGGGATCTGGGGGGGGTGAAAAATTCACCCAAAGAGTGCCTCAGGACCAGTGAACTAGGCTGTGCAGAGCGCTGCAAGAGGAACCACTAGCAGCTCTGGCACAGGACCAGCTAACAGGCTTCTTAGAGGGCCACTGATGAATGCTGCAAACAACCTTGGGAGGCATGCAGTCAATCAGAAAGGAACCGGCATGCAGGGATCCACTTGCGGGGCCAGTAAGGCACCCTTAGAATCTGTATCTTGCAGCGAGAGTTCGGGGTGAGGTTCTACAGTGCAGCCAGCTGTTCTGCTCGGCCATGGTCTGCACTGGGAGGCTGCTCTGAGTGCCCTGGCACAGGACAAGATCTGATGAGAGACAGAGAGAGAGAGAGAGAGAGAGGCGTTAGGAGCAGAACACAACTTGAGGGGTGACACCTAAAGCTAATTTAGGGGCGTGCTACTCAGAGAAGCAGACAGAGACAGTACAGAAACAGGTTTGGGGGAGGAGAGGACAAAGGAATTAGGAGCGATGTCTGGATGTCGGTGCCAGGAGCTGAATTCAAACTTAGTAGGCGGGACAGGAGCAGACTAAAGAAAAGATCAGGGGGATGGAAATGGCAAAAGAGAGTGGGCAATGAGATAAGAAGTGAAGTCTGGATTTTGGCGCCAATAGCCAAGTTCAGAGCAAAGAACAGACACAAAATATTAAATATAAAAGAAAGAAAAAAAATGACTAGGGGTTTAGGAATGTGTAAAATGAAAGACTTTAGGTAGGAAAGGAGAAAGTGACTTGGATAAGGCAAAGTATAATTAAGCATACAGTGAGGATTTAAGTAGGAAACAGAGGGATTTAAAAAAGGGAGCTCAAGTAAAGAAACCTGTGAGCATTTTTTTTTTACCTCAACAGTAGGATAGCAATAAGGAGTAACCAGCCTAAACAGCTAACAAATAATACTAAAACAAATTAAATCATACAACGGCTATAGCAATCGCAGTGAGCAGAGCGTACAAGGGCTAGCCAGAGTATAGTAAACTACAGGCTAAGTAATTCCAAAGATCAAATCAAGCTAGTACAGGCACAAACCGTTTCAAATAACATCAGAGCTCACAGTGGTCTGAGTGTAGTACACACAGGCTAATTTATAGTCAGTATATTGCAAAGAAAAGCAGAAGGAGACACTTGCATAGTGTGGCAAAAATTCACCCAAAGAGTGCCTCAGGACCAGTGAGCTAGGCTGTGCAGAGCACCGCAGGAGGAACCACAGGCAGCTCTGGCAAAGGACCAGCTAACAGGCTCTGTAGTGGGCCGCAGAAGAATGCTGTGCACAGCCAGGCAGCTCCTGGGAGGCATGCAGTCAATCAGAAAGGAACCGTCCTGCAGGGATCCACTAGCAGGGCCAGTAAGGCATCCTTAGAATCTGTACCTTGCAGAAAGAGTTCAGGCTGAGGTTCTACAGTGCAGCTGGCTATTCCGCTCAGCCATGGTCTGCACTGGGAAGCTGCTCCGAGTGCCCTAGCACAGGGCAAGATCTTGCAGAGAGAGTTCGGGGTGAGGTTCTACGGTGCAGCCGGCCATTCCACTGGGCTGTGGTCTACACCAGAAGGCTACTCCGAGTGCCCTAGCACAGGGCAAGATCTTGCAGAGAGACTTTGGGTTGAGGTTCTACGGTGCAGCCCGCCATTCTGCTGGCCTGTGGTCTGCACTGAGAGGCTGCTTTGAGTGCACTGGCACAGGGCAAGATCTGAGGAGAGACAGAGAGAGAGAGAGAAAAAGTGAGTTTGGAGCCTGGCTTTTAATTCAGCTGGGGAAGGTCTGGAGGCAAACAGGACCATGTCATCTACGTACATGTGGATGGCTGTAAATAAGCAGGCAGAGGGAAGGTTGTTGAGGAAAATTGAGAATAGTAGTGGACAAAGTACAGATGCTTGGGGGATGCCAGTGCAAATGGGGGGGGGGGCATAGTGATGCTCTGATTCTAATCAATTGAGATCTACCTGCTAGGTAAGAGCAGAACCAGCTAGTAGTGGAGTCGGAGACACCCACTGACTTTAGCTTTCTGAGGAGAAGAGGGCAAGAAACAGTGCTGAAAGCTTTGTTTAAATCAACAAAGTAGGCAGCCAGCCCGGTGGCACTGAGGGTTGAGGCGCTGGAAGCCATACTTCACACTATGCCAGTAACCTGAGCTCAGGAACAAGCATAGGTCATCGAGGGTTAGCTGGAGGGTGGGAAGGAACAGGATTGAGCTGGCTGAAAGGGTAATTCTCCCGAGAGGACTTTGTCACCCCGCAATACAACGCCCCAGGTAGAGGACTGAATGTAGTGCAGGTGATGGTGGCACAAATATGGAGGCACTGCAGAACCACAGCATGTATGAGCCTCCACATGCATACCATGGCAGTGGTACGGGCATGGAAAAAAGGAGCTGGCGGGCTCCATGATGTCCTGGTGGCATTTCTAGTGATGGGAATCCCAGTCAGGGATGGATGTGACCCCAAAGGGTGGGGCAGAGCTCTGCCCACCAGCTCCCGAAAAACCCCAGGGCCATAAAATGTTGATTAAAAAAAAAAGTTGGTGGCAGTGAGGAGGCCCTGGTTCATGCCTGTATGGATGGAGTCAATGAGTCAGAGGTGGTGGAGTGCTGTTTGCAGAAAACAGACTGGAAAGGAATGAAGAAGGAGAAGGAGTCAAGGAAGGAAGAGAGCTGAGACAGTACTGTACTATGTGCACTTACAGTTTGGATAGGGTTGGAGGAGGGAGACATGATGGTAGTTCCCGGGAGAAGAGAAGTCAGCCCCACTTGGGAAGGGGAATAACGGTTGCTTGCTTCCAGGTGTCTTGGACAGATGCCAGAGAGAGAATGTGTGGTTAAGAAGGGAGACAATGGGAGACACAATGGCAGAGGCAGAGAGGTGTAGGAGCTTGGGGTCTAGCTTGTGCAGGTTGCCACTTTTCTGAGGGTTGAGGTTGAGGATGGCTGTTTCTGAGGTAGTAGGAGTAACTGGCAAGAAAAAGAATGGGAGAGAAGGAGGGACATGGGGGAGGGTGGTAGAAGGGGATGTGGATGAGGGAAGGCAGATAGGAGAGAGGAGGAACAGGTGGTAAAGTAAGAGTTAAAAGCAGAAGCCACTGAGGAGGATCTGAAATGATGGAGTCACCCACCTTGAGACCGGGGATTGGTTTGAGGGGAGAAGAGGGCGTGGATGACTTTCCAGAACTTGGAGGGCTGCTACAGCTCCCACATGGTTGGATAGCACCTAGCCAGCCATCAACTGAGACCAGGACACCCAGACTCAACTCCTTGAAAGGTACGGCAGCAGCGCAGCCAACCAGATCACAGGCGCTTCTTGCCAACTTGCTCCAATTGGCCAAGATGCTCTCCTTCTTTTGCCACCTGGCACTCCTGAATTGCAAAGTTTTTATTCAGGAAATTAATCTGTATTTCTTATTGTACTGCTAGATTTAAACTGTTAAGTCTTAAAGTGATTAAAGTTCATTTGGTGTCACTTTCTCTCCTGCAACCCCACCACCCTAGACCAAGCTCACTGCCTTGGCACCATAACCTTTTTCTTTGTGTTGTTAGTTTTACCTCCTGCTAAGCTTGTCTACCCCTACCTAATCTCTATCAACTTTTTTTTCTGTATCCCTCAGCTGCTTGCCCTTGAACAGGGCTGCTACAGCTCTGTCATGGTCAGACGGCACCTAGCCGGCTGCCGACCGAGACCAGGACACCCGGACTCAACTCCATGAAAGATTTTGACCCTGCCACCCTCCCCCACCCCTCCACTCTTTAAATATACCTTTTTACCCACCCACAGTCTCACTCGCTACCTCATTGGCTACATAAGACATTACTTTAATTGGTCTCCAAACCTCACTCAGAAACCAATTGTATCTCTGGCCCAATGTCCTTACCTCTACCTCCTCCTTCTCTGAGTTGCCACAGCAGGTGGGTGCCACCCCACTGTACAGCCGTGCCATGGTGCTACTGCCAGGGTACCTGCCCTGCTCATCTCTATACTAATCTCCTCCCTCCTCCCTCTTCTCAAAATGCCACCCACCTCCCAAGCTCCCTCCTTATCCAGCCAAACCTATGGCTCCTCCCTCCTCCATTTCGCGACCACTTCTCCTCACACCCAAGTCTGGACAGACTCAGCTTCAGATCCAAGCCCATTCCTCTTCAACCCCTCACTCTCCTGGATAATTCTTTAACTAATCTCCCCCTGCCCAGCTTCAAATAACTGTCCACACCTACTACCTAATTAATGCTCGCTTTCTTCCTGGTACATACAGCTATTTGTGCACTACCTAACAGTCAATCTCCTGCTCCTTGCTGCAGGTGACATACTCCCGAATCCCAGCCCCCAATGTACACCATCATCCTCAATCTCTACAGGCCCCCCTCCCAGCACTTCCACCACCTCATTTGTCCCCGGAGGCCCTCTCCTACGTGGCCTGCATCTCCTGCACCTAAATGTAAGAAGCCTTGCCACAAATTTGATTCTCTCCAGGTACTTGCTGCCCACTATGGTCCAGATTTCCTCACCCTGTCCAAAACATGGCTCAATAAAAACATCACCAACCCCTCGGTCGTTATCCCAGGCTATGTTATGGCCTGCCAGGATACAGCCACGAGAGGTGGCGGAGTAGCCATCTACGTAAACTCGGACTTGCACTATTCGGTTGTCCGAGCTAAGTCTGAACTAAAAACCTACAAACTTACACTGCTACAACTAGCTCTCCCCTTCTCGCTCCCAGTCTACATTGCATGAATATACTACCAGCCTGGCACACCAGCCTCTGCTGTCACCGACCTCCTCACACAAATTTCTGTCCTAAACCCCGACAAAGGAATTATATATTATGGGAGATCTTAACCACAACTGGCTAGCTCCTGCCCTCAGTAAAACCCAAACTGAAATTTCTGCATTAAACCTCTCATAAATCATAACTGAGCCCACCTGCCTTAACCCAAAATATGGCAACCACTCACTTCTAGACTGGACTCTTACCACCCACCCTCACCAAGTCATAAATGCAGGACCACTTCCTGACTCCCTGAGCGACCACCACATTGCATACATAGTGCGCAAAATTCACCACCCAATATCTCCCCCCCTGAAAATTTCTAGACCAACACTCCTATAAATCCCTCAACCTCACCCCCTTGCTAGATGACTTTGCCTTAGCAAACTGGGCCCCCTCCCCTTCTATGAGCTCCATTGATGATGACCCTTCTGGAGACAAAAGAGAACACCATCATTTGTTAGAGATTAGCTCAGCCTAACAAAATCTGGAATTGGATTTTTCACTAGCTACCACCACCTCCTATTTATCATTAAAACAAACTCACTGTCAGAATGCTTGTACTATGGCTGTATCATGCCGACAGCAGTGGCAGCTCAGCTAGACACAAAGACAGAAGCTAACTGGTCTACCTTAAAAAACATGCACAAACAAGTGCTAACAGAAATTTCATCATTCAAAACAGCAGTTGCCAACCTACAAGAGCAGGTTCAAACACTGCTTCACAAGCAGAGAAATATAGACACATATCTCTCTTACACTGTCAAAAAGGACTTCCACCATTAGGCGAGAATCCAAGAACAGGAGAGACTGGTAGGGCTTCTGTGGCACTGGACTGAAGATGCCAAAAATAGGAGCTGAAGAAAGAACATCAGGATTGCTGGCTTTCCCAAAGGGGCTGAAAGAGCAAATGTGACTGCATTCCTCAAGAACAAACTATCTAAGATTCTTAAATACTCCTGGGAGACCCCCTTGGAGATTGAACAAATACACAGGACACTGCCTCCCCCAAATCTGGAGGCTGCCTTTGCCCCATATTAGCAAAACTCCTCAGACTCCCAGTTAAAGAAGAAATATTATCCCTAGCAAGATAAAATGGTCTTCTCAACTGGTAAGGCAACAGGATCTTATTATTCAGGAAATATACTGTAGAATAAGCAGCAAGAAGAAAAGAATCCACATCACAGAGGAAAGCCTTTCAATAGCTAATCATATTTATTTATTTATTTATTGTCTTACATAACAACATTTGAGCGTGAAGCTCATTACAAAGGTTCCACATCAGAGTAAAGGGGGGGAAAATATTTTTACAAACTCACAAAGACATGAACTATGTGCAGGAGGAATACAAAGTGGCTAGTTAAAGAATTACAGACTAACTTATATTTTACAAGAGATCTTAATTATACTAAATGGAATAATAGTCTATGCTTAGGGAGAGATTAATGGGATTAAAGATGAAGTGTGGAGCACAGCCAGGAGTTAGCATTGTCAAGAGGTAGTGGGGAGGAGAAGAGAACAGTAAGAGAGTTAGGAATTTGGAGGGGTGGAGTGGATGGGGAGGAGGTAGAGAAGGGAAAAGGTTGGTTAATAGCAGGAGATGTTCCCAGGAGAGTGGCAGGGGTGTGGCAGTATGAGGGTGGGTTGGAGGAGCAAGGTTGTGAGCTAGGGGCAAAAGGGAGGGATTGTGGAGGGGCTAAGGTGATGAGCTAAGGGGTGGAAAGGAAGGGGAGAGGTGATGGATAGGAAGGAAGGGGATTAGGGGATTAGTACGAGCAGTCACTTTCACAAAGGGTAGTCAGGTATTGCATAAATTCTTTTTTAAATGGTCCGAACTTTGGAATGTTTGCTATGGCAGATGGGAGTTCATTGAGCCCTAGTGGGGGCTTTGAAGGAGAAAAACTGTACAGTATCAGCTCCAGTTCCATGCAAAACTAGAACAGTGAGAAACAGAGTGGGTAACACATTTGAGACACCTGAAGAAGCTTCTAACTAATTAATCCTGCTCTGGCAAGAACAGGGAAAAAATCTGAAAGCCACCTTAGGACTTCAGGACACAAGCAACACTCCTCCACAGGAGCAATATTCCAGCTACAGTCCCTCAAAATGCAGGGGATGTGGGCAGCCCTCGAAGCACCAAACATGGACTGGCAGATGACTCATTCAAAGAGATCAAGGTGGAGAAATCATAGAAGGAATCACTTTCTATAACACTGGGAGTCCAGAGACCACAGCTGGGATTCAAGCACCTCTTCCCAAGGATCAGAGACTGTAAGAGAGCCAGCACCCAAGAGGAGCAGTCAATAGCAGACAGCAGCACACCAATCCATGGCATCCCTCACTCATCGAACAAGTATGCCCCACTCCAAGCCCAGTCGACAAAAGGTGAACTCAGTATACCCTAGGCTGGCATAATTTTGGACTCCCTACTGCAGCCAGCTAGCCTGCAGCAAGACCTAAACTTCCAAACCCTCAGACTGGGCAAATGGGGTTTTGCTGAAACAGAATGACATTTGTTTGACCTTACAAAGACATTTGTTGGAACTGCCCTGAATGGCTTTATTGTTGTTTAACTTTGCCACATACTAGCTTTGAACTGAGCAAGCACCCGCAGCTGTGAGTGATATCCCTTTCTGCATATCTCATTCTTCTCCTTCCCTTCTCTTACCCCAGCACCCTCCCCAATTCTCCTCTTTCCTTCCGCCTGAGTTCCTCCTACATCTGTATAATATGTCTAAGAATGGAGTGTGTTAATTTGTAGGAGTATGTTTGGGGAAGGATGTTGCACTTGAGACCTAGACTGTCCCTTGGGCACAGGAAGCAGTGATCACATACAGCTGGATGGCTCCTGTGTGCGCTTACTGCTGTACTAATATATACAGTGATGTGCCCGGTGAGAGCAGCTGAGGCAGGAAATGGCTGAACAGATCTACTGGAAAAACCAGTGTCATAGAAATATGGAGTGTAGTTGTGTTCGACTTAATAAAATCTAGGAACAAGCTCTCCTCACTCCCTGCTTGCCATTTCTGCTAGTTGCTGCTTTCCTCCTCTCACAGCACACACTGGTATCCAGTCCCCCCCCCCATCCCGGCTTCATATAAGGGGATGAACCATGTGGCTGATTAATGCACATCGAGCATGATTAATACTATTAGTTGTGAGCATTTTAGACCACAGTCCTGTGAGCAGAGTAATGGCAAAACTTGACTTTGGAACTGCAAACTGGGGAAGTGTCCATATATCCTTTTCAGAAAGTCAGTTCTGTGAAGCAGGTCCATAAACGTTGGTGCCAAATCCTCTTGGCAGCTGTCAAGCACTAAATCTCTCTGGCTGCCTGGGTCCCATCCACACTACTCTTTCCTTGTCTCCTCGATATTCTTCTGTGAATGTATGGCAGTGAAAGTGTTATGAATGTTTGCACACCATACCAGTTTGTTAATTACCACACAAGTCCATTCTCAACTTCCTCATTGTACTGGAGGTCTATAACTGACTTCAGTTGAATATTCATGCCGTCAGAGTTCCAGGCACCCCCATAAAAGGCATGAGCCACCTACACACCCACGAGACCTCACTGTGGTCTCAGATTCTACTCCCACCAAGGCCACTGACAGGACACATGGATGATCAACAAACTAGATCCATTACATATGGTCAGAACCAGGGCTGGTACTCATGATAAAAAGAGGTGAGTTGACTACTCCTGCTCCCACAGACTTTGGGCAAGCCAAGACCCAGGGTGATGTGAGTTCAGGTTTGCATATCCCACCTGATGCATCCCTCATGGGCCCTTAACTATTTAGCTAAAATGATCGAAGGTAATAACCAACAACAGAGTATACTGCGTTCTTCTGTTGGCTATTACCTTGGACCATGAGTATGTTCACATGAAAACATTCCAGTTTTCTTTTTTGCTTCAAGTTACTTATACATTTGTTGTTACTGATATTACTGTCATTGTGTACTGCTTTCTTAACTCCAAGAAGACATTTAGCTCTCCTGAACAGTGGGCAAGGTATGGTATTCTCTGATCTCCTCTCTGACCGGGGCACTGAATGGCACACAATGGCTATATGCAGACAACCTCTGGGATACAAATCTCAAGGGTAAGATGTAATAGGGGTTTCCACACCTGAAAGGGCACTTCTATTCTATGCTCCATACTAAGCACCCAGCCCATCCTACCAGACACAAGCTTTTCATGGTCTCCCCTTTGTGTGCAACAGATGAGCACTATCCTCTATGTTTGTTGTCCTCCCAATGGCTAGCACACTCTGGCTTGACCACCATCTGGAATTTTTAGTATACGTGTCTGCTGTCCAAAAGAACCTTCACTCCAAGCTTGGTGCCTCATACAGAAACAAGAGGGATCCATTTGATATGCCAAAATGCATCGGCCCGATGCTCACACTCCTGACCCCGGGCACCCGAAACACAGTTGCCCGACATCAGGATTTTACCTGTGGTGGAGTAGCTATCCTAAAGTATGCGGGGGGCGTGGGGGTGGAGCACCCCTCTTCGGGGGTCTGGGGACAAAGCCCCCCAAAACATCTCCTGCAGGTAAAATCTCAATGTCGTGCAACCGTGTTTCAGGCATCTGTGGTCGGAAGTGTGAGCTTCGGGCCCATGCATTTCGACATATCATAGTAAATCCGAGCAAGAATTGTATTCCTCAAGCTGCATGTGCAATTATCCAGAAAGTTATCCTCCCCACCTTTGAATATGCTGATATAGTCTACAGTGCTGCTTCCAAGACCAACTTGTCTAGACTGGACACCCTCTTCAACTCCTTTTTTCGCTTTATCCTATCCTGCTTCTTACAAACTCATCATTGTATCCTTTATAAAGTCCTGTTACTCCCAACCCTGGAGTCCAGATGTCTGTCCCACACTGCCTCTTTCATGGTCAAATTCTGGACTGGTAACCTTCCCTCCTATCTTTTGTCCTCTATCTGTGCCTCTTCCCAATGCACTTATTCCATTCGAAACTCTGATCAAAAATCCTTCTCAGTCTCTCACTGCTCTACCACCACTGGATAGTCAGCATTTTCATTTCGCTGTCCTAAACTGTGGAACACGCTCCCTCTTCCTGTCTGAAATGCCACCTCACACAAATCTCTTTCTATTCTATGAGAATACATAATCCCTGTGCTGCCATCTCGCCATGCACCACACTAGGAGACCGCTCCTTTGTAAATCTCCTTCTAGCCTTTGCAGTATTTTTCTTGCCAGATTATGAATGAAACAGACCGTAGTTTTGATATAACTTCATAGTCTGGGCATCGTTGTCCTAAAACAGAATGCCGCTGTAGTTGGTCGGATGAGCTATAGAGCCCTTTTGAGGGTATTCGTTTGACCCGGATTTCTTGTTAGCTCCGGCGGTTCGTTGAACAAGCATGGCTAATGCGGTTGAGTTTTTGGCTGCTAAGTTTATAGTGTTCAGGGACTCTTCTGCTTTGTGTCTGGGTTACATTCTGGTGTTCTGGTGCTAGTGCTATGAGAACGTTTTACCAGTTGAAGGGAGGAGTGAGACACTGAAGAACCAGAGAATTTAACTTTTAGCCATTTGTTTTATGATTCGTAGTGCCCAAGCTGACAGTCAGATGGTTTTCTATTTTCTATTGAATTGTAGAATTGTTGAATTTGTAAGGAGACTGGAAGAAGAGGTAGACTCCTGGTTTAAATGGAGGCATATTTTGCCAACAAGTTAATTTAAAATTTGTAACAGGTATGGCAACTTTGCTGGAGGGTCTATATAGAGCTCTTAATTAAAATTTACGGCACTTAAAGGAGTGCGCTTCTTATTTTTGGTTTTACAGGAACGTCGTGTAAGATGAAGGTGAAGAAATTGGATTAAAATAATGGTGAATGACAGCTGATTTGTCGTGCTGTGCTGTCATGTCCATGGATTCAAGTTGCCTTATTTATGTGGGCTATGCGCTAAGGAAAAAGTAACGAAAAGTAATCTGGTGAGACAAAGTGAAAGAGGAAGGGGCTGTGATTTAAAGTGTCTGACTATTAGGGTGTACGGCCTCATAAGGTATTGATGTTATAATCGAATCTCTAGCAAACCCTATAAAGAAATCTTATTGTGGTATAACTCTGGTTCTTTTCTGAGCTCAGAGTATACTAGGAAGCAGAAGTTGTCATGAATACTTGGCACAGCAGTTCGCGCAGGCCAAAAACAATGAAACTGGAGGGGTGAGTAAGATAGATTTTATTGAAGGGCAATCTATTTAAATCAATGGCTGGAGCTGTGGTGAGCCTTTTAGTATAAATGGTCACTTAAGGAGATTGTTTTTAAAAGCAAAAGATTGTTACTTTGGACATTTTACATGATGGATGAACTTCTTATTGTTTGAAGCCTGTAAAAATGTTTAGCTTCAATTTAACGATAATTTTTATTAGGACGCTTTACATATATTATGTCTATGTCACTCCACACACTTTGTATGCCTGCCATGTAGTTTTTAGCTTATGGGCATGAGACACCAAATGATAATTCATGTATTATTGTAAAATCACTGTTGAGCTGAATTTGGACTTCTGTAGTCTAATTGAGTAATTGATCTAATTGGATGCATAGAAATATACTGATTTAGTTAAATTAGCTTAAAATATTTTTGGCTGTTCAATGGTGTTCTTAATATTTTAATTACCTTGTAAGTTTTTAGTTCTTTCAGGATATACTTAAAATCTTAATTTTTTTGTAACTGCATGGTGCAATTTTGTCAAGATAAAATGCCCTAATGAGAGATCCTACCAACATCATTGCAACCAGGTGTGCACTAGGAGTAGCTAGTAGGAGTGACTGGATTAAGGTCAATTCCAGGGAGGCACGGAGTGGCATGAGTCACATGGTGCCCCTATGGACGAGCTATATTGCTAACATGTCTGATAGGCCATTAGGTAGGCGTAAATGTGACATGATGGATAATGGTGGGACCTAGACTGTGACACATAGCCCCATTTAGTGCCTTACAAGTGGCTGATAGGAGTGACTGGGTGGGGGATTATTGGGCCATGGAGCAGCATGAGCTGCATGGTGACTCAATTAACTGTCCTCCAAGACTGGTGTGTCCCATTGGTAACAAGTAGACACAACCGGAGCATGGTGTAAAACAGACAGGACCTCTCCATACCATGTAGTCAAATTAAGCACCTCAGGTATGGCCATTCGGAGTAGTAGGCTAGGTAGAGGTCCAAGGGGTATGGAGCAGTATGCACTGCATGATACTTCTGAAGGATTTGCCTTTTGTGCCAGTGTACCCTGCTGGTTTCCAGGTGGGCACTGATGGCTTGCTATATGATTTGGAGGGATGAGCTCTGTGGGTCAGAGTAATCTGACTTAGTGCGATGCGTCATAATTATTATATCCTGTCCTGTTCTAGAACGATAAACTGATGAAATATCTGTACAGGTGCAGAATGATTAGATAAGGATTTGTAAGGATTTGTAAGGTATATCCATTTAGCATAACTAAAATGAGTTATTAATGATTTTTATATTGGGTATTTTCATGGAAAGTTTGTATGCGTTGTGAGTTTTGTAATACATTGTAATGGCTTTTTAGCTGAACAATAAATTTGTACTAACTAACTAACATAATCCCTATCTGCTCCCGCCAAAACCCACCATCCTCTCTCCTCACATTACCCCTCCTTAACATAGAAACTGTCAGCAGATAAGGACCACCTGGCCCATCTAATCTGCCCATAAGCCCTTGTACTGGATTACTGCTTCTGACCGACCTGCAGCTGTACCTCTATGGTTCCTCTATGCCTGTCCCAAGCATACTTGAATCCATTCACAGTGCTCACTCCCACATCTCCTGAGGCAGACCATTCCATGCATCCACCACCCTCTCTGTGTAGAAGAACTTTCTCACATTCCCTCTTAACTGCCTACCTTCCAATTTCATGTTATGCCCCTCGTTCCTGTGCTCCTCCTGTAATGGAAAATGTCTCTCCCCTGCACCTTGTTTATACCCTTTAGGTACTTGAATGTTTCTATCATGTCCCCTCTTTCCCTCCTTTCTTCCAGCAAGTACATATTGAGGTCCCTTAATCTCTCCTCATAAGTCTTGTGTTGCAAGCCCTGTACCATCTTAGTTGCCCTTCTCTGGATCGTCTCCAGCATGTTAATGTCCTTACGAAGGTGCAGCCTCCAGAACTGCACACAGTACTCATGTGAAGCCTGACCATGGTTTTATTATTATATAATAGCATCACTGCCTGATGACGATTATGATAATAAAATGTATTTCTATACAGGATACAAATTGGTTAGTGTGTGACCCCCATTTACAACAATTTGCTGTCAGAGGTTATGCTATTTTCCTCCTTCTGCTGGTAATACTCCTGCCTATGTACCCCAGCATGCCACTGGCCCTCCCAGTTACCTTAGTACTCTTCTTTGACATTTTCAGGTCATCTGAAATAATAACCCCAGGTCCCTTTCCTCCTTTGTGACTATTAGCAACCCCTCCCCCCATCCTGTAGCTTTTCCCAGGGTTTCTGTGTCCCAGGTGCATAATGTTGCATTTCTTTGAATTAAACTTCAGTTGTCAGTCCTCAGACCATTTTTCAAGCTTCTCCAGGTCCCTCCTCATTTTCTCCACCCCCTCTGGAATATCCACTCTATTACAGATCTCAGTGTCATCTGCAAACAGGTAGACCTTTCCCTCCAACCCCTCTGCAATGTTGCTAATGAAGACATTGAACAAGACTGACCCCAGGACTGATCCCTGAGGCACCCCACTGGTCACCACCCTCTCCCAGACTGCACCCAATTTATCACCACTCTTTGCCTCCTGTGTGTTAACCCATTTTTAACCCAGTTTATCACCCTGTCCTCCACGCCCAGCCTACCCAGCTTGTTTATCAGCCTTCTATATGGGACAGTGTCAAAGGCTTTGCTGAAATTAAGGTAGGCAATGCCCACTGCCCTACCCTGATTTACTTCCTTTGTCACCCAGTTGAAGAAATCAACTAGATTTGTCTGACATGACCTCCCCACTGTGAATCCATGTTGCCTATGGTCCTGGGCTTTGATGGGTTCTAGGTACCCCACAATCCTTTCTTTAAGCAATGTCTCCATGATCTTCCCCACTACTTAGGTGATGCTGACCAGCCTATAGTTCCCCACCTCCTCCCTGCTGCAAGATCTGTATAGAGGTACTACATGTGCCCTCCTCCAACCCTCTGGTACCACCCCTGTGTTGAATGACTCGGTGAACATGGCTGCCAGAGGTTCTGCTATCTCCTTTCATAGTTCTCTTAATGTCCTTAGGTGTATGCCATGTGGTCCCTTTGCTTTGTCCACCTTCAATTTGGTGAGCTCCTGCAGGACTCTTTTCCCTGTGAATGTACTATTGTCCACCTTTTCACCCCCTTGGCACTGTACTGCTGTGGCCCCTATCCCTCCACCTCTTCTGTGAATACTGAACAGAAATATTTATTCAGTATTTCTGACTTTTCTGTGTCACCCTCCTTGCATTCTCCTTCCTCTCCCTTAAGCCTAGTAATCCCCCCTTATTTTTCCTCCTTTCGCTGATGTACCTGAAAAATGTCTTGTCCCCTTTCTTAACTGGCTGTGCTAAACCTTCCTCAGTCCATGCCTTTGCTCTCCTTGCAGCCTTTCCTGCTACCCTTAGACACTCTAGGTGGTCCTTTCAGTTTTCCTCCCTTTGAGTCTCCTTATATTTCCTGAATCCTTTCCTTTTTGCCCTGATCTTTTCCGCCACCTCTCTCGAGAACCAAAGTGGCTTTCTCCTTTGCTTGTCTTTGGATACCAATCTGATGCATTGGCTTGTTAGTTCCAGTACTGCTTCCTTTAGACACTCACACTGTTCTTCCACTCCCCTTCCTGCCCCATCCTGCCTCCTTTCTCTCCAGGGCTCTTTTGATATCCCTCCCCATTTCAGTGAAGTCAGCATTTTTGAAATCCAAAACCTTTGTCATAGTATAACTCGAGTGGGTCTCTGTCCCTATGCTGAACCACACAATGTTGTGATTGCTGGATCCCAGTTGCCCTTCTACCTGGACATCTGCCATTTGATCCCCATTGGTCGTTACTAGATCCAGAATTGCCTTGTCTCTGGTGGTATCAAGTACAAGCTGCCTGAATCCAGCCTCCTGGAGTGAATCAAGGATGCCTTCTGGCTGAAGCAGCTACACTGTTGTTCCAATCCATGTCTGGCATACTGAAGTCCCCCATCAGTAGAATTTCATCTTTCATGGGAGGTCACGTGATGCAGTGCACCGAGTAACATACTCCTGCCTGAGCTCCTGCCCCCGCTCTATTTTAAACTGTTTATTACTGGATTTATAGCAATTAATACCTCTTATCTTTTGGGGTAGCCTCTCTGCAACCTGGTATTTGTGCTGCGGTGGACAAATGGAGATAGAGATGAAAAAAAGTCTGCTGAAACACACTCCCCCTGCATCTCCCGAGAAGGCCCCAAAGAAGACCAGGGCCTCTTCTACAATACAATCGCAGGGATCTGGTGCTAGCAACATGGATTCGGAGCCTCTTACCCTAGCCAAATTTTTAGAGGTATTCCAACCTTTTAAAACCGAGTTACAGTCAATCTTAGGGGAAATCAAGACTATCTCCAGCACTGTCGAGTCTTTGGCTATGAAAGCCTCCGACAACGAAGCCTCTATTCACTCTCTGGAGCGTAAGCAAGATCAAACAGGATCAGAAGTGGTGGCCCTCCGGCAACGAGTAGCTAAATTGGAAAGTAAAGCCGAAGATCTGGAGGGCCGTAGTTGCCGCAATAACGTGGTACTAATCGGCCTCCCGGAACATGAAGAAGGCTCTGACCCAGTTAAATTTGCTAAGCAATTTGTTGCAAAAATAGCTGGCCCGTCTCCATTTGGATCCGACTACACCATTGAGAGAGCCCATAGAGCACTCCGCCCAATGCCACCACAAGGTGCTGCCCCCAGAACCTTTATTTTTCATTTTTTAAACTTTCAAGAAAAGCAACATTTTCTGGCTAAAACCCAGGAAATCAAAGAACTTGCATGGGAGGGGGCCAAGATTAGAATTACACAGGACTTACCCCTATCTGTGCACCAAGCACGAGCCTCTTATCACCCCATTGTTGTGAAGTTAATAGTGGCAGCAATCAAATACAGGATGAACTACCAGCTAAATTGCAGGTGCTCGTGGAGGGCTCCTGGCGGGCTCTACGATGGCGCTGGGGCTGCGGCTGATCTCAAAACTGCCTTCCCTGATCTTTTTCGCTCTCCTTGAAGCTGGGATTGGTGATCCCTGTCCATAATTTCAGCCAGGGAAGTGAGCTTGTTGGTTTCTTCTACTACTTCTTAAATCGTGGCCCAGGGAAGGAGCAGAATATGGTTGTCAAGACCTAGGACAATTCTCCTTTGAAAGTCTGCATGTCCCTGTCCTGTAATTGTCTAAGGCTGTAGATGGGCTACCTGGAACCTGTGACGATCTTCCTTGGCACTCCCGCCAAGACAATCAAACTGCATTGCAGGACGTTGTTCCCATAGACATCCCTTATGATTTGCTGAAAGCCCCCTTTTAAACTCTGGATGCCTCTATGGGCTTTGTAATATAGTTCCCTAGGAGGACTCACCCATGGTTTGTGCAAGATGTGGGATGCCGTGACAACACGTCTATTACATTTATAGTTGAGGCATTATTGGACAGCGCTACTGTTTTGGTGGAGTTTTGTTACCTCTCATTTTGTGAGTTAATTCTAAAGGGCAGTACAGCCCATTCGTCGCTAGATGGCGCCAAAGTCTGTGTGTGATGCCCTGTTTATACTACCACGGCATAATGGTCTGATCCTTGGCAAAATGACTAGGAGAACAATATTTGCAGTGCTGTAATTTCTCCTGGGGGCAATTTTCAGTGTTTATTTGTACTTCCCATTTGGCAAGCCTATGTGTTCTTTTTTTTTTTTTTTTTGAACTCAGTGCTCTTGTTCCTATTTGGTTAGATAATGGTTAAAGTTTTACCCTGAGACAGGGTTTAATGTACCTGGTTTACCTTTAAGCAGAGGTCTTACTGCTGCTACCCCTCAATAAGGTTAGTTACCTCGAGATACCGGGGTTCTCTATGCAAGTGTTATTTTCATCATAGTTAATTGCCTCCTTTAAGTAAGGAGACAGTTGTAGTAATAGGTTACTTTGCTAATAGCGAGAGGTGTGGGGGGACAGGGCAGGGGTAGTTTTGGTAAGCTGTTTATCATGTACATAGCAATGTGTGGGTGGGAGGAGGGGATGGGTGGTATTATACAGTCTGGGGTTTTTCTTTCGGGGCTGATCCGTGGGTAATGGTAATGAATATTGTTGGGCGGGGGTGGATAAGCACAGCATAAACTTAGGAATTAGTCCTACGGAGACTATAATTAGGTATGGGTGCTTTATTATGATCGTCTGTAGCCACCTAGAGGAGAATGGTTAGAAATTTTAATTGCTTTTCCTGGAATGTTAAGGGGGCCAGACAGAAAATCAAACAATATTCAATCTTGAAATATTTGAACCTGCTCAAAGCAGAAATCATGTTTTTGCAAGAGACACACCTTTTAGATGCTGAAGCAGATAAAATGAGGCGTCAGCAGGTGGGGCAAGTATTTATGGCATAGGGCACCACTCAGAGTAAAGGGGTTATGATCCCGGTGCACAGATCTATCCACTTCCAGCCTCTCCAAATTATCCCTGATCCTGGGGGTAGGTATCTATTTGTTAAAGGAAAATTGTATACGATGGAAGTACTTCTGGGTAGTGTCTATGGTCCAAACATAGATACACCGGGGTTTTTCATTAAAATCCTGGAATTGTTGCACCCATTTCATGACTCTCCGATGATTATAGGGGATGATCTCAATCTGGTATTTGACCAGACGATGGATAGGTCAGGACGATCTCGCCCCGGCCTCTCACCTGCCCAGCGGGCTCTTAGGGATTTACTCGACTCCACTAGATTATGCGATGTGTGGTGAGTGCTTCATCCCCACAATAGGGAATATACATTTATCTCTCCAGTTCATAACACCTCATCTCGAATTGATTATATCTTAATATCCCAAAATCTGCTACCGTGGGTTGTAGACTCTAATATTGTTTCAGGTCCACCTTCAGATCACTCGGCTGTCACCTGTCAACTCTCGATAGCATCCCTGCCCCAAAAGGGTAGCAGGTGGAAGTTCAATAATCAAATCCTAAAAGAGCTGGAAAAGGTCGCCTATATAGCATCCCATATCCAGCAGTTTATGACCCTTAATAACAACTCCACGGGTCATCCTGACATAGAGTGGAGCGCTCTCAAAGCCTATTTGAGAGGGATTATGATCGGGATAACGTCAAAAAGGAAAAAAGAAAAGGAAAAGAAGGCTGTCCAATTACTGCATCAGATCAGAAATTTAGAAGCTAGTCTCTCCCCTGCTACCCCAGAGGATACTAGGCAAGAGCTAGTTAAGCTTAAGGATGTTTATCTTGGTTTATTAAGAGAGCAAGTAGAATATGCCATTTTGAAAACAAACGCGGCTTACACCGACCAAGGGGAGAAGGCAGGACGACTGCTAGCCATGCGGGTGAAACAACAAGAATCTAACAGATTAATTGCTGCAGTTCACTCCCCAAAGGATGATTCCCTTAAAACCTCACCTTCAGAGATAGTAAAAGAATTTTCCAGTTATTTTCAGGAATTATATGGTCCCATGCTTGACCCCCCTGTAGAGGCGGATATGCGGACATACCTGAAGGACCTGCAACTGCCGTCTCTTACTGAGTCTCAGAAAAGCGCTTTAACTTCTCCTATTTCTGAAATGGAAATAGAAAGGGTGATTAATTCCCTCCCAGCGGATAAAACTCCTGGCCCAGATGGGTTTACCTCCAATTTTTACAAAGTGTTTTCTAAACACCTTGTACCCATTTTGCTTCCTCTTTTTCGCTTTCTTCTTTCAGGTCAAGCAACTGATGCCTCCCTTTTCGAGGCACTAATTATTTTATTACCCAAGCCTGATAAGCCACGTGATCAGGTCTCTAGTTATAGGCCGATCTCCCTACTTAATCAAGACGTTAAAATACTTGCCAAATTACTCGCAGACCAATTAAACTTAATACTTCCTTCGATAATAGGTGAGGAACAAGTCGGATTTATGAAAGGTAGATCATCAGTTGACCACCTTAGGACTCTGGCTCATGTCTTCTCTGCCTCAAGGGATGCTTCCCTCCCATTGGCTTTGATCTCCCTGGACGCAGAGAAGGCCTTTGACAGAGTATATTGGGGGTATTTATTTGTAGTGATGGAGGCCTTTGGTATCCCCGGAGAATTTTGGAGCTGGGTCCACTCATTATATCTATTTCCCTCTGCCAGAATGTCTTGCAATGGGGTGATTTCTGCTCCGATAAAACTTTCTGTGGGAACCAGGCAGGGGTGCCCATTATCCCCATTACTCTTTAATATTTATGTTGAGCCTCTAATTCAAAGGTTAGTAAATGCCAAAGATGTCTTGGGTATCCAAATAAATGGACATGAAGCAAAGGTCGCGGCCTATGCGGATGACCTCCTCCTTCAGTTGTCTAACCCAGCAATATCCATTCCCCCAATCCTCAAGATAATTGAGGAATTCAGTGCAGTCTCTAATTACAAGCTTAACATTGATAAAACCCTGGTTTTCCCTCTCAATCACAGAGTCAATAAACGTGAAATCACTACATTTGGTTTGGCGTGGAAGGCAGACTCCATTAAATACTTAGGTATTATTTTGTCGTGAAGTGAGTCCCGACTTAAGCAGTTAAACTTAGATTCTTTGGTGCAGAAGATTGACCAGGATCTTCATAGGTGGTCCCTTCTCCCTCTCTCTCTTTGGGGCAGGATAAACCTGATTAAAATGAATGTTTTTCCCCTCCTTTTCTATCCAATTAACATGTTAAATATGGTACTCCCTATGTCCTGGTTTATTAGAGTGCATAGTATGCTCTCAATTTTGTATGGGGTTACAAAGCGAGGATGGCATATCACAAAGTCGCTGCCCCAAAGGGAAGAGGTGGTTTAAGGGCTTCTACATCTTAGGCTGTACTACTGGGCCAGCCAGGCCAGTAAGTATCTTAAATGGTTGACAGTTGACCAACTCGCAGCCTGTTAGGTATACTCCACTATAGTTGAGATGAAACAACCCTTATTAAAAATTTGGATACCTCCCCAGGGCGATGTTACACACCAAATTACGTCCGCTCCCTAAAGCATTTAGCAACTCTCCCATTGCAGCCTCAATTAAAGCTCACATGCAGCTATGTGCTTTTCTCAAATATGATAATGTTAGAGATATTTCACAGCCCATCAATGGTAATCCTAATACACAAATTAATAATAAACCTTTGTCACCCTCCTGGCTTCCTCAGTTAGGAAACTGTCAGGTGGAAGACCTTATTTCAGCTGATATGCGGTGGTTCTCCTCAGAGGTTACTATGCATAAGTTTGGGATACCGGGTAAGGCTATATTCAAGGTCTATCAGTTACGGCATCTCCTGTTGCAAGTTTTTGGGGTTACCCCATCTCCAGGTGCCCAGGATCGATTTCAATCCTCCTTAATCCAAATGGCTGGGCTGCCCCATGCTGTCTCTAAATTATATAACCTCTTTTTTGCCTGGGCGTATCCCGATAATCATGCCCCTGTAGCCTACTGGCAGTCACTTCTACCAGGTAGGGAGCTTGATTGGTCCTGTATCTGGTATTGCTGCCATAAATTTATGTTACAAGATAGACTCAGGTTGACGCAATTTAAAATCCTGCATAATATCTACTATTCCCAACAAAAACTCCCTAGGTTGGGTCTTCTGCCCTCTCTGATCTGTACTAGTTGCAGGTCACAAACTGGAGACCTCCTGCACATTTTTTGGGAATGCCCAAGAGTGGTAATATTGTGGTCCACTATCAGACAAAAAGCAGATCCACTATTAGGAATTTCTGAGCTGTTTACGCCTGAAATTTGTGTTCTAGGGGATCTGTCATCCATTACTGTAGTATGCAGAAAGTATTATATGGCGTTGATCTCTTTGTCTGTTAAGAAAATCATTCTTAGACATTGGAAAGATTCGAGAACTTAAATTATGTGGAATGGCTCCAGGAACTTCTGGCCAACCTCAGAGCGGAGGTCTATTGCAAGTCTTACAGGCAGAATGGATAAATTTAACAAGATTTGGGGCACCTTTCAAACTCTATCGCATTATAGAACTGATGATTTATTTTCTACTAGGTAAATTTACCCTTGTAGGTATATTGCTGTGCTGGGTTTGTGGGGGTAATGGGGTGGGGGTAGGGGAGTGGGGCATGGGGGAGAATGAGCCAATGTATATTCTGTCTTAAGCTTATAATTATGTGGTTTTGACTGTTGTGGCTTGTTCTGTACTTTAAACTTTCAATAAAAATTGAATGGAAAAAAAAAAGAATTTCATCTTTCATTGCCATCTCGTGTATTTCCTCCACTAGCTCCCTGTCCTGTTCCTCTCCCTGTCCTGGAGGCCTGTATATCACCCCTGAGCATATTGCTGTGCCATTCCCAGGTTGACAGGTGACCCACACTGCATCAGCCTCTCCATACTTTTTTCAGGCCCATCCCCTTCTGCTTCCTCTGTGAACACTGAACAAAAGTATTTCTTCAGGATGTCTGCCTATTCCTAGTCCCCCTCTGCACAGTTCCCCACCCCCATTCCCTTTTTAACTTTACAATCCCACCCTTGGGCTTCCTCTTTTGCACTTCTAGGCCTAAAAAATGTCTTGTCCCCTTTTGTTACCTCTTGGGCTATTCTCTTTTTAGTTTGCGCCTTTGCACGCCTTACTGTTTTCCTGCTTCCCTATTTTTCCCCTGATACATCTCCCTATTATCTTCCCTCTGCATCTCCTTTTACCTACTGAATCCTACCCTTTTTGCCGTTACATTTTTAGCCACCTCTTTAGAGATCCAAAGCAGTCTCTTTTTCCTCTTGCTTTTGCTCACTTGTTTGACGCAAAAGTTTGTTGCCTTTACTATGCTCTATCTTAGCTTTTCATGCTGTTCCCCTACACCTCCCCAGCCATGTCCACCTGCCGGGTCATCTATGAGGCATTCACCCATCTTTAAAAAAATCTGCCCTTCTGAAGTACAGGACCTTCACCCTTATCTGATGGGCATGGGGTATAATGTCATGGATGACTGTGCACCAACATACAGCAAAAGGTCTTCTTTTTTTTTGCAGGGGGCTTTGCCCCATGCCCCTCCCCCCTCCTGGATCTATTACAATTGATTCAGAGATGGTGTGGTCACCGGGATAAGAAAAAAATATTAAAAGCAAAAGATTTCCTAGCAGGGAATCATACCATCATCCTCTCAACCAATGCACTGCAGGGTCAGGTGCTCTAACCTCTCTACCATGGGAGCGGGTCGACCAAGCACTCAACCAGCAGTAGCTACATCCATGTCCTCCTCCATGGTGAGTGTCAGGGGGGGTAGGGATTCTTTCATATCATTGATATTCCCCTGTCACTCTAAACCCATATGTGCTACTGACAACATGGTCTTGATGTGTGAGATTTAGTCCATGTGATTATGACCCGGTACCTATCTAATGCAATTCTGCAGCCATCCTTATATTGAACCACACCGTATGGTGATCACCGGTCCCCAGGTGGCCTTCCCCCTTGATGTCCACAACACTGTCCCTGTTAGTGAGTGCAAGGTCCAGTATTGCCCTCTCACAAGTGGGTCCTTTGACTTGTTGCCAGAGGAACACCCCCTGCAGACAGCCCAGGATGTCCCTGCTTCTACCTGAATCCACAGCTGGGAGGCTCCAATCCACATCCAGCAGGTTGAAGTTCCCGACCAGCAGCAACTCCCCCTTTTTTTGTCGTTTTACAAGTGGCTTCAACCAGTGCCTTATCTAATTCCTCCCACTGTGCTGGAGGTCAGTAGATCACTCCAGTGCAGTGACTCTGTTCCCCATCTCCAGGCGAACCACAGTACCTCTGCCTCCCCCTGTATTCCCTGTATTTCTGTTGCTTTTATGCTTTCCTTCACATAAAGCACCCCCTCTTTCTTACTAACCTAGTCCTGCCTCAACAGAGTATAGCCTAATATGCCCCAATCTTGGTTTTCAGTGCGTCATGACTTGGTAATGGTCATAATAACCAGGTTTGCCTCTGCCATGATGGCCTCTAGGTCCAGAATCTTATTTCCTAGACTTCTAGCTTTTGTACACGTGGCCTTCCAGATTTTGTTTCCACTCTGCTTGTTGCCTCCCTTTTTTTCTTTTTGCCCTCCTTCCTTCCCCCTTCTATTTTTAATATTCTTGTTCCCTTCCCCATCTATCCCTACAACCCATTGCTTTCTTTATTAATTCACACCCTGGGGGATTCCACTCCCATTGGGTTATCCTTATTTTCTACTTCAGCCTGGGGGGGGGGTGGTTTCTGAATCCCTGATTCCTTCTGCCACCACCCTTGACTAGTTTAAATGTTCAACTAAGTTACATTCACTACAAATACCACCAACAACTTAATCTGGTTCTGTAAATCAGTTTTTATCTTACACATCATCCCCTTCCCTTGCCCTCGGTTCACACCTGGGAATGAGCTGCTGCTCAGTGTGCTTCCCTCGGTCACAAACTTTCAAATAAATAAATTTAAACTGTCCACTAAGGACTGCAGTTCCCCTCCCAGATAGATGCAGTCCATCACCCATGCATAGGCCTTTATCCTCCGATACTGGTCCCCACTCCCCAATGTAGCCAAACCCCTCCTCTCTGCACCATTATTTCAGCCATGAGTTGAAGCTCATGGTGCAGAGATCCCTTTCCTCACCTTTTTCATAGACATGCAGCACCATAGCAAAAGCAACTGAGTGAACTACCTGTGTAAGACACCCTCCCCAATTCCCAAAACTCCCCCTGCACTATCCCAACTCTGTTCCTAGCTTAGCAAGATCATTAGTTCCCAGGTGTATAATGACATCCAGCTCTCCCTCGTGTCCTGTGTCCCAGTGATCCTTAGGATCCACTTCCCATCCCTCCCAGCCATAGCACCTTCTAGACACCTAACCTGCCTCTCCCCCCTTTCCTATTCCCAAGTCTATCCCCCTCACAATCACCACCAGAAGTTGCATCCTCCTCCTCCTCTGGGTTCCTCTGCCACCATTCTTGGCATCTCCACTATGGAGGGCCCCCACTTCCTCCCTGGTCGCTACCACAGATGTCTCCTTTCAATAATCCTGCCCCCCCCAGAGCAGCATAGGAATTATGTAGAGGTACTGGTTGAGGAATGTGCCTCCATCCCTCCACCCTCACCTTTCCAGATTCCACCACAGTCCAGCTGTTCCTTTTCCCTGGCATCCTCTGAGGTAACGGTGGTAGAGTTGGTGGCCCTTGGGTGAAGAATGTTGTGTCAGAAGAGGGAGGGGAGTGAGTACGGTAACGGATGAATTCATGGACAGGCCCAAGTAGGCCCCCACCCCAAGCACTGGCTGCACTGCAGGTACTAGCCATGAAGACCAGCACTTCTGATATCTGGTGTCTAATTAACCCAGAAGGGAGGGATTACTCCTTTTACACCATTCCTTACAACACATACTCCAGAACAGATCTCTAGCTCATCCCAGTGTCATGGATTGAAGCTCTATCAGGTTCCACCATTGACATGGCAAAATTATTCTTGTTATTAGAGGGCTATACAGGAATGAGTGTTTGAAAGTGTCTACTTTAATTCTATTGTGAACATTGTCTGGTACAGTATATATGGTATTGTTCTATAATGCTTTACACTAAACAAATTATTTGATGGTGTAACTTTCTATAGCGTATTTGTTATATATAGGAAATTTAACCTTTTATCTTTTCCTTTTTAATTGTTTCTTTCATTTTTATAACTAACCAAATCATGATATTGTGAAACATCTGTTTCTTGTAAACTTAAACAGGAACACCTTGAAAACAGGACTATGTCCTAATGGTTGTATTTCTACCTCCCTGTATAAAAATAAAGATTCTAACTAACTAACTAACTAATCATATCACAGCTAAGTCTCCTTCTCATTGTTGCCCCAGGACCAGTTAATTCTCAAAGCAAACTGATGGAGGCTTAATAACACCCTCCTAAGGGAAAAAGACTTGCATCAAGCTCACTTTGGACATCAAAGACTTCCTGGTACATAACAAACTCACAGATAACCCATTAGTGATATGCTGGCATGAAGTGAAGGCCTTCATCAGAGGAAAGTACATTGCACACTCATCCAAAATGAAAAAGGCTAAGGAAAAGGATATTAGGGATGTGGAATGCAACCTTAAGGCTCTTGAAACTAAATACCATTAATCTGATGGCATAGGACCTGTTAGCACAGATCACGGTCATGAGATTTAAATTGAACGCATGCCTCTAGCAAAAAGTAGAATTTGCTCTGTTCTGCCTTTGCCAAGCCTTTTGGAAGGCAGCAGATGAACCTGGCCACCTGCTAATTTTCCAGCTTAAAAAGTGATAGCTAAAGTAATGGATCCATGGCATCAGGTCCAATACAGGGGAACTGGTGAAGGACCAGAAAGGAATTAATGCCTCCTTCCTTGCCTCTTACAAAAATCTATATTCATCTGAGGTGGCACCCACAGATGACCAAATGTCAGACTTTACTGAAAAGCTTGAACTCCCATCTCTACGTCCAGCCCAGACTGAACTCTGGATTCACTCTCATGGAACTTTCCTTGGTCCAAGCAAGTATGCTGGCTGGGAAGGTGGGAGGGAATGATGGCATCCCAGCTAAACTAACACCCCAGGTTTTGAGATGCCCTTCTCATCACTCTTAAAGATGCACTCACTGAGGTCTGTACCACAGGCACACTCCCTCCATCCATGCACATGGTACAAATGTCCCTTCTGCACAAGCCAGGCAAAGTTCCCCACAAAGTGGCAGTTACAGGCCTATATCCCTGATAATGGCTGACTGCAAGATCTTCACCAAAATAATCTCAGAATGGATCAAATTGGTGATTGACCTACTTGTGACAAGGATCAGGTGGGCTTCGTTCCTAGCAGAAAGGGCTTGGATAGCATGAGGCGCCTCTTTGACCTAATATGGCATATCAAAAGAGGCAGAACACCAACATTCCTCCTCTCTCTCTAGTTGCTGAGAACACATTTGATAGAGTGGAATGGTGTTTCCCTTTTCCCACCCTTTTGTTCTTCAGCTTTGGACCAGGAGTCTGGGGTTCAATCTCCATTTTGTATACTGAGGCAAGTTCCTCTGTCACAACTAATAACAACGTATCACCCACCTTCTCACTCCAGAGAGGTACCCACCAAGGATGCCCTGTTCCCCCTTTTATTTATTATACCATTGGAGACCCTCTTGAAAACTATTAGGTCCCATCCATAGATCTTGGGACTAAAAATATGAGAGGAACGCAAAGTGATGGCCTTTGCAGATGATGCCACTCTAATGTTCACCAATCCACAGTCCTCCTGTCTAAGCCTCCTTTCCTTAATGGACTCATACAGCAGCCTAGCTGGCTATACAGTCAATGTTTCCAAGTTTATCCTCCTCCCATCGCATCCCGAGATAAAAAAATGTGATGGCTTCCCCTTGCATATGACACAGGCCCTGGATTAGATTAAGTACCCAGGCCTGAACTTTGACTGGTACCTCCAAGACTTGGTGAAAAAGAACACTGATCCCCTAATGGGTGCAGTGGAGAAGAACATGGTCAAGTGGCAGCATTTGGAAGCTCTGCCACTGGGAAAGGCCCTACATACACGATAATGGCTTCATCTAAAGAACAATATATCCTGGACAAGATTCCAGTCCCAAAAGATGCAAAAAACATTGCAAAACTACATACAGAAAATATCTGTTGTACTTGCTCTGGGGGGGAAGGGCCTGGGTCAGCAGAACCATAAAAAAATTAACACATGAGTAATCCTCTACCTCTGTGACTTTGGCCTCAATGGAATATTTCACATGGTGTTCCATTTGGCCACAGGCAGAAATCTGCAGAGCCTTAGGAATACTCTCCCCTAAATGAGTTTAGGTTGAAGAAACTCTCCTAAGGTTGCCACTCCCTAATGTTAACCTGCTTTAGGGAGGTGCACCATAAAAGGGACGTGCACTCCACAGTTAAGCATTCCATCAAATCTTGTCAAACAGCAGCTAACATTATAGGATGGAACCCCTTCTGGTCTGTCCTGCAGCCTCCGTGGTTTAACCCCTGTTTACATATCAGAGGTTATAACATAAACTGGAGAGGCTGGAAGAACAAGGGTATCTTAACATTCCAGCACATTGTAGATGGATCCAAGCTGGTTCTTAAGATCTTTCAACAGCTACAAGAACAATCTAATATACACACAGTAAGAAGCACCACTGGAAATAGCTCCAGTTGAGACATACCCTGACCTGTATGCTGGGACCCCATTATAAGGCAGATTCCCCAAATGCATTGGACTCTTTACTGCAACCATCCTCATCCTCCCAGGTGAGAGCTCGATGCATCTACAAATGTCTCCTCTAATTCTCACTGGACCACTCTGATGCAGTCAGATCTCAATGGAGTAGAGAAATGGCATGCAAAATCTCTCCTAAAAACTAGGAAACCTGTAGGGGAAGATTAGCTTTGGAAATTAGGGACACCAAGAATCGGTTCACTTAGCTTAAAATCCTGCACTGATGGCATTGGATGCCAGCTAATCTGCACAAGTGGGGTATCTCTAACACAGATAAGTGCTGGAGATGCATAGAAACATAGACAATGATGGCAGAAAAAGACCCAAGGTCCATCCAGTCTGCCCAAGTTCCCTAAAATTTAAAGATCTCCCAGGGTACTAACCCTCCCATACCGTTTCCTATTTTATTTCCTGGTCCTGTTGGTCCAAGTAACCATCATTCCTTTCATTCAATCCCAGGCCTCTTTGAACCCCCTTACTGTGGTTGCTCCCACCACCTCAACTGGCAAACTATCCCAGGGCTCATCACCCTTCCAGTAAAGAAGTACTTTCTCATGAACCTGAACCTCCCACCTGCCAACTTCCTCTATGTGAGCTGGTACTCAGGCTAAATAATTCCCCACAGGTCACTTTATTAATTCCTTTGAGTAATTTGAAAGTCTCAATCATTTCATCCTTTTTCCTTCTGGTTTCCAATGAGCACAAATTCAGTGCACTGTGGCACCCCTCATAGTATTCACCCTACTGCCCCTGAATTATTTTGGTCACTGTGCTGCACTGTCTCTAACCTATCCTTGTCTTTTCTGAATTAATGGGCACAGTACACCAGATGAGACCTCTCTAGGGATCTGTAGAGGGGTAGTATCACCTCTTTTCTCCTACTATCAATCCCACTCCTGAAGCATCCCTGCATCCTGCTGGCCTTGCTATTAGCCTTGTTGTACTGACTTGTTTTTTTAAGGAAGTTGCTGATGGTAACTCCCAGATCTCATTCCTCATACTGTTCTGAGCAGGTGGCACTTTCTCAGTACACGAAAAGTGTCAAGGAAGTAATTTTTCAGTTCTCTTTCACCCTTCCTGTTGTGGTGTTTAATTGAATTAATTTTTTCTTGAAGGACTTCCACTAACTTTTGGTCTAAGTTTGTATGACAGCTGAATCTTGTCAGGGCAGCCTGTTTTTTTTTGTGTGTGTGTGAGAACAAGGACATAACATTTTCAATGGTTGCAGCAAACCAGTTGTGGACTTGGGCAGTAGAGATGCAGTGAAATTTAAATTTGAACGCAAAGTGCACGCAAAGTCATCCACTTTGCATCAGTGTGCACTTCATGTAATTTTCCCACTTGAGACCCGACTTTGCCTTGACTTCACATCTCACTTCACCTTGCTTTGGTGCACAAGGAGAAGTTGCCAGAAAACCAGCAGTTTGGTCAAATGTGTGCCTCTCTGCAGGTCACATGACCACTTTCCTCTACAGGAAGTGATGGTTTCCACTTGTTGAGTCAGTCTGAGTCAGATTGTGGCTTATGGAGGACTGCAGACAGCTAATACAGATATAATTCATTGAATAGTTCTCATCATTTCATACTTTTTAGTATTAATCTATCTTTTACTTTTTCCTACTGTATGTTGCTAACTGTACTACCTCTGTTTTTTTTTTAAACTTGTGTACTTTGCTCTTTCTCTCTGTCTCTCTCTTGCTGTATTTTTTCTTTGTTAGTCAGATTCTCTCTTCTCTGGCTGTTATGGATCATCCGACTGGATTTTGTGCCCAAGGGCATGTGGTGGTTCACACATGGTAATCCTGAATAGGGCAGTTTTTGGGGTGCGGGTCCACCAGCAACCAAAGAAATTGGAGGTGCAGCATGAAGATGAACAGGAGCAACTGCAGCTGATGGAGCAGCAACAGCAGGAGCAGCAGCATGTAGGAGCCCCCTCTGTGGTTCCATGCCCAGAGCATGATCCATCTGCACCACCAAAACAAGTTGCAGAAGAGACATCACCAGTTATGTGAAAGCAATGCCAGCCCTGGGGCCCTGGGAAGAAACCCTCTGCTATGTGGGCATATTTTCATTGTGACCCCAACGATTGAAGTGTTGCAAAGTGCACCATATGCCACCAGATGGTCCGTAGGGGGTGGAGTGACAGGCATATTGGCAATGGGGAGCAGTGGACACACCTAGCCAGCACCACTATGCAGAATGGCAGGAGGCAAAAACAGAAGCATCAAGCAGAAAACATAAACTGCAATCAGCAGTTGCCCTTCCTTCTGCTGTACAAATACCACCACAAGTACTTGCTTCAACAGCACCACCTCCAGTAGCAGAAGCAGCAGCACCACTTGCAGCAGGCAGTGAGAAGTAGGAGTCAATGCATTAGGAAATTGTAGAGCTTCGACGCATGGTGATGGAGCTCCAGCTGACTGTTGCTCAGGTCTGTGACAATCAGGACTGTGAGACTGCAATTTTGACAGTGATCTGGGACTGTCTTTATGGTGGTGATGGTGCTAGAGGTGCCACTGAGTAAATGTGGTGCACAGGTCAAACTTTATACTCTATTCTGTATCTGTACCCCTTTATCTTCTTTCCTTTAATCTTTTCTTTCTTTAACACCTATGGCCTCCCCCCCCAAAAGAAAAAACAACACAAAAAAATATAAAATTATATAAAAATAATGAAACAAAAAAATCTGTGCTATCCTTCATTGAGCTTTCCTCATCTTATCTGTTTCTCCTGCTGTATGCTCATTTTCCTACTTTCCTTCTTCTATCCACAAATGTCAAGTATTGGTCCCATTATATAAAGTTTTACATGCCTCTCGTACTGCTGCTGCTGCTGTGCTAATGCACTGGTGGTGTGTAAGTAAGAAGAGAATTCCAGAATAATAGAAAATGAATATCTTTTGAGAGAGAGCATTGAAACATGAGTCTGTTTGTGTTGATGTCTCCTTCTGCTAGTCATTAATGCCAAGTAGTGGCCCCATTACAGAAATGCTTACATGCTGTGAAGTAAAGCTGTTGCTGCACTAGTGTGCAAGTAAGAAGAGAATTCCAGAAGATTCCAAGTGAGAAAATACCTGCTGTTTAAATGTCATGAAAAGTCATGGCTCCAGTTCAGAGGAAGAATAATCACAAGAGAAACTGTTCATAAAAGTCACAGGTATTTCAAGATGCATTGATTCAAGTGTGCACCTATAGCCTCAACTCTCCATAAGTGTCCCAAGTGAGAAAATGATGTGCTGGCACCTGCTGCTGCTTTCCTGCTGTTTACTGATGCTGCTGATGTACAGCATGTCGACTCGCTACTAGCTAGCTACTTGCTAAATGATCAAGCCATGAGTGGTAAGTATATTTTTTTGGTGGGGGGGGATGGGGAGGGGTCATCATTTCAAAAAAAGTTTCACTAAAGAGCAACTGACTCCATCTGGCAAAAAGAGCTACACTGCAGAATTAGAAAAAGCATACCCCTAGTAAATCTCATACTAAAAACTAGATTTCTACGTTACTTCTTTTTAAAGTTATGGGCTATTTTGTAACCCTGGTTTTGCTACCTGTTCAAAACAGCCTGTATCAGTGAAGAGCTGCTGCTGATGTCATCTCAGGACCTCACAATCTATTATTCCCTGTCAGCAAGCTTATAGGATCTGGTTCTCCAAAGTTGTAAAGATCACGTGCAATGGTTTTCACAAGTAAAACAGGCAGCACCAGTCAGTAAACATTGCTTTAAAAACTGTGTGTTTCAGGTTTTGTAACAAAGTTGACAATATTTTGTTTGTGCCTTTTTGTTGTGGTTCTTTTTTCCAGGGTTGCTGGATGCTGGGTTATATCACACTGTTGTGAGGTTTGCACATTGAATAAGTTGCTGATGTGGTGAAAGGCTGAGATTATTCACACCTGTCATTCAATTGAAGCGATTTCTAAGAAAGGTACTTTAAAACAATTATTCCATCTCCTTGTCAATGTGGGTGGGAGAGGTAATGTTGTTTTGAAAACTTACTAGGAGTTTCTAATTGAGCCAGCACAATGTTCTCCATTAGGCTGTTTTGACTTGCATTCAGGTTCATCTATCTTCTACTGTAAATTAAAAAGATGATTTTACCAGAACCAACACTTCCACCCCCTAGTAGGAATTAACACATATAAGGCCCCTATTAAAACATTTTTGTAAAGTAGACACTGACAAACAGCAGTGAAGTTACCAACATTACAATACTAGCAGTACAGTAATCCCAACCTATAATGAACTAAAAGGGAGCCATGATCTGTATTCATTATAGCTCCCCATTCGTCACAATGAGGGACGCTAGTATGCACTACTGCCAGCTGGTGCATATGTCACCTGCACACATCAAGGACTTCCCATATGCCTTATACACTGCAATACAACAAAATAAAGCTAAAATCAAAAAATGCCCACATCTTAACTGCTAGCTGAGACTCCAGGTTAAAAATAGCACCTGTAATAAGAACGGCAGTTTAGAGCTTTCATGCCCTTTACAAACACGCACACCCCCCCCCCCCGATTCACAGACTCGTCGCTCCAGATATCTGTACACAGACTAATACACTGGGCAATAGTAAAAGCAAAAAAGAAACATATTGGCAAAAAGAATAACCTGACAACAACAGCAAAACACCACTCTCCACATTCACGATCTTTTCTGATGCTCTTCCTGCTTTCATAATCACCCCCATCTGACTCACAGATAGCAGCTCCACCACATTTAACTTCCTCGGTATGATTCAGAACCTACTGTATGTTAAATAAATTCAGTACTGGACAACATAAATTTACTAGGTAAAGATGCCAGTCGGGTGGGGGGTGGAGGGGGGACCGTGTTTGTAGAGTGCGTGGAATCTCTGAGCTGCCATCCATGTTACAGGTTCTGTCTTTAACTCTGAGTCTCAGCTAGCAGTTAAGATGTGGATATTTTTTTACTTTAGTTTTTAACTTTGTTTTCCTGACAGTACAGTGTATAAGGCATATGGACAGTGGTTGATGTGTGTGGGTGATATGTGTGCCGGCTGATCACCAGCATGGATAGGAATTCTGAAGAACAGAAATACCAAAACATTGGGAGCCACATGAGGCATTCATCATAGCCAGGTTTTCACTATAGCAGGGGTCCACTATAGTGAGAGGCTGCTGTACAACTTCTTAACAGGCACAGTAGAGTAGCACTGCAAATGGCTTCAGCAGCCTGGAGGCATGCTGACTCAGCATCCAGCAGGCATTATAAAATATAATTTTATCATCCTTGTTACAAAATCTGAAACATGTATACTTTTTATAGCAATGTTTTTTGAATGGTGCTGCCTGTTTTACTTTAGATAACTATTGCACATGCTCTTCAGTTCAGTTCAGTTTATTGACTGACAAGACAGAATTGTCATTACAAAATATTGCACAATACATTTTAGCATGCATACATATGCATATACCATTCTACACTGTTAAAATCCATAGAGGTACAATTACTAATAAATATACAGGAGAACTGAGTAGCACAATTAACTTGGTATTCCTACCAGTAAACTCATTCAAATCTTTATAATTAAACTATTGCACATGTCTCTACATCTACAATTTAGTAACAAACATAAATGTCACCCTTATAGTAACCTACTCTTTATTTATAATATGCAGTTTCTTATGTTCTATCTTTTTACAGAACAATGCAACACTTTCTAATATCTCAGTATTTGGGGATTTCAATAATGCATTCACTTGATATTTAAGTTCCATGACTAAAGTAGATACTACACTACCCACATACAGGCTTCTTTCTTGAATATAAAGAGGGCATAAAATCAATAGCTGTAATAGATTGTCTTCCTCAAGTTGGCACTTACAAATTTCTATAATATTTTTTTATCATAGAACCCTCTCATATGATCTTTAAACTTTGGAGAAACAGGTCCTATAAGCTTACTGACAGTGAATACTAGACTGTAAGGTCCTGAGATGAGATCACCATCAGCTCTTCACTGACACAGGCTGTTTTGAACAGGTAGTGCAACCAGGGTTACAAAATAGCTCATAACTTTAAAATGAAGTAACGCAGAAATCTAGTTTTTGGTATGAGATTTACTAGGGGTATGCTTATTAAGATTCTGCAATGTTGCACTTTTCGTGTCAAAGGCTCTTTAATGTTTTCGTCTTCTTTCCAGGTTTTCTGTTCACAACTGGGATCACTAGCATCCTTATCATAATCATTATCTGACTCCACAAATTCAGTTTGGATGCTGTCCTGTGGTGAACATGTTCCTTCCAAGCACGGCTGTAGTATGATCATCCACAATTTTCTCGTCAACATATAAATCTTTGGATAGCACGTCAAGCATAACCTCAACATCGCTGGAAAAATGAGATTAATTTGTGAGTCATTGTCACACTCATGATCAGAATCAAGTTCAACTACTGTGGGGACGGGGATGGGGAGTGTGTGTGAAATCAACTGCACTCTGAATCATGTCTTCAGACTCCACAACATTTTGGCAAAATGATAAGTTTGCATAGGGTGAACTTGGATCAGTACTCATGATGTCACTAACTTCAATACCACCACCACCACCAACACCAGCAGGGACAACCGCATCTCCAACCATCGCTGAAGTGACTGATTACACTGTGAAAAACAGTCAGGGAAATCAATTTAATTGCATAAACTGTTCCCTTCTGCTGTGTACTACCATGGCCACAGCCATTCTTGGCATTGGCAGCAGTGCCACAGCCAGAAACATCTTTGCATGCTCATCTCTTTGCTGGCACTTTTTTGGGATTACACAGACAATTAATGACAAACTTAGATTTAAGCACTTTTGGAAGGATGAAAAGCCAAAATCAACAAGTGTGACTTACAGATGGAGATTGGGCCTTAAAGCGATTCAGTGGCAGAGACAGATGGAGGTTGCACACTAAAGAGACACAGCTGCACAGCCACAACAACACCACCTTAACCAGTGGGCACACAAATCCCAAACTGGAAAAATAATTTCTTTTGTGGGTTGATGGGGGAGTGCTGCAGTACCAGTCCACTACCAAGATAGAACAAAGCAATAAAAAATACAGCAGACAGATAACAGATTCAGAGTCCTGTGATTACTCTGTGGCACAATAAAATGTGTCTAACTTGATGGCACACAGACACACACACATGCACACACACACACTCACTCACTGCAGGTAATGCACAGAAAATGTAACAGTTCAGTACACTACATAACCAAATCTTTTAAACAGAATGAAAATATGCACTGCACCACAACAAACAGAAAAAAATGATTAAAAATCACTTCACGTATTACTGTGTGTACATGAACACACAAATACTAACAACTACTACCAAACAGTTAGAAAGACTGCCTTTATCACTGTGAATCTCCCTCCACCACATATATGCCCCTCCCCCGAAGCATACTTCAACAGTGTTGGTCAGTACACAGGCTGAATGTTCTAAATTAACATTCAAACTGCACACAAAAGCAATCAACACTCGATGATCTAAGTACAGGAGGGTTTCCTACAGTCAATGTACTAAAGTTTGACCAAAATAATGGATCAAAAGTGATTTTTTAAAGCTTTTTTGATGGTTTGATTTTCAGAACTCTGACAGCAAACTGTCTTCAGCTTTCCACTACACAAACTATACAGAACTGAGACTGTGCAAGACAATACAGAACCCATGTGACCTGCCATCCCATGAATCAATGCAAAATTCGCCTCACATAGAAATAAACAGGTGAAGCAAAGCGAAGTCCATTCAGATCAATGGCACTTCAAGTTAAAATTAAGGGGGTGGTTGTAATACAAGGCGAAGTAGCACAAAGTCCATTGAAACAATGCACTTTACATTCATCATTATGAAGGTTGAGTAATTCACTTTACATTGTGGAGCACTACACGGATTGAGGAACAATTTGCAAAGCAGAAGCACTTTGCCCACCTCTATTGGGCAGTCCTTGCCATGCTTTTGTATGGCCTTTCTAATTGCACTTGCTGGCCATCAGTCCATCACTGGAGTTGCACTATCCTCTAAGGCCACAGATGCCATGGTACTGGTGGTCATGGAAGACATGAAGACTTGTGGTTCTGTGGAGGTGGGGTGGTGGTGGTTGTGGTCCTAGAAGGAGTAGTCCATTTATTCTTTTCTTCGTGGTATTTTTGTCTTCTTTTTTAATTCATTCTACTTAGTTTTTGTGATGGCATGTTCTTGTGTTGTTCCTGCTTTCACTGTCTACAGTATACCCTTTTTTGTTCATCTGTCCAATTGCTGCAGAAGGCTTTGCAGTCTCTGAAGCTATGTTCTTCTGGCGTTGTCTGAATTCCTGCATTCCAATTCAGCTTTTCTCCTTAGTGATTAGAACTAAGAGAAGAACTAGTGACACCACTGACTATCCTTTTTAACAAATCATGGGAAGATGGTGTTGTACCTGAGGACTGGAGGAGGGAGAATGCGATTCCCCTTCACAAAAGTGGGAGCAAGACAGAGGCAGGAAACTACAGACCTGTTCCTTTGACCTCAGTGGTAGGGAAAATGATGGAATCACTTCTGAAAGGAAGAATTGTTGAGCACCTAGAGGCCAGTGGGACACAGGACCCAAGACAGCATGTATTTACAGTGGGAAGGTCATGCCAGATGAATATAATAGTTTTCTTTGACTGGGTGACCAAAGTAGTAGACCAGGGAAGGGCTGTGCACAAGGCTTACCTAGACTTTAGCAAGGTATTTGACACAGTCCCACACAAAAAATTTATAAACAAGTTAGCCAGATTGGGAGTGGGTCCCAAGGTGGTAGCCTGGGTAAAAAACTGGCTAGACAACAGGACACAGAGAGTAATAGTAAATGGAGTCCACTGTGAAGAAAGGGGGGTTACTAGCAGGGTACCACAGGATTCAGTACTTGGACCAGTCCTCTTTAATGTCTTTATAAGCGGCATTGCAGAGAAACAGGAAGGAAAGTTATGCCTCTTTGCAGATGACACAAAGATCTTCAATATGGTTAATACATAAGGAGGGGTTGAAAGGATGAGGAGGGACTTGGCAAGGTTGGAGGAATAGTCAAAAGTATGGCAGCTTAGATTCAATGCAAAGAAGTGCAAAGTAATACACCTGGGGGAAAAAAACAGGGGAAAAGTACACACTTGGGTGGGAGGGGGGAGGTACTAACAACAGCAGAAATGGAAAGGGACCTTGGGTAGTCATATCTGTTGACCTAAGGTAGGCAAGCAATGTGAGATGGTAGTGAAGAGGGCTGGGGGATACTGGGATGCATAGGTAGAAAACAGGAAGTTGTCATCCTTGTGTACAGACAGTTGCTGAGACCCCATGTGGAGTACTGTGTGCAGTTCTGGAGACTCCATCTCTGCAAGGACACAGACAGGATGGAGGCTGTCCAGAGGAGGGCAATTAAAATGAGGCAGGGTCTGCACCAGAAACCATACAAAGAGAGACTAAAGAAGATTAATATGTATACCCTTGAGGAAAGGGGGGGGGGCATGACAGAAACTTTCAAGTACCTCAAGGGAATCAACAAAGTCCAAGAGGGTAGCATATTTCAGAGAAAGAGATGTGCAAGAACAAAAGGGCACAGTTTGAAGATAGAGGGGATGGCTCAGGGGCAATGTGAGGAAGCATATTTTCACAGAGAGGGTGGTGGACTCATGGAATGGCCTTCCTGAGGAGATAGTGGGGTCAAAACAGTGGGGGAATTCAAGAATGCATGGGACAGACATAAGGCAATTCTAGTGGGGGGTAGGAGGAAGTAGGCTGTTGGTTAACTAGGATCTGCAGCTTATCCAATAGGTACCGAAATGGGCAGACTGGGTGGGCCAAGCGGTTGTTATCTGCTGTCAAAGTCTATGTTTCTATGATTAGGCACTGTTCATTATCCAAATTCTCTCTGTGTTTCCATGCATGTGCTTTAACTTTCTGTTTATATTCCTGGAGGCATTCTAGTTCCTTTCTTAAGTTATCACAGTAATTCTGGCTTCTTTCTTTCACTGTGATGGGGGCAGACAGTTCTTCAGAGCATCCCTGAGCAACACAGCAGCAGATACATGTGGTCTTTGGCAGTGTCCTGTTTAGCATGCAGTAGATTCATCTCGCCAAAAAAAAATAAAGTGAATTGTAAGAAAGAGAAAAGAACCTGATATGATGTAATGGACCAAAAACTGCACAATATAATATGTCCTCACAAAAAAAACACAGTGGAGGAGAGAGTAGTCAATTGCCATATAGATGAACTGATGGAGAGCATCTGCCCAGTAACAAAGATGGTTGGACCATGAACTTGGGAGGAGAGCAGCACACATGGATATAACATACAAAGTACAACAGCAGTACAATCAAAAATATTATAGTATATGGTTAGGGCTTATTGTGGATAAAAATCAGTGGCATTCAAAATCCTGTTGTAGGGCAGTTCAAAGGTCACAGAAAGTTGTTGTAGTATTGTTCTGATGTCACAACGATACTACAACTTTTCCCCCCTTGATCTGCCACCTGATTGGTGGACACATTGCTCCATAAGAAAAAAAATTCAACCCAACATGGCGGTGCCGCTTAGCGACCACTTCATGAGATGGCATCAATGGATTTGCTCATTTTTTTCTGTTAAAAAAAGTGCCACCAACATTGTTTTTAGTGTCGGGGAAAGGAGCGGGATTCAAAACAAGTGTTTTTTTTGGTTTTTTGTAAAGCAGAGCAGGACACGGAAGCTTCAGAGCCAACTGAGTGGGACTGTACCAAAGCTACCGGAACAAACTGGGACCATAAACACAAGGTATGAAACCCTGTGAATAAACATTTTAACAGTGTTGGGGAACCATATAATATACAAAATAGTGGATGGGTGACCATCCACAACTAAGGTTGTATTTCCATCTCTGGAGTTGGTGAAATCATCGAGATATCTCGAGCTTCGTTCTCGAGGTCTCTTTGATTTCATCAACTCCCTCGATGGAAACACAGCCTTGTTGTGGATGGTCACCCATCCACTATTCTATATGTTTTCAAAAATAACAGCAAAGTTGAGGAGAAAGCAGCACACAGGGGTACAATACCAGAAGGCGATTGGCTGTACATTCAGACATGGTCCACTTACAATGAAGAAGCTCTGGAGAGCAACACACATGCATACACTACCCTTACTGATCTGCAGACTGAAAGGAGGCACACCCACACTCACCAGCATAGAATGTAGAGGCTCATCTCACTCACCTGCAAAGAACATGGAGGCATACAAACACCTGCAAACAAAATGGAGGCACACTCACAGTCCACTGCAGACAAAATGGAGGCACACCCACACTCACCTGCAAACATGCAAACAAAACAGAAGCACACCCACACTCACCTGCAAACAAAATGGAGGCACACCCACAGTCATCTGCAAACAACATGAAGGCAACCCACACACTCCTGCAAAGAAAATTGAGGCAAACCCACATTAGTCTGCAAACAAAATGGAGGCACTCCCACACTTGCCTGAAAACAAAAATGGAGGTAAACCCATACTAGCCTGCAAACAAGATAGAGGCACACCCACAGTTGCCTGCAAATAAAATAGAGGCACACCCACAGTTGTCTGCAAACAAAATGGAGACATACCCACACTCACCTGCAAACAAAATGGAGACATACCAATAGTTGCCTGCAACTAAAATGGGAGCACACCCAAAGTCACCTGCAAACAAACTAGAGTTACGCCCAAAGTCACCTGCAAACAAAATGGGGAGGCAAACCCACAGTCAAATGCAAACAAAATGGAGGCACACCCACACTTGCCTGCAAACAAAATGGAGGCATACCAGGCATACCCACACTGGCCTACAAACAAAATAGAGGCACATCTACACTGGCCTGCAAAGAAAATGGAGGTACACCCACACTAGTCTGCAAACAAAATGGAGACAAACCCACACTTGCCTGCAAACAAAATGTAGGCACACCCACACTCACCTGCAAACAAAATGGAGGTACACTCATAGTTGCCTGCAAACAAAATGGAGGCACACCCACAGTCACCTGCAAATAAAATAGAGGCACACCCACATTTGCCTGCAAACAAAAGCACACCCTTTTTTTTCAGCTGTGGGAGCCAGTTGCATTACCATTGCCTTATGACAGCATCTATGGTTCCACATTCCCTACACTTATATTTGATTTTCCAGGTACTTTCCCCCCCAAGCAAGGTTATCATGGTTTTCCTCAATGGCTGCCTCTTGGTGAACCAAAAACTGCATTGATGAGAACAACAACTTCCACAAAGTACCTCACAGTGCTGCTTTCAATTCAAAAACTCAAAACAAATCACAAGGCCACACAGAAGCCAAAGGCTGTTAGGCATTACATCTTTCCAGGTGCATCTGTCTAGCACCCCAACACACAAAGAAAGCAAGGTGTGCTCAATGGCCGCCCCTTAGTGAACAAACACACTGAAAATGCATCACCTGGAACAAGCAGCTCCTTTTCAAAATCTTGGAAATAAAAATGCCTCCCCCCACGCACACACAGACACACACACACAAATCACCACTAGCAGTACACTAGAAACACATTGTAAGGCCTGCTGACAGTGCATGTTTCCACGTGTTTTTGTCCAGTCACCCAACCAAAACAAAGAAAGCATGGTGTGCACAATGTCCACTCCTTGCTGAATAAACACGCAGGAAAATGCATGACCTGGAATAAGAAGCTCCTTTTCAAAGTCTCAGAAATAAAAATGCCCCCACCCACCCACAACATCACAAGCAATGCATTAAAAATATATTGTAAACCCTTCTGATGATGCATGTTTCCACATGTGTTTGTTCAGCCACCCCACCCAAAACAAGGAAAGCATGGTGTACACTATGGCTGCCCCTTGCTGAACAAACACACTGGAAATGCATCACCTGTAAGAAGCAGCTTCTTTTCCAAGTCTTAGAAATAACAATCACCCCCCACCCCCCACACACACACTCAGCATCACAAGCAATACACTAAAAGCGCAATGTAAAGCCTTTTGATAATGCACATTTCCATGTCTGTTTGTCCAGCCACCCCACCTAGAACAAAGAAAGCATGGTGTATACAATGGCCATCCCTTGGTGCACAAAGACACTGGAAAATACATCACTTGGAACAAGAGGCTTCTTTTCAAAGTCTAGGGAAGAAAAGTCCAGCCCCCAACACGCATCACAAGCAATACACTAAAAGCACACTGTGAAGCCTTCTGATAATACACATTTCCATGCCTGTTTGTCCAGCCACCCCACCTAGAACAAAGAAAGCATGATGTGTACAATGGCCACCCCTTGGTGAACAAAGACACAGGAAAATACATCACTTGGAACTAGAGGATCTTTTTCAAGATCTAGGGAAAAAAGACTCCCTCCCCCCACACACACACACACAAACACACATCACAAGCAATACACTAAAAGCACATTGTAAGGCCTGATGATGAAGCATGTTTCCAAGTGTGTTTGTTCAGACACCTCACCTGAAACAAAAAAAACACAGTGAGCACAATGGCTAGTCCTTGCTGAACAAACAAACAGGAAAATGCATCAACTGGAACAACCACCTCTTTTATAAAAGTCTGAAAATGATAAAAAGGCCCCACACAAATTTACAATCCCAAAAAATTAAGGTTGTGTGTGGATTTGTCCAGCTACCTTGTGATGCAACACAATAGCATACTTTTTAGCTGACAATCCACCATTAGTGCAGAAACAACCTAAATTAAAAAGTATCTGTAGCAGACCACAGCAGGACAGCAATCCACAGTTCTGCCAAACAAACTCTAAACTTCTCTTAATGAAAAACATAAAAACTCTGTTCCTACAATACCTGTACCCAGTTTCCCAGGATACAGGATAGCAGTACATGTGACTGCTACAAGCCTTGATACCCCAAAGCTAATGGATAGTTGAACAGGAAAAACTGCTTTTGATGCTTAACAATCTATGCAATGGGGTACCAATAACATAGTCTGAAATGCTTTTGCTTCTTTCTTTTTTTGTTTTTAATGTCCATGTCCTAAATGCCACTGATTTCTCTACAGATTTTGATACCATGAAATATGTGTGCACAATAAACAGCTTTAAAATATAACTGAGAAATAATTTATTAATATTTTATGGCATTGCTCTGGTAAGTACTCAGAATATGAGCCTTGGACTTCCTGCTGAAAAGTACACACTTAATGCAAACGTTTTGAAAAAGAGGGAAAGACAACAAAGTATTTTTGTGTCCTTACTAGTACAGTTTATTACAGACTTTTAATATTTTTTGCTTTTTGGTACCATTTATCACATTGATTTGATATTTTGGTAAACAATGAGATCTCCCAGTTACATGGTGTTAACAAATATGCTTGACCAAGAATGGAGCATGCATCTAAGAGAACTGAGACAAAATATTTGCACCCAGCATTTCTCATGGCAAAACATCAGAAAGTCCCAATCAATGATCCTAAGATCACACAGATAGCCTCCTGGAACTCACTAGGAAAGTTTGCAATTTAAAAACTATGAAAGTGATTTAATTATTAGATCACGTTTAAGCCTACCACAAAAGAAGATCATCTGCATAGGAGTCCCAGAGTTATTCATGCCCAAAATTCTCCTTCGTGTTTTGTTACTTTCTCCCCTTTTATATATATTAGGGAAAAAAACTACCGTCTTTTATTTATATGTGGAACAAATGACCAAGTCCTCCAGATGCTAGAATACATAGAAGCCCGCATGGTGTACACATAAAGCCACTTACTGTACCCGTGGTGCAACAGACAAGCAGTCAGGGCACTAGACACAGAGACGTTTTTCAGCTGAGTCGCCTGGGCAAACAGAGCTGACTACAGGGATGTGGGGGTGGAGGGTGGGGGATATAAAAGGATCTCCCATTTTGCCCACCACAGATAATTCAGCAAGGTCCTGCATCATTCTCATACCCTCCTGTCCCATCCCCCTGTGGTGCATGCACATCTGGGCCCCAAGGCATAAAACTTAAAAGGGGCAAAAGATTGCATGGAAGGCAAAGCTAGGTAGCAATCTCAGTTAAAGCTTGCAAGCACCACATCAACCTATGTCCTGATCATGTGGTCTAATCACAGTGCACAGATGAATGATAGGGAAAAAACAATAGGGACATATTGCTGAATGCAATTTTAAGGGACGCTAAAGATTAGACATGACACAAAAAAAGTCACTTACCATTTTATTGCAGCACTGCTAGAACATGTGTAAGAAGGCTACGTTGTACAAAGAACAGAACCAGAGACAGTTTTTAAAATGATTGTATTGTAGCTTACTTAAATAAAAGGCTGCATGGAAGCATGACAAGATGCAATGGTATGCATGTCACGGTTTCTGGAGAGAAATCAGTGGCATTTAGGACATGGACATAAACAAAAGCACCAAGGCTTTTCAGACTATGTTAGCTACAATGTTCTGCCCATGTATAACAAACTTTAGCAAGAGCCAAAACAACTGCAAAATCATGCTATTGTGGGCAGTGAAAAATGTGTAATTTTTGCACTAATGACTAAACCATCTAACTACACTTTCTAATTGTTGTGATACACACACACACACACACACACACACACATTGACTAATACATATGCACATATAGGCATATATATTCTGGATTAATATAGGAGTGCACTGTCTAAACACATTTTTATCGATTATAAAAAAGACATTGAGGGACTGTTGTCTTCTTTTCAGGCTCCGAGGGACATCAAAGGGTAGGGGATTGCCAATAGACACCTAATTTAAATCAGCAATGACATGCATAAGGCTGAAACATATCTAGATAGTGGGGTAATGCAGACTATCATTTTTTGCACTAACCACAGAGCCACCTAACTGCACTTTCTAATTGTTTTGATACACACACACAGCACTAATACAAATAGATATAATATATATGCATATATATTCCAGTATACCATAACAGTGCACTGTCTACACACCTTTTTACAGATTAAGAAAAATACATTGAGGGATTGTTTTCTTCTTTTCAGGCTCTGAGGGACATTGGAGGGTAAGGGGGTTGCCACTAGACACCTAATTTAAATCAGCAATGATGTGCATAAGGCTGAAACTTATCTCGATAGTTTGGGAATGCAGACTAGCAATTTTTGTACTAACTAATGAGCCACCTAACTGCACTTTTTAATTATTGTGATACACACACACTGACCATTTCATATACACAGCTATGCATACACAGTATATTCCAGTATAACATAGCAGTGTACTGTCTACACACATTTTTACAGATTAAAAAAAGACATTGAGGGACCGTGTCCTTCTTTCAGGCTCTGAGGGACATTGAAGAGTTGGGGAGTTGCCACTAGACACCTCATTTAAATCAGGAATGACATGCATAAGGCTGAAACTTATCTAGTTAGTGGGAGAATGTAGACTAGCAATGTTTGCACTAACCACTCAGCTACCTAATTGCATTTTCTAATTGTTGTGATACACACACACTGACTAATACATATACTCGTATATCCATATATATAGTCCAGTATAACTTAGCAGTGCACTGTCTACACACATTTTTACAGATAAAAAAAAGACATTGAGATACTGTTTTTTTCTTTTCAGGGTCTGAGGGACATCAGAGAGGGTAGGAGGTTGCCACTAGACACTTCATTTAAATCAGCAAAAGCATGCATAAGGCTGTAACTGATCTAGGTAGTGGGGGAATGCAGCCTAGCAATGCTTGCACTAACCACTGACCCACCTAATTGCACTTTCTAATTATTGTGATATACACACAGTGACCAATACATATACACATATATGCATATATATTTCAGTATAATATAGCAGTGCACTCTCTACACACATTTTGACAGATTAAAAAAAAGACATTCAGTAGAGAGACCGTGTTCATCTTTTCAGGCTCTGAGGGACCTTGGGGAGTTGGGGGTTGCCTCTTGACACCTCATTTAGATCAGCAATGACATGCATGTCACCAGGTGTGGGATTAGGATAACAGAAACACAGGCAGATCAAAATTTAGGTGCATAAAAAATGCCCAAAAGCATTTATCATTTTATTTTTTCATCAGGAAAAAATAAATAAAATACAGAAATCAAAAGAATAATGAGGTTAGCAACCCTCAGCACAACATGGCTTAGCTTCAGCCTCTCTTCAGGTACTCAGACAATGTTTGTTCAAGCACACCCAGAAGGTTTTATACCTTCCATTGCCAGGAAGCAACTTGTCTTTCTATCTAAAAACTATGCCTCTAAAGGTGGTCCTTTTATGTCATGCTAGTGGTGACCTCACAGACATGTGATCCACCTACATTTCATAATTGGGCTTTCTAAGGCAAACAACCATGCCTATAAAGAAAAGAAAAATATTGTCCTAGGCCTTACCATATTAAGGAACCCCATTCATTTAAAATAGGTAACTTTAAACATATAAATAGGTTGTAAATAGGCTCTGAATACCCAATTGACATTAATGCCATATTACTCCTCCTCCCTGTATTCAGCATGTCATGCATTTTGTTCAGTATAAAAACAGGCCGCTAGGGGCTGCTGTATCCCTTTAGGAAAATGCATTCACCTTCAGGCAACAGGTATGCCCCGTTCTGGCCTAGAAGGGTGGAGGAAATGGAAACAGGAAAACAAAACAGATAACCTTTCCTGTTACTTTTATCCAAGTATTTAAACACTTTGCAGAATTGCAGTAGTTTTATTTTAAGTCTTTCATTAGGTTATCATTTTTAATGAGTCTGTTTTTAAATTAGAAAGGGGGGAAAGTGGTCCCCCATCTGGGACAAACACTGTCTGGGGCTAAATTACAGACTGGCCCCATTTAAAAAAGTTTCCTTGTCCCCTAATGTTTGTGTTTGTAACCTAGACCCTCTTCATTATTTCTGCAAGACCCCTTATTATTACTGTTTTTATTTATCTGGCCTGGGTTTAAAGTAACCATTTTTCCTCATGCCCTCTCTTTATGTTACTGATACAGCCCTCTAAATCATTTATTCAGTTGTCACTATGCTTTCTATGATAACTTATTAGCTTTCACATCAATTTATATTTAAGCATGCTGCACCTTAACCAATATACAAGCTCTGCAGGCTTTGTAGCACGGTTTTTTCTTTACTTTTTCTTTTAAGCACCTGTTCTTTATTTATTTTAGCATAGTTATTCATGTTTCAGTATAATCTGCCTGCCAATATATTTATTATCTATGGTATCTTTTTCATCACTGCAGGCACTTTTTATTTCATTTTAACTTGTACTGCCTCCCTCTTAATTCTGGCAGCACTTTTTAGCAATATCTAAAGCACTTTATTCCTTTAAAACCTGCTTGCATTGTATTTCTTAAGTGCCAGACTTGTGCTTTCAGTCTGCCAAGGTGGTACCCTTATCTCTTCTTTCAGACACTCAAGCTGTTTCACATGACAGCCAATTATGTGCTATAAATATGCAGCTTATAAACGGGGAACAAGAAAAGTAAAAATGGATAGCACAGGATAAAATGGTGTTGTGGGTGACCAGTCCAACAGTGAAATTCAGGAAAGAGAGAGAGAAGAATTAATAGGGAGAGATAGCAAAGGATGAAAGGAGTGTGTGTTGGGGGGGGATTCAAACTACTTATGAGGGTACTTTTTCTAAGACAGGGGTCACCCTGTTACAATCCATAGGCCTGAAATTGATCTAGAGAGTGGGGCAATGTAGACTGGCAATTTTCACACAAACCACTGAGCCACCTAACTGCACTTGCTGAATGTTGTGATACACACACATACACTGACTAATATATATATGTATATATATATATATATATATATATATATATATATATACACACACACACACACATATGCACATAAATTCTAGTATAACATAGCAGTGCACAGTCCGTACACATACACAGAGCATTGCCACACACACACACTAGCACACATACACTGCCTTATATGGCATTTATTTACTTATACATCTGACCATAACTTTTACTGTATTTAGGATAAGTTCTATGTTTTGCACTAACTCTTTGTACTAATCTATGGCATGACTGGGTAACTAAGGTAGTGGATCATGGAGGTGGGGTAGATGTGGTGTGTCTGCACTTCAGAAAGGCCTTCGACACTGTCATCCTTACAAGGCTGATTAACAAACTGTGCAGTCTATGGGTAAATCCGAAAATAGTTCTGTGGGTGGAGAATTGACTGTATGGCAGGAGTCAGAGAGATGTGGTAAACAGGGAGTACTCTGGAGAGGGAGAGGTGATGAGCAGTGTGCCATAGGAGTCAGTGCTGGGGCTGGTCCTCTTCAATGTCCTTATAGTGGACATTGCACAGGTACTGGAGAGCAAGGGATGGCTCTTCACAGGCAGTATCAAGGTATGCAATAGGGTGGACTCTCAAGAGGGTGTTAAAAGAATAAGGGGAAGACCTTAAAAAACTGGAGAAATGGTCTTAAGAATGGCAGCTGGGATTCAATGCAAAAAGTGCAGTATCATGCACATAGGACAAAGAACCCATGGGCAAAGTATGAACTAGGTGTGGATACACTGACTGTCACAAAGCAGAAAAAGACCTGGAAGTTATCATCTCAGAGGACCTGAGAAAAACTAGGCAGTGCAATAAGGCAGGTGGAGAGGCTATCCAGATGCTTGGATGCATAGGGAGAGGTATCAAGTGTAGAAAGTGGGAGGTCATCTTGCCCCTTTATAGGACACTCGAGAGACCGCACCTGGAATGATGTGTCCAGTTCTGGAGGCCCCATCTGAGAAAGAATATAGATGGGGTGGAGGTGGTGCAGTGGAGGGCAATTTAAATGGTGCTGGGCCTGCGGGATGAGGCCTATGAGGAAAGGCTAAAGTAGTTAAATATGTATTCCCTTGAGGAAAGGATGGAGGAGGGGACATGCTTGAGACATACAAATACATCACTGGTATAAGCGCAGTACAGGAAGGAAGCATATTTAAAAGCAAGAGATGCTCCATGGTAAGGGGGCACAACATGAAGTTAGGGTGGGGGGAGGCTCAGGGAAATGTGAGAAAATATTTTTTCAAGGAGAGCATGGTGGTGTCTGGACTAGCCTTCCAGATGGGAGTGGTAGGGGCTCAAACGGTGATAGAATTTAAGAAGGAGTGGGATAGACACAAGGGTATCCAGGAGGCAAGGAGGGGCTCCATAGTTCAGTTTGGGCATGGTGCCTCATACTAGATAGGGATTAATAGGGCAGATGGGGTGGTGATGTGACTCCCACCATCCCAGCCCAACCTCCCACTGAGCACCCACCACCCACCACCCTACATCCCCAGACTTCCCCAAACACCCTCACTTACCTGAACAGGTCTCAGTGTGAAGATCAGCTCTCCCATCAAAGACGTGTCTTGCAGCTAGAACTGGTGACTGCTATATGAGAAAATATTATTTAAAAATAAATAATAATAAATAATGTATTTTAAAAAAAATACATTATTGAACTTTGAACATTTTAAGTTGCATGAACTCATTTTCTAGGTGGTCCTTGAGAGATTTTTTTATTTTTTTTTTAATTTGGCAGTAATACTAACAATTGATATTATCTTTTAAATACTATTGTTACAACACTGTAGGTTTTAATGTTTATGAAGTGTGTTAACTGGTTGAGAATATAGTTTAGAAAATATCTCCAGATTAGTGGAATCATGTATGAATGTTTTAAACAGTTGTTGATACAAGGTACATTTTTCATATTCCCCTCATATCCATACACATATTTCTGTTGTACAGTTTTTAATCATACAATACTATCAAGATTTAACTTGAACATTTGTGGTTTTAAGTCTGAAGGTCCTGCTTTTAATTTTGAATCTATTCTTCTAACACACACATTCATTAATAATGTCAGTTACAGGCTGGCCTGCTTGAGTGTTCAGCTTATCTATGGATTTGCCCTTGAAAATATTCTCAGTAATAGCAAGCTAAAATTGTTGCTATTCATTCCATTGAAATCTATGATTTTTTGAAAAATTTGCTTTTAACCAATGAGAATTGTTTTCTTTTTTTATGTATGTTCTGGGTGTTAATAGACTGTGACTCTCTAAGCAATTGTTATAAGTCTCTGAGGAAGGACTTGGTTGGTCTGAAAGCTTTGATGTTATTTTATTTTTGTAACATCTATGTTGGTCCATTAAAAGGTATCAAACCATTTGTATGTTCTTACAAAGACCAATACAGCAACTAATTTATTTCTGTATGTCATCATGGAAGATACTGGAATTTGATATAGCATATGGCAGTTGCACAACATAAAGAAGAAACTTGCCCATCTAGACAGTGACATCTATTTTTTAACACAGTGCAAGAGGAACAACATTATCCCTAAAGATTTAACTATTTTGAATCCATTAAAAAACACTGATAATTCTAGATATGCTGAACAACTCTGTCATAGGACTTCTGAGAAATTGAGAAATCACAGGATCCATAGATCATATGCCAAGAAAGCATTTTTGATTAAACAGTTTGATGTAATTGTTACCACACTGGAGAGGATGTCTGGTGATCCTATTACAGACACCTTGCACGAGATACACATGAACTACCAAAGGACCTTAAGACAAGCCATGCTCATTAAAAACAGAAAGTTAGATACCCTTCAACATACCATACTTCCTAACAACCATGAAGATGAGAATAGAATGATTCAGCAACATAGCCACATAGATGGCCACCTTTCAGTGATTAATTTGTCCAACCATGCACTGACTACTGAGGAATTAAGTGTACTTTCTAAGGGACTCACTTTCTGCCCAACAAAATCACTGGACAGAATACAGTTTTGTGGTGAACTGGAAGAACACTTCCATAGATTGAGACTTAAAGAATTATTTCACAGCAGACAAGAAATCACAGGCAGAAAAGAGATCACAAACAATAACAATTCAATGGATAATACAAAGAAATCATATGATTTTACCCCTCTCCAGTGGGCGTAATAAGAAATTGGACAATTACATTCACTGTTTTCACCATAGAGTGACTGGTCAGATCCTTAATAGGCAAAAACAGGCCAGTTACAACCTCTGTCCATTGGAACAAGGGCTATACAAAAACACTGAAATCAAACCACAACATTGTCATAAAAAAGCAGATAAAGGCTCTGCAGTGGTGATATTAAACCTTGAGGACTATATTAATGAAGCCAATGGACAGCTAACTGACCATACCTACCACAGAGACCTGGAAAGCTACCCCACCAAAGAATATAAAAGAGAACTGCAGGACTTAGATAATTTCCTAACCATTTCCAAGGCAAACATGCCTGTTGAACCCAAGCAAGGGATATTTTACATGTTGCATGTAATACATAAACCAGGCAATCCAGGGAGACCCATAGTCTCTGGCAATGGTACCCTGAATGAGGGGATCTCAAGATTTGTAGAAAACATTTTAAAATCATTGGTTATAGAAAGGGACAGTTACATGCAGGACATCACACACGTCCTGTGTAAACTTTCTAGTTATAAAGATTTACCGCCTAACACCATTTTAGCAACGATGGATGTAACATTCATCTACATTAATATTCCACACAAGGATGGCATTTCAGCTTACCTTAAGTACCTACATATATGAGAAAGGATTAGACCAAAACATTGACCATGGAGTGGTGGGGAAACTTATTGAATTCATTCTGACTCATAACTTCAGCTTCAATGGTAAATATTATGTTCAAACTATGGGAGCAGCAATGGGCACCTGGATGGCTCCACAGTATGCTATCCTCTTTATGACGAATTTGGATGATGATTTTTTAAGGCACTGTCCCCATAAACTACTCACTTATTTCTGTTGCATTGATGATTTGTGTACAATTTGGGCAGAGGGCACTGATGCACTTAAAGATTTTCATCAGGAACTTAATAACCTCCACCCTACCATAAAGCTTACCCTGGAGTATTCTGCCATCAGTGTTAATTTTCTGGACTCCACTGTCACCATCAAGGATGGAACCTTACATAACATGTATTTACAGGAAGCCAAAAGATAGACAGAGACACTTACACAGGAATAGTTATCACCCAAGCCACACAAAACAAATCTGTCATTTGCAGTCAAGCACTTCAGTATCACCATATCTGTTAAAATGAGGAAGACAGAGATACACATTTGGCTATGTTGAAAAACACCTTTATGGAGCAGGGGCATTCTTCCAGGGAAACAGACAGAGCAATAGAATGTGCAACACAAGTACCTAGACAGAAACTACTTCAGTATAAGGAAAGGACCCCTACCAACAGAATACCCTTAGTAGTCACTTATTATCCTGACCTTGAACTTCTTCATACAATTATTAAGGACCTCCACCCTATAGTTAGTGAGGATGAAACCCTTAATTGTATTTTTCAAGAACTACCACTACTATCTTTTAAACAACCACCTAATTTAGCCAACATGATTGTTAAGAGTAAACCTGCACCTGGGAGAGCATTGTGACATAATGTGTTGAAATTCGCTTAGGCAGCATGGAGTAAGCTGCATCTCCTCGTTCTTCTACTGCTCAAGCAAAATGGTGATTTGGCATCCAAAACGTAACTTTCTACCTGCAGGGTTAATGCTGTAAGTGAATTGCATTGTCGGCAGCGGATATGAGAATTAAAATGAAAACGAAGATGCAGTAATACATAAAAAGTTTTTTTTTGGAGATTAGAGACTAAATGGGGCACGTCTAAACTGCTTTCTTAGTATGTTATTCTGGGCCATTATGCACAATAGTTTCTAGCAGCAGATGTGTAGGAGAGTTGGGCGGGTGCAAATTTTTCGGGTTGGCAGTCTGAGGTTCCAAAACCCAGAATTGGTTCCATAATACAGCCTAAGCACAAGGTGCAGGAATTTTTTTTGGACCACCCGAAGAACGGTCATAAGAAAAGTTGTCATGGTCTGGTGAAAGACCTGAAATCAACTGAAACAGAGCAGAGCAGAATATCCAAAAATGGCTGGGAGCAGAAACAGAAATATAGCTTTATTCCTCATTGCTGGTATACTGCAAGCAACAGAAAACCCAAAACACCATACCGATGAATGGAGACAGGATAACTAATCCTCCAGCTAAGTAATACATGACTGATATATACTTTAAACTTTAATAAATTAAGAGGAGGGCATTAAGAACAGTTTCTGAATTCTTGGAAAAACAGAGAATATTTTGCTCATTTTTTATGTCAGAAGAACAAGAATATTCCATAACAAAAAATTAAAAACTGTCTAAACTGTTCAAAATTTCAAGTACAAAGAATTCACCACAAGGTCCATCTTATACCTCTTTAGATGAAGCTGAAAAATAAGTAAGAGTTAAAAATAAAAAAACTGATATAGTCAAGCTTACCCTTTAAAAATTGTTGTACCAAAATGCCCTCTAAAGTAAACTCAGACACTGTAAAGAAAAAAGACAAAGAGGAAAGGGGACAGTTCCAGCTACCAAAACATCAACTAATTCACAGGGAAGTGAGGGACAAACAGAAAAAAAAAGATGGGGATGCAAGCACACACTTCCAAAATACTCCTATATTGCCAGTGGAAGAAGAACAGGAATTAAGGGATGCATCCAATATAGGTGTTATAAAAGAACCGGAGCAAGAGTAAGGCCCAGGCCCAAGTAAAAAAACATTTAATCAAGAAGACCCCCCCAAAGTGGGCCCACACTTTGATAGAAAACATGAGTATTTTGCAAATCACCATGGATAAACTTCAGCATTTACCAGATTCACTCAAAGTTTTTGCAGAAAATATTCAGAAATTGGACACAAATTTGGATAAAGGCCTGAGTCGACTATCTGAGCTAGAAAAAAGACAATCAGATAGAGGAGAAGCTATTTCCCTTGACAGCACAGATGAAAGTTTTGGGGCCCTCAACAAGAGATACTAAAAGAAAAACGAGATGATCAAGAAAATAGAGCTAGACTAAACAACATGCATATTTTTGGCCTTCTGAATGACTGGGAATCAGAATGAACATTGGAGCAAATAATGACTAACCTTTTTTCTGTTGTTTAAGGATCTGATAAAGAATTGCCCATTATTGAAAGGGTTCACTGGTTGGGGGTAAATAAACTGAATGCACAACAGATGTCAAGGCCAGTGATAGTTAAACAGTTAACCACTATAGGAAAAGAGGCCTTGGTGAAAGCCTATTATGTTAAAGGCAAACTGATTTATAGGGAATATATCTACTTTAAAAATAATTATTCTAAAGCCTTCTGGGATCAGAGGAAATTAGGGAAGGAGAATGTAAAAGCATATGTAATTTTTCCAGCAAAACTTAAGGTTCTACTGAATAACCAAACAATCTATTATGCTAGTATATCAGAAGCTTTTCAGGATCTTAAAATAAAACTCCCTACAGTATTTGCCAATTATGAAGATGGTTAAGAAACTGGGCACATGGCTGGGGGAAATGAAAAGTTTACTGGGCTTGGGGGGGATATTAATCAGCTTTCAGTTAATTATCTCAAGAAGATAATGGGAAAAGCCGAACAGGTGGTTCTTGGCATCACAAGGGGAGGAGGGGATTAAAGATAAAAAGAAATATAAAAAATAAGGAAAGGAAGATGGTTCATAAGATAGATCAGATAGATCAGTGGAGGGGGGAAATGAAACAGAAAAAATTTTATTAATTAAAGGCTGCACATGGAATGTCAATGGTCTAAACTCATCAGTGAAAAGGGCAAGGGTTTTATTAAGGGTGAAAAGGCTTAAATCAGATATCACGATGTTACAAGAGGTTTTTCTGAATGAAATAGATATGGGAGAGTTAAGTAAAAGATGGCCTGGGAAGCTATTTTTTTCACTAGGAAAAAATAAAAAAAAAGTGCTGAAGTAGCAATTCTGTTTGATAAACACTTTGAAGGTGACATGGGAACAGTTAAAAACCAAAATGGTCAAACAATTTTGGTAAATACAGAACCAGATAGAAAGAATATAACATTTGGCTCTGTGTATGCACCTTTTAAAGATGTTGGAGGTTTTTTGGTGGAATTAAATAAGTTAATGGTCACTTGGGTGGTGGGGGCGTTACTTCATTCTGGCCAGAGATTTCAATTACAAAGCTTTTTAGAAACAAAAAAATGGATAGACTAGTGACCGGAGGTGAAAGGTGCATCAAAAGATTATACCTACTATTCATCGAGACATAATATGTTCTCAAGACTAGACTACATCTTTGTTTCAGAGGATTTGTTGGTGGATTGTCTGGGACACAATGCTGAAATAGAAAGGAAAGTAATTTCATATCATAGCCATATGTCTTTCCAAACTTTTTTAAGTTTTGGGAAATCTACAAAAGAAAAGTTATGGTATTTCAATAACAACCTACTAAAAAGTAAACTGTTTTGTGTCAAGATAGGGGCATCTATGGAAAATTTTATGTTAGAAAACAAGGTATCTGCCTCAAATATTATTGATTGTTGGGATGCATTAAATGCCACATTAAGGGGGCTATAATTTCAGCGACAACCTGGATAAACAAACAAAGATTAAAACAGAGACAGGAGGTGGAAAATAGGCTACAAAGCTTGGAAACTGAAGTAAGAAAGGTGATGCTTCTAAGCAACAAGAACTTCAGGATCTGAGAAGATTTATAGAAGCCACAGAATATTTGAACATAAAAAAAGGACTGGGCGAAAAAAGCACAGAACTGGAAAACAAACAGTTAAGTTGTAGGTCAAGTTCTGGCAAAAAGATTACAAGATCTGGAGCAAGGGAAAAAAGAAATCTGTTCCATAACAGATTCTCAGAGGCAGGTAATTACTGACAAAAAGATAATTTGGGCAGAATTTGCTAAATTTTATGATGCCCTTTTTTCTTCGGCATGTTCTCCGTTCCAAGAAGATCTGAAGTATTATGGATCTATGATAACCCAGAAAATATCCCCAGATGAGGAAGAAAAATTTACCAATCCAACTTCTATTCAGGAAATTAAAGATATTATGAGTCAAACGGCAAAAGCAAATGTCCCTGGCTTAGATGGGTTTACACTGGAATCTTATTTGGTCCCTTATTTCCATATGCTATTTAATCAAATGATAAAATCATATTGCATACCAGATACTTTTTCACAGGCCTACATTTCAGTCTTACCTAAGCAAGAGAAAGGCCAGAAGAAAATTGAAAATTATAGGTTGATGGCCATTTTAAACATGGATTACAAACTTTTAGCTAAAATTTTGAACAAAAGAATTCTATCTACCTTGGGAAAGTTAAGTCATCACAATCAGTCAGGCTTTGTGCCAGGAAGGATAATTCAATGTGGGCTTCTAAAGGTTCAATTTATAATAGAAAATGTAGAGGCTAGGCAGGTGTCGGCAGCCTTGGTGGTACTAGATGCCATCAATGCTTTTAACATGTTGGAGTGGCAATGCCTAGTCTTTATTCTGAAATCTTATGGTTACCCAGAGGAATTTATCCAGATTATAAAGACATTTTATAATAAACCCCTGGCACAAGTCAAAATAAAATCAGGTTTTTCAGATACTATAATTTTACACAGGGGCATTTAACAAGGGTGTCCCCTTTTCCCTTCACTGTTTATACTGGGCTTAGAACCTCTTCTTTGTGAAATAAGACAAAACAATAAAGTTAAAGGGCTAAAAGTTGGTGATGAAGAGGTAAAATTTAATGACTTTGTGGATGATGTCTTTCTGATGGTACAAGACTAGCTAAACAGTATTAGAAAAATAATGGAAATTATAGCCAGATTATCTAAGGTAGCAGGTTATAAAATTAATGAAAAAAAGATGGAGATAGTACCCTTTCATATAACTGTATTTTGTACAAATACAGAACATTCTTAAGGCAAATATTAACAAAGAAGTGGTAAGATACTTAGATATTTTTATACACAATAAAATAGACCAATTTTTTATATCCAGTTTCAAATCCTTGTCAGAAGCCCTTCAAGATAGACTGCAATTATGGGCTAAGATCTTGATGTCACTGTGGGGGAAAATCCAAATAATTAAAATGTTGGTGGTCCCCTTTCTTTCCTACAGATTATAAAGAGATATGGTCCAGATTTCAGATACATGGTTCCAGCAAATATACAGATTAAAAAATGTATTTTGAACAATAAAGCACCAAGGATCTCATGGGCCAAACTTTGTCTTGCCAAAGAAAATGAGGGTTTGGCATGTCCAGACCTGAGAAATTATTATCTTGCATTTATAATAAAAATGGCCATTAAGTGGGCTTATGAAGAAGAGTTAGACCCAAATATAGAGTTCGTAAATAAGCTTCTTACAGAAATGTTATTAGGTCTGACTGATTTGACTGTGCTTCTGTTTGCAGTACAGAAGCATCAAAAGGCTAATAACAAAATAGTACAAAATCTAGCTCGAAGTACAATCAAATATACAAATAAAGAAAATGGGAGGTACACCTCTCCCCTGGGAACAGAATTTGGAGGAACCCAAATTGTATTTTTTTTTTGTGTTATCTTTTGTTACCTATGTGCTACCGCTCTCAGCCACTCCTTCAGGCTGTGCCAAGGCACCTCTGATCCATCCTGTTCCCATGCCCTATCCCTCATATTTGCAGTCATCCCCAGGGTAACCTGGACATGACCCTTGCTGGGCGGGTCTCCCTCCTCTGAGGGGAGAGGCACCTGTGGGACAGGAAAGTGCACTACTTGGCCCCGGGGTACTGCTGAGGGATGGAAGGCTCCCGGGATATTAATGGCATCAGACTGCCAGGTGGCCATCATCCGGTTGAGTGCTGAGCCAGTTTCCATTTTCTGGTGACGTTCTCTCACTTGCACGTATCTGCGTTACCCCTGGTCTCCACTGGAGGTCACTGCAGAGCAATGCACTCCCACAACCCACCCCACGACAGGAGAGCAGTCCTCTGGATGCTTGATCCTCTCCTTTCCTGCTGACCTACGGTGCCCTGAGTCCATTCCTGAACCCGGGTCACTGGCATGGAACCCAAATTTTAAATTAGAAGGTAAACAGTTAAAAAACAAATTATGGTAAAAGAAAGGGGTAAACAGGCAGAGAGACCTTTATGAAAATGGATTGAAAATACCCTGGCCAGTCTTCAAACAGACATTTCAGATGTGGGAACATCAGTTTCTATTTTTAATCAACTTTCCAGCCTTTATGTCAAAGACTACAAAAGGTGGGAGAGAGAGCCCCAAACAATAGAACCCTAGGAAAAAAAACCTTTACAGGTCCCTAGAAAATAAGACTCCCAAGCTGCTCTCATGGCTGGTATCCAATACAAATGGAACATTTGTTAGACTGTATAAGAAAACAATAGACAACTGGGAGAAAGAATTACAGGGAAAAATGACAGAAATTCAATGGATATCTGCCAGTAGAGCAGTGGTAAACTATATCTTAACTAGGGACTGAGTGATACAATAAAAACATTTGAAAAGGGCCTACTATTCACCAAATTGACTTTTGAAAATGTATACCCAATGTAGAAAACACATGTTGGTGCTGTAAGTCTCCTAAGGCAGATATATTACATATACTCTGGAGCTGCAATTTAAGCCAGAATTGGTGGTCAGCCACCTTTGGGATATTAAAAAAAAATTGGCTTTAATGTACCATGTTGGGATGACCCCTTGAATACAATATTAGAGATGCACAGTATTAGGAAGGATCAAGAGAAAACTTAATAATTAAGGTTAATGTGATGTCAGTGAAAAGACTGATTCTGAAATATTGGAAGAATGATTCATTTCTCACACCTTTTCCAAGAAATAAGTGGAAATATTCCTTTTTGGCAGCTCTATACAATTACAGTCAGACCTGGTTAATCCATGCCTTGTTAATCCATACTGTATGTCTGACTATCTGAATAAAAAACACTGCATGCAGATTTTTTGTTGGGCTATTGACCTCATTATTATCACTGTCTAGTTATTATGTAGATTTGTATTACATAACAAAATTGGCAAACACAAATGTGTATGGATTAACCAGGTCTGTGTTAGGAAATTTTTGGTCATTATGGAAATTACTAAATTTGGCAGTTGATCTGTGGACTTTAAATGATTTTGTTAAGGAACAGGGCTAGCCGCTCCTTGAGAAATCAGGGACTAGAGTTTTACAGTAAATAAGGAAATGTGAAGTAAATGAATTGTATAATGTGCACTCATTTTATATTTATGGATCGATGGAATGATATCTATTGTGGATATTATGTGACCTCTGACTATTTAAGAAAATTGTTTTTTGAACCTCCTTCCTTTCTGTGTATATGTGTATATGGTTTATATAAGCATCAGATGAAAATTAATAAAAACATTATTACAAAAAAAGGAGTAAACCTGCACCTGAACGGAGTACCATGACACTAAATGGTACCGACCCAGTAATCAATCCAGATGTAGGATCTGTGAGCTCATTTCAGTTCGGATTGTGTCGTTACATCACAGAACAGACAATTCAGGATAAAGGGGAATTATACCTGTACATCACGTAATGTTTATTTCATTCAGTGCAAGAGATGTCCACAAACAGGGTATGTGGGAGAGACAAGTTGAGCTATCTGCACTAGAATGAATGCACAGAGACATACCATTAACATGAAGATGACTGACAAATCAGTGGGGTGACACTTCTCTCAGAATGACTACTCAATCTCAGATATGTCAGTCATGGTCTTAAAAGGATTAAAAGAAATACACAACAGAGATGGACTTTTGAGATTAAGCTTATTTTACTTCTCAATATGGTAGCAGATGGCATAAATATGGATTTGGGTTTCATGACACATTACCCCACGTAAACTTATACAGACTTTTACTTCATAGAATGTACATTTACCAAGACTTCAGTGTGTTGCTGTTTTGTTTATATTTTCATAGATTCCATTTTTCACTGGTTATCAATCTGTTGGTTTCTCACCAAATATAGATGTGTGTGTGTGTGTGTTGGGGGGGGAGGTTAAGTTGTCTTTGGTGAGTGTATATTGGGTGGGAGTTTACCCTGTGTGTATGGAGGGGTTAATTTTCTGCTTTTGGGGGGTTGGAAGAGTTTGTTTTTTCCCTTTTTTCTATGGAGGGTGCTGTGTGTGAGGGGGAGGTGGTGGGGTTGTGCTTACACATTTAGATTGGCTTATATTTGGGTACATGTCATAATAATTCTACAGGGTGTTAGGACTCTTGGCTCACTTATATAGTTAATATACACTTCTTTTCTTGTTATCTTTCCCGGGGCGGGCGGGGGCTTAATTTTGTATGGTTTCATACAGATTTCTAAGACTGTATCTGCCCATATAGTTAATTAATTATATACTGACTCATTATTGAACTTTGAACATTTTAAGTTGCATGAACCCATTTTCTAGGTGGTCCTTGAGAGATTTATTTATTTATTTATTTTTTTGTTTGGCAATAATACTGACAATTGATATTATCTTATAAATACTATTATTACAACATTAGGTTTTAATGTTTATGGAGTATGTTAACTGGTTGAGAGTATAGTTTAGAAAATCTCTCCAGATTAGCTGAATTATATATGAATGTTTCAAACCGTTGTTCATACAAGGTACATTTTTCTTATTCCCCTCTTATATCCATACATATATTTCTGTTGTACACTTTTTAATCTTACAATACCATAAAGTTTTAACTTGAACATTTGTGGAATTAAATTTAAAGGTCCTGCTTTGAATTTTGAATGTACTCTTCTAACACACATTCATTAATAATGTCACTTACAAACTTGCCAGCTTGAGTGTTCAGCTTATCTAGGGACAGCGCCTGAGCACACTCTACCATAGGGTCAGCAGGTTTACCGTCAGGGTGAAAGGATGGAGCATCACTGCAAGATGCTCCAGGCCTTACAATGGTCATCCCTCAAAGCCAGATTACCTTATCCCTTGCTGTGCCTGGCTTTCATGTTACAGCAACCCAGGACCCTCCCAGGTCTATGAGACTTTCTTGCCCCAAAGACAAACAGAAAACAGCTCAGGTCCACTGATCAGAAACTACTCGAAATACCTAGAGCCAAATCATCCCTAGGTCTATGGTCAGCTAGGGTAGCCCTACCCAAACTCTGGAACAATCTCCCGAGTGAGGTACAGGATAGCACCTCTCTAGAGGGCTTCAAGAAAGTGCTAAAATCACACCTTGGCAGTGGGTCCCAGTGCTACTGCCTCAATTAAGGTCTCCCAAAGGTGATCCGACTAAGGGTGCTATCTGCAAAAGAACACAACCAGTAAGGGAGAAAGGGTTTTAAAGTACAAAAGGAGCACTGGTTTTTGCACTTATCTAGGTAGAAAACTGTTAATAGTCTGTTTCTAACAAAATGTCTGCACTATTGTTGTAATGTTCTCTGCTATGTATGTATAGTCATATACTTTATGTAAGCCTTGCTGTATTGTGCATATCAAAGCATTGTTTTTCCTTCCTCTAGGTACATAAGTAATCCAGGGTCACCTTGAAAGGGGACTGACAAGGTTCCAGTGGCCTACTCGGTTACCAAAATTTAAATAAAAAATAAAATCTATGGATTTGTCCTTGAAGAGATTCTCATAATAGCAAGTTAAAAGGGATACTACTGCATTCATTCCATTGAAATTTGTGATTTTTTAAAAGGTACTTTTAACCAGTGAAAATGTGTTTCTGTTTTTCTAATGTATGTTCTGGGTGTTAATAGATTGAGACTTTCAGAACAATTGTCATAAGTCTCTGAGGAAGGACTTGGTTGGTCCGAAAGCTTAGACATTGTTTTCTTTTTGTAACATCTATGTTGGTCCATTAAATGGTATCAAACCATTTGCTTCTGGATCTGTTCCTACAATGACCAATATGGCAACCAATCTATTTCTGTATGTTGCTCTAACTGCATAATCTAGTTAGATTTTTAAAAACATTTAGAACACATTATTTAGCTCATTAATACCACATTTCTTGCAATAACCCATACAGCACATACCAGCATACAAAAAAGGAAAATGCTTGCTTAGGCCATTGGAATGGGCTATGGATATTACCTAGACTCATTTCTCATATCCTGACAGGTAGTATTGGGCCAGGCAGACAAGTTATGTTTTGAAGCAACCTCCAGGTATGGATGGTATGGATGGTATGGTTATGTGCCTCTCCAGCTGTGAATACTCACTAGTGCTGTGTGGAATTATCAGATTCCATGGGAATGAAATTTCATGGAATTTTTTAAATTCCACTGACATTCTGTCAAATTTTGCCAGAAAGAGAATGGCAGAATTCCGTGGCAGAAAAATGTGGAATGAATTTTTCCACAATTTTTCTGTGGGATTTTATGCCGTGGATCTCAATACTTTGAAATGGTTGTGGAATGATTTTCCATGGAAAAATGCTTTTCTGTAGAATATTATTTTGTGGATCTTAATATTTTCCATGGAAATGGTTGCAGAATGATTTTCACTGGAAATAATTGTGTTTTTCAATGGATCGCAGCAGTAGGAATTCCACAGAGGAACCAGTGAAATTCCAGCAGAAATTCCACCAGTGGAATTGTCATTCCATGTTAAGTTCACCAGCGGAATTCCGCATTCTGCACAGCACCAATACTCACCCTGCCCGCTGCCTCACTAGTCTGTCAAGGCATTGCAAAAGATAACCCATTGAGATATCTGATGAACTTGTTGGCATACACTTGACCACAGTAAGGTGTTAATGTATAGTCAATGTTATAGAGGAACAGTCCATACTAAGGCTGGGCACAATGTGTACATTTGCCCCATGCATAAAGGGGCAGATTGCTTACTTGCTGTGGATACCCAACATCTGAATGCCACTCTTGGGGGTTTAAGCATCAATAATGAGTCCCCTCCACCCAAAGCTGACACTGCCAAACAAAGGAGAACCCACGTGCTCTAATGTTCTGCCAGCTTTTGACAATCTGTCCTCTTTCAGCAGTGATATGCAGAGAAGCTGTTGCTGCCCGATACAAAGTAAGATTACAAAACACCCTACATGACCTCTAGGATGCCAACAACAAAGGATCAGAAAGAAAGCCTTGTGGATTGTCAGCCACTCCTCTCAAATATTCTCAGAAGCACTCACCACACAGTCCATGTGCTAACTGTGGAATATTCAAGTGCCACTGTTGAAAAGACTGCAACTACAAATCACACAAACAAAGCAGCACACTCTGAAATGTAGACATTTATGCAAATTTATTTAGGACTGCTGACTGACAATACCCCAAAGCTTTGATTCACACTGCCTCTTCTTTAGGTGGAGGTCTAATGAAGGGGCAGAGCACCTTCGAGCATAAAGATCTTGGCAGTTCTAAATAAAGTTCACAAATTTCTATATTTTGGAATGTGCTGAATTTTTGTGTTGTCCTCTAATGCACTCACCTGACCTCCAGCCATTAACATCAAAGTATTAAAAGGAGCACTATGCAAACCACTTCTGGTATCTCAAAACCCTGGAAGACCTACTAATCCACCATAGCTGTTTGTAGGAACCAATCTCCTTTAAACTCCCAATGGGTAGTTGCTCGAGCACCTACATGGGAAATTACCTAGGCCCGGCATACTGGTTGTGATGCACCACCCTTTACAATGCTGCCTTCTCTACAGAGAAAGAACTAAAAAGACAAACAGATTAACCAGACTTAAAGCACTAAAAAGACAAGCAGATTTACCAGACTTACTCTTGTGAACTCAGGAGGCAGATTAAAATTGAGCAGAACCAGGTTAGAAGGAAGAAGTCAGAGGGCGACCATCACTATGTTTTAACCCCCTTGGTCTCCCTGTTGGACTGGCTAGCCTATAGCCGCCCATCTCTTCCTACCGCCCTCTCCCAATCCACTTCCTGCCTGTCCAACCCTCAGGAGCCCCACAAAGTCCATTTCAAGGGGATAGTCCTTCATTGCCTGGACTACCTGAGGGTAGAAAGAGAGGAGGCACTGAACCAGTTGCCAAAAGCCTCTTCCACTGGTGTCAGACCTTGTTGAATGGGTATACCACAGGATCCATTCCCACACCAAGGACTTGAGTATACTGTATGCCCAACACTGACATTACAGTACAGTACTATCATATGCTGCCTTTCACTTCACTTCTCTTTTTCTCTCTGTCTCTCTCTCTGTAGCAGTTGTCAGTGACTATGTAGGTAAGCTGTTGTATTTGTCTCCATACAGTCACAGCATTTCCAATGTCTAACATACAGTATTATTTTGTAAATCTCTTTGGGATACTTGTATATGAAAGAGTTATATAAAACAAATTATATTCTATTCAACATGACAATGCCTGCAACCCATCAGAACATGAGAAAAATGATATAAAAAGCATAATTTGTGGGCAGTTGTCAGGTTTTATTTCTTACTGTACTTTTTCTGCACTTACTGTATATCCTGATTTGTAAAAACTTTCAACATCATCATGAAAAAAGGATGGCTATCGACAAGTAAAAACTTAATTTGCTCTAGCTGCTTGTCTTGCCCTGACATCACAGATACTGTATCTGCACCTGACATCACAATCTCTGACTGTAGAAATGAATATTTTGCTATAAACAGAGGAATACATTCTAGACAAACAGAAAAATCATATGAAGTCTAAGGAACAGAGATCCTGCTTTCATGTTAACGTATGCATATACAGTATAAAGAAAATAGGGAGCTAAATACTGAAATTATATGAACTACAGGCTGACATGAGTGTAATAATAACCTTCTGGGAATTACCCTTTAAGCAGAGCTGGCTGGGTGGCCTGAGAGTCCAGGGAAGTTTTGCTACTCAACAGTCCTTCCAGCCAGGGAGGGATGGCGCCAGGTTCCAGTGCCACAGTGTCACCTGTGACGAGTGGGGGCCATCATGCAGGCCTCTGCCAGGTGGTATAGAGAGCTGGGGATAAAGGAAGAAAAACTGAGGGAAAGAAGCATGCTTACATCTGCATAGTGGCTGGAGGTGCTCCCAAGCCCTACAAAATGAATCACCATAGAAACATAGACTTTGATGGCAGATAAGAACTACTTGGCCCACCCTGTCTGCCCGTTTCCCCTACCAATTGGATAAGCTGCAGATCCTAGTTAACCAACAGCTTACATCCTCCTACCCCCCACTAGAACTGCCTTATGTCTGTCCCATGCATTCTTGAATTCCCTCACTGATTTTCATTCCAACTACCTCCTCAGGATGGCCATTCCATGCGTCCACCACCCTCTCTATGAAAAAATACTTCCTCACAATGCCCCTGAGCCATCTCCCCTCTATTTTCAAAATGTGCCCCCTTGTTCATGCCGATCTCTTTTTTTGAAAGATGCTACCCTCTTGGACTTTGTTGATTTTCTTGAGGTACTTGAACATTTTTATCATGTTCCCCCTCTCCCTCCTTTCCTTGAGGGTATACATATTAAGCTCTTATAGTCTTATATGGCTTCTGTTGCAGACCCTGCATCTTGTTAGTTGTCTTCCTCTAGACTGCCTCCATCCAGTCTATGTCCTTGTGGAGATGGGGTCTCCAGAACTGTACACAGTACTCCAGGTTGGGTCTCACCAACTGTCTGTACAGAGGGATAGCAATTTCTTGTTTTCTACTGGTGAAGCCTCTCCATATGTATCCCAGTATCCCCCCAGCCCTCCTTACTGCCTTCTCACATTGCTTGGGAACAGTAGAGGATGGGGCTTTAACTACCACACAGGGATACACCCCAGACCTTTGTGCTGAGCTGACAGCGACCTAAGAGGAACAAGTATAACAAAAATGAAAATAAAATACATTTTTTATCCTTTCCACTTAAATGACAGAGTTTTTATTGTTGTGTAACCAAATGATTCCAGTTGCACAATTACACAACCAATGCATTTACAGAATGACAGTAATTCTGAAGATTTTTATAAATATCAATAAACGATATTACAATTAAGATTCAGTAAGTTCTTTTAGAAGGTATCATCAACATATCATTATGTCTTTTTGGAAGCCAAACCACTACTGGATGAACTTGTAGTTTTAAACCTGATTTAGTAATCTACTTTAGGAGGCTCTGCAAGCGGAAGACAATCACATTTGTTCTACTAATACAGACATAATTCAATAAAGTCTATTATGGAATGAATGCAGTGTCTGTATAATGAGAGAATATTTTCTACATTAGTATATTACATTCATGAAAATAATGAATTATCTAAACTATTAAGAATAAATGTATTTCTATGAGACTTTGCCCTCAGCTAATTTATATTTCTGTATTTAATTTAATATGACACAAACCTATATAATGTTAAGAAAGTAAGATCGTGTTATGAAATATTTGCCTGGAGACACATAGATACTATTTAAATCACACACACTATTGTTTATATATCAATGCATACCATGGAACTGAAATCTGTTGAATGGGGGTAAGGCTTGTGCAGAGAGCACATTGCTGAAGGAGCTCTGCTAAAGATGTTCTAGTTTTACCTGAAAAAAATCCTAAATGCCTATTACTTCTGTACTAAAACTGCATGTTTTGTTCTATTAGAGAATCATGCACCTTGAAATTTGGATGTTCAGTTCTTGTGGACTCTCGCAAATTGTTAGTCAAAGATGTAAACTTTTAGAGTGACTAGTTCAAAAGGTACAGTCTAGTTGAACTTGTTGAACCAGTGAACGGGCAAACTTCTGCTCACATACTGTACAGTTCACATTAAACTTATTGTGCAGCCAGTTTGAACCCCATTCTTTATATGTGACTGCAATAAGCTGCCAATTAGTTGGATTGCTTTTACCTTCAGTTTTATAGTGTGGCTTTTAACTGAAAGTATATTTAGGCAACTCATTCAGAGCTCAGCAGAAACCAAATAGCAAACAAATATTAGTGATTAAGTTTCCTATGTAGAGACTTAACAGCTCAAATGCTAACTGTCTGTTAACTCATTGCACAATACATTTAATGTCAACTGTACTTTACTACTAAAATCATGGGGTCATCAGAGAGTCAGTCATGTGGTACACAGGCTCATTTTGTTGTTACTGTAGCTCACTGCTTGGCTGCAGCTGGAGCACTCACTCATTTGTCAGGTGTTGAGTGCTGAATTGGCTACTGTAGATAGGGTTTCTGTTTTTATAACTAATTGAGCTTGTTCTTTATGTGTTAATCTTTGGTAACCAGGTAAGGTTCACTGAATATACAGCCCATTTACAAGTGCAGCCTGGGAGCACTTGGTAGGTTAACTGCCTTGCTCAGAGTCACACAATATGGAAGTGGTGGTTGTGGGAATCAAACTCCTTTCTGCTGGATATACAAGTTTATGCACAGTTCATTGCTCTGACCTCTAGACTACATGGCAAGCCATTTAAAACATGGGGGTCAAATCTCAAAACACTCTAGAATGATGAAAGGTGCCTGCGTCAAAGATGACAGACGCAAGAGGCACCTTGTGCCAAAAAATGTGCCCAATGCAATTCCCAAAAGCAACCTGTGACAAATGTAGGCTTCTTGCAGCAAAGGGGATTGCACCAGTCTTGTGCCATAAATCATGCTGCAGCATGGCTCTGGGGGTATGCAGCAGACACAGGCTGCCACATCCCCACAAATGGCATTCCTAAAGCACCAGCAGAGGACAACTGTAGAAGTACATTTAGACCATCCAGGGGCTGGTGTAAGTGTAGTCTGGTGTCCTCAGGTGGTTGTGCTAATATGCCACCAGGTGATCCCCTGTACTACATTCAGCTCCCCACCCCAATCCCAAATAATATTAATTATTTTGCCCTGGTAGGCTAGCGGCCCCCACCCCAGCCCCGATCCTGAAAATATTATTGAACCATCCCTGGTGGTTTAGCAGTACCCCAGCCCCTATCACTGGTCATACCAGTAAAATGCCCTGGTTAGCTAGCAGCCCCCAATCCCCAATCCTGCCCCATTTTGCCATCAGAAGTAAAGACTGGTGGTCCAGTGGATCCCTGAGCCCAATCTCCCTCACACACATACACAACATACCTGGTGATCTAGTGGATCCCCACCCAGCAGTGCCCTACCACCACATTTTCCCCAACCCATACCTGGCCAATGACAGGTACAGCCCACTGCTCACCACCATGGCCAGCTTCTGACTGAGCTCTGTATGAGCGCATACTGTATATAGTATGTTCTCAGTGAATGATAGCTGCTGTCATTCACTGGGTGCATTCAATATACAGTACACTCTCATTCAGAGCTCCATCGGTGACTGGCAACAGTGCTGAGAAGTGGGCTGTGCCAGTCACCAGCTGGATTATGGGTTGGGGGAGTGGGATGGTAGAGCACTGCCAGATTGGGGTGGTGGGGTGTTACTAGGCCACCAGGTATGTTGTGTATGTGTGTGAGGGGGGATCGGGATCGGGGGATCCACTGGACCACCAATGCCTATATCTGATGGCAAAATTGGGTGATTGGGGGTCTGCTAGCCTACCAGGGCTAATTTACTACAGCAAAAGCTGACCTGAAAGCAACATTTGCAGTTAAGCATCTGTGTGCATGTCTTTGTCAGACTGAGCTCATCAGCAGGCAAAGCAGGGGTTGAGTCCTAACTTGTTTCATACAGGATCCTTTGGGTCCTGTGTGAAACAAAACCTGATTTCTAACTTGCTTTGTGCATGAGGTAGGACACACATGGCCCTTCAAGCCCTGTGTGAAACAAGACATGAGTCCTAACTTGCTTTGCACAGGACACTTCTGGTCTGGGGTCTGGTTAGCTCACGCTCACTTTTGTGGAGTATACAAGGGTTCAATATGGGATGGCAGAGTATGGAATAAAATAATATCAGATTTCCTTGCTATTAAAGCTTCAGAAACTCTAACATGTGCATTAATATAGGGGTCTGTGCTTCTGCAGCCTCAGCTTGTACTGTGATTAAACTTCTATAACTTTCTCAGAAAAACAAACTCTGGTCAGTGCTAAAATGGCTGCTAATGCATTAATCTGACAAAGGATATAGAATGAATATATGGGCAGGCAGCAGGATTCGGAGAAAGAAAATAGTGCTCCAGCTTGGAGACAGGAAGGATGCGCACTGTACTTAATGCAGAGGACATGGACAGATTTGCATAATGATGCAATTCAACTCCACTCGGTGTAAAGAGGCAGCTGTAGTGCATTCAATATATGGGCATGCCCCCACAGCCCCTTTTTCTGTACATGCCAGCAAGACATCAGCATGACTCATGTAATGCAGTCAAAATAAAGCACAACACAAAACAAATGTTGCACAATGCATCACATCTGTACCCTAAACAACACACAAAGCATGTAGCAAAATAAAACTACAAATTTAGCAGAACAGATCACTACAGAAATGTAAATTTATGTCTCTCTCTCTCTCTCTCTTTCAGACAGCAGTGGCAGCCTGCCACCTTCTGTCAGTTCACCCTCACACTCTCTCAGTGCTCAAAATTGGATGGCCCAGAGGTTTTAAGCTGCAGTTAACAGCAAAGGGTCTCCTCTTTTCCTATCAGCCTTCTCCCTTCTTGCCCTGACTGGCAGAAAACATGGCTAAAAGGCTGTCATCCAGTTTGCACTTGTAGTAATTTAATCTGATCAGGGATGGCGGCACAGAAAGCTTCAAATCCCAGCTCACCTTCTCTCCACCCATAGATCTCTCCTCAAGCAAGCACTTTTGGGGATAAAGGGGATAAGGATAGGATGGCCTGAAAAAAAATAGCACTGGTAAATGCAAACAGGGACTTTAGACTTCAGCAGATAACCAGACTCAACCACCTGTCCCCTTCCCTTCCATGACTCCTTTGCCATGTGTGACAACCAACTCACCAGCCTGCCTGCCAACCTGACCCCTGGCACTCCATGGATGTCAATGCATCACATCTCCAGCAGTGTCTCCCTTCCTCCTCTGACATTTCTGCCCTGACTTGTGCCCTCCTACAATTTCATGTATCACTTTCAGCTCAGGAACCATCTGGAATCATCAAAGCTTCTCAACCCATTACAGTTAGGGTTCAGAGCACAACACAACATGCTTTCTGCATTGGCCAAGGTTACCAAAGATTGGCAGCATGAACTGGACAATAAGAACTTTGTTTGCACAGTATTCCTGGACCTAAGTAAGGCTTTCGATACCGTCAATCATAGTCTGCTCCTCACATCCCTTCAAACTATCAGTTTGGATGCTCTGTCTCTTAGATGGTTTGGTAACCGTCTCTCAGGATGCTCACAGTAAGTAAAAGTGGATGGTGAAGTTTCATCACTGAAACCCCTTCAGAGGGGCATACCATAAGGCTCCATTCTGTGTCCCCTGCTTTTTGCAATCTATATCAATAGAATTGATACCACCATCAAAAATGCCCAAATACACCCATTTGCTGATGATAAAGTGCTTTACTCTAGCAGATCTTCCCCTCTAATGGCATGCTCAGAACTCCAGGATGATTTCAAACTGCTGCAGATCCAGTTCTTAAACCAGAAGTTGCTCTTAAATGCCAAGAAAACAAAAGCTATGCTCTTGTCACCCTTTCCTAACTCAGCAAATAAAGCCATGGCTGGGTTACTCCACTCAATCACCACTATTGTGGGTGAACAGTTGGAGTATGTATCAAAATTTAAATATTTTGGGGTTTGGTTGGATACTAGACTCTCCTTCCTTGGTCATGTAGAAGAACTGATAAAGAAACTTAGAATGAGGCTTGGTCTCTTCTACAGGATAAAAAATCTCCTCCCTAGGGATGCAAAATTGAGGCTAGTCCAAACTACCTTTCTCTCCTTATTAGACTATGCTGACTTCCTCTACAGCCAGGGACCTGCAGGTGCTCTCTCCAAACTTGATATGCTCTACCATAGAGCTCTAAGGTTTATTACGGGCCTTCCCTGCTCCACCCATCATTGTTCTTTGTACATGGTGGTAGGTTGGTCATCAATTAGCTTCAGACACCAGAAGAATGCTGCTATCTGTATCTACAAAGTTATCTTAAACAAACTGCCAGATTACATCTCAGACTGTTTAACATTCTGCCCAATAAGTAAGTATGCCTTGAGAAGTGCCTCTTACATTTTGTTGAAGGTTTCCAAGGCTAAATCTTGGTTTGGCAGAGCATCTATTAGTCATGTATTGGCCCTTTTGTGGAACAAGATATAAAAAAACCAAAAATGAATCACCCCATTAGTCTAGCAGCCTTCAAATCTTTATATTCACTCCATATTAAAGAATCTTGTGTTTTCTCCCCCTGACTCTAGGTACATCTATCCCGCACAGAGTTCCCTGCACAGATCTCTGACTCTGTCTCTGCCTCCTCATGATCTTAGGTCACTCTCTGTTCTTAGACTCCATTTATTGCTGTACCCATACCTACCTTCACCATTCTCCTGCCCTCACCGTATCACTCCCTTTAGTAGCTTATATGTCATATCCTCTTACCTGTGACTCCTCAACCTCTTTTTTTTGTCTTTTTTTCTGTTCTTCCTCCAACCCCCCACTTTGAACTGTCAATTGGATCATCCTTACTTGCACCTACTCTGTACCTACTGTCTGTCTGTATGTTTTTGCATTTCTGTCTGTGCTGTACTCATTGCCTGTTTGTAGAATAATGTTGTACATTAATCTGCACTTTTACTTGTATTTGTATTTGTATTGCCTATGCCCAATTGCTGTACATGAAATTGTATTTGTATTGTTATTCTTTACCAAAATCATATACACTTATTTGTATGTCCCAGGTCCACCTCAAAAATGAGCTTGCTCAACAGTGTCCGCCTGGCTAAATAAAGATTTTGATTTGATTTGATTTCAAGAGATATGTTCATGTGCCAGCAAGTGAGTGGAACAGCAAAGGAGTGAAACAAGATTGGTATTGTAGGCATCTGCAGAAGGAAACATTGAAGTTGCTGACTCTGCCAGTTGACTAAGGCAAGGTGCTTGTTCACTCTGTGTAACAATCACTGCAGGGAAGGGTGGAAGATTAAAGTACACCAAAACTGAATAGGAGCAACACCTATCTCAGTCAGGAGTGTATAAAGAGTTAAAAAGGCATAAGGGAGCACCATAGAAATAAACAAAAAGGGAAAGCTAGAAACACTATAAGGTGTAAGGGTACAAAAGTATCTCCAGGTAACACAGGAAGAATAGAGGCTGAGAATGCTGGGAGTGATGCATTACAATGACTGTGGGGTGGAGGTTTTCAGAGAGATCTTCTGGAGACTGCAGTTATGCCCCATCTGCAAACACCTCTCTGGGTTGAAGGAGGAGATTGCTAGACTCCAGGCCAAGCTGATTAGGATTCAGGGGACCTCTCCCCCCACAGAGAGGCCACCAAGTTTGCTGCTGTTACCTCAGAGGCTGCCAGTAAGGAGGAACAGCTGGACTATGGTGAGCTCTGGAAGGGTAGGGGTGGTGGGACATAGGCAAATTCCTCAACCAGTACCATTACAAAATTCCTGTGCCACTCTGGCATGGCAGGACTACCAGGAGTAAATACCCACAGTAGTGACCAAGAGAAATTGTGGGCCTTCTATAGTGGAGACCCCAAGGAGGGTGGTAGAGGACCCCAGAGGAGGAGGAAGCAACTTATGGTGGGGGACTCAATGGTGAGGGGGTTGATTTGGGAATAGGAAAGGGGGAGGGGCATTGTTAGGTACCTATCTGGTGCCATGTCCCAGAGGGATGGAAAGCAGATCCTAAGGATTGCTAGGGCAGCAGGACAGGAGGGAGAGTGGGATGTCATTATCCACCTGGGGACTAATGACCTGGCTAATGATAGGGCTGGGATAGTACATGGTGAGTTTATGGAGCTGGAGGGGTTTTAGACAGGTAGCTTGCTAAGTGGCTTTACAGATATGTTGCCTGTCTACAGCAGAGGACAGGAGAGAACTTTGCACCAGGAACTTCAACTCATTGCTGAAGGAATAGTGCAGAGAACAAGTTTGACTACATCAGGGATAGGGGCCCACCTAGGAGGATAAGAGCCTATACAGGGTGATGGCCTGCATCCATCCAGGAGGAGAACTGCAATCCTCAGTGGATGATTTAAATGTTACTTAGATGAGCATTTAAACTCACCAAGGAGGTGGCAGAAGGAATCAAGAGTCAGACACTGCCTCCCCACTGGCTGAAAAACTGATGGGAGTGGAATCCCTTTAGGATACAAATTAATAAAGGGGACAGGGTGGTAGACATAAAGGGGGAAAGGAACAGGATTATTAAAAAGAGGGGTGGGAAGAAGGGAGGGCAAAAAGGAAAAAAAGAGGGCAACATGCAGAATGGAAACAAAGCACAGGCTCTGCAGGTGCCTGTGCCTCTGCAGCCAGAAGTGGATATGTATGTCTTGGACTGTGTGAGTCTATCTCTGTCTGCAGAATTGCAGGCTCTACAGGGGGTTTCACTTCCACAGACAGAGGTACTGTTGTAATCTTGGCATCCTGGATTTGTAAATGTGACCACGGCAGAGGTTGCTAGTCCACAGGCAGAAGTGGGTCTGTGTGGCTTATACCATGCTAGTGTATTTGTGACTGCAGAGTGCAGGCTCCAGGTGAGGCTTCCAGAGACACAATTACTGTGGTGATGTGGATATTCTCAATTTGTTTTTGTTTGGTTGCAGAAGCACAGGCTCTCCACAGGGCCTGCATGTCTGAAGACGCAATTACTGTTGTAATCTGGGTATCCTGGATTTGTGTATATTTGGCTGCAGAACTATAGCTCCACACATCCATCATCGGGTACAGTGTATCTGCAGCCACAGATACACATACACACTACGAAACATACACAGCCACTTCTGGCTGCAGATAGAAATACTAGATACTCAAATCACACATCTACTTCTGTCAGAAGTGAGTGTGTACAGTATGTCTTTCACTATGCAAGTGTATCTGTCTACAGAATTGCAAGCTCCACATGGGCATGCACTTCTACAGACAGAACTACTGTTCTAATCTGGGTATCTTTGATTTGTATACAGTTGTAGCCATATATACATTCAGATATTTCCAGCTATTTTGCAACATATCTAAAGAGATTCTCTCTATTGGCCCATAGTGGTACTGCAGGCAGGAAGAAAATTTCTCCAGAGGTATCACAGAAATTTCAGGAAATATTTTACCATGTCTATGGCTGCCACTGTATCTGGTTGCATAAAAGCAAGTGCAACAGGTAGAAGCAGTCTTGTAATTTGAGGGCTGTCGAATGGACTTCTTCTGGCCCATCAACATCTGTAGCCTTCAAAAAGCTTGATGTCCTTCAGGGCTGGATGGCATCAATCTATCTGGATATCCTTGTGGTTACAGAGACCTGGTTTGATCCTGATACCCCAGACTCAGTTGTCCATATTCCTGGGTACTCTATCTTCAGAACTGATGGGCTAGCTAAGAGGGGTGGGGCTGCATCCTTTACTATAGAGATTCTTCAGGCCTTGCTAGTCCCTGGCTCACCCACTCCATCCCCACAATGCACAGATTCTCACTGTGAAACTGCAACCTGACATGTCTGGCAAAGCCCTACACATAGTCACAGTTTATAACCCCCGGCACCAAAGGCCAGCATTTGACTTGGTAATGAACTGCCTATCCCACCTCCTATGAAGTCATTACCCTGGGTGATTGTAAAGTCAACTGGCTAGCAACCTCTTCTACCCCTACAAGGATGCTTGTTGCAGCACTGGACCTCACCAAGTTGTCCAGTCCCCATGAGGCTAAATCATAAAAGTGGCACCTCCAAACTCACTGACCTCATATTTCTGAATCAGCCCACCTGCATATCTTAGGTCTCAGTACTTCCACATGCACTGAGTGACCACTCACCAGTCCTCTGTAGATTGTCCTCAGTAAAAATCCCAAAGCAGCCACTCAAATACACCTTTATACATAGCCTAAAAAAGGGATCTCTCTCACACCTCAAACACCTATTGCAATATGACTGGACCCCCATCAGCACTGCACAGTCTACTGACAGAGCCCTGGACTATTTTATCTCCATGTTTAACTCTGTTTGTGACTGTTATGCCCCAGTCTCCAAACAGAAAGTCAAAAGTCAGGACACCCCCTGGCTCTCCCATGCCCTATTTGACCTCATGAAGCAATGAGACAATCAATGGCATAAAGCTAATGAACTGGGCAAACTGCATGACCGGCAACTCTATAGCGAACTTAGGAACAAATGTACCTGGGAAATTCAGAAAGCCAAAGTTACTCACTACAAGGAGACACACTCCTCCTCCTGGGGCTCTGGGCACAAATTTTGGAACAATGTTAAAGAACTGAATAGAAACTTTGTCTTTCCCCACCCAGATGCTAGTAAATGGCTCACTCTTCCAGGACCACCTGTTGATTGCCTACACCCTCAGCACTGCATTTTCTGATCTTAGCAGTGTCCTTCCCCCTAACTTCTTTGACATGGCCCCGGACTTGTCCATCAGCCCACCCCTTAAAGCATCCATTCCCACTTTCAGGCTCTGAGCAATCACTTCCCACAGAGGCAAGACCATATTTAACCAAAACCCTTGGGAAAACACGCTTTAGTAGCAACTCGCTGGATCTAAAACTACTCCTCCCCCTCACCATAGACTTAGATACAACAGCTGAATTCTGAGTCATCTAACAGCCACAGGTGAAAGCTGCTAGATGGGCCATTTCAGGAACACTGCAAGATATTTTTGCTGCCAACAGCTACTTCATTGCTGCCATTAAATGAACTGCCTTAGCTCTTTAATCACTCCATACCTGGTATTTTGACTGTGTGAACCTTGGCTGGTTTGAGGGGTCCCGGCAGTGGACCATACAGTGTGCCCAGTTCAGTGGGGGTCAGGCACCTTGCACTACAAAGCCCTGTGCCACTCACAGAGATGAGCGCTGTGGCATGAGCAGACTGAATGGTGTGAGCACCACTCAGAAGAAGAAAAATTGTTAGAATATATTTGGTAATTGATTGAATATTAAGGAGGTTTAAAGTTGAGTGCAATTGGAGGTTTTACATTTTGTAGAAGTTGTTTCTTGACAGAGCAAAATGAATTCAGTAACCATATTTGGTGGGTTGGTACTTCTGGGATCTTATATTGTGTTCCTGCAGGGTCTGGACTATGAGTATAACAGGGGAACTAAGGGAATAATTTACACAGCAATGCAAAATCGCTTAAGGCAGAAAGCTATTAATTAATAAGGAGACAAAATCAGTTCACAAACGAATGGAAACAAGTTAATAGGTATTTTGTCCTGCAATATACTAGCATAACGGTGAACTGGTCAGGAATTAAAAGTTTAATAGCTTCAATGCTAGCTGAAAGTGGGTATGTAGAGCCAAACCCAGGCCCAAAAAACATGATGAGATTTTCGGTGATCCATGAAAATGTGAGAAGTTTGGTAAACAAAATAGATGAGTACAGGATTTGGGTAGATGCAGAAAAACTGGAGATACTGGCATTAACAGAAACATGGCTTCCCACAGGGATAACAAATAGGGATATTCAATTAAATGGGTATAATTTATCAAGAGCAGATAGAGAGACAGAAGAGGTGTGTGTGTGTGTGTGGGGGGGTTAATGTATATTAAAAGTAGTCTAGGTCCCACTAAAAGTATAGAAGCTGAAAATATAGAGGGAATGGAATGTTTATTGATAGAATTAATAGTGACCAAAGTAGTGATAGGAGTAATCTATGCCCTTCCAAAAACTAAAATTAAACAGTTTGATTCACTGACACATATTGTAATAGGCAAGCTTAAGGACAAAAAAAAAATTCTAACTGGAGATTTTAATGTGGACTGGTTCCAAACAAGAGGTGAGAAACTGAAAAATAGCTTAGAAATTTTGGGTCTTGAACAAATAATTAATTTCCCCACCAGATATCCAAACAACAAAGCTCAGGGGTCAATATTGGACCTATTCTTTGTCTTCCAGGATATAACAGTTAACAGCTGGGAGGTTATGCCATTGAATATGGGGGACTATAATGCCATAAAATGTACTGTAAATCTGAAAGTACCAGAACACAGACAGCATGACTTATATTGGCTTAGAGATCTAGAAAAGCGTTAGCGTAGTGCAATTTTGGCCCAAGTAATATCAGATGGGACAGAATCCTATTAATCCTGGACTTGGAACTTGTGCTACAAGAGTTTACTTGATTTACTAACTGTAATTATTGACTCCCATGCACCAAAAGTTTTAAAAAGAAGAAAAGGAAATGATGCCAAGTGGATAACTGATAAACTGGAAAACATCAGAGAATAAGAAGCCGACTGTGGAAAAAAGAAAAAAATAAAAGATGAAGAGGGACGAGTAGGTTTAAACAATGGAAAGTCAAATGTAAACAAGCTCTGGCAGAGCTTACTATGACTGTGAATGCATTAACTAGATAAGGGTGTTTATGGGCTTAAACATAAACATGTATTTATTTATTTATTTAAAAAAATATCAGATTTGCAAACCTTTGAGCAATAAACTGGGATTTCTGTAAGACAACAGCTACTAAATAGTTGTTATTCACTATTTTTTTTCTGTGCATCAGGCCTAGCTAGCAGGAGTGATTTAACATCAAAAACACAAATAATGAATTAGAGCTATTTACCAGCTGTTTTCTAACAGAATCCAGTTAGATGCTCTAGCTTTCAGGTATCTTCTAAACTAACTGTTGACATTTGTGCTCCCTGAATAAGAACAGTTACAAGGCTCTGCTGTTGCTAAACTAATTTTAAAGCAGTACACATGCTAAATCTAAGGGCATGGCTACATCACTGTCACATAAGACGGGGGCATTGTAGGAGAAAGAAAACCAATAAAACTATTTGTTATGGAGATCCCCAGGGGTCTAAAACTAACATACAGCTAGCAGACAATTTAGAAAAAACTCCAAATAGCAGACAGAGGGAAGGACACACTAGGACTTAACATACATATCAAAACACTCTACATAACATATGTTTTTTGCACATTCTGGGTGGACTACTACTTAAAGTGATTTACGCAAGGTCACACAGTATGCAAGTGGAGGCTGTGGGAGTCAAACCCAGGTCTCCAGGCTTGCAGCTCAGAGTCTTAAACCACTGCTTACTTAACCATTTACAACATGGTTACAGTTATATATAATACATACTTCTCAAACTTGAAAGAAAAAATACACTTTATCATCAAAGTTTGTATTTACCAAGTACTGTGCCCATGTTTAAAACAATTTGAACCCCTCCAAAAATTTGCCATGAAATGAAACTGCATGTTTAACTGTAAAGACAATTAAAAATTGTATTTCTAAACGCATAGTAACACCAATGCTTCATGATTAAAACAATTTCAACCCCTTCCCCATGACAGATTGCATTCTGGGAAGATCACATTGGCAAGCTGCTATAAAAATCCTGAAAAACAGCTATAATGGAGTGAATGCTGACATCCTATTTCTAGTGTCCATGATAAAATAAAAGATGGTTAAGATTTTTTTTATGTCAGCTCTGATCAGAATAGCTTTTAAAATCACCAATTGTTTTCTTGTTCAAAGTTTTCTAATACATCTCAAACTTAGAAAAAAAAAACATTTTATCATCAAAGTCTGTTTTCAGCTTCCTACCATACACTTCATTTGCAAAAAAAAAAAATGATCTTGTCACAGATCACAATCAGCACTAACTACTAACAGAATGCTGATACCTACATTAACAGTTTAGCAATTACATGAAATCTAACTGAGTGGGGTTTCTGTAAGAAAACAACTAGAGTCTGTTAATTATAGCATTTTATAGCATTGATGATCTGGGCAGTTAGATCTGGGTTTGAATCCCACAGCCCCCACAAAAACAAGCATTTGTCAATGCCGAATATTGGCTGCTGCCATTGGCAGTGCAGGAGTTAGAGAGAGATGCAGCTTAGGAATGGCAGTCAAGTATTGAACTGATGCCAACCAACCCCACCCTGCAGAGAGTGACAGGCATTAGGGTGTCCCTTTGGTGTTTGGTAGTGCAGTGCAGGAAAACATGCTGGGCAGGATGTGAGAAATGACAGCTGCACAGTTCATAAGGAGGTGTAAAAAATGCCTGTGTTGAAATGGCATTCAAATATCACAATTTTCCGAGTTACAAGGGTGCATGGGAAATATGCAACACACACTTGCAACACTGCCATTTTATGGGTGTTCAGCACCAAATTTTCAACATAGGCATTTTAGCACCTCTGCTCATGTACAGTGTCACTGTCATTTCCTCAAAGTGTCCCAAGAAGTGATTTCGCACAGCGACCAAGCAATTCTGCGCTGGAAGTGTGAAAACACATTTTGGGTAGGATATGTGAAATGACGGTGTGAAAAAATGGTAATGGTGAAAATCCAGAGTGAAAATATCACAAATGCATGATGGTATGAGCGTGCATGCAATCTGCCAACGCACGCTCGTAACACAGTCATTTTATGGAGTATCAGCACCAAATTTTCAATATAGGCATTTTAGGACCTCTGCTCATGAACTGTGTCACTGTCATTTTCATAATCTGGCCCAAACACTGATTTCCCACAGCGACTGCGTTATTGTATGCCGGAAGTGCGGAAACACATTTCGGGCAGGATGTGGAAAATGACAGCTGTACTGTTCACAAGGAGGTGTACAAAATGCCAATGCTGAAAATCCGGCATTAAAATATTGCAAATGTGTGAAGTTACGAGCCTGCATAGCAACTGCGCAATGCACACTCGTAAAACAGGCATTTGTTGGATTTTTTCCACCAAATTTGGAACATAGGCTTTTTGAGAGGTCTCCTCATGAACACTGGCACTGTCATTTCATTAATGGGCCCTGAAAGGTGATTTTGTGCAGTGACTGCAAAATCACCTTTTGAGGCTGATTAACGCCATGACAGTGATAGAATTCATGAGGAGGGGCCTCAAAAACCCCATGTTGAAAATTTGGTGCCAAAATTCCAAGAAATGCCTGAGATATGCAGCAAAGCTGAAAAAACAATTCATTCCATTATACAGCTTACCAGAATTTCCTCAGTTCACAGTCGGCTTTGAAGAGTGCAGGCGTGTTCCAGTCCATGGAAGATCATTAGCTCCGGAGTAGGAAAGTATGGGGTGAGGGGTGAGGGAGGCAGAGTGCACAGTGGGTGGAGTGCAGTGGAGGGAGGGGGCATCGAGACTACAGGGGCGGTTTCGTTTTACAGGAAAAAAGGAAAACCATCACAGGACAGTTTTGATGTTGCAAGGCATTTGGCATGCTGGGGTGGGCTCTCAGCATGCCACTTAACTGTTTTTTTGGGGGGTGTCAGTAGCTGACGGGGGATTGGGCACCCTTGTCGGCACATAACACGGGGGGAGTAATGCCGACGGGGATTGGGCACCCCCATCGGCAAACAAAGAAATCAGGGAGGTGCGAGCCGAGGGGGATTGGGCACCCCCCTCGGCATTCAACAATGGGGGTGATGCTGATGGGGAGTGGACTCCTCTGTTGGCATACAAAGACAGTGGGGGGCCGCAAGCTGAGGAGGATTGGGCACCCCTTGGCATTCAACATTTGGGAGGGTATGCTGACGGGGAGTGGGCTCCCGCTGGCACACAAACACAGTGGGAGGTTACCGACAGGGGATTGGGCACCTGATGTTGGCAGGCATGAGGCAGCTGCCGCTTAACTCATGTCTATAATGGTGGTAGCACAGCAAAAAGGACCACATATGACGAGCTTGGCTGGATTGCAGCGGACCTTGCTTAGATGTACTAGCCCCATTATGTATGCATGGTGTGGCATCGACATGTGCAGGCTGATTGGGGAATGAGGGACGCACCTACTTATGCATGCCCTGCATTCACCCAACAACGGCCGTGCCCCCCAAATCTGCACTACTGCAAGATGTTGCCTGTGCAAGCCAACATAAAAATGAAAATGTTCTTACAGAGCTAGATGTGTGTCTATGTCTCCTTTTGATGCCTCAGGTGGCTCTGATAATCATTTATTCCAAAGGATTTTTAAGTCAGTTTGAAGGCATTAAATAACTTCTGTTCTGTTCTCCACTGCCAAGGCATGTCTGTTGGTTGATAAGGTCCCAAACTAGTGTATCTCATTACAGCATGCTAGAGCTATCTCATGCCCCTCCCAAATGAATCAGAAAAAAGTTTGGGGTGGAGGTGGAGGTGGATCTTACTCAAAAAAAAACCTTAATGCTGCCTCTCACTACTCAGGTTCCAGTTCTTTTACCACCCATTTAAGAAAGAAAATAGTACCCTGCAACCATTGACTAACATGAAAGTATATTTATTGAGGGCAGAAAACATTGCTTGGAAGAGGGTAAGGTGGAGGAGACTATTTACATCTTCAGTCAGTTCCACAGACAGAAAACATGACATCACTCCTTTGTATATGTAATACTCCTGTTGGCTCCACCCACAGTCATAAAAAAGTCAAATTAGCCAAATACAGTTTTTACAAAAATAAGATTAGTAAACTAAATGATCCAAAAGATTTTGGAATGGTATAACAGACCTACAAACCCAGTTAATACTAAAAGTAAGATTTTTTGGTACAGGACAGCATTTTGATAGAGGAATCCATAGCAGTTGCTAATATATTTAACAACTTTTAAAGACCTGCAGGACTTAGATATCCCCTAATCTTGTTTTAGAATTTTAGATACTCCCCAACAGGCAGGTACAGGGAAGGTACCAAATCTCGGGAATGTATCCAAAGTACCTGAAGGACCAGGTTTTGACTTCCATAGTGTAATGACCAGGGAGGTCAAAAATAACTGCTAAAACTGAATATCTTAAAAACAGGGGTCTGGATGGCTTGGAAACATGATTCCTAAAAATAGGAGCAGATATTCTGGTCCCCATGCTTACTACTTCTTCAACTGGAGCCTAAGGAGTATGACAGTCCCAGAGTTATGGAAAATGGGAAAAATAATTCAAATATTTAAAGGCAGGATAGTACAATCCTTCCAACTACAGACCCATAGCACTGGTTTCAATTTCAGCAAAAGTTTTGAAAAGCTAGTCCACAACCTGCTCTACCATCACCTAGAACAACATGGGCTTCTGACAAACTGTCAGCATGGATTTAAAGCTGGAAGGTCCACAGACACCGCTCTCATTGACTTTAACAACATGGTGGCACTATCCTTAAATGCAGGGAGAAGGATAGGAGCGGTGTTTGTGGACCTTAGCAAAGCATTTGATTTAGTGGATCATGGCCAACTCTTAGTAAGACTGGGAAATATGAGACTTCAGGCATCAGCATTAGCCTGGATTAGATCATACTTGACAGCTTGAACACAATGTATCTCCTTAGGGAATATTGTTTCCGATCAGATTATAGTAAATAGAGGTGTCCCACAGAGCTCAATTTTGGGCCCTTTATTGTTTAACATTTTTGTAAATGATTTACCGTCTGTCATATTTCACAGTGAAGTTAGAATTTACTCAGGTGATACTGTGTTAGTCTCATCAGCCAACAATGAGGAACAGCTTAGGATGGAATTACAAAGTGATCTGTTGGCACTTGAGAAATGGTTTAGAAATTCAGGCCTATTACTGAATACAACTAAAACCCAAAGCATAAGCCGGCCCAGTGGTGCTGAGGGTTGAGGTGCTGGACACCACACCTCACACTATGCTGGTGACCTGGGTTTGGGAACAAGCCTGGGCCATCACGGGTCAACAGGGAGGGAAAGGATTGAGCATCTGGATGATTCCTCTCTTATCCCTAGGAGGGATTTGGACATTCACCACTCTAAAGTGGCCTTGATGGAGATCAGGTGTGCTGCAGGAGTGGTGCATTGGAAAGGTGGAGTGTGGCGGACGTCAGTACATAATGCCTCTGATGTCATTGCATGTTCAGTGAAAAGACTGATTCTGAAATATTGGAAGAATGATTCATTTCTCACACCTTTTCAAGAAATAAGTGGAAATATTCCTTTTGGCAGCTCTATAATTACAGTCAGACCTGGTTAATCCATGCCTTGTTAATCCATACTGTATGTCTGACTATCTGAATAAAAACACTGCATGCAGATTTTTGTTGGGCTATTGACCTCATTATTATCACTGTCTAGTTATTATGTAGATTTGTATTACATAACAAATTGGCAAACACAAATGTGTATGGATTAACCAGGTCTGTGTTAGGAAATTTTGGTCATTATGGAAATTACTAAATTTGGCAGTTGATCTGTGGACTTTAAATGATTTTGTTAAGGAACAGGGCTAGCCGCTCCTTGAGAAATCAGGGACTAGAGTTTTACAGTAAATAAGGAAATGTGAAGTAAATGAATTGTATAATGTGCACTCATTTTATATTTATGGATCGATGGAATGATATCTATTGTGGATATTATGTGACCTCTGACTATTTAAGAAAATTGTTTTTTGAACCTCCTTCCTTTCTGTGTATATGTGTATATGGTTTATATAAGCATCAGATGAAAAATTAATAAAAACATTATTACAAAAAAAAAGGAGTAAACCTGCACCTGAACGGAGTACCATGACACTAAATGGTACACGACCCAGTAATCAATCCAGATGTAGGATCTGTGAGCTCATTTCCAGTTCGGATTGTGTCGTTACATCACAGAACAGACAATTCAGGATAAAGGGGAATTATACCTGTACATCACGTAATGTTTATTTCATTCAGTGCAAGAGATGTCCACAAACAGGGTATGTGGGAGAGACAAGTTGAGCTATCTGCACTAGAATGAATGCACAGAGACATACCATTAACATGAAGATGACTGACAAATCAGTGGGGTGACACTTCTCTCAGAATGACTACTCAATCTCAGATATGTCAGTCATGGTCTTAAAAGGATTAAAGAAATACACAACAGAGATGGACTTTTGAGATTAAGCTTATTTTACTTCTCAATATGGTAGATGGCATAAATATGGATTTGGGTTTCATGACACATTACCCCACGTAAACTTATACAGACTTTACTTCATAGAATGTACATTTACCAAGACTTCAGTGTGTTGCTGTTTTGTTTATATTTTCATAGATTCCATTTTCACTGGTTATCAATCTGTTGGTTTCTCACCAAATATAGATGTGTGTGTGTGTGTTGGGGGAGGTTAAGTTGTCTTTGTGAGTGTATATTGGGTGGGAGTTTACCCTGTGTGTATGGAGGGGTTAATTTTCTGCTTTTGGGGTTGGAGAGTTTTTTTCCTTTTTTCTATGGAGGGTGCTGTGTGAGGGGAGGTGGTGGGTTGTGCTTACACATTTAGATTGGCTTATATTTGGGTACATGTCATAATAATTCTACAGGGTGTTAGGACTCTTGGCTCACTTATATAGTTAATATACACTTCTTTTCTTGTTATCTTTCCCGGGGCGGGGGGGGGCTTAATTTCGGTATGGTTTCATACAGATTTCTAAGACTGTATCTGCCCATATAGTTAATTAATTATATACTGACTCATTATTGAACTTTGAACATTTTAAGTTGCATGAACCCATTTTCTAGGTGGTCCTTGAGAGATTTATTTATTTATTTATTTTTTTGTTTGGCAATAATACTGACAATTGATATTATCTTATAAATACTATTATTACAACATTAGGTTTTAATGTTTATGGAGTATGTTAACTGGTTGAGAGTATAGTTTAGAAAATCTCTCCAGATTAGCTGAATTATATATGAATGTTTCAAACCGTTGTTCATACAAGGTACATTTTTCTTATTCCCCTCTTATATCCATACATATATTTCTGTTGTACACTTTTTAATCTTACAATACCATAAAGTTTTAACTTGAACATTTGTGGAATTAAATTTAAAGGTCCTGCTTTGAATTTTGAATGTACTCTTCTAACACACACATTCATTAATAATGTCACTTACAAACTTGCCAGCTTGAGTGTTCAGCTTATCTAGGGACAGCGCCTGAGCACACTCTACCATAGGGTCAGCAGGTTTACCGTCAGGGTGCAAAGGATGGAGCATCACTGCAAGATGCTCCAGGCCTTACAATGGTCATCCCTCAAAGCCAGATTACCTTATCCCTTGCTGTGCCTGGCTTTCATGTTACAGCAACCCAGGACCCTCCCAGGTCTATGAGACTTTCTTGCCCCAAAGACAAACAGAAAACAGCTCAGGTCCACTGATCAGAAACTACTCGAAATACCTAGAGCCAAATCATCCCTAGGTCTATGGTCAGCTAGGGTAGCCCTACCCAAACTCTGGAACAATCTCCCGAGTGAGGTACAGGATAGCACCTCTCTAGAGGGCTTCAAGAAAGTGCTAAAATCACACCTTGGCAGTGGGTCCCAGTGCTACTGCCTCAATTAAGGTCTCCCAAAGGTGATCCGACTAAGGGTGCTATCTGCAAAAGAACACAACCAGTAAGGGAGAAAGGGTTTTAAAGTACAAAAGGAGCACTGGTTTTTGCACTTATCTAGGTAGAAAACTGTTAATAGTCTGTTTCTAACAAAATGTCTGCACTATTGTTGTAATGTTCTCTGCTGCGATGTATAGTCATATACTTTATGTAAGCCTTGCTGTATTGTGCATATCAAAGCATTGTTTTTTCCTTCCCTCTAGGTACATGTAAGTAATCCAGGGTCACCTTGAAAAGGGGACTGACAAGGTTCCAGTGGGCCTACTCGGTTACCAAAATTTAAATAAATAAATAAAATCTATGGATTTGTCCTTGAAGAGATTCTCATAATAGCAAGTTAAAAGGGATACTACTGCATTCATTCCATTGAAATTTGTGATTTTTTTAAAAAGGTACTTTTAACCAGTGAAAATGTGTTTCTGTTTTTCTAATGTATGTTCTGGGTGTTAATAGATTGAGACTTTCAGAACAATTGTCATAAGTCTCTGAGGAAGGACTTGGTTGGTCCGAAAGCTTAGACATTGTTTTCTTTTTGTAACATCTATGTTGGTCCATTAAATGGTATCAAACCATTTGCTTCGGATCTGTTCCTACAATGACCAATATGGCAACAATCTATTTCTGTATGTTGCTCTAACTGCATAATCTAGTTAGATTTTTAAAACATTTAGAACACATTATTTAGCTCATTAATACCACATTTCTTAATAACCCATACAGCACATACCAGCATACAAAAAGGAAAATGCTTGCTTAGGCCATTGAATGGGCTATGGATATTACCTAGACTCATTTCTCATATCCTGACAGGTAGTATTGGGCCAGGCAGACAAGTTATGTTTTGAAGCAACCTCCAGGTATGGATGGTATGGATGGTATGGTTATGTGCCTCTCCAGCTGTGAATACTCACTAGTGCTGTGTGGAATTATCAGATTCCATGGGAATGAAATTTCATGGAATTTTTTAAATTCCACTGACATTCTGTCAAATTTTGCCAGAAAGAGAATGGCAGAATTCGTGGCAGAAAAATGTGGAATGAATTTTTCCACAATTTTTCTGTGGGATTTTATGCCGTGGATCTCAATACTTTGAAATGGTTGTGGAATGATTTTCCATGGAAAAATTTCTGTAGAATATTATTTTGTGGATCTTAATATTTTCCATGGAAATGGTTGCAGAATGATTTTCACTGGAAATAATTGTGTTTTTCAATGGATCGCAGCAGTAGGAATTCCACAGAGGAACCAGTGAAATTCCAGCAGAAATTCCACCAGTGGAATTGTCATTCCATGTTAAGTTCACCAGCGGAATTCCGCATTCTGCACAGCACCAATACTCACCCTGCCCGCTGCCTCACTAGTCTGTCAAGGCATTGCAAAAGATAACCCATTGAGATATCTGATGAACTTGTTGGCATACACTTGACCACAGTAAGGTGTTAATGTATAGTCAATGTTATAGAGGAACAGTCCATACTAAGGCTGGGCACAATGTGTACATTTGCCCCATGCATAAAGGGGCAGATTGCTTACTTGCTGTGGATACCCAACATCTGAATGCCACTCTTGGGGGGTTTAAGCATCAATAATGAGTCCCCCTCCACCCAAAGCTGACACTGCCAAACAAAGGAGAACCCACGTGCTCTAATGTTCTGCCAGCTTTTGACAATCTGTCCTCTTTCAGCAGTGATATGCAGAGAAGCTGTTGCTGCCCGATACAAAGTAAGATTACAAAACACCCTACATGACCTCTAGGATGCCAACAACAAAGGATCAGAAAGAAAGCCTTGTGGATTGTCAGCCACTCCTCTCAAATATTCTCAGAAGCACTCACCACACAGTCCATGTGCTAACTGTGGAATATTCAAGTGCCACTGTTGAAAAGACTGCCTCAAAATCACACAAACAAAGCAGCACACTCTGAAATGTAGACATTATGCAAATTTATTTAGGACTGCTGACTGACAATACCCCAAAGCTTTGATTCACACTGCCTCTTCTTTGGGTGGAGGTCTAATGAAGGGCAGAGCACCTTCGAGCATAAAAGATCTTGGCAGTTCTAAATAAAGTTCACAAATTTCTATATTTTGGAATGTGCTGAATTTTTATGTTGTCCTCTAATGCACTCACCTGACCTCCAGCCATTAACATCAAAGTATTAAAAGGAGCACTATGCAAACCACTTCTGGTATCTCAAAACCCTGGAAGACCTACTAATCCACCATAGCTGTTTGTAGGAACCAATCTCCTTTAAACTCCCCAATGGGTAGTTGCTCGAGCACCCATGGGAAATTACCTAGGCCCGGCATACTGGTTGTGATGCACCACCATAATGCCGTTTTCTACAGAGAAAGAACTAAAAGACAAACAGATTAACCAGACTTAAAGCACTAAAAGACAAGCAGATTTACCAGACTTACTCTTGTGAACTCAGGAGGCAGATTAAAATTGAGCAGAACCAGGTTAGAAGGAAGAAGTCAGAGGGCGACCATCACTATGTTTTAACCCCCTTGGTCTCCCTGTTGGACTGGCTAGCCTATAGCCGCCCATCTCTTCCTACCGCCCTCTCCCAATCCACTTCCTGCCTGTCCAACCCTCAGGAGCCCCACAAAGTCCATTTCAAGGGGATAGTCCTTCATTGCCTGGACTACCTGAGGGTAGAAAGAGAGTGAGGCACTGAACCAGTTGCCAAAAGCCTCTTCCACTGGTGTCAGACCTTGTTGAATGGGTATACCACAGGATCCATTCCCACACCAAGGACTTGAGTATACTGTATGCCCAACACTGACATTACAGTACAGTACTATCATATGCTGCCTTTCACTTCACTTCTCTTTTTCTCTCTGTCTCTCTCTCTGTAGCAGTTGTCAGTGACTATGTAGGTAAGCTGTTGTATTTGTCTCCATACAGTCACAGCATTTCCAATGTCTAACATACAGTATTATTTTGTAAATCTCTTTGGGATACTTGTATATGAAAGAGTTATATAAAACAAATTATATTCTATTCAACATGACAATGCCTGCAACCCATCAGAACATGAGAAAAATGATATAAAAAGCATAATTTGTGGGCAGTTGTCAGGTTTTATTTCTTACTGTACTTTTTCTGCACTTACTGTATATCCTGATTTGTAAAAACTTTCAACATCATCATGAAAAAAGGATGGCTATCGCCAAGTAAAAACTTAATTTGCTCTAGCTGCTTGTCTTGCCCTGACATCACAGATACTGTATCTGCACCTGACATCACAATCTCTGACTGTAGAAATGAATATTTTGCTATAAACAGAGGAATACATTCTAGACAAACAGAAAAATCATATGAAGTCTAAGGAACAGAGATCCTGCTTTCATGTTAACGTATGCATATACAGTATAAAGAAAATAGGGAGCTAAATACTGAAATTATATGAACTACAGGCTGACATGAGTGTAATAATAACCTTCTGGGAATTACCCTTTAAGCAGAGCTGGCTGGGTGGCCTGAGAGTCCAGGGAAGTTTTTGCTACTCAACAGTCCTTCCAGCCAGGGAGGGATGGCGCCAGGTTCCAGTGCCACAGTGTCACCTGTGACGAGTGGGGGCCATCATGCAGGCCTCTGCCAGGTGGTATAGAGAGCTGGGGATAAAGGAAGAAAAACTGAGGGAAAGAAGCATGCTTACATCTGCATAGTGGCTGGAGGTGCTCCCAAGCCCTACAAAATGAATCACCATAGAAACATAGACTTTGATGGCAGATAAGAACTACTTGGCCCACCCTGTCTGCCCGTTTCCCCTACCAATTGGATAAGCTGCAGATCCTAGTTAACCAACAGCTTACATCCTCCTACCCCCTACTAGAACTGCCTTATGTCTGTCCCATGCATTCTTGAATTCCCTCACTGATTTTCATTCCAACTACCTCCTCAGGATGGCCATTCCATGCGTCCACCACCCTCTCTATGAAAAAATACTTCCTCACAATGCCCCTGAGCCATCTCCCCTCTATTTTCAAAATGTGCCCCCTTGTTCATGCCGATCTCTTTTTTTGAAAGATGCTACCCTCTTGGACTTTGTTGATTTTCTTGAGGTACTTGAACATTTTATCATGTTCCCTCTCCCTCCTTTCCCTTGAGGGTATACACATTAAGCTCTTATAGTCTTATATGGCTTCTGTTGCAGACCCTGCATCTTGTTAGTTGTCTTCCTCTAGACTGCCCATCCAGTCTATGTCCTTGTGGAGATGGGGTCTCCAGAACTGTACACAGTACTCCAGGTTGGGTCTCACCAACTGTCTGTACAGAGGGATAGCAATTTCTTGTTTTCTACTGGTGAAGCCTCTCCATATGTATCCCAGTATCCCCCCAGCCCTCCTTACTGCCTTCTCACATTGCTTGGGAACAGTAGAGGATGGGGCTTTAACTGCCACCACAGGGATACACCCCCAGACCTTTGTGCTGAGCTGACAGCGACCTAAGAGGAACAAGTATAACAAAAAAATGAAAATAAAATACATTTTTTTATCCTTTCCACTTAAATGACAGAGTTTTTTTATTGTTGTGTAACCAAATGATTCCAGTTGCACACCACACACCAATGCATTTACAGAATGACAGTAATTCTGAAGATTTTTTATAAATATCAATAAACGCATATTACAATTAAGATTCAGTAAGTTCTTTTAGAAGGTATCATCAACATATCATTATGTCTTTTTGGAAGCCAAACCACTACTGGATGAACTTGTAGTTTTAAACCTGATTTAGTAATCTACTTTAGGAGGCTCTGCAAGCGGAAGACAATCACATTTGTTCTACTAATACAGACATAATTCAATAAAGTCTATTATGGAATGAATGCAGTGTCTGTATAATGAGAGAATATTTTCTACATTAGTATATTATATCTATGAAAATAATGAATTATCTAAACTATTAAGAATAAATGTATTTCTATGAGACTTTGCCTCAGCTAATTATATTTCTGTATTTAATTTAATATGACACAAACCTATATAATGTTAAGAAAGTAAGATCGTGTTATGAAATATTTGCCTGGAGACACATAGATACTATTTAAATCACACACACTATTGTTTATATATCAATGCATACCATGGAACTGAAATCTGTTGAATGGGGGGTAAGCTTGTGCAGAGAGCACATTGCTGAAGGAGCTCTGCTAAAGATGTTCTAGTTTTACCTGAAAAATCCTAAATGCCTATTACTTCTGTACTAAAACTGCATGTTTTGTTCTATTAGAGAATCATGCACCTTGAAATTTGGATGTTCAGTTCTTGTGGACTCTCTAAATTGTTAGTCAAAGATGTAAACTTTTAGAGTGACTAGTTCAAAGGTACAGTCTAGTTGAACTTGTTGAACCAGTGAACGGGCAAACTTCTGCTCACATACTGTACAGTTCACATTAAACTTATTGTGCAGCCAGTTTGAACCCCATTCTTTATATGTGACTGCAATAAGCTGCCAATTAGTTGGATTGCTTTTACCTTCAGTTTTATAGTGTGGCTTTTAACTGAAAGTATATTTAGGCAACTCATTCAGAGCTCAGCAGAAACCAAAGCAAACAAATATTAGTGATTAAGTTTCCTATGTAGAGACTTAACAGCTCAAATGCTAACTGTCTGTTAACTCATTGCACAATACATTTAATGTCAACTGTACTTTACTACTAAAATCATGGGGTCATCAGAGAGTCAGTCATGTGGTACACAGGCTCATTTTGTTGTTACTGTAGCTCACTGCTTGGCTGCAGCTGGGCACTCACTCATTTGTCAGGTGTTGAGTGCTGAATTGGCTACTGTAGATAGGGTTTCTGTTTTTATAACTAATTGAGCTTGTTCTTTATGTGTTAATCTTTGGTAACCAGGTAAGGTTCACTGAATATACAGCCCATTTACAAGTGCAGCCTGGGAGCACTTGGTAGGTTAACTGCCTTGCTCAGAGTCACACAATATGGAAGTGGTGGTTGTGGGAATCAAACTCCTTTCTGCTGGATATACCAAGTTTATGCACAGTTCATTGCTCTGACCTCTAGACTACATGGCAAGCCATTTAAAAACATGGGGGGTCAAATCTCAAAACACTCTAGAATGATGAAAGGTGCCTGCGTCAAAGATGACAGACGCAAGAGGCACCTTGTGCCAAAAAATGTGCCCAATGCAATTCCCAAAAGCAACCTGTGACAAATGTAGGCTTCTTGCAGCAAAGGGGATTGCACCAGTCTTGTGCCATAAATCATGCTGCAGCATGGCTCTGGGGGTATGCAGCAGACACAGGCTGCCACATCCCCACAAATGGCATTCCTAAAGCACCAGCAGAGGACAACTGTAGAAGTACATTTAGACCATCCAGGGGCTGGTGTAAGTGTAGTCTGGTGTCCTCAGGTGGTTGTGCTAATATGCCACCAGGTGATCCCCTGTACTACATTCAGCTCCCCACCCCAATCCCAAATAATATTAATTATTTTGCCCTGGTAGGCTAGCGGCCCCCCCAACCCCAGCCCCGATCCTGGAAAATATTATTGAACCATCCCTGGTGGTTTAGCAGTACCCCCAGCCCCTATCACTGGTCATACCAGTAAAAATGCCCTGGTTAGCTAGCAGAGCCCCCAATCCCCAATCCTGCCCCATTTTGCCATCAGAAGTAAAGACTGGTGGTCCAGTGGATCCCCTGAGCCCAATCTCCCCCTCACACACATACACAACATACCTGGTGATCTAGTGGATCCCCACCCAGCAGTGCCCTACCACCACACTTTTCCCAACCCATAACCTGGCCAATGACAGGTACAGCCCACTGCTCACCACCATGGCCAGCTTCTGACTGAGCTCTGTATGAGCGCATACTGTATATAGTATGTTCTCAGTGAATGATAGCTGCTGTCATTCACTGGGTGCATTCAATATACAGTACACTCTCATTCAGAGCTCCATCGGTGACTGGCAACAGTGCTGAGAAGTGGGCTGTGCCAGTCACCAGCTGGATTATGGGTTGGGGGAGTGGGATGGTAGAGCACTGCCAGATTGGGGTGGGGTGGGGGTACACTAGGCCACCAGGTATGTTGTGTATGTGTGTGAGGGGGGATCGGGATCGGGGGATCCACTGGACCACCAATGCCTATATCTGATGGCAAAATTGGGTGATTGGGGGTCTGCTAGCCTACCAGGGCTAATTTACTACAGCAAAAGCTGACCTGAAAGCAACATTTGCAGTTAAGCATCTGTGTGCATGTCTTTGTCAGACTGAGCTCATCAGCAGGCAAAGCAGGGGTTGAGTCCTAACTTGTTTCATAAGGATCCTTTGGGTCCTGTGTGAAACAAAACCTGATTTCTAACTTGCTTTGTGCATGAGGTAGGACACACATGGCCCTTCAAGCCCTGTGTGAAACAAGACATGAGTCCTAACTTGCTTTGCACAGGACACTTCTGGTCTGGGGTCTGGTTAGTGCTTCCACGTTCACTTTTGTGGAGTATACAAGGGTTCAATATGGGATGGCAGAGTATGGAATAAAAAATAATATCAGATTTCCTTGCTATTAAAGCTTCAGAAACTCTAACATGTGCATTAATATAGGGGTCTGTGCTTCTGCAGCCTCAGCTTGTACTGTGATTAAACTTCTATAACTTTCTCAGAAAAACAAACTCTGGTCAGTGCTAAAATGGCTGCTAATGCATTAATCTGACAAAGGATATAGAATGAATATATGGGCAGGCAGCAGGATTCGAGAAAGAAAATAGTGCTCCAGCTTGAGACAGGAAGGATGCGACTGTACTTAATGCAGAGGACATGGACAGATTTGCATAATGATGCATTCAACTCCACTGGTGTAAAGAGGCAGCTGTAGTGTATTCAATATATGGGCATGCCCCCACAGCCCTTTTTCTGTACATGCCAGCAAGACATCAGCATGACTCATGTAATGCAGTCAAAATAAAGCACAACACAAAACAAATGTTGCACAATGCATCACATCTGTACCCTAAACAACACACAAAGCATGTAGCAAAATAAAACTACAAATTTAGCAGAACAGATCACTACAGAAATGTAAATTTATGTCTCTCTCTCTCTCTTTCAGACAGCAGTGGCAGCCCTGCCTTCTGTCAGTTCACCCTCACACTCTCTCAGTGCTCAAAATTGGATGGCCCAGAGGTTTTAAGCTGCAGTTAACAGCAAAGGGTCTCCTCTTTTCCTATCAGCCTTCTCCCTTCTTGCCCTGACTGGCAGAAAACATGGCTAAAAGGCTGTCATCCAGTTTGCACTTGTAGTAATTTAATCTGATCAGGGATGGCGGCACAGAAAGCTAAATCCCAGCTCACCTTCTCTCCACCCATAGATCTCTCCTCAAGCAAGCACTTTTGGGATAAAGGATAAGGATAGGATGGCCTGAAAAAATAGCACTGGTAAATGCAAACAGGGACTTTAGACTTCAGCAGATAACCAGACTCAACCACCTGTCCCTCCCTTCCATGACTCCTTTGCCATGTGTGACAACCAACTCACCAGCCTGCCTGCCAACCTGACCCCTGGCACTCCATGGATGTCAATGCATCACATCTCCAGCAGTGTCTCCCTTCCTCCTCTGACATTTCTGCCCTGACTTGTGCCCTCCTACAATTTCATGTATCACTTTCAGCTCAGGAACCATCTGGAATCATCAAAGCTTCTCAACCCATTACAGTTAGGGTTCAGAGCACAACACAACATGCTTTCTGCATTGGCCAAGGTTACCAAAGATTGGCAGCATGAACTGGACAATAAGAACTTTGTTTGCACAGTATTCCTGGACCTAAGTAAGGCTTTCGATATCGTCAATCATAGTCTGCTCCTCACATCCCTTCAAACTATCAGTTTGGATGCTCTGTCTCTTAGATGGTTTGGTAACCGTCTCTCAGGATGCTCACA